>JAQNBH010000018.1:6986485-7597349 GCA_028752905.1 Cladorhizidae sp. MBARI D1340-BT2 | reverse complement strand
TGTGAGTGTGTATGTGAGTAAGTGTGTATGTGCTTGTGATCTGTATAACATACATATATGCATGACATGTGTACCTCCTCTAGGTGCTGTGGTCGTTTGTGTCCGGCCATGGTCAGATGGGCCGTTCCTTCATGGGAAAAGGCGTGGTCTATCACGCTTCTCTTATTATGGCACACCTTACCCATTTCATCTCGACACAACTTCACTGCCCAATGGTCAGTAAACTTTGCACTGTGTTTAATTAAAGGGGGAAGAGGGAGCGAGGGTTAAAACCACTTGAGCCAAATTAAAAACTAACATAGCCATCGTGTGGAGACAGTGTTCACTGAGTTTCTTGTTCATGGTTTTTGTATAAACAAAATTATGTTTTTATTTTTAATTAAAGCAATTCATTAGCTACACTGAGATTTATGTTTCGTCTAATCTCTTATATTACTAGGCAAATATTCAGACCCTAGGAAGTTGGGGGGGTAGGGGTGGGGATGGTTTGGGGGGGGGGGGGGGGGGGGGGGTGCATGCCTTATGAACCATTCAGGCGATATAGTTCCCCTATGGTAAGGTGGAGAAGTTTTGAAAAATCATGGAGCAGTGGTCATCGTGCAATCTTCTGGATGTTCTACGTGATGCACAACATCATTCTTATGAGCCAGAGATTATTAATAAATGGTACTTCTGAGATATACTCTTTGTGACACAACTCTGGTTAGAGCTAAGCCCTCCACTAACTCTGGCTAGAGCTAAGCCCTCCACCTAAGCCCTCCACTAACACTGGTTAGGGCTGAGCCCTCCACTAACTCTGGCTAGAGCTAAGCCTTCCACTAACTCTGGCTAGAGCCCGGCCCTCCACTAACTCTGGCTAGAGCTAAGCCCTTCACTACGTTTGGCTAGAGCTAAGCACTCCACCAAGTGTCATTCATGCTTGCAGGAATGGTGGTCCCAGTGGCTGCAATCCTCAGACGTTGGTCTCACGTGGCTGCAAAGGCTAATTGAGGATAGAACTCCCCAAGTCAGGTACGCAGGATTCAGTCTGCTCTCCTCCCTCATCTCGCGGTCATCTGTGGCTCCCCTGCTTGTGGAAATGTGGAGCACCGTGGACCCATTTGGTCTGTGGGGCATCTGTTTCAGGACAGGTCTGGAGGTCAGGGAGAGCAGTCTGGTCAGAAAACAGGTGCGTGTGTGTGCGTCTCAAACTATTTTTTGTGCACGAGTGATGCCCATTTTTGATTTATTATTATGAACGCTATTAATATTACAATAACCTTCTCAATAATCAACTTGAAATTGTATTCTCTAGATGTTTCGACTAGCTTTCATCAGGAATAATGAGACACTCTGCTATATGTATACTGGTAGCTATTTGTCACGTGCTACAAAGCCAAAAGCCACACCTCGGCACGCATCCAGCACGGGGAAAAAAAGGGAAAAAATAATGATAATAATATAAAATAAAATAAATTAAACAAATTAAAAAAATATATAATTAATATATATAAAATAAAATAAATAATAAATCAATCAATTAATTAATTAATCAAATAATAAAGAAATAAAAACAATAAGTAAATAAGTAAACAATAATTATTGTTATTTTATCTTTATATTTACTTGTTTACTTTATTATTATTATTTATTATTGTTATTTATTAATACAGTATATATTAATTATTATTTATTTATTTTTTACATCCTATTCGCGTGCTAGATGTGTGTGCTCACTTGCTGGACGCGTGATCCGAGGTTGGTTTTGTAGCACGTGGTGAATAACTAGCTATTGGTATATAGCAGGCTCACGTGAGTCTTAGCGTCTCATTATTCCTGATGTAGGCTAGAGCATCTAGTGAAACATCGAGTGAATACAATTTCAAGCTATTGATTGAGAAGGTTATTGTATTATTATTATTATCATCATCATCATCATCATCATCATCATCAATTATTATTATTATTATTATTATTATTATTATTATTATTATTATTATTATTATTATTATTATTATTATTATTATTATTATTATTATTATATTATTATTATTATTATTATATTATTATTATTCACCATTTATTATTATTATCATTATTATTATTATTATTAGTAGTAGTAGTAGTAGTAGTAGTATATTTTATTATCACAAATAAATTTTAAATTTAGTATATCTCTCTTCTGTATGCTGCTCTCGTTCACTCCTTCAGCTTAAATCTTTCTCTCTTCTCCCTCCCTCCATATATTTCTCTGTCCCATGCCAAGGCTCTCCTGGTTCTTGTTGCGCTGAGCAAAGTGTGTGTCGAGGAGAAGCTCTGGGACCAGTATCTTGTGTGCTCAACTTCAGAGGTTGGTTCACCAGATCTCAGCTCTCTAACTCACTGAAAGCTAGTTCACAATATCTCACAAGTCCATCGCATTGCTAAACTGTTCACAATACGCACAAAATGACTCGCTCTCAAATACGTGGCCCTCCAAAAGATTTTGTAAACCTCCACCCGAATTTTTTAAGCCAAGCGCACTCGGCAACGGTGCAGATAATGTCGCAACTGCAGTGGCGAGGAGCTCAACCAGCGTTTGCTTTTACATAGCTGTAGTGAGGAGGAGAGAGAGTGGCATGTGAGTTCTTCGATGGGGAGTAGGACCTCCACCGAGCGTGTCAGATGCCTCCCACGGGAGGCTCCTCACGGACCTTCTCGCCACCACTGTGTAGCACAAACCTCATCAACTTCATATGAAGCACACCAATCTGATGCGACCAACACTTGAATAGAACTTGACTCTATTCCGGTATTGCGATATTCATGATACCACAAAACTGATGCATTGCTAGTTTATGTGGCACACTGTGAGCCAGCCTTGGGGTGTGGGTGAGTATGTGGGTGTGGCTCTCTTGTTCAGGGTGTACATGTATAACTCTTGACTACTAGCTAAGCTCCCTTGGACTCTAAACCCTTGCCGTCAACATCAGCCCAACAGAGTACGATGGGAGCCTGACCCAATGAGGGTTTGCCTGCCAAGTGTTAATACTCAAATTAACGCACATGTCATAATGGAGGCGGGCATTGTCACATTCATGCATGGTGTGATGTTACTATGCCTGTGTGACCAACAGCTCTAGTTTGGCGTATCTGCTATCACTACTCCTCAGGTTCACTGACTCCAGCAAAGCCCATGCCTTCATTGCTGTTCTACTACTCCTCAGGTTCACTGACTCCAGCAAAGCCCATGCCTTCATTGCTGTTCTACTACTCCTCAGGTCCACTGACTCTAGCAAAGCCCATGCCTTCATTGCTACTCCTCAGGTTCACTGACTCCAGCAAAGCCCATGCCTTCATTGCTGTTCTACTAGTCCTCAGGTCCACTGACTCCAGCAAAGCCCATGCCTTCATTGCTTACTCCTCAGGTCCACAGACTCCAGCAAAGCCCATGCCTTCATTGCTGTCCTCTACTACTCCTCAGGTCCACTGACTCCAGCAAAGCTAATGCCTTCATTGCTGTTCTACTAGTCCTCAGGTCCACTGATTCCAGCAAAGCCCATGCCTTCATTGCTACTCCTCAGGTTCACTGACTCCAGCAAAGCCCATGCCTTCATTGCTGTTCTACTAGTCCTCAGGTCCACTGACTCCAGCAAAGCCCATGCCTTCATGTTCTACTACTCCTCAGGTCCACTGACTCCAGCAAAGCCCATGCCTTCATTGTTGTTCTACTAGTCCTCAGGTCCACTGACTCCAGCAAAGCCCATGCCTTCATGTTCTACTACTCCTCAGGTCCACTGACTCCAGCAAAGCCCATGCCTTCATTGCTGCTCTACTAGTCCTCAGGTCCACTGACTCCAGCAAAGCCCATGCCTTCATGTTCTACTACTCCTCAGGTCCACTGACTCCAGCAAAGCCCATGCCTTCATTGCTGTTCTACTACTCCTCAGGTCCACTGACTCTAGCAAAGCCCATGCCTTCATTGCTGTTCTACTAGTCCTCAGGTCCACTGACTCCAGCAAAGCCCGTGCCTTCATTCTCACCATCTAAGGATTGACCTCATCGCTGCCATCTTTAATATGATTGCGTCTATTTCCATCTAGTAGTTACTTGACCGCATCCATACATTCCTGAAACCATGGTATTTAGCATGGTGTTATTCCCTAGGACCTGGTCCAGTCACTAGCCCCGTAACTCTGGATTACTGGAACTCAACTGTACCCTTGAATATTTTGCTCCACCTTCTTGAGAAAGCAGATTTTGTGCACAACCCCAAGCAAGTGGATGGACCTCGTCATTCTTGTTTTCCCATCCAAGCCACAGCTTGTTATATTTGGTATAGTGTAAGCCGGACTCCATTTTGTAGATTACAGAGACCTTATTTCCTCGACGGAGCGAACACTAAATGAGGACAGACACAAATGGTGGAGCAGCCCAACCAATCCTTCTTGCACTTGGCACGTACTTGCATGCACTGTACAGTTCGCTGGCTGGCTGCCATGCGTCGATGCACCTCCTCCTTCCTGTCATCGCTTAGCTCCAGCTCAACAGAGAAGTGATAACAGTCGCTAGTCCCCAGTTAAAGTTCGTTTCTCTCTCTCGCTGCTCAAGCAGTTTATTGGTTTCTGGTTCTCCTTCATCGTCGAGGCTATAGAAGCATTACTAGAATCCTCTTGACTTTCTAACTCGGAAGTTAGCTGCGGAATTTCCACTGCAGCTTCAGCTGACGCCTCTCTCTGCTTTAGGCGCACCATCTGTCCCCTCTGAGACCCCACAGACCTAGGGTGCTAGAGAGTGAGAGGTTATTAGCACATTAATTAAAGAGCTGACATCATTATCATTCGGGCTTTGAAAATGATGGCCATTATTTTGAAGGTGATAACTATTGAAAGGTGGTAATCAATCGAAGTTACATATAATTATACAAGAGTTAAATCATCGCTAATTAATGTAGGGTTTACCATGAGAATATGTATATTGTAATAAATTATATATATATATATACATGTAGGACGATTTAGATGAGAATAAAGTGCATTGTGTGTGTGGGGGTGGGTGGGTGGGGTGGTTTAATCAATCTCTAGCTAGATTGGACCATGATCCAAATGAACCTCTATTGTTTGCAGGTGACAGCAAGAGGAAAAGAGGCACTGAAGTTGCTCTTGGACTCCCATCAGTTCTCCAGCGTAATGGCCCATGCTATGCAGGCGGACTCTCTCCAGCGACTAACCCTGCCTCTTTGCAAGGCTGTCAGGAGACTGGTCGGGGACGAACGCACCCTCTCATTCCTCGTACACGCAGGCCGTTACCCTGTCTCTTGCGTCGAGGACGAGATGGAAGAGGAGAGTGACGATGGTGATGCAAGTGTGAGGTTGAAGGCTCTCATCGGTGACGTACTAGTTTGCTGTGACCCACACGTGGTGTCCAGTGCCTGTTGCTTTATTCATAACATCTTCCTCGCCTATCCCGACTACCTGGCAGCCTATCTTCATCACACTGCCATTCTGGTCCAACTTACCAGGTCTGTTGGTGTCTTTAATTAATAATTCCCCTAACAATACCTTCTCAATAATCAACTTGAAATTGTATTCTCTCGACGTTTCGCATAGATGCTCTAGCCTTCATCAGAGATGCTATGACTCGCGTGAGCCTGCTATATACCGGTAGCTAGCTATCCAGCTATCCACCATGTGCTAACAAAACCACACGTAAGTACACACCTCCAACACGCTGAACCGGCACACGCATCTAGCACGTGAACCGGATATGAAAAAACAATAATAATACTAGTAGTAATAACAATAATAATAAATAAACAAATATAAAATATATATATATATTTTTTTAATTTATTTATATTATTTTATTTTAAACGAGCAGCAGTATATATATATATATATATAATAAATAATTAATAGATAAAATAACACACACAAACAACAAACAATAAATACACAAATATAAAGTTGAGTGGCTATCAATGGAACTGCTGCGTATAAATGCTGGTTGGTATGAGTAGGGATTTTCAAAAGTGACTCATATTTTTACTGTTAATAACTTCTCGTAGTCTAACTACCCACGAGAGAGGGAGGGAGGGTGGAGGGATAATTTTAAAAATTAAATTTAGGAATAACTGAAGGTAAAGTGTGTGTAGTTTGATCATGTGCACCAGTGGGAAGGGAGAAGAGTTAGATTCAAGAAATGGACTGGATGGCCTAGCAATCTCAGACCAGCTTTGCTGGTGTCTCTTTGGAACTGACGAACTAACGTGCAGCTTGCCCGGAAAATCTGCCACTTCACGGTCAAAACGTACCAACTGTAAAAATTAAATTATGACATGAATCCTCTACATTAGGGACAGGAAATAACGAATTATTTTAGCAGGAAGTATTCCATATTTGCAGTATACATACCACGCATGTGTGCGCTATTGTATATGATATCCTAGCTGTGTGGTTGTATTATGTTATGTGTGCTGTGTCTGTACTGTAGATTGCTTGATTCCATTGTGATGGGGGCATTCTTACTGGCTGGAAGTCGAGGCATTGCAAGGTAGTGTGCCCTCACTGTGAATGATTGGTAGTGTGCTCTTATTAGTGCTATGTTTGGGTGTTCTCTCACCTGTGCTATGTTTGGTAGTATTCTCTCACCTGTGCTATGTCTATATTTTATTAGGCGTGTGCTACACATCACATATCATGGTCTTTTTTTCTTCGTTGGAGCTTGCAGGGTGAAATAAACCAGCAAGAAAAATTGCATCTATCCCTACTACACTAGAAGAATATCACAGCTTTACAATATTAATTTAACCTTCTCAATAATCGACTTGAAATTGTATTCTCTCAACATTTCGACCTTAATCAGGAATTAGCTGCTGACATGGAGAGGCCTTCGGCCTTCAGCAGCAAGCATGGCATCTGCAACAAAAGAGTAAAGCAAGAAGTAGTTTCACGGCTAGCTAGGCAGCAGATGCTTGGCATGGAAGCACCCTGAGAGAAATGCACTGTTGGCTGGATTAGAAGACTAAAGTAGTCGCTGGCTAGCATTTCAACAGCACTTATCTGATAGAGCCCTTAACCATGAAGAAATAGCATGCTTGACTCTTGCCGGGACTTGGTCCACATAACTTTTAGAGGATTCAGCTGCACGCATGGTCACATTATTATTAATTTTTGGCCTCAGAGACTTTGTTGAAGTGTTTTGTGTGCACTCAACAGAGATGGTTGATTCTCCACTTCTGCATCGGCGAGGAGATGAGTATGTGGTGTTTTTAAAATATATAAGGGGAAAGGAACTGTCCGTACATTCTTCTCTTTCATTTCTTCCCCCCCCCCCCCCCCCCCCCCTCCCTTCCCCCCAGCGCTCTCACACAATCGCACTGGACCAGGATGTGCATAAAGATCCTCCAGCTACTGCAGGTGGTGCTGGTGACCAGATCGGACGCTGATCTGGTAATGGGAGGAGCTGTGATAGAGGGACTGGCTCGAGTGGTCGCTCAGTGTCAGGTCTTCATGGAGACCACTGGAGCTCTGCTCCCTCTGGCCTCTGCCGTTGTGTCCTTCCTCTGGGCGCTGGTGGGAGTGTTGTCATTATCGGAAGGACAGGAGAGAGTATTTTCAAGCATCCAGTTTCATTGGAGCAGTTTTACAGGTTTTGGAGCAGTTGTCTGTTATTGATGCTGTGCAGGAAATTATTGTCGACAGCAGATATTTTTCGAGCATTTGTCTGAAATGAAGTCGATTAGCTCTGTCAAAATGTCCAAGCAACACTAGAGAATGCTCTAGAATTCACACATGCACACAACCACTGGTAACCACGGTATTACATTGCGACCCTGTTGCTTGTCTTATGCCACCGTGTGTTCCTGTGGTCATTTGTGCAAATTGGCTCTGTGCATGTTCTGTAACTTGCTTTTTGCCAACTCATGCTGACTCAGTATATTGCTTACATCGCTCATTACAGAGTTTTATTGTGTTTGCACTTAATACTTGATGATTTCAGTTACACGTGTAAGTTGTAATTTTTCAAAAATTTATTGGCCTATCAAAGTTAGAAAAAAATTAATTGCACTCGGACAAATTGTCAAAACCAATTTTGGTTGCAATTTCCTGCACTTTTGGTGTGTAATAAACTCTGTTTGTGCTTGTTATTGTATTTTGTTCTATTATGAGATTTGATTTTTGTTCGATTTTGACCAAAACAAATCTTCATTGCTGTACAAAACTCTTTCTCCTCGTAAACTTGCACACGCAGGGCTCTTACTTCGCAGTCTACAACCATCTCTTTCTCCACTTACTCTGAGGACCGACTCTCTTCATCTCCTTCATGCCATCCTTGTCCAGCGATTTAGAGCGCACTCATCCAGAGACCCCAGGAGATGCAGGCCAGGCTTCGATCCCAGTTATGAGTCGTCTCGCACTGCACTGGCCAAGAGACTTCTTCACTTATTGGATGGCGATGGGAAGATGAAGGTAAATAGCAATGTCATGAATATATATTTCAATTGTGCCACGTATGAATCACACTGGACACATGATGCAGTGTGCGCCATAAATATGGAGTCATTTATTGGTGGTTAATCTTCGCTGTCCTGCATCCTACAATGTTCACTGTGTTAATTAATTTTTTCTCCTGCAGCATACGGAAACACTGTGTTAATTAATCTTCGCTGTCCTACAGCCTACGGAAATAGAAATGTACACTGTGTTAATTAATTTTAGCTGTCCTACAGCCTACGGAAATAGAAATGTATGCCATTGATTTTCTCTGTCCTGCAACCTACGGAAATAGAAATGTTTGCTGTGTTAATTATTTTTAAAAAACTTAAAAAACCCACGGAATAAAGCACTATAAGTAAAAGAAGCTAATGTGTACAATGTTGCCGTTAATTTTGCCGACACCATGTACCACGGGCAGCAGAGGAGAAAATGGATGAGAAGTGAACTTGATGTCCTTGCAATCTCATACTAAGTACTGTATGTAGCTCTCGTGGTGTCTTGTAGGACTAACACACTGGACATAGAGATCTGGTCCCATCAGAGGAGCAACAGTGAAAAATAATTCAAAGACCTCATGTTTTACCACACCAAGAGAGTGACCCAAAATATATATATTTTTAGTAATGTTCCATATTCGTGTCCCATCACCTCTTATATAACTCAATACATGGTGAAGGTTCGCGTAGAGTCACACCCTACCAGTATGCATATTTGTAGTGGTATGAGTGAATTGAATGTGTGCTCTCCTTCCGGAGAATTTCCCCCCTTTGATGGTGTTGCTGATTTTGTGTGTCTTCTTCCTGCTAGCCTGCCTGCTGCAGTGGAGGCCTCTTGTGTGCTGCTCTGATTAAGGCCAGAGACTGTGAAAGCTTCCACGTCTCGTCAGAGGATGGGGGGAGGGGAGAAGAGGCGTGCCAGCAGAGGAGGCTAGTGCACGACACTCTCTCAGTCTTGCTGGCGTGCAGTCACTCTGCCAAGCAAGTGGCACTCAATGGTAAGGATTATTATAATAAGTCTACCTGCAGCACAGATCACTTATAAGTCTACCTGCAGCACAGATCTCTTATAAGTCTACCTGCAGCACAGATCACTTATAAGTCTACCTGCAGCACAGATCACTTATAAGTCTACCTGCAGCACAGATCACTTATAAGTCTACCTGCAGCACAGATCACTTATAAGTCTACCTGCAGCACAGATCTCTTATAAGTCTACCTGCAGCACAGATCACTTATAAGTCTACCTGCAGCACAGATCACTTATAAGTCTACCTGCAGCACAGATCACTTATAAGTCTACCTGCAGCACAGATCACTTATAAGTCTACCTGCAGCACAGATCACTTATAAGTCTACCTGCAGCACAGATCACTTATAAGTCTACCTGCAGCACAGATCACTTATAAGTCTACCTGCAGCACAGATCACTTATAAGTCTACCTGCGGCACAGATCACTTATAAGTCGACCTGCGGCACAGGTCACTTATAAGTCGACCTGCGGCACAGGTCACTTATAAGTCGACCTGCAGCACAGATCACTTATAAGTCTACCTGCAGCACAGATCACTTATAAGTCTACCTGCAGCACAGATCACTTATAAGTCTACCTGCAGCACAGATCACTTATAAGTCTACCTGCAGCACAGATCACTTATAAGTCTACCTGCAGCACAGATCACTTATAAGTCTACCTGCAGCACAGATCACTTATAAGTCTACCTGCAGCACAGATCACTTATAAGTCTACCTGCAGCACAGATCACTTATAAGTCTACCTGCAGCACAGATCACTTATAAGTCGACCTGCGGCACAGATCACTTATAAGTCTACCTGCAGCACAGATCACTTATAAGTCTACCTGCAGCACAGATCACTTATAAGTGTACCTGTAGCACAGATCACTTATAAGTCTACCTGCAGCACAGATCACTTATAAGTCTGCCTGCAGCACAGATCACTTATAAGTCTGCCTGCAGCACAGATCACTTATAAGTCTACCTGCAGCACAGATCACTTATAAGTCTACCTGCAGCACAGATCACTTAATAAGTCTACCTGCAGCACAGATCACTTATAAGTCTACCTGCAGCACAGATCACTTATAAGTCGACCTGCGGCACAGATCACTTATAAGTCTACCTGCAGCACAGATCACTTATAAGTCTGCCAGCAGCACAGATCACTTATAAGTCTGCGGCACAGATCACTTATAAGTCGACCTGCAGCACAGATCACTTATAAGTCTACCTGCAGCACAGATCACTTATAAGTCTGCCAGCAGCACAGATCACTTATAAGTCTGCCTGCAGCACAGATCACTTATAAGTCTACCTGCAGCACAGATCACTTATAAGTCTGCCTGCAGCACAGATCACTTATAAGTCTACCTGCAGCACAGATCACTTATAAGTCTACCTGCAGCACAGATCACTTATAAGTCTGCCTGCAGCACAGATCACTTATAAGTCTACCTGCAGCACAGATCACTTATAAGTCTACCTGCAGCACAGATCACTTATAAGTCTGCCTGCAGCACAGCTCACTTATAAGTCTACCTGCAGCACAGATCACTTTTAAGTCTTAAGGTGTTCAACATTCTAGCACACTGTGAGTACCTATCAACCATTTATTTTTTTGAACTTCCTTCCTCTTTTCTTAATATAAAGTCATTATTATTGTTACTACTGCAATCATCTGCAATCATCAAAAAATCATTTATTTTATTTCACCAAACAGAAACGGGATTTTTTTTAAATTCTGTTTTGTCAATTCTGTTTGGGGTATAATGCTTGCTATGAAGATGGCCCCCCCCCCTCGTGTGATATATCTCAACATGTAATAATGCTTTTCTTTTTTCTGCAGGAGGTTTGCTGGAGCTGAGTCTTGATCAACTCAAGGTTGGCCATGCTAAGCTCTGTGCTGAATCTCTAGAGCAACCGATGACGGTCAAGAGGAAAATGGTGTGTAAACAGGATCTCATATGGGGTGGGTGGGAGCAAGATAGGGTCTCCTCCCGCCCATGCCAACAGAAAAATTTCCTCTCCCTAGAAATACAGATTTATTATTGGATGTATATACAAAAATTAGAAAATAATTCAGGAAACATTGTCCCCCCCCCCCCCACACAAAAACACCAAAAAGTAACCTAGTGTATGTTACAATGACCTCAATAATCAACTTGAAATTTACTCTCTTGACGTTTCGACTACTTAGATGCTCTAGCCTTCATCAGGAATAATGAGATGCTAAGACGCGTGTGAGCCTACTATATACTGGTAGCTAGCTATCCACCACATGATACAAACCACACCCTGGCAGCATATGTGCTCCACATCTGTCCTATAAGTAACCTAGCATATGTGCTCCACATTTGTCCTATAAGTAACCTAGCATATGTGCTCCACATCTGTCTTATAAGTAACCCAGCATATGTGCTCACATTTGTCCTATAAGTGACCTAGCATATGTGCTCCAGATTTGTCCTATAAGTAACCTAGCATATGTGCTCCACATTTGTCCTATAAGTAACCTAGCATATGTGCTCCACATTTGTCCTATAAGTAACCTAGCATATGTGCTCCACATCTGTCTTATAAGTAACCCAGCATATGTGCTCACATTTGTCCTATAAGTGACCTAGCATATGTGCTCCAGATTTGTCCTATAAGTAACCTAGCATATGTGCTCCACATTTGCCCTATAAGTAACCTAGCATATGTGCTCCACATTTGTCCTAGTAACCTAGCATGTGCTCCACATTTGTCCTATAAGTAACCTAGCATATGTGCTCCACATTTGTCCTATAAGTAACCTAGCATATGTGCTCCACATCTGTCTTATAAGTAACCCAGCATATGTGCTCACATTTGTCCTATAAGTGACCTAGCATATGTGCTCCAGATTTGTCCTATAAGTAACCTAGCATATGTGCTCCACATTTGTCCTATAAGTAACCTAGCATATGTGCTCCACATTTGTCCTATAAGTAACCTAGCATATGTGCTCCACATCTGTCTTATAAGTAACCCAGCATATGTGCTCACATTTGTCCTATAAGTGACCTAGCATATGTGCTCCAGATTTGTCCTATAAGTAACCTAGCATATGTGCTCCACATTTGCCCTATAAGTAACCTAGCATATGTGCTCCACATTTGTCCTAGTAACCTAGCATGTGCTCCACATTTGTCCTATAAGTAACCTAGCATACATGCTCCACATTTGTCCTATAAGTAACCTAGCACATGTGCTCCACATTTGTCCTATAAGTAACCTAGCATATGTGCTCCACATTTGTCCTATAAGTAACCTAGCATATGTGCTCCACATCTGTCCTATAAGTAACCTAGCATATGTGCCCCACATTTGTCCTCCTATAAGTAACCTAGCATATGTGCTCCACATTTGTCCTATAAGTAACCTAGCATATGTGCCCCACATTTGTCCTCCTATAAGTAACCTAGCATATGTGCTCCACATTTGTCCTATAAGTAGCATATGTGCCCCACATTTGTCCTATAAGTAACCTAGCATGTGCTCCACATTTGTCCTATAAGTAACCTAGCATATGTGCTCCACATTTGTCCTATAAGTAACCTAGCATATGTGCCCCACATTTGTCCTCCTATAAGTAACCTAGCATATGTGCTCCACATTTGTCCTATAAGTAACCTAGCATATGTGCCCCACATTTGTCCTATAAGTAACCTAGCATATGTGCTCCACATTTGTCCTATAAGTAACCTAGCATATGTGCTCCACATTTGTCCTATAAGTAACCTAGCATATGTGCTCCACCCTATAAGTAACCTAGCATGTGCTCCACATTTGTCCTATAAGTAACCTAGCATATGTGCTCCACATTTGTCCTATAAGTAACCTAGCATATGTGCCCCACATTTGTCCTCCTATAAGTAACCTAGCATATGTGCCCCACATTTGTCCTATAAGTAACCTAGCATATGTGCCCCACATTTGTCCTATAAGTAACCTAGCATATGTGCTCCACATTTGTCCTATAAGTAACCTAGCATATGTGCTCCACCCTATAAGTAACCTAGCATGTGCTCCACATTTGTCCTATAAGTAACCTAGCATATGTGCTCCACATTTGTATATCCTTATGAAGACTCCTCCATGCAACTGAAACCACCTCTGCAGTTGTAACCAGCCTACAACTGTAATAACCCCACCCACTTAACCACTCCTCCAACTTAACCACACCTCCAGCTCTAACCAGCATTTTGTTCCAGGAATATCAAACGATTATCATCATTGGAATTTAAGTCCAATAAGCTCTAGTTTTGTAGAGGAATCAGCTTCATTGACGTAGGCAAACAAAAGCTACATGGATTATGTCTACATAGCAACACAATCCAAAAATGTCTCAATTCTCAAAGCCAAGGGGCTTCAAAGTTTCCCAGTGGGCATTGCTACTTGTGCACCTTCCACAGAAGGCCTTCCAGAAACAGCAGAATTGGCCACAAAAGCGACTGTCAAAGACCCTTTGTGTATTTAATACCCATGCCCCCCCCTCTCAACCAGAGCTGGCATAACAGCCTTCCCATAGCAATCACAGATTGAATAATTAGTAACCATGGTAAGAGAGTCAACATGTGCATGCTATTAGATACATACATACATGTATGTTACATGTAGTTACCATGGTAAGAGAGTCAACATGTGCATGCCATTAGGTGCATACATACATGTATATTACATGTAGTTAACATGGTAAGAGGGTCAACATGTGCATGCTATTAGGTACATACATAATGTATATTACATGTAGTTAACATGGTTAAGAGAGTCAACATGTGTGAACATGTGCATGCTATTAGGTGCAATATTACATGTAGTAACCATGGTAAGAGAGTCAACATGTGCATGCTATTAGGTGCATACATACATGATACATGTATATTACATGTAGTTAACATGTATATTACATGTAGTTAACATGGTAAGAGAGTCAACAATGTGCATGCTATTAGGTGCATACATACATGTATATTACATGTAGTTAACATGGTAAGAGAGTCAACATGTGCATGCTATTAGGTGCATACATACATGTATATTACATGTAGTTAACATGGTAAGAGGGTCAACGTGTGCATGCTATTAGGTGCATACATACATGTAGTAACCATGGTAAGAGAGTCAACGTGTGCATGCTATTAGGTGCATACATACATGTAGTAACCATGGTAAGAGAGTCAACATGTACATGCTATTAGGTGCAATATTATATTACATGTGGTAACCATGGTAAGAGAGTCAACATGTGCATGCTATTAGGTGCATACATACATGATACATGTATATTACATGTAGTAACCATGGTAAGAGTCAACATGTGCATGCTATTAGGTGCATACATACATGATACATGTATATTACATGTAGTTAACATGTATATTACATGTAGTTAACATGCTAAGAGAGTCAACATGTGCATGCTATTAGGTACATACATACATGTATATTACATGTAGTTAACATGGTAAGAGAGTCAACATGTGCATGCTATTAGGTGCATGCAAACATACATGTATATTACATGTAGTTAACATGGTAAGATAGTCAACATGTGCATGCTATTAGGTACATACATACATGTATATTACATGTAACCGTGGTAAGAGAGTCAACATGTGCATGTATTAGGTAGTGCACTACTGTAATCTCATTGTTGAGTTAATTCATAGGCAACCACAAGTCGCTTATTTGCCACCATCGTGGCGAACCAATCACAGTGTGTGTTTCTCATGTTGCTCTGGCCTTAGGAGTCACCTGCTGTGAGTGAACTAGTGACTGTGCTCAGTCTTCTGAGGAACTTCATGTACAAGTCCCAAGCCGTCAAGGTAAGGCGGATAGCTTCAAGGCTCCCTCAAATACAATAACAGCAGGCCTGTACACGGGAGAACAGCTTGTCAAAAACACAAGTCAATTAGCACTATTTAAGGACAAGCAACACAAGCGTAACCGCAGAGGTATGCAATGAATACAGGCTCTAATGAGACAACACAGGTGCTAAATAACACTCTGCTACATAGAACATCAAAGCATCGTTTTGTTGGTCCCCACAAATTTGTATCTAAGCCAGTCATTGCCTAGAGAGAGCTGTAAAAAAAGGTTCATTTCCTACTAATTTTTTTCACCGGATATAACTGTTTGCAACTCGTATTTAAGTAAACC
Organism: Cladorhizidae sp. MBARI D1340-BT2; assembly: GCA_028752905.1. NCBI lineage: Eukaryota > Metazoa > Porifera > Demospongiae > Poecilosclerida > Cladorhizidae > Cladorhizidae sp. MBARI D1340-BT2. Next base: position 7,581,693 of record JAQNBH010000018.1, on the reverse strand, counting down.
ACCTCTGAAGTGGGGATTCTGTTATTGGGCCATCCACACACACACACACACACACACATCATTACACCCTCCAAACTAATAAAAGTGCAGGCCTGTGTGGTTGCACAGCAGTTGAATTTTACTCTGACTAATGCATATTTAGATCTACTCTCAAAGAGCTTTGGTACAGAAGTTGTTGTTCTCTCTGAGGGGGGGGGGGGGGGGAGTTTGCAGAGTTATGCTTACCTCACACTTAGCAGGTATTCTTCTTGAAATTTTGAATGCGAGTAAAAAATAAATAATAACTTCAGGATGGTGCAGGATGTTTCTCTGCTCAGGATGGTGCATCCTAGCTGTTTCGTTGCTCAGGATGGTGCATCCTGGCTGTTTTGTTGCTCAGGATGGTGCATCCTAGCTGTTTCGTTGCTTAGGACGGTGCATCCTAGCTGTTTCGTTGCTCAGGATGGTGCATCCTAGCTGTTTCGTTGCTCAGGATGGTGCATCCTGGCTGTTTCGTTGCTCAGGATGGTGCATCCTGGCTGTTTCGTTGCTCAGGATGGTGCATCCTGGCTGTTTCGTTGCTCAGGATGGTGCATCCTGGCTGTTTCGTTGCTTAGGATGGTGCATCCTGGCTGTTTCGTTGCTCAGGACGGTGCATCCTAGCTGTTTCGTTGCTCAGGACGGTGCATCCTAGCTGTTTCGTTGCTCAGGACTAGCTGTTTCGTTGCTCATGACGGTGCAACCTAGCTGTTTCGTTGCTCAGGATGGTGCATCCTGGCTGTTTCGTTGCTCAGGATGGTGCATCCTGGCTGTTTCGTTGCTCAGGATGATGCATCCTGGCTGTTTCGTTGCTCAGGATGGTGCATCCTGGCTGTTTCGTTGCTCAGGATGGTGCATCCTGGCTGTTTCGTTGCTCAGGATGGTGCATCCTGGCTGTTTCGTTGCTCAGAATGGTGCATCCTGGCTGTTTCGTTGCTCAGGATGGTGCATCCTGGCTGTTTCGTTGCTCAGGATGGTGCATCCTGGCTGTTTCGTTGCTCAGGACGGTGCATCCTAGCTGTTTCGTTGCTCAGGACGGTGCATCCTAGCTGTTTCGTTGCTCAGGACTAGCTGTTTCGTTGCTCATGACGGTGCAACCTAGCTGTTTCGTTGCTCAGGATGGTGCATCCTGGCTGTTTCGTTGCTCAGGATGGTGCATCCTAGCTGTTTCGTTGCTCATGATGGTGCATCCTGGCTGTTTCGTTGCTCAGGATGGTGCATCCTGGCTGTTTCGTTGCTCAGGATGGTGCATCCTAGCTGTTTCGTTGCTCAGGATGGTGCATCCTAGCTGTTTCATTGCTCAGGATGGTGCATCCTAGCTGTTTCGTTGCTCAGGACGGTGCATCCTAGCTGTTTCGTTGCTCAGGACGGTGCATCCTAGCTGTTTCGTTGCTCAGGACGGTGCATCCTGGCTGTTTCGTTGCTCAGGACGGTGCATCCTAGCTGTTTCGTTGCTCAGGACGGTGCATCCTAGCTGTTTCGTTGCTCAGGACGGTGCATCCTAGCTGTTTCGTTGCTCAGGACGGTGCATCCTGGCTGTTTCGTTGCTCAGGACGGTGCATCCTAGCTGTTTCGTTGCTCAGGACGGTGCATCCTAGCTGTTTCGTTGCTCAGGACTAGCTGTTTCGTTGCTCATGACGGTGCAACCTAGCTGTTTCGTTGCTCAGGATGGTGCATCCTGGCTGTTTCGTTGCTCAGGATGGTGCATCCTAGCTGTTTCATTGCTCATGATGGTGCATCCTGGCTGTTTCGTTGCTCAGGATGGTGCATCCTGGCTGTTTCGTTGCTCAGGATGGTGCATCCTGGCTGTTTCGTTGCTCAGGATGGTGCATCCTGGCTGTTTCGTTGCTCAGGCTGGTGGCGCATCCTAGCTGTTTCGTTGCTCAGGATGGTGCATCCTGGCTGTTTCGTTGCTCAGGATGGTGCATCCTGGCTGTTTCGTTGCTCAGGATGGTGCATCCTGGCTGTTTCATTGCTCAGGATGGTGCATCCTAGCTGTTTCGTTGCTCAGGACGGTGCATCCTAGCTGTTTCGTTGCTCAGGACGGTGCATCCTAGCTGTTTCGTTGCTTAGGAAGGTGCATCCTGGCTTCGTTGCTCAGCATGGACATCCTAGCTGTTTCATGCTCAGTACGGTGCATCCTAGCTGTTTCGTTGCTTAGCAAGGTGCATCCTGGCTTCGTTGCTCTGCATGGTACATCCTAGCTGTTTCGTTGCTCGAGATGGTGCAACCTAGCTGTTTCGTTGCTCAGGATGCTGCATCCTAGCTGTTTCGTTGCTCAGGATGGTGCATCCTAGCTGTTTCGTTGCTCAGGATGGTGCATCCTGGCTGTTTCGTTGCTCAGGATGGTGCATCCTAGCTGTTTCGTTGCTCAGGATGGTGCATCCTAGCTGTTTCATTGCTCAGGATGGTGCATCCTGGCTGTTTCGTTGCTCTGGACGGTGCATCCTAGCTGTTTCGTTGCTCAGGACGGTGCATCCTAGCTGTTTCGTTGCTCAGGACGGTGCATCCTAGCTGTTTCGTTGCTCAGGACGGTGCATCCTAGCTGTTTCGTTGCTCAGGACGGTGCATCCTAGCTGTTTCGTTGCTTAGGACGGTGCATCCTAGCTGTTTCGTTGCTCAGGACAGTGCATCCTAGCTGTTTCGTTGCTCACAATGGTGCATCCTAGCTGTTTCGTTGCTCAGGATGGTGCATCCTAGCTGTTTCGTTGCTCAGGACGGTGCATCCTAGCTGTTTCGTTGCTCAGGACGGTGCATCCTAGCTGTTTCGTTGCTCAGGACTAGCTGTTTCGTTGCTCATGACGGTGCATCCTAGCTGTTTCGTTGCTCAGGATGGTGCATTCTAGCTGTTTCGTTGCTCAGGATGGTGCATCCTAGCTGTTTCGTTACTCAGGATGGTGCATCCTGGCTGTTTCGTTGCTCAGGATGGTGCATCCTAGCTGTTTCGTTGCTCAGATGTTTAGGAACAGAGTAAGGAACAAAGAAGGAAGATGTAATATTTTGACAAAAATCACACACAAAAAAAACACCATTTATGGGTTACTGCTGCCTTAATATTTATTGGTGTTCCCTTAATTCCTGGCTTGTAATTGCGTGCCACTGCATGGTGTGTGTGTGTGTGTGTGTAGACGTCCTGTCTGAGGGGCCAGCTGCCCGCAGTGCTGCACAAGCTGTGGCCTAGTTGCACCGTCCACAGGCCGCTCCTACTAGCTGCTGTCGACCTCCTCACCGTGTACACCTCACAGCACCAACAAGGTATGGTATTACCTTTGGGGTGGAACAGGACCTCAAACAATTGCCCAGCTTAATCCTAGACCACTGAGAACAGCATGTGGGTGCTTGCTATGACCAGGTTAAGTATCTTCTGTGTTGGTGTTGTTTATCTTCAATGAAAAGCTTAAGTGTGAAGGATTTATTTTATGTGTATATATATATATATATATATAGCATGACCTTTTCAATAATCTCTCGATGTTTCGACTAGATGCTCTAGCCTTCATCAGGAATCCTTCTCGGGCTCTTGATGAAGGCTAGAGCAACTAGTCGAAACATTGAGAGAGTAAATTTCAAGTTGATTATTGAGGTCATTGAATTTCGTTATGGCAGGTGAGAGTTCGTTGAGAGTAATGTATATATGTAGATGTTAAAGAGGCTATGGCACGGGTGTTCAGCCTAGTATACTACAGGAAGTGTCTCTACAGGAAGTGATGTAATGAGATTCATTAAGTAGCAGTAATTCCAGGCCCAATTAGTGTGCATGTAAAGTTTATCATTTGCCTATTTGGTGTTGAGCATAGCCACTGAGGAGCATGCTGATGCGAGTGAGTGCAGGTGCAGAGGTGGACGCTATGGTGATCGAACAGCAGAATATAATGATAAATATATATTCTATAAAACACTGGGGACACTGAAGGCTGTGTGGGTTCTGGTCGATCCACTAGTGATGACTTTTTATTCATGTTTGTCTATTATTTTAATTGTTTATTTGTTTGTTTATTTGTTTGTTTATTATTTATTTGTTTGTTTATTTGTTTGTTTATTATTTATTTGTTTGTTTATTTGTTTGTTTATTATTTATTTGTTTGTTTATTATTTATTTGTTTGTTTATTATTTATTTGTTTATTATTTGTTTGTTGTTTATTATTTATTTGTTTGTTATTTATTTGTTGTTTATTATTTATTTATTTGTTGTTTATTATTTATTTGTTTGTTTATTTGTTTGTTTATTAGTTATTTGTTGTGTATTATTTATTTGTTTGTCTATTAGTTATTTGTTTGTTTATTAGTTATTTGTTTGTGTATTATTTATTTGTTTATTTGTTAGTGTATTATTTATTTGTTATTTATTATTTATTTGTTTGATTATTATTTATTAGTTTGTGTATTATTTATTTGTTATTTATTAGTTATTTGTTATTAGTTTGTGTATTATTTATTTGTTATTATTGCAAATTAATAAAAGCTTATTTCCATATAATTATGTGAAGAGAGGGTTGGTACTTATCTTACAAACCACAATGCCTCAAGGCTAGTTCACAATATCTCACGAAATTAACACGTGCCATGACCCAAACTACCCCCAAGAAGGTGTTGTTGTTGTTAAACAAATCCAAGTCTGTTCCGACAATTCACATTGCGCCATTTATATAGCAGTCCAGAAAAGAATGAAAGAATGATGTATTTATTAAGAGGATTGTGGGGAGGAAAAAGTTAATCAGAATAAAAGTTGTACTCCTAGGGCGTGGCACTAGAATTTGGAACAATACCATAGTACCTCACAAGCTACTAGTGTCATGTGTACTAGTTGACCTCTAACAAAACTGGCTACTATACTGTCATGTGTACTAGTTGACCTCTAACAAAACTGACTACTACTGTCATGTGTACTAGTTGACCTCTAACAAGACTGGCTACTACTGTCATGTGTACTGGTTGACCTCTAACAAAACTGGCTACTATACTGTCATGTGTACTAGTTGACCTCTAACAAAACTGGCTACTACTGTCATGTGTACTAGTTGACCTCTAACAAAACTGGCTACTACTACTAGTTGACCTCTAACAAAACTGGCTACTACTGTCATGTGTACTAGTTGGCCTCTAACAAAACTGGCTACTAGTGTCATTTGTACTAGTTGACCTCTAACAAAACTACTGTTATGTGTACTGGTTGACCTCTAACAAAACTGGCTACTACTGTCATGTGTACTGGTTGACCTCTAACAAAACTGGCTACTACTGTCATGTGTACTGGGTGACCTCTAACAAAACTGGCTACTACTGTCATGTGTACTGGTTGACCTCTAACAAAACTGGCTACTACTGTCATGTGTACTGGGTGACCTCTAACAAAACTGGCTACTACTGTCATGTGTACTAGTTGACCTCTAACAAAACTGGCTACTACTGTCAGTTGACCTCTAACAAAACTGGCTACTACTGTCATGTGTAGTAGTTGACCTCAAGTCTCCCGCAAACTTTGAATGCTCAAATATCATGAACTCAGGCGTATATCATGAACTCTGGTGTATATTACGTGGAAAAATCCCCTCTCTTTTCATTTTAGGACGTATGTCTTTGGCCTGTAGTTCTAGAGGATCTCCGGCACTGCTGCAGGACGTCCTGAAACATACCTTTCACTCGCTGTCAGGCTATCACAGCTGCGTGTCAGCAAAACTGACCAATCCTCACGCTGAGGTCCTTGGCTCTCTGTTCTCTCTGCTGACCAACTGTTCTCTCTCTCAGGAGGTCCGAGCTCTCATGAAGAAGGTTAGCAACGTATATAAAAGCATATCATATGTGGGGTTGCTTCACTCGTGTGGTTCTCTCTCTTACAGAGCAGTTTTGTGAGTGGATTTGCTCAAGTCCAGCTCAAGTCTGAGAGGGCAGGCACAGGCAGCCCCCAAGGGACCAGACTGAGCAGCATGTGGGTACGTCTCCTGCTCAACCTCTCTTTCTCTACAGATGGACTCACTCTTATCACAAAGACAACAGGTACATAGCAGGTGTCACAACATTCTCCCTACATCATAGCCTACTGTTTTGCATTAAAAAAATTAAAATTAAAAAAATGGGCATTTCCCTCCCCCATCCTCCCTCTCCCATTTTGAACTGCATGTCATCAAAATTGCAGTCTTTCTCATGCATGGCATAAAGCCGGCCGGCCGGCCCTGACTTGACTTGACGAATTTAAGATAAAATTTAAAAAGAGAAATATGACAAAGGAGAAGTGGGAGTGGTCATTAAAGTGGTGATAGTTCCCCTGTAGAGTATGGGGGGGATTTTAATATTAATTTTGTTGTTGTTTTCTTGTGTATTTTACTTGTGTATTTTAATTATTATTTTTGTTATTTTTGTATTTAATTGATTGTTTGATTGTTATCTTTACTCTGGTTCTGGTCACAACATTGCTAGGAATGGACCTACATGTACATGCACTTGTACATACTACTATACGTGCACTGACTAGTTACATTACACATTATATTGGCTGTTTATCAGAGCATGTGTAGCACTCCCTATATTGGTCCACTATTTTAAATGGCGGACAGATAATTGAACTCCCTCTCCCCCCCCCCCCCCCCCCCCACCCCCAATAACCCCAAAAACAAACAAAACTTGCAACTCAGCCCAAACTCATGCTGGCAGCTTCTTAATAGTGTGGGTGTTGATTACTGCATTAGCTACAATCCAGCATGCCTTGAATGCTTCTTAATAGTGTGGGTGTTGATTACTGCATTAGCTACAATCCAGCATGCCTTGAATGCTTCTTAAAGGGAGGCTTGCAGGGGAAAAAATATTTTTTTGTTGTTGCTGTTATCTGCTCAATAGGATGTGCTGGGTATGTATAAAAATTTTTAGCTTCTAAAAACAAACCCTTGTTGAGCTAGAGAGCCTTCTTTGGCCTCATTTTGACAGTCAACAGGTCACTTCCTGTTTGGGGGCGTGACCACGCGATGATGTCACAAGGAGACTGATTTCAATGGCTGATACACTGGAAACAGAAGGACTCTGTCTCTGTAACTAGCTCTAGCAGCCTGCACCTCTCCTTTTCTTCTTCAGCAATTGAAAGTTCATCTGAAATATCAGATACAGGCCTAGCTGAAGAGCAGCAATCAAGTGGAACAGTAGAGCCTTATCTCTATGAACCTTCAGAAGCTGAGGATAGTAGTGTAGGCATTGTTGAAAGTGATGATTCATTGCAACACAGACTAGAGAACACTAACTGGTAAGGATTTGGCTAGCTCTAGCTAGATTTACTGAATCTACTTCACCTACTCCACAGGTGAAACTGGTCATTGCCAGGTGATGCCTACTGGTCTTGAGTGTATTTGCTGCCATAAAATTGACAAGATAATGTCCAAGATGCAGGAGGGTGAAAATGTGGTCAGCTGTATCATAGATTATAAGGGATTTGGTCCAGTGTGCCTCAATACATGGTTCAAGCAGCCTATTTCACTTATCGGCAGCAGTATGGCACTGGTGATGTTCATCACATTCCCTTACATGAGTAAGTAGCTAACCAACACATCAAATACAATTTTTTTATTGTTATAGGCGCTACAGATTTATTTCATATTGCCAATTAACTAGCTGGTGTTGGAGGTGGCTTGGAAGAAGAGTCAGGGTGGTTCTTCCAAGCTGTGCAGTTACAAAGATTAGACAAACATTTCCATCAGAAAACTACAGTGGATTCAAGTACCCTGATATTTGACTTATGTTGTGAATGGATTGATTTAGTAATAGAGGTAATATTCAATTATTGTTGTACAAGTTAAAGCGACTTCTGTGGTTCTGCACTGCTTCCTTTTTATCAGGCCTTTCATAATCACTGCAAATAAGAGGTTTAGGCATATCCTCTGCATGAGCATCTTTGCTTCCAACTCCACTCTGATAAACTAACACAGTTTCATCGATGAGGTCATCTACGTATCCTGTAATGAGAAGACAATCATATACATTACAGAAGTCGCTTTAACTTGTACAATAATAATTGAATATTACCATAGCTCTTGGAAGAACAACCCTGACCCTTCTTCCAAGCCACCCCCAACACCAGCTAGTTAATTGGCAATATGAAATAAATCTGTAGCGCCTATAACAATAAAAATAGTATTTGATGTGTTGGTTAATTTGACAACATAGCTACTTACTCATGTAAGGGAATGTGATGAACGCCATACTGCTGCCGATAAAGGTTGCACATCACTGGCACAGCCTATGCATGTGTCCATAAATAAGCCCTTTAAAGAGAAAATGAAAGAGTTGTGGATGGAATGGCGTAGGACTTGCAACAGTAGAACATCCCATGGCAATCTCAAGCAGCCCTCAGCAAGATAACAAGCCATTGATTGGGTCTCTGCTGCCTGGGAATCAATTCCAGGAAATTTGATAGATAGGCTGCTTGAAGGACCCATGTATTGAGGCACACTCGACCAAATCCCTCATGATCTATGATACAGCTGACTACATTTTCACCCTCCTGCATCTTGGACATTGTCTTGTCAATTACATGGCAGCAAATACACTCAAGACCAGTAGGCATCACCTGGCAATGACCACTGTTTCACCTGTGGAGTAAATCTAGCTAGAGCTAGCCAATTAATCCTTACCAGTCAGTGTTCTCTAGTCTGTGTTGCAATGAATCATCACTTTCAACAGTGCCTACACTACTATCCTCATCTTCTGAAGGTTCATAGAGATAAGGCTCTACTGTTCCACTTGATTGCTGCTCTTCAGCTAGGTCTGTATCTGATATTTCAGATGAACTTTCAATTGCTGAAGAAGAAAAGGAGAGGTGCAGGCTGCTAGAGCTAGTTACAGAGACAGAGTCCTTCTGTTTCCAGTGTATCAGCCATTGAAATCAGTCTCCTTGTGACATCATCGCGTGGTCACGCCCCCAAACAGGAAGTGACCTGTTGACTGTCAAAATGAGGCCAAAGAAGGCTCTCTAGCTCAACAAGGGTTTGTTTTTAGAAGCTAAATTTTTTTATACATACCCAGCACATCCTATTGAGCAGATAACAGCAACAACAAAAAAAATTTTTTTTCCCTGCAAGCCTCCCTTTAATAGTGAGGGTGTTGATTACTGCATTAGCTGCAATCCAGCATGCCTTGAATGCTTCTTAATAGTGTGGGTGTTGATTACTGAATTAGCTGTACCAGCATAATGTACACATGTTGGTATGCACCAGCATAATGCACACATGTTGGTATGTACCAGCATAATGCACACATGTTGGTACATATGTACCAGCATAATGCACACATGTTGGTATGCACCAGCATAATGCACACATGTTGATATGTACCAGCATAATACACACATGTTGGTATGCACCAGCATAATGCACACATGTTGGTATGCACCAGCATAATGTACACATGTTGGTATGCACCAGCATAATGCACACATGTTGGTATGTACCAGCATAATGCACACATGTTGGTACATATGTACCAGCATAATGCACACATGTTGGTATGTACCAGCATAATGCACACATGTTGGTATGCACCAGCATAATGTACACATGTTGGTATGTACCAGCATAATGCACACATGTTGGTATAATGCACACATGTTGGTACATATGTACCAGCATAATGCACACATGTTGATATGTACCAGCATAATACACACATGTTGGTATGCACCAGCATAATGCACACATGTTGGTATGCACCAGCATAATACACACATGTTGGTATGTACCAGCATAATGCACACATGTTGGTATGTACCAGCATAATACACACATGTTGGTATGTACCAGCATAATGCACACATGTTGGTATGCACCAGCATAATGCACACATGTTGGTATGTACCAGCATAATGCACACATGTTGGTATGCACCAGCATAATGCACACATGTTGGTATGTACCAGCATAATGCACACATGTTGGTATGTACCAGCATAATGCACACATGTTGGTATGTACCAGCATAATGCACACATGTTGTTGGTATGTACCAGCATAATGCACACATGTTGGTATGCACCAGCATAATGCACACATGTTGGTATGCACCAGCATAATGCACACATGTTGGTATGCACCAGCATAATGCACACATGTTGGTATGCACCAGCATAATGCACACATGTTGGTATGCACCAGCATAATGCACACATGTTGGTATGCACCAGCATAATGCACACATGTTGGTATGCACCAGCATAATGCACACATGTTGGTATGTACCAGCATAATGCACACATGTTGGTATGTACCAGCATAATGCACACATGTTGGTATGTACCAGCATAATGCACACATGTTGGTATGCACCAGCATAATGCACACATGTTGGTATGCACCAGCATAATGCACACATGTTGGTATGTACATGTACACTCTCCAGGTGTCATAGAGGCATTGCTGGACGTGCATGGGTGTGGTCAGCTTGAGAGCCAGACCCTCTGCCTCCTGATCTTTAGGAACTTGGCCTTCCATGGACCAAGCAGGACTCTTCTCAGCACTGATGGTAAGCACTGCTCTTACTACTCAAGGAAACTTTGTTCACTGACCACACACTTATTAGTCCAAACTTGAAAGTGGGATTTTTGTCATGTTAAATCATGTTTGTGTGTGGACTCATCAACCATAAAAATAATATCTCAAGAAATATTTAAAAGAAAGAATAATTACAACAACAGTGAAGTGATTTATGTAAACAGGACATGCATGTATCCATGTCTCCCACATGCATGTGTCCATGTATCCCACATGCAGTCCATGCATCCCACATGCATGTGCCTGTGTATCTTGCATGCAGTCCATGTATCCCACATACATGTGTCTGTGTATCTCACATGCATGTGCCCGTGTATCCCACATGCATGCATCCATGTATCCCATATGCAGTCTATGTATCCCACATGCATGCATCCATGTATCCCACATGCAGTCTATGTATCCCACATGCATGTGTCGGTGTATCTCACATGCATGTGTTCATGTATCCCACATTTTTTTCCAGCTATGCTATCACCGTCAGAGCTAGAATTGGCTATGGTTCCACAAGTATTTTGAGTATAAAAATGGACTTCCTGATCCCAAAGGCCCTCGCTATCAACATTATTTCGCTCACATGCTATAGCAGTAGCTGATCGAGAAGTTGAAGAAGAACTAGCAGAACAACACTGTCTTGCTTGACTGCTGCTGTGTACTTGTCACTCTAACATTATCAGGCTCTCCCTCACACGCTAACTGCTCTCCAATGGCTGCCACCAGATGTGGTAGTAGACATGATGGCCATGAATGCAGTGCTCAGGTTCTTTCAAACACGTCCATCTCTTAGCCTCTTCCTTGTCTTCAAACACGTCCATCTCTTAGCCTCTTCCTTCTCTTTAAATACGTCCATCTCTTAGCCTCTCCCTTGTCTTCAAACACGTCATCTCTTAGCCTTGCCCTTGTCTTCAAACACGTCATCTCTTAGTCTCTCCCTTCTCTTCAAACACGTCCTTCTCTTAGCCTCACCCTTCTCTTCAAACACATCCATCTCTTAGCCTCTTCCTTCTCTTCAAACACGTCATCTCTTAGCCTCTTCCTTCTCTTCAAACACGTCCATCTCTTAGCCTCTCCCTTGTCTTCAAACACGTCCATCTCTTAGCCTCTCCCTTGTCTTCAAACTCGTCCTTCTCTTAGCCTCACCCTTCTCTTCAAACACATCCATCTCTTAGCCTCTTCCTTCTCTTCAAACACGTCATCTCTTAGCCTCTTCCTTCTCTTCAAACACGTCCATCTCTTAGCCTCTTCCTTCTCTTCAAACACGTCCATCTCTTAGCCTCTTCCTTCTCTTCAAACACGTCCATCTCTTAGCCTCTCCCTTGTCTTCAAACTCGTCCTTCTCTTAGCCTCACCCTTCTCTTCAAACACATCCATCTCTTAGCCTCTTCCTTCTCTTTAAATACGTCCATCTCTTAGCCTCTTCCTTCTCTTCAAACACGTCCATCTCTTAGCCTTGCCCTTGTCTTCAAACACGTCATCTCTTAGCCTCTTCCTTCTCTTCAAACACGTCATCTCTTAGCCTCTTCCTTCTCTTCAAACACGTCCATCTCTTAGCCTCGCCCTTCTCTTCAAACACGCCCATCTCTTAGCCTTGCCCTTGTCTTCAAACACGTCCATCTCTTAGCCTCGCCCTTCTCTTCAAACACGTCATCTCTTAGCCTCTCCCTTCTCTCCATCTCTTAGCCTTGTGCTTCTCTTGAAACACGTCCATCTCTTAGCCTCTCCCTTCTCTTTAAACAGTCGATGTCAGATTTTTTGGGTGTGTGTTATTTTTCAATCCATCACTTTTTCAATCCATCATTTTTTTGTGGGCAATCAGAAGAACAAAACATTTGGCACAATGAAATTTCTTCTCGTGAAATATTGAGTTATATTTTGGTAGTTGCAAAAAATTGACCTCTGTTTGACCTTGCTAACTGTACCATGGCGATCATCGCAGGGTTTCCAGTTTGGCTTCCCCCTAGACTTATAACAAACTTGTTACTTATAGCTGTTGCTAGATCACCATCTCTGTACCTGCACTCCACTCTCACTAGCATGCTCCATGGTGGGTCCGTATAGGTAAACTGCAAACTCTGCTGTATACTAATTGGAATTGGATCTAGGTCTATGGGATTGCTACTTAATGAATCTCATTAAAGTACCTCCGACAACATGTCGACTCTCGTGTGCCATAGCTCCTTTAATAGTAAAGACAAGTCCAGTTTGATCCATATAAGGCACTAGACTGAGTAGAGTTTTAAGCCACAAGCATAAATAAACCACAAGCATAAATAAATAATAAATAAATAAAACAATAAATAATAAACAAACAAATAAATGATAAACAAACATGACTAAATACAAATATAAATAAACAAACATGAATAAATAATAAACATACAAATAATAATAAACAAACAAATATAAATGATAAATAAATAAATAATAAACAAACAATAAATAATAAACAAACAAATAAATGATAAATGATAAATAGAGGACTTTATTAGTCAGGCATAGTCCAGCCTCACAGGATCTGGGAGTCTGTGAACTACTGTCCTATACTGGTTGTTTTGTGATAAGTGCTGTGGTACAAACATGATGTGGTTAGTATAGTTGTTCTTCAATTATCCTTTTCGATTACTGGAAAATATTTCAAAGATTGCCCTTCTCATTTATAACCCAAGTCGTGTGGAGTGTTGCACCCATCACACAAGACCACCCCATAACTAGACAGTTTCCTTCTCATTTATAACCCAAGTCGTTTGGAGTGTTGCACCCATCACACAAGACCACCCCATAACTAGACAGTTTCCTTCTCATTTATAACCCAAGTCGTGTGGAGTGTTGCACCCATCACACAAGACCACCCCATAACTAGACAGTTTCCTTCTCATTTATAACCCAAGTTGTGTGGAGTGTTGCACCCATCACACAAGACCACCCCATAACTAGACAGTTTCCTTCTCATTTATAACCCAAGTTGTGTGGAGTGTTGCACCCATCACACGAGACCACCCCATAACTAGACAGTTTCCTTCTCATTTATAACCCAAGTTGTGTGGAGTGTTGCACCCATCACACAAGACCACTCCATAACTAGACCAGATTCTGATTTTACAGTTCATCGTAACACTCGTCTCAATGCCGAATAAGGTAAATGTTGTTATTGATACATATGCAAGGTGAAGTAGTTCTGTTTCCACGGAAACCACCCCCTCACTCTATGACTACTTGTAGGTGGATCTGCTGTTGTTGTATTTAACCTGTTCCATAATCCTGATGAAGGCTAGAGCATCTAGTCGAGTGAATACAATTTGAAGTTGATTATTGAGAAGGTGATTATAATGTCACATGTTGTTTAAAAAATTATATTTTACTCTAGAAAGATTTGTGAATGTTCTGATTGCTGCCTTGGAATCCAGTCAGTTGCTGAGGGTCACATTCGCTGCATCAGCATTTTGGACTCTTCTTTACCACAGCACAAAGGTAAGATCTCCCATCACTGTAACATTGGTTTTGGTGAGATGGTGTATGGTCCAGTACTCCCATCATTCTAGTAGTAATTCAGTGTATCATTGGTTTGGGAGAGATGGTGTATGGTCCAGTACTTCCATCATTATAGTAGTAATTCAGTGTATCATTGGTTTGGGAGAGATGGTGTATGGTCCAGTACTTCCATCATTATAGTAGAAATTCAGTGTATCATTGGTTTGGGAGAGATGGTGTATGGTCCAGTACTCCCATCATTATAGTAGAAATTCAGTGTATCATTGGTTTGGGAGAGATGATGTATGGTCCAGTACTCCCATCATTATAGTAGTAATTCAGTGTATCATTGGTTTGGGAGAGATGCTGTATGGTCCAGTACTCCCATCATTATAGTAGAAATTCAGTGTATCATTGGTTTGGGAGAGATGGTGTATGGTCCAGTACTTCCATCATTATAGTAGTAATTCAGTGTATCATTGGTTTGGGAGAGATGGTGTATGGTCCAGTACTTCCATCATTATAGTAGAAATTCAGTGTATCATTGGTTTGGGAGAGATGGTGTATGGTCCAGTACTCCCATCATTATAGTAGAAATTCAGTGTATCATTGGTTTGGGAGAGATGGTGTATGGTCCAGTACTTCCATCATTATAGTAGAAATTCAGTGTATCATTGGTTTGGGAGAGATGGTGTATGGTCCAGTACTTCCATCATTATAGTAGAAATTCAGTGTATCATTGGTTTGGGAGAGATGGTGTATGGTCCAGTACTCCCATCATTATAGTAGAAATTCAGTGTATCATTGGTTTGGGAGAGATGGTGTATGGTCCAGTACTTCCATCATTATAGTAGAAATTCAGTGTATCATTGGTTTGGGAGAGATGGTGTATGGTCCAGTACTCCCATCATTATAGTAGAAATTCAGTGTATCATTGGTTTGGGAGAGATGCTGTATGGTCCAGTACTCCCATCATTATAGTAGAAATTCAGTGTATCATTGGTTTGGGAGAGATGGTGTATGGTCCAGTACTTCCATCATTATAGTAGAAATTCAGTGTATCATTGGTTTGGGAGAGATGGTGTATGGTCCAGTACTTCCATCATTATAGTAGAAATTCAGTGTATCATTGGTTTGGGAGAGATAGTGTATGGTGTTGTACAGCCATGGCCTGAAAGTGTTGAGTCTGACTCATACCACGTTTATGGATAATTCAAAAGCATAAATTAGCGAAAAATACTAAAACAGGTATAACTGGTCTACATAGCTCTGTGCCATTGCTTGGATATTTTTGCTGCTCCCTCTCTATCATGGCATATTTCATTAACCCTGTTTGCACAAGACAACAGG
This sequence comes from Cladorhizidae sp. MBARI D1340-BT2, assembly GCA_028752905.1. Taxonomy (NCBI): domain Eukaryota; kingdom Metazoa; phylum Porifera; class Demospongiae; order Poecilosclerida; family Cladorhizidae; species Cladorhizidae sp. MBARI D1340-BT2. The sequence goes on along the minus strand of JAQNBH010000018.1, from coordinate 7,566,333 downwards.
AGTGGTGGAAATGCGAGGATTAGTCATTCCTCATTATTATTTTTGTAGTCGTTTATTCCTGGGCTAGGAAAATGAGGTGCCACGGAGCAGGATGTTGTCTAGACGTTTATATTCGCAGCTTCAACGGTTGGAGTCCAATCACGCAAATGTTTATGGTAAAGTGTGTATTCTAAGAGCAGCAGAGCATCCAATACACGAACATCCCTCCACCCCCATCTCACAAACTGTTAATCATAACTTAGGATTTTTAACCCCTCATGAATAATCCTCCACCCCCATCTCACAAAATCATAACCTAAGGATTTTTTAACCCCTCATGAATATCCCTCCATCCCATCTCACAAACTGTTAATCATAACTAAGGATTTTTAACCCCTCGTGAATATCCTCCACCCCCATCTCACAAACTGTTAATCATAACCCAAGGATTTTTAACCCCTCGTGAATATCCCTCCACCCCATCTCACAAACTGTTAATCATAACTAAGGATTTTTAACCCCTCATGAATATCCTCCACCCCCATCTCACTAAATCATAACCTAAGGATTTTTAACCCCTCATGAATATCCTCCACCCAATCTCACAAACTGTTAATCATAACCCAAGGATTTTTAACCCCTCATGAATATCCCTCCACCCCATCTCACAAACTGTTAATCATAACCTAAGGATTTTTAACCCCTCATGAATATCCTCCACCCAATCTCACAAACTGTTAATCATAACCCAAGGATTTTTAACCCCTCATGAATATCCCTCCACCCCCATCTCACTAACTGTTAATCATAACCTAAGGATTTTTAACCCCTCATGAATATCCTCCACCCCCATCTCACAAACTGTTAATCATAACCCAAGGATTTTTAATCCCTCATAAATATCCATCTATATGAATCTTAGCATGGGGTGGTGAGGGATTAATTCTACATTAGAAAGTTGATTTTTAATTGTAGTAGTAGAAGTTTTGTTGGTCGACTGCATTCGTTTTATTCTATTTCAAAGGTTGGGTGCATTCTCAGAATCTTAGAAAATGAATGGGTTGTCTAGGAGGGAGGGTGGGTGCTCAAAAGGAATGTTCATACCAAGCATCCATGGAGGAGCTGGAGGAAGAATTCAAGCCCGTCATGGAAGACTAGGATAACATAGTTCTTCACTCTCTAGCATCTGTGGTGGCGGAGTCAGGACTGGACTTGTTCGATAACTAGATAGTTTTAAATCACTTTCTCAATGAGAAGGTGATTTTAATGTTATTATGTATATAAATTCACTCCACCTGGTATCTGCTTCTGTACAGTTTGAACTGTCTCCACAATTGTTTCATTATATTGCCGGAGCGCAATGTCGTTTGGCGGTTTGAAAGATTGACAGGTGTACTCCCAGATTAAATTCCTCCAAAGTTTAGTTTTTTTACCATGATGGGGCCTGCCATTTTTCTCGCATTCATTGCAAGAATAATAATATGGCGCTGTTCGAATACTATGCTAAGGAGGGGCTTCAGTCAAGGATTTCATCGCTGTCTGACAAAAAAAAACAAGCAGCTGGTATCTTCTGAGGTATACGGTCGTTGGTGGTGTTCCTTCCACCATATATAGATATTTTTCATTGCCAGTTTCTGTGTGCTTACCGGGATATTCTTCACCTGCTACTCCAGACACTTATAAATGGTCTTGATCTTGAATTCAGACTCCATCAGGTATCAAATTCATACCTTCCATTGCTAAATGCTAGACGTTGCCTCTCATGCGCATGACACTATGCTTCTGCAAATTTGGATCTGCTCACTTTAATTTCCACATTGGTTAAGAGTTATCTGCCAAATTTTCCAGCTATGCAGTAGTTAACAGAAAAACACTCCTTCCCTACAGCCGCAATCCAGCAGATTATAGTATTGCTTTAGTCTGGAACAGTTATGCATCTTTCCCAAGCACTTCAGGTATTTAGAAGGCTCAGCATTCTTTAATGTAGTAAGTGCCTTTGATGACCTGGAACGTTACAGACATGATCTCTTCAGCTTCAGTGTACATGGAAAACTGGACTTGGCAAGTAACTTGATGTGGGGAAAGATTTGCTCCATCTGCCTCTGGGTATGGCAGGGTTTCTTAACAGGAATTTTTTTGAAGGTAGGATGATGTGTGAAAAGCCCGAAATTATTGTCTAAATAATAAATGTCCTTCAGCGTTTCAGTATTATTTGCCTGTGTAGTGTAGCGGGGGGCAGGGGAGGGGGTGGAGGATAGGGGACCTCCATTGCATATGGTGCCTGATGCTTGTTAAGTGGATTTTAATGATAATGATATGGAGGAGTATGCAGACTACGTGCCCCTCTAGACAATGAGATCCCCTCTTAACGACACACAGATCATAATTTGGCCACTACACATACTTGTACTGTATGCTTGATTTTAGTCCTTCATTAATCGGTTAATGTTATGGTTATCATTCCAGATGCGTAGTTCTCTCAGGAAGTCTGGATTGTTTGAGAAGATGCTCTCAGTTTCCACAAAGTTGAAGCTGTTGCACTCATCACTCGGTCTGGGCAGAGGCAAGTGTGAAGTGTGGTGTGCAGAAGCCTTGGAACAAGCCATGCAGCTCCTTCAACAATGACTGATTGAAGCAGAAAGTCTTCGTTACTCGAGCAGTAGCAGCTCTGTAACTATTCAATTCAAAAGCTAGTAACATTCCCACCAAATTGTAAGGTCCAATTTGCAGCGTGTGTTGTGCTTGTTTTGCATCATATCCATCGTGGTGCACATTGATACACAAGAAGGTAGGTAAAGTGTGTGTGTGTTTATGCAGACTAAATAACGGAGAAATTGCTACTTTTTACATCTATGAGTGACCGTCCATGTGCTGCTGAAAACCTTTAGATGTCATCATATATAGTAGTATTTCACAGTTGTCCCTGACAGCTGTGAAGCCATTTAGCCATCAATCCAGCCAATTGGATCTGTGTATGTACAGCCAAGTTGCTCTTGATTACAGGGAAACATGGCTCCACCTCGTGATACAATGTCGAGCAAAGCAGCGGTGTCTACACTTTTAGACAAGGAGATGTCTCGTTCGAAGGTGGGGAAAAAAACTCACGAGTTTTATATACAGACCAAAATGTTGTACAATGTAGAAAATCACGTAATTCCCATTCCAGTTGATAGAAATCCTACAGGAAGACTGAGGAGTTAAACTTGATTAGCAACTAAGGAAGGGAACTACTTACAATCACAAAATCAACTTCATCACAGCTATAAATTCATGTACTATATAAAGTTTCATTACATCACAAGGAACATCACAAGGAAAATGAGAGTAATTTACATGAGAAGTATGGATAGTACTTCATTCAAAAGTTCAAATTTGTCATTCAAATACAGCACTTAAAATATCACAGGTTTACTGATCATGTGATAGTCATGTGATAGTCAAACTTTAATGGTAGCCATGAGGTATTCTACTCGTGCCACCATAGCCACAGGCTCCACCTCCTGAAAGGCTATAGCTTCTCACCCCTCCAACACTTCCTCCTTGCTGAGACCACACTATTGTGTCTTCAGGACGATCCTTGCCTGCCTCGCATGCAAATGTTATCTTCCAAAAGTCGAAACACATCTCGGAGTCAGTGATGAAATCGTAGGGCATGTAGAAGTAGCCGTGCTTCCCCCAACCCACACTCCAGCTGTTGAGAACAATGATGTGCTTTTGACGATCATTGTAGCCCACTGCTGTTACAGCATGAAGTCCTGCATGAGCTCCAATCATTCGTTCCAAGTCTGTAGGAACAGCCATTGCACCAGATCCCGGTGTGCTGTTGAAGCTCGGATAAACTTTGAATCCGAAAACAAAGGGACAGTTGTCCTTGAGACATGCTCTGAACTGGTGGATATTCTGTTTGAGTCGTTCATATTTGCAGAGGTTGTTCAGTTTAGCTTTATCGTAAACGGAGCCTGGAGGCTTAATCTTAAAGTTAGCCACTTTATAAGGCCATAACTCTTCCTTGCAAACACCTTGGCGATTCAGCGACTTGATAGTATCACGGATTGAAGCCCCAGCATCTGATTGGGTGTTGTGTTTGGCTTCTCGAGTGTTGTAATAAAGAAATAGACGAGAAGGATTAAAGTAGTAATATCCACCACGAAGAGTAGCTTCTTGCTTTTTCAGATCTAGTCCGTAGGCAGCACAAAGTGCATTGGCTGTGCAGCTACCAAGTTCACCTTGATCATAGACATGATCAATATACTTGATAAGACTTACGTTGGGATGCTTAGGAGGAATCTCCATTTGTGAATAGACTTTTATTTTATCTCTGGGATCATCAGTGTCTCGCTTAGCACCATAGTAACGTACTGCCATGTTGAACCTACTTTTGAGGGGCTAACAAATTTCTAAGCCCAACACTTGACTTGTTGGATACCAAGTTATGAAGTGTAATAGCTAGTTCTGGCTACTTATATACTCAATAATTCTTGGGTGTTACTAGGCGTCATACACAACTACAATAATTATGTTCAACACAGGAGGGGATTTACCCTGGGATTTTCCGTGGTAAAATCCCTGGGGTAATACCTCCAAGTTATTCCTGCTATCGCATTCTTTTGCATCAATCTCTGGCCTTGTGGTCCCACTATCTATATCCTGAGAATTCAAGCTGGCTCTTCCTCTCCCACACCTCGTGATGATTCCAATGTTGTTCCAATTCTCTATCTGGGGGATTCCCCTGGGACTTTCCAGAGCAAACCAACTATGTACACACTCTAATATGCTTTCCCATGTGATCATATGCTCAATTAAATATCAAGTGACCTCTGTCTGACTCCACTGTATGTTGAAGGTTTCCTGGTTGCTGATTTGCATGCTGATTTGCAGCAATTTTTTGTTGTTATGAATCTCATTATTGCCATCCTGTAAATGTTAACCCTCTCACCGGTAACTTTACAGAGGTTTTTTTCTCAAAATGAATGATTTTCTTAATATATATTATATTTGAAGATGCATGATGTAAAGTACCTAGCAACCATACATATATCAGGTGATAGCTAATGAGTGGATGAATATTGTAACAAAATTTGGTGGCCTAGCAATAAACCACAACATCGTGAATCTCATTATAAGAAACGGGAACTGTTTCTAGCTTTCATTATTATGTCCACTAAGAATTTTCAACAGTTTATTATTGCTCATTGAGTGACAGGTTAGTAAATGACAATAGAAGGTAACTGACAATAGAAGAATATATTTGTGGCAAACATATAATTATGAAAATCATTATATGAAGCTGGCAACAACCACATAACTGTGAATATCATAACATGGAGCTGAATAGGAAGGGGTACTTGCATCACTGACTCATTAGAGTCAGAAGGAGAGATGTTTGAAGGACCTAAATATATCAGAATAAATCTTATTATACCTTTACATTACTAGATTATGTTACATGCACCAGCAAGAGAGGTAGCAGCAGGTGGGCAAGGGCTAGGTCTACTAATGACAGATCTTGTCAGAGCTGCTAGCTCATTCACGTCAACCTCGTGGCTTCCTAAGTAAGCAGGGGTATTTTCTTTTATCTTCTCAAGAGTTATCACTCTTGGAGAGGCAAAAATCATCATAAAAAAGCAGACCGATAACTTCATTTCGATTATATCGAACCGACATCTATATTCAAAAAAACAGAAGTGAAGTTTGACGTCCACGTTTTTCATGGTTACCTACGTTATACATACGTTATATTTTAAATCTACATAGAGCAAAGCTTTAGCTATGCGAAAATATGTTTATTTTATTTTTTGGTTGAATGGTTAATTTTTTATAATTTTTTTAGTAGCAGTAATACCATTTCGCGCCTACAGGCGCTTATGCCGGTGAGAAGGTTAATGGTCTACACTAACAAACTCTTTTCGTTTCTTTTTTAAACATCTTTTGTCTCGTTTCTTGTTTATTATGGTCAAACGACTACCTACAAGAAGTTACTATATAAGTATAACTCATAACTAACCAACATAAGAGTCATTATTTTATCACTAGAGCATACATATATACCTTATGTACACACAGATGCATGCATCAAGGTACAATAGTTACCTGGTTTTGTTGAGGTCTCTGCTGCTGTTGTTGCAGGAGTAAACTCCTGAAGAAACCAACTGATCACTTCTTGGTAGTGAAAACATCAGACTGCTTGCCGACTAACTAGATTCGATATTGCACACATGCAAGTGTATTTACTGTTTGGTCAATTCTTCACTGATTTCTCAGTGCGTTTCACTGAATTAAGGAAAAGATTAATCACTGCAATACTTACAACAATAAATAAAAATGGATTTATTGTCTGCAAGTTATATCAAATTTCACATTTTTAGCATAGCTGAGATATAACGTGCTTATTTTAAGATAAACTTGAAACCAATATAGGCATGCTTCCACATTCCCCAATAGATATATACTTGAAGAAGAAGTCGAGACCTTTTCCACACTTTCTACAGCTTTTGGCATTGCCTGTTTCCTATGTACGATCTTGGTGAAGGATTCAAGGTTGTTGTTGGGTTGTTGTTTTTTAAGCTAATACCTATTGAACTCTTGCAGCTAAGAAGCGAGTTTGTGTTTTAGTTGTGGTCAGTCCCTAGGAGTGATGTGTTCTACTTTTTAACAGGGCTGTGAGATTATGACCTTTTGGGGGGGGGGGGGGGGGGGGGGGGGGGGTTGCCAGTACACCATTTTGAAATTTGAGAAGGCTTGCCAAAGTGCTTCAACCTTGCCACATAATCCCTAGCATTTGTCACTGGGGAGTTCGAACTTTGCATCACTGCGCATGGAACCGGAAATAAAGTGATGTAGCCTAATTTGGGCTGGTAATGTCGGCCTACTATATAGGCACCTCGCTAAAATTTGATAAACCAACTGAGTAAATCCTTTACCTATTTAAAAAGTGATTTGGTCTTGGCTATTTAATTGCTGTCTACAGTTCTTCCTTGACTATACAATATTTATTTTTTGTTTTGTTTTAACTTGTTTCCATTTGACCACCTACAAGAAGTTAGTCAGTATAACACAATAACCATCATTATTTACCAAGTCTATTATTAAAGTAGGTACACTGCTTTTGTATCATAATTATAAGCATTATAATTAGTTACCTGGTTTTGTTGAAGGTAACTTATGAGGAAATCGGCTGATCACTTCTTGGTAAGAAATGCGCAGTTGGGTGACTCACTCGGTTCCATTAACTGTCAAAGAATAAGCTTGTGAGGAAGCCAACTGATACACATGCATTATGGTGTTCTAAGGAAACCACTTTCACTTCATAGAATTAAAACATGCAGCTGCTTGCAGACTCGGGATCAATTCAGCCAGTGGGCAAATAAATTAGTGTGGGTGTAATTAACTAAAAACATAGCATGGCAACAACACAACCAGGTGTTAATGGAACCTAATTAATGGCCCATCTATTTTATTATTCTTGCTATAATTCAATTCAATTCTTATTTAATGCCCATCTATTTTTATAATTGTTATTCTTTCTATAAATCAATTCTTATTCCCATCCAATTCTCATTTTATACATACATTTCATTATTATATCATGGGTATTGCTGACTTATATTTAACATATTATTAAATGCAATGTGTTTTGACTGTCCATGCCGCTCTCGCCACATGAATTCATCCAGGTAGCTTCCAGTCTGATGTGCATGGCATCCTTTCATCCTCTTCAGTTTGTCTTTATCCTATTCCAATAAGACTGGTGTTTTGTGTATGGGTACCCGACCCAGGGTCTACAAAATGCAGGGAATAGTTTACAGTTTGGTGGCTAGATACACCAGCAAGCGATCCAACTTGGCTATAAGCCCTCCACTGGTCTGTGTGGATGACTGTGTTGGGTGCAACATGGGCTTGTATGATGGGAAGTAGGGTGGCCGCATCTCTTTTCGCCACTTCGCCCAAGGCTGGTGAGGTGGAGATGTCGACCATTCCGAACACCCAGACTTCTTGGGCTGGAGGTCTGCCTCTGTGGTGCAGTATGTTAGATTAGGTAAAGTAAGATAATGGGATCCAGATAAGGTAAAATAAGATAAGGTAAAGTAAGTCGGTTTCTAAATATACTATATCTGTCTATAAACCTTTGGTTTGTGTCGGAAGAGCGATTCATCTATTTGCACCACCCTCCAAGCACAATTGGCGCTTGCAATAGCTTAGTTGAACAAACTTCCCTCAGCCACTATCCACCCCTCTTTGTGGACTGATGCCTGCATCTCTAATTGCCTCGCATACAGGATACTCCCGAGACCACAGATACATTATCAGGACCCACTGCTTGAGCTTTAATCTAAGAACCAAGAAACACAGCATATGACAAGGGCATTGATAGTGGCTATATAATTTCTAACTTTGATTTCGGGGGGGAACTTCCTGCTCTTATACTGGTCCTGGTTGAGAACATGCTGGGCATCTCCAGCAATAGCCATCTGAAATGTCTTCTCTTCTGACCTCCCTCATGGCAACCCTGGCAGTACACCTTTAGACAAAAATGGTGTGTCAAGACTATAGCTAACATCATTACACCTACCAGCATACTTATTTTATGTATTAATATATTTAGCTACAGAATATAGAATATACTGTTAGCAACATACTTTGAGCAATCAGCAGATGAACATAGGAGTCCTTTGCCCCTAAGGTAGGTCATCAACGTTTCCACATCCCGAAATACAATCTCTCCTATTTCCAACAGAGACATGGTTGCTCTCCAAACACAAGTTTCAGATTCTATTTATATGCATCTTCAACAGAGTTGGTTGCTCTCCAAACACAAGTTTCAGATTCTATTTATATGCATCTTCAACAGAGACATGGTTGCTCTCCAAACACAAGTTTCAGATTCTATTTATATGCATCTTCAACAGAGACATGGTTGCTCTCCAAACACAAGTTTCAGATTCTATTTATATGCATCTTCAACAGAGACATGGTTGCTCTCCAAACACAAGTTTCAGATTCTATTTATATGCATCTTCAACAGAGACATGGTTGCTCTCCAAACACAAGTTTCAGATTCTATTTATATGGACTAATGCTGAGTGTATATTCAGCAATACTCTCATTAATGTCTTCAAAGGATGAAAGTCCATTAACACCAGCTGTGTTGTGTTGTTGCCATGCTATGCTTTTATTTAATTATTTATTTTTAGTTAATTACACGCGCAATAATTTATTTGCCTACAGGTGAATTTGATCCCTCAGCGGGGCGTGTTGGGCCCGGTGTCCCAGGGAATTTGGCATCCCCACTATTTGGTATCCCCATGCCAAATACCCTAGGTTATTTGGCATCCCCGTGCAAAATATCCTAGGATATTTGGCATCCCCGCGTGGTATCCCTTCAGGGAATTTGGTATCCCCACGTTTACACACGCGGCGTCGGATATGGCTTCGTTTACTGAAGAAGAACGTAAATATGACGAAGTGTACCAGTATCTCCACCAAGGAGTTTACCCTGAAGGAGCCCAGAAAGCTGATCCTAGTTAGGTAGCGTATTTTAATTTTACTTATAACCACACACAGGTATATGACGAGGACACTCTTTCTTGGCAGCATCACAAATAACTGCTAGCCCCACCAGTGCTTGTAGCAAAAGCTACAAAGTACGTGCTAGCTGGCGTCGGGATGGGGATACCAAATACCCTAGGGCGCGTGGGATACCAAATTCCCTGAGGGGATGCCAAATACCCTAGGTTATTTGGTGTGGGGATACCATATTCCCTGGCATGCCAAATACCCTGTGACACCGGGGGTAGCCAAATGGCAGTCTCTCTGCTTGCGTCCCGGGAGAGTTGGCCATGCTCCGGCGGGGGAAGCTGGCGAACGTGTTTACGACGCTTTACCAAACATCTGTTTGGCTAGGAGTGAAAAAATACGACGGTTTTTTTTTGTTCTTGTTTTTTTTGTTCTGTTTTTTAGCTCCTTGCTACCATCGCGAAGGATTCTAGAAGTATTTGGGGGGTCAAAATCAGCTGAAAACACCATTTATGGTCTATCAAAGTGAGTTTTAACCGAGATGCAGGACGAAAAATCTGGTGAACGCGATTGATTGATTCTAGGCACGCTTGTGTTTTTTAATGGGCTGAAAATCATTTATAACGCTCTGAATGCCAAGTGAATCTTTTGGTCTGCCATTTTAAAATAGGATACAGGCAGTGCTACCGTCCGGTACAAGACCGAACTTCACAGTTCACTGGGTTTTTTAAGCTCCACGCTTACTACCTTTGCTGCGAAAGATTCAAGGCATGCTGAAGTGTTTTGGGGTCAAAATCAGCGAAGACAACGTGCTGCCCAAGTGAGTATTTTTGGGGGTTTTTTTTATCGTTTAAAATAGGCATTCCCATGTCCACCTACCCTCACAGCACTGCAACTCGTTCCCTACAACCAGACCTCCAACATAGTGCTGAGCGAGTGTCCCCATTCCCCAAGTGTATGTCATGCGGGCAATACCTAGTATTCCTTCCCACTGACCACAAAAATTAACTTCCTGAAACTGCACGCCGACCTTGTTTAATACGTTATTCCACAAGAAATATATTGATTTTATGAGCAGCTCAACTTTCTTTACCATAAAATTGACTGTAATGTATTCCTGTTTGATACCCAGTGAGCAACAATGCAGTTCTGCGGGCTTCCTGGATATATACTCTTGTCCAACATTGTCAAGGAAGAAAACATCTTCAAGCCAGTCCTGTGACAAATATACAAGTTGTCTCTCCTGGGACACTTGTGTTGGCTTCTTAAGTGATAATGCCAGCATGAGATATGCAAGAGAAATCCTGTGCTGAGCTATACCAAAGAGAAACAACAGGATGTTTACAGTGTATGTTGTCCGAGCCACTTAGTGAATATTCATACCAAAGCATGGGTAAGGACTTGTCCAATTCTTGGTATTTTTAGTACTTCAAAAGAGTTCAGAGATTGTGAAGTATCTCAGGATTTTTATGAGTCAGCTTAGCAACAGGTAGCCGACACTTTCTGACTTGATGGTGGTCACTTGGGAAGCCTCTGGAAAAGAACTGGCCAGCCATTTTGAGTCAGGGTCATAAAATTCAAAGTCCAGGTCCATTGAAGCCAGACTTTGTTGTGACTATTAATGCATGTTTACACTTTCAACAACTGACATTTCAGGCTAAAGGTCTTGTTATGTTCAGATCGTGTGGTAGCTCTGAAGGAAGGATATAACTTACTGAAGCAGATGTCGCTGGAAATGCTGGCAACATTGCAGACCTAGATGTAGAAGACCAGCGTATCCATCGACAACCAGCCAAGTTATTCGTTGGCTCCTTGGTCCGGAAGATCATCTCAGAGGGGGACCAATCTAATCAGGAGATCACTGCATTCTGCAAGGATGTTTTGGTCTCTACAAAACTTGTTCCTCAACCGATTAAATGCTGACTTGATTTATGGTTTGTTGTGTTTTGGGCTATAACTTTTTTTAAATAAACTTGCTAAACTGTAGAATAGAAATACAATAAGCTGCAGTTTGGAATAAGAATCAGCTCCATTAAAGTAAGCAAACAAAAGCTGTGCAGCATACGTCGCTACATATCTACAACAAACCTACAGCAAAGAAATTCATCCAGAAGCACCCTCCTTTCAAGAGGGAAGGCATTCAGAATGATGCCTGGTAACCATTTGTGCTTGTACTGCTTTTTACTGAAGAAGAAATTCCAGAAACAGTAGCAAAAGTGAAGAGACCATTCACGAAGACAGTTGCGATTGTCAGCCTTTTTTTATTTTGCTTGCTCGCCCCATTCAGTTGAGCATGTGCAGACGGAGAATAGGCGCTTAATCATGGATAATTCTTGACGATGTCCAAATTTGCGCCATATGGCGCTTATGGCTAAGATCAAGGACAAGTTCACCTCATTTATGACGCAATTTTACAGCATCTTTAAGGTCATGAGTCCATGCCAAAGTTTGGTTGATCTGAGACCATGTGATACATGTTCTACCCAATTATTACCTTAGCATGGTGGTTTCCACAAGCTCGGATTAAAGATGACTTTGGAAGTGGAAGTGCTATATAGGCCGCAGCACCCACCAACTTAAATGCAGTGTTTTCTAATGCTACCTGTTGACAGATACTGGCACTCTATAGAGCCAAGGTTCAAGACTTTGATTAACTAATGAAATTTGTTACCCAACTTGAACACTGATGTTGAGAGGATTTCCAACATTGTCATGCTCATTAACACAAATGAGCTTGTGTAATGAAACCTCAATGTCATTCAAACTAAATCTGTTTGCATACAAATGCTATACGATTTTTAGGCAGATGCAGCATTGTTATTACCATGCAAGCAAGCAGCTGCTGAATATAAGAGAACACACCAGTAAAGGTGAAGTAACATCTTGCTATATAATCTAGGCTGGCAAGTTTTAAATAACTTAATTAAATGAGGTATTTTATGGATGATTGCTTTCAGTATAATTATAGTTCTTTTGAAAGTGACTGTGTTTCGACTGTTGCAAATTCAGACAGATGTGCCATCAATAAATAAATAAAATTATACTCTAGTGATATGTTACCATTTTACAATACGACAGGAAACCATCCATGGCAGTTGTTTTATGATTAATAAGTACCTGAGTTTTCTATTTTACATCCAGGTGTTGAATGTTCCCCTTAAATAATATTTTTTGGTGATTTGACCCTGTGATTTTGTTTACCCTAAAATGAATGAGATGAATTTTATTGAACCCCTCATTTTTTTTGTATGTGTGTGTGCTTATTGCTATTGTTGACTCGACCAATGTCACCATAGTACCCACTACACAAAAATCTGCACGTGCCATATTTTGTTACTATTGTTGGCTAGCCAAGGAAGGTCATGTACAGCCTCAATTATGGACTTGGTAACAGTTGGACAGGAAACTCTCCCCAACCAAACAGCAACTGTTTTGATAGCAGATCAGCTACAGCCTCCTTTGGACATGGTAACAGCTGTCCAGGAACAAGAACTCCACAAAGTAAACAGCATAGCTGAGCATTGGACGTTCACTCTGCTTACAATATTCCACATGCATAAGCTGTTATGACCTCGTTTAATACCCTAAGGTTATAGTTCTTTCACTTAACAACCGTGAAAGTTAATCAACAAGTAAACTAACAACCGAAGACAACAGACATTATAAGAAGACATCTTGATCTCACTATCTGTGCATCATACGTGACACTTATTTAGAGTCCGGACAATAATGTCATACAATTCACTTAATTATAACATAAGTTTAGACATAGTTGTACTTGGACTACAGCAAAGCTTTTGATAGTGTTCCTCATCAAGAGCTTTTTTTCTCAAACTGTGGTGTTCTGGTATATATAATAGGAGAGTTGTCGCATTGGTTCAGAGGATACGTAGACTCTCGCTGTCAAATGGTATCACTAAATAAAAATAACCACTCTGCTTGCAGTCAGTTCTGGTGTTCTGCAAGGCAGCATCCTTGGTCCATTACTATTTTTGATCTTACATAAATGACATTCCAGCTACCATTTCTTCATCTTCTCTACTCTTGTATGCAGATGATACCAAATGTTTTAAAGGTATTAAATCAGTTTCTGATGTATCCCTTCTTCAAAATGATTTATCCTCACTGGCAAAATGGTCGACTGATTGGCATCTCTCTTTAAACATCGCAAAGTGTTGCCTTTTGAGGATTTTCTCAAAAGTGCCTACTGTTGACCCTAAATACTTTTTAAATGACATTTGCATAAACTCCAAAAATAGTGTTAAAGATCTTGTTAAAGATCTAGATGTAACAATTTTAAGTGACCTAACATGGAACCATCATGTATCAAACATCCTCTCAAAAACCTGTCGGACCTTGAGCCTTCTACATCGCACTTTCAATCATTGTGACTCAATTAGTGCCAAAAAGTTACTTTTCATGTCTCTTGTTAAATCCCAACTCACTTATTGTTCTCCTGTCTGGCGTCATAACCTGAAGAAACATTTTATTCCTCTAGAACAAATACAAAGAAGAGCTACTAAATTCTCACTTAATGGCTACAAATCTGACTACAAGTCTCGTCTATTGAGTTTAACTCATTACTTACCTGGGGGGGGGGGTCAAAAGTACCCTACTGCAACAAGAGTTTTTGAAAACGATGCTACTGGACCAGTTTTTATCGTAGGAAAATGTTTCACATATAATTAGATAGCTTACAGTCTAAAGTTCATTTTGATATCAAGTTTTGTCTATGATTAGTATATAAGATTCTCGAGCTAGGAATACTTTCACAGCTAAAGAAGTGATAGCCTTCCTGGAGAGTGACGAGGAGTGGAGTGAATTTGAAGAGAAAGAAAGCGTGGACGGAGATCGAGAAGTGCCTGAATGTATCAACTCTCTGGGAGTAGCAGAAGTTGCTTCACACTCAGTTCTGGACTCTAGCTTTGTTCAAGAAGATGCTGAACCAGCTACTTAAGACTCCATGCTCCTTTCAAAATGTGGTCAAAGTTATGCGATATTTACCATTGCTATGGTAACTATAATGTAAGATTAGATCATGGATTATCATATGATATATATATTGCCTATACTAATTCCCTTTGGTTTCAAAGATATAGTCATTTTTAAGGAAAGGGTCAAATTTCATTTTCTATATTTATAATGAATGAGTTAAACATTCTTCCCTTAATTAATGATGACCCGTGAACTGAATGACATATTCTTTAAAAAGTGCCTACAGGTCACTTTAACATCCTCAATTATATAACTCTATCATCATCGTGCACAAGATCAGGTGGTCACGTAAAGTTACTCCACACTATCCCCTGCAATCAAAAGTCATTCCTTTAACTCTCTGCCATGCATTGGTCTGAATATGTCATTGTCTATCTCTTAAAATCATATTTTCACAATCTTTTCATTGCAAACTTTGATTCTAATAACTCGTGCACTTTCCACTTTCAATGCCCACGTGTAAATTGTTCCATCCCCTTGTAATTTCAGGCTACTAGTTAATTTCTAGTAGACCATCACTACAAAGCTACATCCTCATATCACTGCCACCTCATCTGCCACATCATCTGTAATTCATGTGTACTGTAAAGTGATGATAATAATAATATTAATAATAATAATAACGCTGCGCATGTATTGGCTTGGGCATTGATGAATCCACTGGCTGACCTTTACCATGTGCTCTACTCCCTCAAGAGTTGTTATACGCGTGCATTTGGAGTGCAGTGGTATATACTAGAAGTTCTGCGACTGGTCCAATTATGTGATTGAGAAGGGAAACAAAGAACACAGCCCAAATTTCGGAAGTTTCATACTTTTACATTTTTTCTTTTCTTTCCCCTCCAGTTTACCACCTTAGTGAAGTTGCAAGGCATGCTGCGAATATTTTAGGAGCTAATAGCAGGCAAGACTCGCACTCAGGCAGCTAAGAAGCTTCCTGATGTGAGTTCAGTTTATCTTCAAAATGTCGAGTCCCTTGGGACCCCCCCCCCCCCCCCCCCCCCATCTTACCCCATTGCAGTACAAAAATAAATATTGAGAGTAAATGAGGTAAGATGTCTTTGATTTGGGATTTTTTGTTATCGTCCGTCATTTTGAAGTAGGGGTCAAACCAATCAAGAGACAAAATTTAGCTTGACAATTTTGAATTTTGATGTGTAGCTCTATCCATACACAGGAAATACACAAAAGCAGTTAGCAAGTGATTGCTCATTTCTTGCAAATTTGATGACCCCAAGAAATCTCGAATCACTTACTTGCCACAGTTCAATGCAATTTTAAAGCCTTTAGATATTATGTCATGCTAAAATTGCCTGCATTGGCAGAACAGTGAAGATGTTACAGAGCCCTGAACGAGCTCAAGTTCCCCCTATCCCACCAATACACCTGGGAAACTGGAATTTTTAATGTGATTTTAGCAGTTGTTCCAATAGTTGAAGAGTTATTTAGTCCTCGGCATCAAACCTGTTATACGAGTTTACTCTTTTGTAAGAGATTATTGCTCCACCCCCTTCATGTGCATATGGTTTGTTGTCAAACTGGTTCTGCACAAACCGATCATCTATACTTGTTCAAAGTCAATTACTTCTTTGTCAGGTTAAGCTATATATCCAGATTCTTATGTACCACCGAGTCACAGATGGCAGGTATTTTTTAATCAAGGTGCATCAGTAGACAAAAAGTCTTTTTAGTCTATATACCCAAGATGGTCATTATGTCACAACCAATATCTTAGAAGCTGTACAGAATGGACACATTTGATTATGAGCAGTGTTTCTCTTCTAAATAGCAATTCTATTGCTGGGCAGAAGCTAACTATGTATATCACTATTACAATATAATATATATACACACAGAAGGAAGCTAGCTTCCATTGCTGGCAATGTTTATGACAATTAAAAGGAAGCTAAGCACCACTGATAGCAATAATTGCTATCGGCCACTGCTGTAAATATGCCATAAACATCCTTACACCTCGACTTGTAGTAGACACTCTGCTACTGGAAGTGATGGTTCAATATTCTTTAATTAAACAGGAAATTAGACAAAGGAAAACAATTTGGGATGAAATAGTGTTGTTTCAACGTATGTTTGCATGCAGTAGATTTTCCTTTCACTGCTGGGCAGAAGCTGTATATCTGTATATCACTGTTATAATATAATATATATACACACAGAAGGAAGCTAGCTATCATTCAATGTTTATGACAATTAAAAGGAAGCTAAGCACCAATGATAGCAATAATTGCTATCAACCACTGCTGTAAATATATCATAAACATCCTTATACCTCGACTTGTATATAGACAATCTGCTACTGGAAGTGATGGTTCTAGGAAACAATTTAGTGTTGTTTCAACACATATAATGCGTGGGTTTGCATGCAGTAGAGTTTCCTTTCACTTCTAGATCGTGATAAATGAGCACGCATTGGCCAGCAGAGAAACACTAATTATCATCTTCCTGACTACTGGAGTATTTAATGGTAATGCTAGAGCACTGGATTTCATAACAGAATAAAGAGCTCTCACACTAACGCAAACTCCACTGAGAATTTCCTCCTATGACCTATAGTGGTTTCAAAAGGTGCGCTCGGAGGCGCTACGGTCTCCAACGTGACTCTCCAGATGAGCGAGACATCATAAAAAGGTATGGTGCTGGAGATATCCCTTCTGCTGATGAGCATCCACTAGTAGACCTCCGTGGCTATGTACACAAGGTTTATGATCAGGGTGACTTAAACAGCTGCACAGCGAATGTGATCTCGTCTGCCTATGGATTAGCCGTGCAGAAAAAGGCAGAGATGATGAACTATACTTTTTACGACTTCGACCCCTCACGGCTGTTTGTTTATTACAACTCACGTGGGCACCATCCTGACATGGCCTTGGACACGGGTGCTACACTCCGCAATACCTTAAAGGTGATGCGTAGTTTTGGAATTTGCCGGGAGTACTTTTGGCCTTACGATGTAGATAAGTTTGCAAAGAGACCTTCGTCTCCTAGCTACCAAGACGCTCAAGGGAACAACATCACCGCGTACGAGTCACTCACTCAAGACATAGACCAGCTCAGAGCGTGTCTGAAGGAAGGATCTCCATTTGCATTTGGGTTTGAGATTTACGAAGACAGCTTTGACAGGATAACAAGAAATGGGCTGATGTACCTCCCTTCTGCTCAGGAGATTGCATCTACCACTGATATTGAGTCACATGCTGCACTGGCTGTTGGCTATAGTGATGACATGAGATGTATCACTGTTTTAAACAGCTGGGGAGACTCGTTTGGTGACGGAGGATATTTCTACATGCCTTATGAATATATTACTCATCCTGACAGAGCCTTTGACTTTTGGAAGATTGAAGAAATTCAAAATAGAGAACTGGGCCCATGACCTGTGGGCTAATTCGGTTTCAAACTTGATGTATCATGGGGTCATATCTTGTTAGCTTTTGTGGTTGAAACAAATTAACTGTTATTATGTTGTTTTCATATGTAGCCAATTCATTACTAGGTGTTCCTCATGGAGAAAGAAACTTGTACAACACAAACGTTTAGTTCTTTATAGGCATCTCGTGACCAATTAACATCTTGATGAATCTCTGTCACCTCCCACCCCCCAAAAAACTATACCAAGATCCCAATTTTGGGTGCATGTTGTATTGGTATGGTTGCATCTCTACCCACATCTAGTGCCAAAAGAAACACACGGGTATTTTGTTAACTGTGAGTGATGTGGAAATTATGTTACGAAGGTCTAAATTAGGGTAATAATACTCGACCTTAATATCCCGTTGAGGTCCATGCAAAATAAGAATTAAACAAGTAAGTCCAACAATGTGTGGCTACAATGAAGGCAGAGCTTGTAGGGCTACCAATAATCCAGTTGTTGAGTTGGTTGAATGAAAGACAAGGTCTACTAGTAACTCTGTGAGGATCCTCCTACACCGTAGAAGTTTCAACCTTCCCTTCCCAATAATTAACAGAATGATGCAATATTGTTGTCATTATAAACCAATGCTGGTACTCTGCCAGAAGAGCCAGCCAAGAACATTTCCCCTGGCCATCAAAAAGTCAAGAAGCCAGACAAAAGGGCTCTATATTTCCATCGAAGTCGAGCTAATGTCAGACATAACTTAGTATATAGCTCTACAGAATATACTAGAGACTACTGGCAGTATTTAGCACATAACGTGTAGCAACTTTATTGCTAGCACTACTACTGTTTGTAGTTCTGTCTTAGAAGAAAGCGGGCTACCACAGCTGTATGTTGCTATACACCTCTATAATTATATTAATGGCACATTAACCCCCTATATAATGGATAATCACACACCTTAACCCCTATATAATGGATAATCATGCACATTAACCCCTTATATAAAGGATAATCACTGCACCTTAACCCCTATGTATAATGGATAATCATGCACCTTAACCCCTTATATAATGGATAATCACTGCATCTTAACCCCCTATACATCTTAACCCCTATATAATGGATAATCATGCATATTAACCCCCTATATATATCAATGCATCTTAACCCCTATATTTTAACCCCTATATAATGGATAATCATGCACATTAACCCCCTATATAAACATTAACCCCTATATAATGGACAATCATACACCTTAACCCCCTTTATATAGATAATCACGCACCTTAACCAACCCTATATAATGGATAATCACACCTTAACCCCTAAATAATTATAATGGATAATCACGCAACTTAAACCCTAAATATAATGGATAATCACTGCACTTAACCCCACTTATAACAACTTAACCACCTAATGCACCTTAACCCCTATATAATGGATAATTACACCCCTTAACCCCCTATATACAATGGATAATCACACATCTTAACCCCTATATATAATGGATAATCACACAACTTAAGGGGGGGGGGGGACACTTGACCGTTTCACCGCCATAAGCGCCTACAGGCGCAAACTCGACATCGCTTGCGTAAACATTAATTAAAAATTATGCGAACAAGATACAGATTTAATTTTTTACCAGGGGGTGCGCGAAAGATAGCTCTAAACGTTAAAAATACAACCAAATAAAAATTCCAGGTAGCACGTAATTCCGAACTGGTCATGGCAACAAAAATATACAATTTTTTTTGACAATGATGACTTTATTTGACTGTGACCACTATCCCGATAGCTTCTGGAGGCTGTTCTCTTCGGTGGAAAGCTGCAGAGCCATCTACTGCAGACTCGCTATCAATCAAAATCCTACGGAGTAGAGGGAAAAAGTCGCTCCGGGATGGATCTCTGTTGTTGACTTTTTTTAAACTGTTGTAGACAGAGATTCGTAACTTTTGTTTGCCTACTTCAATAGAGCTGATTAATATACCAAGTTATAGCTCTTTCAATTTGCAATCGAATGATATGCTTTGTTTCAAAATTTAATGGTTACAAAAAAAAGTTATGAAATTCAAAAATGTTTAAAAAAAATTTTTTTTAAGGTGTTGGGCTAAAGATGGCGGTGAAAGAGTTAAGTGGGGGACACAGGGTGGTAAAATTCTTCAAAAAAAATCAATTCTGTTTTTTTTATAGCTATGAAGTAAATCATGATAAACTACTTTTTTGCATGAGAAAGTACCTGGAGGTGAAAATACACACCTATATCACCACCATTAGACTTCCCAGGAAGAAGCAACCTCCATTTTCTTGCCATTTTTTAGATAGCTTCATGGCTGACTTTTAAATTTACTTTCCCATAATTAGAAAAGCATGTTCTTTCAGATGTGCGATCAATAATACTCTGAACCCTTCTAGAGGACGCCTTTGAAATAAGTTGATATACCCTTGGTTTATACGCAATTTATATGCGCGTGTTCAAGTTTTAAGTTTTGACTAACCTTCAGTGAGAGAAATGCCAGGGATCAAACAAAGGACAGAAAGAGAAAGAAGGATCCAGCCATCAACAAATTCGTGCGCGTTTTTTTAAGTTTACGCACGCGGTTCATTTTAAAAAAATTTTTTTTAATATATTGTTTTAGTGAAGATCTCCGAGCGAGAAGTAAGTTGAAATATCTTAGACTCCTCATCGTTGACCTCGCCAAAGTTTCTACGGTCTACCGTTCGTAGTACTGTCTTCCGTTCGTCCTGCTGTCTTCAATTGCGAGTATTAGTAGCTTCTCTTTGGTTGAGAGACATTTCGGGTGGGCACTAATTGGGAAGAGCTTTCTTTAAGCTCCAGTACCCCCTTTACTAGTGTCTATCTAGTGTCTATCGGCCAAGCGATGGCTACCCAAGACAATTGTTCTATATCGACGCGACGTGTCAGAGGGAATAAAGATCAATTTATTTGTCCCATTTGTGATGAAAGTATCAAGGAGGCTACTGAGAAGAAGGTGGGTGATGATGCTATAGAATGTGACGGTAATTGTGCAACCTGGTTGCACAGGCGTTGTGCAGGTCTCAGTAAGATGGCTTTTAGTATCATAAGCAAGTCTGCAGACCCTTTCTACTGTCCTCAGTGCAGGCTGGATAAGCAGGATTTGGAACTCAACTCTCTCAGAGACCTTATGATTAGTGTCTCAAACAAGCTTGTTGCTGTATGTGATGAAGTGGCTATCTTGAAGGCTAATGCTAGTGAGGACGTTCTGGCTGCTAAGTCTTATGCAGATGTAACCAAGAAAGAACTAGATGATTGGAAGGAGGTAACCAGGAGGGAGAAAAGAGAGGCAAAGACCTCAGCTAAACCACAAGCAGGAGCGATAATCAAAGAGATGGAGCGGCGAGATGTAAAGAAGAATAAAATCATTATTCGGGGCATGACGGAGTCCGGTGGGCAGGATGTAGAAAATGAAGATAAAGGCATCTTTGAGAGCCTTTGCAAAACTATTGGGGTGGAACTGACAATCCAGGAGCATGTGAAATTTTTCCAAAGAATCGGCAAAGTAAAGAGAAATGATGGCAAACCACGGCTAATCGTGGTGGGACTGAGAGACGAAGAGATGAGGGAGTCAATTCTGAAGAATTCCAGCAAGGCATCAAAAATACCGAAGTTCAGACAGGTCTACATCGATCCTGATACCACAAGGGAGCAGAGAGAAGAGCATTATAAGCTAAGAATGGAAGCAAAACGTCGGACGGAGTCGGGAAACGAGGTATGGATCGTAGTCGGAATGAAAATAGGTTCACCACGATTGATAAAGAAACTAAAGGACAATCCAATCGATGCAAGACAGCACTGACTGTTCTCTACTTCAATGCTCGGAGCATCTTAAACAAACTCGACGAAATTTCAGCAATTTTACATAGTGATGAGCCAGATATCTTGGTAATTGTGGAGTCTTGGACTAACGACTCTATATCAAATGCTGAAATAAGCTTTTTAGGTTATGATCTTATAATACGAAAGGATAGAAAGGACACTGCTGGAGGAAGAGGTGGAGGTATACTAATGTATGCGAAGCCAGAAATGAAATCTTCCGAAGTTGTCATTGAGAGTGATTTCGAACAGTTTGGTGCCTTGAGAATAAGTGATTTGACAATTGTAGGAGTGTATCGTTCACCAAATTCCAGCAAAGATAATGATGTCACATTGTGCAATCTGATACGTAATTTGCATGGCCGTAAGGTGATAGTGGGGGACTTCAACTTTCCCGACATATGTTGGGCTATTATGACATCCAAGAGTCAAACCCAGACCGATTTCATCGATGCTACTAATGATGCCTTTCTTTCCCAGATTGTTAGTGAATCCACCCACAAAGCGGGGAACATATTGGACTTGATATTTACAGAGGACATCAACCAAGTAGAAAGTGTATTGGTGAGACGAGAATATGAACTGTCCGACCATTTCCCATTGTCATTTGGCATCAAAGTCAAAGTTTCGCTTCCAAAGTCTCATATTCTTGTACCTGATTATCATAAGGCAGACTACATTAAGCTTAATACCCACCTCTCACAAGTTGTTTGGGTTACAGAATTTTCTGGTCTAGATGCAAATGAGGCATGGGAAAGGTTCCACTTTCATCTTAAAAATGCTATTAAAGAATCAATCCCGATGAAGAAGATGCGCCAAAATAATCGCCCCATATGGATGGATGTTAATGCCATTCGCATGATTAGAAAGAAAAGAAGGCTTTGGAAAGCCTATTCTGTGACAAAAGAATTCAGGAAGTGGAGTGAATATAAAGACTGTGTCAATGCAGTACGGAAAAGTGTCCATAAGGCAAAAGTCAAGTTTGAAAGGAGTCTAGCTAAAGACCTGATGTCCAAACCTAAGAGCTTTTATAGTTATATGCGATCAAAGACAAAAGTTAAAGACAGTATTGGCCCTCTCAGAGACGCTAATGGTAAAGTGACGAATGATGATAAACAGCAAGCTGACATCCTCAACTCGTTCTTCAGTTCCGTTTTTACAAAAGAAGATGTGACAAATATCCCCCAAGCAAGGCAGCACTATATGGGAGAAGAGCCATGCAACTCTGTGTACTTCGACCCCAACAAGGTGAATGAAAAGATCTCTAGATTGAAGTCCAACTCCTCCCCTGGTCCTGATAGTATAGCTTCGCATGTGCTAAAAGCATGTTCTGGCACTCTGTGCTTCCCACTTGCAATGATCTTCAATCTCTCAATGTCAGGGGGTGTAGTCCCCGAACAATGGAAGGCAGCTAATATAACCCCGATCTTTAAGAAGGGAGCTAGGGACAATCCTGGCAACTACCGTCCAATTAGTCTGACATGCATTGCTGGAAAAATTATGGAGTCCATCATTAAAGACCGGCTGTTGGACCACCTGGTCCAAAATAATTTGATATGCGATGAACAGCATGGTTTCGTTCCCAAAAGGAGCACACTTACAAATCTCCTGTTATTCCTGAACAAAATGACATTACACCTCGATGAGGGATTTCCGGTGGATGTGGTGTTCTTCGATTTCAAGAAGGCCTTTGACACTGTTCCCCATCAGAGGCTTATGGAGAAAATCGGAGCACATGGCATCACTGGAAAGGTGTGGGATTGGATCAGAGAGTGGCTCACAAGCAGAAAGCAAAGGATAGTGCTGAATGGTCAGTGCTCGGAGTGGACAAGTGTCACCAGTGGGGTTCCACAAGGGTCGGTTCTCGGGCCATTGCTCTTTCTCCTCTACGTCAATGACATCTGCGATGGTGTCTCAAGCTTTGCCTTTCTTTTTGCTGATGACCTCAAGCTACTGAGGGCGATGGTAAACAGTGAGGAGGATCATGGATCTCTCTCAAATGATTTGAAAATTCTAGAGCAGTGGGGCCATTCTTGGCAAATGAGCTTCAATGTGGCTAAATGTAAAGTCATGCACATCGGAGCAAAGAACTCAAGAAGAAGTTATTCTGTGAATGGCCATGACTTAGCAATAACAGTGAAAGAGCGAGATCTGGGAATAATTGTTGACTCCAAGGCCAGGTTCAGGGACCAGATACAGAAGGCGGCAGCAACTGCAAACTGCATCATCGGACAAATCAAGAGGAGCTTCGTTCTGAGGGATAAGGACGTCCTGCTCCGACTCTACAAAATCTACGTGCGGCCACATCTGGACTACTGTGTCCAAGCATACAACCCTCACCTCCAGAAAGACATCTACACACTCGAAAAAGTTCAGAGAAGAATGGTGCGTCTGATCAACGGCCTTGAAGGAGCCCACTATGAAGACAAATTGATTGAACTTAATCTAACCACATTGGTTGAGAGGCGTCGGAGATTTGACCTTACTGAAGTGTATAAAATATTGAGTGGGCACACTAATATTGAAGTAGAGAGCCTTTTCTCATATGTGACCGATAAGCATAGTGTCAACACCCGATGTGCTCAGAGTGGACACCTCACTGTACCTAGATCGAGATTAGACTTAAGAAAATACTTTTTCAATTGTAGAGTAATCTCTGACTGGAACTCCTTACCAAACTTGATCAGGAGTTCAACCTCTTTGAAATCTTTTAAGTATAAATTGTATCGTCACCTTGCCATCCAGCAGTAACAATATAATGTTGTGTCTCCATCCTATATTCTATACATACATATATTCTATACATACACATGTGAAAGTGTCTCTAGAATTATATCTCAATATCTCAATATCTCAATATCTCAATAATTATTATAATTATATATAATTATATATATTTTTTTCCCCCAGTGCGCGTTGGGTCCGAGAAGCCAACACTGCTCCTGCTGCGTTTGGTACAGAAGAGGTTATGGGCTATCTCAACAGCAAGGGTCTACTAGCTATTGCTTTTCCATGTTCCAGGTAAGAGGGTCTAGGTCTTTCTTTTTCATGTTCCAGATAAGACATCACATATTTATTATGTTATAAGACATCACATAATTATTATAAGACATCACATAATTATTATAAGACATCACATAATTATTATACTATGTTATACCAGTGTATAGGTGTAGTTCTTCAATGGTGATGAGAGAAAAAAGAGACCTGAAGGATGGCAAAACTTGGGCATGCCCTAGTTGTAAATCGCTTAAATCTATTCGGCATGGGAGTTTTTCTCGAAATCACACATGGTCCTTCAGACATGGCTACTATTGATATACTGGTGGGTGAGGCAGTACCCTGTATTGGATGCAGTAGATGAGTCTGGCTGCTACAAGAAAAGTGTGATTAATGTGTACCAGTGGCTTAGGGAAGTGTGCTCTGCAGCACTACTATGTCGAAACCAGATTGTGCTTGGTGGTGTTGGATCTATTATTCAAATAGACGAGTCACAGTTCACACACAAACCCAAGGTATCACTGTAATTTTTTATATAATTGAATGGATGATCGCTTTCGTTATAGCATCATAGAGGCCGCCCACCTACTAACTAAGGAGACTTGGATATTTGGAATAGTTGACACGGATCATACACCTGCTCTTGGTACACTTGATAAACGTATTGTGCCTATTTCAAAGATTTTAATTCAATGAAATTTATTTAGGTTACATGGAAGTTATGGACAAGAGGGACACAGCCACCTTGCTACCCATTATCCACGCGCATGCTGCACCTGGATCAATAATACATTCGGACCAGTGGGCAGCCTATAGGCAGGTTACTCTGCCTGGGATTGTGGCACATGAGACTGTGAACCACTCTATTGAGTTTGTGAATCCGAGTACGGGTGTGCACACCACAACATATTGAATCCTATTGGAACAGGGTATGGTTTGTGGAACATAATTTTTTTAAATTTTAACAACGATTATTATATTGTGAAGGTGAAGCTAAAGAGGATGAAAGGAGTTCATCGCCACCAGCTCCCATCCTACCTGGATGAATTTATGTGGTGGGAGAGAAATGGAACAACTGTAGCTTTGACTTATATTAACAGAAATTAAAACCCAATACCCTGTTTGATTGTATTATTATTTATTTGATATTTTTTATTATTTATTTGATATTTTTATTTGGATGATATTTCATGAAATTTGCATTGTTTATTTGGATGATATTTCATGAAATTGGATTGCTTGAAAAGAGAAGACAATTAAAAAGACTATATACCCCCTCCAAATTAGCATGCAAAGGCTTCATCATGAAATGAACCTGAAATGAACCCTCATTTTTTGGTTTTGGTTATCTCATCAGTTATCTCATGATATATTGTTTGTTAAAAAAAAAAAAAAGTTTAAAAAATGAACCCCAAAACGCGCGTGCGTAAACTTAACACGAATTTGTTGATGGCTGGAGTCGTAAACGCCACTTGATCCAGAAAGAAGATTTGCCCTCCACATAAGAGAAAGGCCACTTCTCAAAAGGTGTCAGCATCTAGGAAGAAGCTTGTGAAGTCTCCTAGTATATAGCTGTGAGGACTGTGGCGCTGTTACTGGTATCCCTTTCTCTATAGTTGACGATAAGCCATGCATTACGGATTAATCGTAAAATCATATTTGCTAACAAGTGCGCAGGAGGAACTCACAGTTCACTTGAAATCTTTTGTGCCATGCTTGACTTACCTTCACCAGTTTCCCAACAATCATACAGGGATCATGCAATGGTTAGTATTGCACAAGCTAATAAAAGTATGTGTCAAGCCCGAAAAGAAGTTCGTGAATGTTATGATGTATCAGGCGACGCAGTTGTTGACATTACTATCAGTTCCGATGGTACTTGGCAGAGGCGTGGTTTTTCCTCCTTATACGGTGCTGTTTTTGCAATTGAGCACGAGTCCGGTAAAGTAGTTGACTACCAAGTTTTATCTCGGCATTGTTCTGGTTGCAAATACTGGGACAAACGTGATCACAAGAGCAAGAACTACAAAGTGTGGAAAAAGGAACATGAGTCGCGCTGTGAAGCAAACCATGAGGGTTCAGCTGTGGCTATGGAACCGAAAGTGATATCCATGATGTTCGCCAGATCTCTTGACTACAAATTAAGGTACAAGTGCCTTATATGTGATGGAGACTGTAAAACTCATTCCATTTTGCTTGAAGAGAAGCCATATGGTTCTGGTAAAGATAATGAGGTAGAAAAGGTTGACTATGTTGGAGAAGAGAATGGGAACAGCCCTGCGCAATCTCAAGAAAGAACGAAAGGGTGAAAAACTTTCTGATGGAAAGACAATTGGAGGAGTTGGTAGACTTAAGGTAATTGACACTCTTCAGAATTACTATGGTCAAGCTATTAGAGGTTGCAAAGGTGATCTTCATGGAATGATGAAATCTGTCCAAGCATCCCTACATCACTGCAATTCTACCGATGAAACTCCACGTCACAACCTTTGTCCTCCGGGAAAAGATTCATGTGTAAATGGCAAAAAGCAATAGCTAATAATGAACCATTTCAACACAACAAAAAAAAGCCAATCCCTGTATATAGCTATAGTTAATCTTCTAAAGCCAATCTACAAACGCCTAGGCAGCAAGGACCTACTTGTGAGGTGTGTTGGGGGATACACCCAAAGTCCTAATGAATCATTATGCAATTGTTTGGAAACTTTGTCCCAAAGAATTATTATTAGGCAAGTTGGCTATTTGATACTGCATGCGCTATTGCAGTCTGTGTCTTCAATGACGGTATCTCGTCCCTCAAGAATGTGTCAGAGAGCCTGGGTCTTCAGCCATCTAAGTGTTGCGAACTCGTTTTACGGTCAAGATACTATAGCCATATCAAAAAGAGTGACTACAAAGTCACAGATCACTACAAGGATCTACGAAGAGCATCTAGAGCAAAACGCAAGGGTTACAATGACAAGCATAATGAAGAGGAAGGGGTACTCTATAGTGCAGGGGCATTTGATGGGGCTGTTGATGTCACAGCGGGCCCAGGACCAAGTAAAAGAGCCAAAAAAAACCCAACTTAACTAGAAGATGTTTTTACTTTTAGAGTATGTTTATGTATGTATGTATACCTTGTGTTTGGGATGTATACGTCTAACCAATGGAAAGTTATACTCTTACTATATACTACTAGGGGTATATTGTTATGCGATTTCCCAAAATACATGTTTTGGAGTGCTAGGAAAATCATAATTTCCTTGAAAAAAATCTTATAATATGATTTTACATATCATTTGAATTGTCTCAGTAAGTTCTGTGATATCCTGCTCTAAAATAGCAGCTAAAATATACATAAAAAGATATAGGGAGGTATACTTGTTAAAAAAATCAAGTTTACGGCCAATTTCATGTTGGAGATTGCATAAAAAGGCACGAGTACATCATCATACCTGAACAAACAAAGCAGGTTCAGTCATTGTCTTATCTGTGTGTATAATGGTCCTAAAAATCAACCACAGGATCTTCCCAATCTAGAATATTCCTTGAAAAAGGACTCTATTTTGTATTTTGTACTCAACTCCCATTTTCGCAGCGAAATTTATCAGCCACACCCACTTTTCCTGTTGAAATTTATTTATTCCTCCATCAAGCAAGTGAAATGTCCAACATAAACTCACAGTAGTTACGGAGTTATTATTTTTTGAAAGAAAGTACTATTTCTACCCGTGTCCCAAGGATAATCATGCACCTTAACCCCTATATAATGGATAATCACTGCATCTTAAACCCCTTGTATATATAATGTATAATCATGCACCTTAACCCCTATATAATGGATAATCACTGCATCTTAACCCCCTGTCTCGATAATCACTGCATCTTAACCCCCTGTATAATGGATAATCATGCACCTTAACCCCTATATAATGGATAATCACTGCATCTTAACCTCCTGTATAATTAATGATGCACCTTAAGACCCGTCACACTACACAAAACTAACTGCACTGAAAATCTCCTCGCAGTCATGGCAGTCGCTATTAAGATTTAAACTAAAAACATCGTAATACTAGTCACAAGTGTGACATTATTGACAAGAGGGATTTCAAAAGAAAGTGTGGTGATCATGAGACCCCTTCTGATGGGTACCGAGTGGTGGATCTACGTGGCTACGTACGCCGTGTTTTCTGATCGGCACAGAGTGGTGGGTCTATGTTTCTATGTACACCACGAAACTGATGCACAGCAAGGTCTGTGCTGTTGTGATTTTGATGCTGCGTGGTTCTTTCACTCACACTGTTTATCCTCCTGATTCTGGCCACAATTCCTTAAAGATGATGCGTAGTTTGAGTGTTTGTCACGAGATTTGGGATTATGATAAGTTTGCAAAAAGAACTTCATCCACTAGCGGATGCAGCCAGCAACTACATCTTGTATGAATCCCTCCAGTAAAACACAGACCAATTCTGTTGAAGGATCTCCATTTGCATTTGGATTTCAGATTTATGACGAGTTGAAGAGCAGGCATCCACCACTGATATTGAGTTTCATGCTGCACTGGCTGTTGGCTACAATGATGACACAACATCTATCACCGTTCTGAACAGCTTGGGAGAGTCATTTGTTGACAAGGGCTATTTAACATGCCTTAGAATATATTACTGTGACAGAGCCTTTGATTTTGAAGATATTGGCAAGAGGGGCCTGGATTCACAATCTAGGGGTTTGTTTACAGATTTCAAATTTGATGATCCACTTTTGTCTTTAATTATTTTTTTATAGAAACAAATAATTTGTAATAGTGTGTGCATATATAATTATTGGCACTGCATATGTAGTTTTTGTAGATAATTAATGGCCAGTTATATTTTCAATTACTGTGTATTTTTAATCCAGGACTATCACACTACATATATAAATATTATATATATATATATATACACACAAACTATTTTAGGTGACAGAAACAGTTGACAAGATGGACACAAAATATATGTAAGAGAATATAATGGGTGCATTCGCTTCAGCAGAAGGTAACCCATATAAATAATATAAGAGAATATTTACTAGACACTGCACCGTGATGTGTTTAACGACTCACAAGTGGCACATGTGACTTTGCCCTAAAATTTACCTTTCAAAATTTATTCCTGGGTTAATACCTAATCTGTCGACCAAATTTGGTGCTTCTCTGTTAGAGGTGTACATGAAGTGATTGACCAATTTTTGCGCTATTTTGAGTTTTTCTCTAGCACACACACACACATACACACACGGATAAAAAGAGTGCTCTTCCCCACATTGCTGTGCCCATGTCATTACTTGGCATCCTCTCTGTATATATGAATGCAACAAAGTAATTCTGTGTCAGTCATGTGGGAAGTCATGTATTGTGTACGGGTTTATACGTGTAAGATGCGTGTGTGTGTGTGTGTGTGTATATGTAGTGTAGGATGTGCATGCGTGTAATGTGTGCTGAGGTGTGTGTGTACGTGTCGTGTGTGTATAATTGCATCATATATCTCAGTCTTGTTTCCATTTTCATTGGTATAAGTGTTGCTCAACATATCATAGGAAAGAGATGGGAGGAGTTTGACTTGTTAATTATACACTATCGATGTACACTACTATGTACCTTATCCAGTTACCACGATCATCTGATAAGACAGTGCTGCTATTTAATCCTTACCTGTCAGGTTTCATCAACTTAGAATATTATTGGTTAGCACACCTTTTGGGCAAGCTGGTTCCTCCTGTGGTTATGATGCACTAAACTTCTAGCATGACTTCAGGATTTTACATTTAGCCAGCTACTGCCCTGGCCATAAACCCTAGCCATTGGCTAGCCATCACCGTGGCAACTCTAGCCATTGCCCTGTCCTAACCCTAGCTACTGCCCTGGCCATAAACCCTAGCCATTGCCCTGTCTTAATCCTAGCCATCACCCTGGCCCAACTCTAGCCATTGCCCTGTCCTAACCCTAGCTACTGCCCTGGCCATAAACCCTAGCCATTGGCTAGTCATCACCCTGGTGACTCTAGCCATTGCCCTGTCCTAACCCTAGCTACTGCCCTGGCCATAAACCCTAGCCATTGCCCTTCCTAATCCTAGCCATCACCCTGGCCCAACTCTAGCCATTGCCTTGTCCTAACCCTAACCATAGTCCTGGCCCTAAACCGATTGCCCTGTCCTAACCGCAGCCATCACCCTGGCCCTAAACCTAGCTATTGCCTGTCCTACTAGCCCCAGTCCTAGCCATTGCCCTGTCCTAATCCTAGCCATCACCCTGGTTCTAACCAGCCCTAGTCCTAGCCATTGCCCTGCCAAACCCTGGCCATTATAGTCTTGGCCCTAGCCCTAGCTGAAGGCAGAGTTGATGTCATCATGATCTGACATGCTGAGTTCCCCACTCCCTCATTACTGATCAGAATGCTAACATCATAAGGAGTTGCACTGTATAGAACATGGTGACATGACAATGTCTGTGATTTATTACCTTTAACAGCATAAGTGATGATTCTCTCGACACTGCCAGCTTCATGACAGGGAGAGAGAAGGAAGGAGAGAATGAAGAAATCAATAAGAGTGTCATGGTAAGCCAGCAGGGAATAGAACCTATATTTCCTGGAAGAGAGCTAAGAGCAAAACATCATTCTTTGCTGGGTAACTGGAGGTTGTGTTTAAATCAGTGTTATATATAGTCATCCCTTCTCCTCCCCTCTGTTATTAGAGAGCAATGGTATGCAGAAGAGGGGGGAAGGATCTGACCTCATTCATGGTTTTGTTGGTCTTGAGTGGCTATAACAACTTAACAACTACAACTGTGATAGTAGTACAAAACGACTGATAAAGTTGACTTTTGTTCATTTGAAGGGTATATATGTGTGCTAAATTATAGCGTACAAACACAAGACCTTGTGCTTACAGCTTTGGAGCTCCATATATTATATTCGGCAAACTTCACTGTGTGAACTAGATAATCTGTGATACGAAAACCGTTCCATGCCTAATTAGTCACATGCAGTGAAAGTGGCTATTCCTCAAAATCTGAGTACCTGAACTGGTCTCCAGATTGGAAAGTGCTAATCTCAGGGAAGCTCTACAGGTGCTAAAACTCGAGCAAGTGGTCAAGCGTGGTTACTGAATATTTTTTTACCTCCCAAGAAATTTTTGTAGTGTGAAGGCTTGTTCTTTAGCACCTAATGAGAACTCATTTTGTAGAGGGTATAGAATAGGACTTCCTTTTGCTAATTTCAACCACTACTTTCCAATCAGGCGCTGGATTTTGAGGTACACCCCACTTTGGCATAGTTATATATAGCTATGCAACATTTCTTAGTATCAAAAAAGAGTACACAGAGTGATCTATCTATTTAGCTATAATATATCTAGTTCATGCAGTGAAGTTTGCGAGTTCTAAAGTTGTACTTCCACAAACCACCAACAACCATCTAAATTTCATATATTTCAACCGAGTTGTCAAGCTGTGGAATGCCTTACCTAAGACGGACCTCAAACTCTCCACCTATACTAAAAGAAGCTGGAATCCTTTTTCTGGGAATATTTCATAAATAACTTTAATTCTGATTTACCATGCACTTGGCACTATCTTTGTCCATGCAGTAAATGTTTTCCATTGCCATCTCCAATTAACTATTCTCACCTATAAGACTACCAGCAGCTCTTTCTGGTAAGCCTCAGCACACTCATCCTTTGTACATTATTTTCATGCGTATTAGTGCTGTAAAATCATATATAATAATAATAACCACAAGGTTTTGTTAACGTATACATTTTATACGAACACGAGTAGACTAATTTTTAAAAATCGTAAACATCATCATATTGCTCTAGCAATTGCAGTTGTTACAGCCACTTGACACCAGACTCAGTTTTTGGGTGTGGTTGACTTCACATTCCAACATGATGTATGGCAGAAGTAAAATAGCATCGCAAAGCATATTGAATGGGCTACATTTTGGCACATAAATCAGGACCATAGCAAGCATGTGTGCAAGGATACTAACAAAATCACGAAGTCAAATCCTTTCCTCTCTATAACTTTTTGGGCCTAGCATAAAAATTAAACTATACATAGTATATACATGTATATGGGGACTTGCCAAAGTCAGAGGTTGCCACATAGTTTGGGACCACAATCCACAAATTCTTGCCAGCCATGGAAATTCGACCGTACAATTTTTTTAATAGTTACTGGACCCTTATTAGGGTTATCAGCTTACTAGATAATTCTGTACAGAGTGACTTATTACAAATGTGGTGGTGAGTTTGGTATGTGGAATGACTGACTGACAACAGACGAACACTTTGTGTTTGAAATATAATATGCCAGCGTTTGTGCTATCTGGGAATGTCTGCCAGCCACAGTAAGTGTAAATAGCCCTTCAAGTGGCCCAAAGTACGGCACGAGTCTCCATCTCTTCTCATCTCCATGTACAGGACCATGTTAACACCAACTTTGACCTGCACAACATAATTATATGGAAAATGCTGGGTAATGTGGCTTACAGCACAACTGCTAAATCACATGCGATGGCTTGTAGTGCAAGGGACATTCCAGGCAGCTGCTATAAGTAGCAGTGACACTCTCGGGCAAGTGGAACAAACCTCAGACATGCTAGTAGTTACAGTAGAGGTCATAAAAACATGACGGTTGCATTTATTTTGAACGCACGTAGACGCTTACCGTTTCCAACCATTTTTAAAATTGAACAACCAATGCTAACCAACGCTAACAAACGGTTAACATTTACGTGACTTTTAGCCGCAGCGACGCTGATTAAAAGGTCAGCGCATCTGCCTTCCTAAGGTCACCAAAGCGCACAAGATTTGTGTCACGTGGCAAGTAATTTTTTAGCTGCTTGGACTCTTCTTTGCTTCGAGCTTTTGAAAGGACAGGTCGTCTTTGTTCTACAGCTCCTGTTCTACCAGCAGAAGTTGTTGAAAAGCTATCAAGAAACCCATGGTGAAAAACAGTGAGTAATGATCGTGACATAAGTCAAGACTTCTTTCAGCTAGTCAGCTGAGCTTTCACAGGTTTGTAAGTCATAGCTTCTGTACTATATAGCATTTGCAAGCCTTTTTTCTTAGTTGTTCATAAGAAAGGCTTAGCAAAACTTAGATAGCCTTTGTGTGCAAGCCTTTAGATATGTAAGGTGCTCTCAATCTATAAAGTGTTGGTAGCTAAACTTTTATCTTGACTAGTGGATAGTTTGTATATCAGCATTCTCTAACTGCTATTATTGCAGCATAGAGTTTGTTTTGTCCGAGTTAGATTTTTATAGAAGAGGAAGTTAGTGGGAGAGGATAACCCTTTTGTAAGGTTATTTGAACATGCTGATTGGCAACAAATAAAAAGTAGATAGAATTTTGGTAATGACCCCTAGTTCACCAATTAACCTTCCAAGATCTCCACCAACAGGTGACCAAATTTTCCAGCTGTCTAGCACACATTCCGCCAATTCGTTGACACGTTCTTATTTGGAGATGGATTAATTTTAAAAAGTGATTATGTGTATAAAATTATTGGACAATGTGATCGTGTATTTCTTTCTTCTCTTTAATAGAATGTTCTTCGTTGGAGAAGAACCAGAGGGAGCTAACCCACCACGTGCCACTTCTGGAGAACTGGTTGGCCCCGGTAACTTCCCCAGTGCCTCAGCCTTGGTTCAATGAAGTTGGCATCCCATTGCTCCATCTACCTTAGTTCCAGGCCACCTCCTTTCAGACTGTTGATTTGAAAGTGGTCACTCAAAAGTGGGACTACTACCACTTTTTTAAAATAATTCTGAATATTTTCCTCAATTCAGAGGATTTTTTTTGTTGTACAACAAAGAACAAAACAATTGAATTGAAACAACATTTTATAATCATGTGATTGAACAGTTGTCAGGAACATTTTATAATCATGTGATTGAACAGTTGTCAGGTAGAAAACAAACTAAAGAGAGAGCAATTAAAATACAAACAAAACAAATAAAACATCTGACGCTCATCTGCACCATTTCACACAGAAGGGCTAGGGTTGTCTTTTCTTAGTTCCAGAACCTTCATTTTTTCCACCTAAAGTAGTCACCTGTTCCGTACAAATGAGCGTCGGTCCCAGCGAGAGCACAGCAGTGCAGTCAAGCATCTGTCTTACCTGAAGCAATTTGGTTCTACTATCAAGCGTAGGTCTCCACTCCTCTAGTTAGCTATGAATCTACAGAAAGAGGTACGGAGACCTATGCTCGACTGTGGGAATGAATGTGCTTCAGGTAGGAGACGGACGCTCGACTGCACTGCTTCTTGATGGGACTGACGCTCAACTGAAGTACGGAACAGGAGGTTTAGACTAGACTGAAATACTTCAGGTGGGAAGAGTGAAGGCTCTGGAACAAAGAGAAGACTTGAAAGACACTCACTACTTAACTGAGGCTTAATTGTGAAGTGCTTGCGCTGCAGCACCGCTAAGCTGACGGTTCATTTCCGTTTGCTACCGTTTGTTTCTGTTGAGCTGGTTAGTGTTTACGGTTTGCGCTTATTTGCATTCACGGTATGCAGTTTTTAACATTGTATGCAACGCAACTGGCATGTTTTTGGGGGGCTTGTACTGTCGTGTAGAGAAAATGGCGTATGTTATATATTATGTACATCCTCCTCCAACCTTAATAGAAACTGGCCACTCATCCTAAACATGGACAGCATGTACATACACAGCACGTAAAACAAGTTGTTCAGTTCCCCCCCACCCCGTCCCTTCTTCTTCTGTGAAGTGTTGCCTTGGCACCCATTGCACCTTCACTCACCAGCAAGCTTTACATTCATCTAATAAGATCATGAATGATTTATGGAGACTTAATACTAGAATGTACATGTGTATCCTTGGTATCTGAAGTGCATGTGAAGGTCTAGTAACAAGGATAGCTCAAAGCCACCTGTAACACACATTTCAATCTGAGGGAAGGATAGAGTTCTCCTCTCTGGCACGAGATAGGCAGGGAGCAATAGGGGTTGTGGTATGTTACGCACTATCAGCCCCTCCTCCCTGGCATGAGATAGGCAGGGAGCAATAGGGGTGTGGGTACGTTAGGCATTATCAGCCCCTCCTCCCTGGCATGAGATAGGCAGGGAGCAATAGGGGTGTGGGTACGTTAGGTACTATCAGCTGGCATGAGATAGGCAGGGAGCAATAGGGGTGTGGGTACGTTAGGTACTATCAGCCCCTCCTCCCTGGCACGAGATAGGCAGGGAGCAATAGGGGTGTGGGTACGTTAGGGACTATCAGCCCCTCCTCCCTGGCATGAGATACATGTAGGTAGGGAGCAATAGGGGTGTGGGTACGTTAGGTACTATCAGCCCCTCCTCCCTGGCACGAGATAGGCAGGGAGCAATAGGGGTGTGGGTACGTTAGGGACTATCAGCCCCTCCTCCCTGGCATGAGATACATGTAGGTAGGGAGCAATAGGGGTGTGGGTACGTTAGGCACTATCAGCCCCTCCTCCCTGGCATGAGATAGGCAGGGAGCAATAGGGGTGTGGGTACGTTAGGCAGGGGTGTATTTAGGGGGGGGGCGGGGGGGGCATTCGCCCCCCCCTTGTATCATTCTCGCCCCCCCCCCTTGAAATTAGAGATTTTTTTAAAAATAATGTCAAGAAAGGTGTAATACAAGAAAGGTGTAATAAGCTTATGATATCAGGTTCAAATGATAGGAATGTCAAACTGAGGTTCTTCTTGGTTTTCTCTGCCATACGTCCACAATCTCTTCAAGGTCGCTCTCAGAGAGTACTTCTGGTGCCTCTATAGCAATCCTCATAAGGTGAGAAAGGCTGCAGTCACTTAGAGAATTACGCAAACGAGTCTTGATCATCTTCATCTGTGAGAAGCTTCTCTCCACAGAAGCAGTAGAAACTGGAATCGATAAGCAGATGGAGGCAATCTTGTGCAAATTGGGAAACATGGCCTTGAGCATGTCGTTTGAAACAAGTTCTTTCAGCTGTGATGCAGTAGTATCCCGTGGTTGCTTGACTAACAGCTGGCGGAATGTTTTCCACTCTGTAAGTATTTCAGTGGAAATCATGGCTGTCTTCACTGTTTCTTCTCCATCCAATGTTTCTGCATCTCTATCTTCTCCGTAGTGAGCAATCAGTTTCTCAACAGACGTGTCTCCATAAGTGGGAAAAGATACTGAATCTGGTTTTGGAACTTTCCGTGGATCGAATATAGACAATGCTGATACAACAGCGTTGGATGAAGAAAATCGGCTTGTTATGTTGGCCTTTAAATCAGCAACAAAAGGCTTACCAACAACATTCTGGAACGAAAGTATTTTATCAGCGTCAATAGACACCTTTGTAGATGACTTCAAGTCTTCAACGTTTTCAAGAAGCTCCAAC
The DNA here is from genome assembly GCA_028752905.1 of Cladorhizidae sp. MBARI D1340-BT2. Classification (NCBI taxonomy): domain Eukaryota; kingdom Metazoa; phylum Porifera; class Demospongiae; order Poecilosclerida; family Cladorhizidae; species Cladorhizidae sp. MBARI D1340-BT2. The sequence goes on along the minus strand of JAQNBH010000018.1, from coordinate 7,529,222 downwards.
ACCCAGTTCGCTCCAGGCAAAACTGCATCATCCAAGGATTTAACAGTAGCATCAACAAGGAATGATATCAACGAGAGGTCAAGCTGCTCTGCCTGAAGTGCTTTGCTGAGCTTGGCTACTTGTGGTAGAGTGAAATCAAGCAAATATATAGCTGCAATCGTAGACAATTTGCAGAGGGCACCATGGATTCCAAGAGCTTCTGGCTCGTGGGACGTCTCGTAGATGTTCCCAATGGTGATTACAATTGCAGAATAACTTGCTTTGACAGCTTTGACACACCTTTCATGTGCCAGCCAGCGTGTGTCAGATGGCTTGATCACTTTCATTTCTGGAAGTTCAAGAACGTGCTGTACCTCCTTCAGACACTCTGCTCGCTTGGGGGAATTGCGAAAATGCTTCCAAAGAGTAGTCAATGTTCTGTAAACATGAGCAATTCCAGGAGTTTTATTGGCAGCTTGCACACAAGCCAACTGCAGTAAGTGACAGTGGCAGTGTATAAACAGAGCGTGAGGAGTATGTTTCTTGATACGTGCCTGAACCCCGGTCTTTCGTCCAGAAAAAGTTGCAGCTCCATCAAATCCCAATCCAACTATTCTTCCGACTTGTAGACCTTTCTTCTTTAAACAATCGATGAGATTAGAATAGATGGTCTCTGCATCAGCCTTCTTCAATGGAATAAGCTCCAGAAAGCACTCTACTGGTACACCATCTTCCTCCCAGCGGCAAAACACAGACAATTCTTCTACGTTGGTGACATCTGTGCACTCATCTGCCATGAGGCTGTACATAGGTGCCTTTTGAAGTCGCTTCAGAATCGACTCCTCCACCCATGTCCCCAATGATTCGATGAATTCAACCACAGCCAATCTTGATGTGTACACAGCATTTCTTGGTGCAGTTTCTAAGAATTGCTTCAAATGTTGGCTGCCACATCGAACCACCACGTCAACCAGCTTCTCAAATTTTGTCGAATGTGCAACTTGTTCTTTCGTAAGAAAATGAGTGAGTAGGATCAGGCACTTCACTGCAGCTCTGTTCTGAGCTCTTTTGCGAGCTAAAACATTCTGGAGTTGCTGTACAACTGTTCCACCTTTGGCTGCTCCTTTAGCTGCAAAAAGAGCTTGAGTTGCATGGATATGGAAGTCACTTCTCGCATGAGCTTTCATTTTTTCAACAGCTTTCTTCCAATTTCTGCAAGGTTGTGTGACCCACACTCCTCCAGTACGCTGCAGACCAGATTGCTTGCAAACCTTGCAAAAGGCACCATCGCTATCCTCGTCATAATAGAGCCAACTGAAATCTTTCTCCCAGCTCTTAGAGTATTTTCTCTTCGTGGATACAGAAGAGCGGTGTTTGTTTTGCTTGCTTTTCTTTGAAGGTGGAGGACTAAGGCTAGGACTAGATGCCTCGACATGCTCAGAGCTATCTGTTCTGCTATCTTCGCTATCGCTGCTATTAGCATGAGAAGAGGCTTGAGAAGTACTTGCAAAGTATGAGCGAATATCCATATTAATATGAAGAGAAATCAGCTAGTAAGGTTTCTTTTATAGAGACTTTAAGACCATGACATAATGGACTGAGTTAAAAATACTGAGAGAGAGTGGGAAAGAAGGAGGGAACTGAAGAAGTGACAAACCTACAAAGGAGAACACGTGGTGTTGTGTGATGACTTTAAGACCATGACATAATGGACTGAGTTAAAAATACTGAGAGAGAGTGGGAAAGAAGGAGGGAACTGAAGAAGTGACAAACCTACAAAGGAGAACACGTGGTGGCGTGTGATGACATCATGTCTAAGATTAGACTTGAAGACCATGACATAATGGACTGAGTTAAAAATACTGAGAGAGAAGGAGTGGGAAAGAAGGAGAAACAAAAGAAGTGACAAACCTACAAAGGAGAGCACGTGGTGGTGTGTGATGTCATCGTGTCATGACACATGCTCTCCTTTTTCCAAGCAGCTACAATATCATGAGAAATATATACAGTCTAGCCATAGTTCGGTATAGCATAATGCCATTGGTAGTCAGTCAAAATAGCTATCCTCAGACATTGTAAAAGCAAAAAAAAATATGGGGGGATCTTCCCCCCAGACCCCCCTTTTACGACTTATGAACATGTTAAGAAAATATTAACAAAAATTAGGGCACCAAGTGACCAACCATTTCCACCCCCCCCCCCCCCCCCCCCTAGAGAACTAGAGAAAAATTGTGTATGAAACCTGTTGTCCATGATTTTGTAAGAAAATGCATGGAATGCAACATAATTCGATTTCACAAAAGCCCACCTCCATTATACGAGTGACAAGTGACTATATCTAATCTATATATGCTGATTGCCGTAGCATGCAACTTCAGCAAATATTTAAGATGGAATGTTGTACTAAAGATTTTAGAAAAAGTGCATGCCATCATAAGTAGCAGCTATATATACAGTTAGTACTGCAAAAATACCTGTGGGTAAAACACTTTCGTACTCCACGCGGAAGCCCAGGGTGCACGTCCCCTTTCCGCACCATCCAGGCTCTCCGCCCCCCCTTATTTTTCCATATCTCAAGTTCGCCCCCCCTTGGCAAAATTTCTGTATACAACCCTGCGTTAGGCACTATCAGCCCATCCTCCCTGGCATGAGGGATATACTGAAGCAACTTCCAATACTCATGGGGCAGTGCCGGTGCAATGTGTAGAAGCACGTGCATGCCAAAGCATGGCTAAATATAAACTATCTGTCCACAAGAACTGGAGGTTTATATGCCCACTGCTATTTTAACTGATCAATAATGACTTCGGATGACAGTGACCAATAGGATTACAGTATCATCATCATTCTGTACCTGGCACAAAAAAATGGCTATAGTCCCCATACACATATTTGATCTCGAATACATCTTTGACCTCTTGAACTGCAAGACGATCTGTGGGCACACATGGGGTGGTGGCAGGTGGGCACACATGGGGTGGGGGCAGGTGGGTACACATACATGTAGGATGGGGGCAGGTGGGCACACATGGGGTGGGGGCAGGTGGGTACACATACATGTAGGATGGGGGCAGGTGGGCACACATGGGGTGGGGGCAGGTGGGTACACATACATGTAGGATGGGGGCAGGTGGGCACACATGGGGTGGGGGCAGGTGGGCACACATCGGTGTTTGCATTTTACCCAGGTGATATAAAACACTTATTTGTAGCCCTGTCACAGCCCTGTCCCAGAGCCACAAGTGTCTGGGTGGTGGTGAACACCAGGGCTAAGGCAAGCAAATACCACAGGTCATCATTCACTGCTTACAGTTTAGTAAGTGTACTGCAATTACAAAAATGAGAAAGCCCAGAAACTCGTCTTCTGCCACAGGCTCCTGCGAGGATCTCAGGAGATTGACTTATTAAATCTGTTTAACTTGCATATCAATTGGACTTTAATCCGTTTTAACGAAATTCATTTTCCACCCACCGCTTGACCACGTACTTACATTTTAGCGCCTAATGAAAACACTTGTTGTGTAGAGGAGGGCTTCCTCTAGAATCTAGCGGCTAACTACTGTAATCTTTAGCACTTTGCAATCTGGAGATATTTATGTGGAGGTTTCAGACATTCAGGTTTTGAGGTCCCTCCACTTTAGGTCTAGTAACTTGCCTATAGTTATACCTATGAAAAATATTTTAGTATCAAAAGAGAGCACACAGAGAGACCTATCTTTTGAGCTATATATCAAGTCCATACCATGAAGTTTACAGAATCTACGGAGCTCTAAAGTGGTAACCATAAGTTTAAATTAAAAAATGCCATTGTCTCCCCTTCTAACCACTGCCCTGGTCCTAACCCTAGCCATCTTAACTCTAGTTACTGCCCTGGACCTAACCTTAGCCATCTTAACTCTAGCCACTGCCCTGGTCCTAACCTTAGCCATCTTAACTCTAGCCACTGCCCTGGTCCTAACCTTAGCCATCTTAACTCTAGCCACTGCCCTGGTCCTCACCTTAGCCATCTTAACTCTAGCCACTGCCCTGGTCCTCACCTTAGCCATCTTAACTCTAGCCACTGCCCTGGTCCTAACTTTAGCCATCTTAACTCTAGCCACTGCCCTGGTCCTAATCTTAGCCATCTTAACTCTAGCCACTGCCCTGGTCCTAACCTTAGCCATCTTAACTCTAGCCATCTTAACTCTAGCCACTGCCCTGGTCCTAACCATAGCCATCTTAACTCTAGCCACTGCCCTGGTCCTAATCTTAGCCATCTTAACTCTAGCCACTGCCCTGGTCCTAACCTTAGCCATCTTAACTCTAGCCATCTTAACTCTAGCTACTGCCCTAGTCCGCCATTGTCCTGGCCCTGTGATGCCATCATGATGACATAATGGTTTACTTTGCCGTGTGTATGTGTGTATGTGTGCATGGGGTGGGGGGGGGGGGGGAAGTCAATTGCTGCCGAGTCATTCTCTACTTTACTATGCAATGTGGTGTGCTTGCCATCCCAATAAACCTCACTCTCATTTTAGTGCTACTCGCAAGTACTAGCCACACCCTCCTTGAGACCCCACTCATTTTAGTGCCACTCTCAAGTAGTAGCCACCCCCCCCCCCCCCCTCGAGGCTGAGATGTTTCGTAGTTGTGGCTTCAGATATGAGGGACGACACCATTTTTTTAAATAAAGTGTCAAAAAAACTGCGGTTAAGACTTTGGAGCTCTGTAAATTCTGCTCTATATAAACTTGATATATATTATATATATGAAAAGATAGGTCTCTCTGTGAGCTCTCTTTTGACATGTTGCATATGTATAACTATTCCCAAGTTACAGGCAGTCAAAAGTGAAAAAGCTGCATGTCTATATTTGTGGCTCCTAATTAGAGTGCTAGGCAGTTGAAGTGTCTAGAGGAAGTTGTTGAAAATTAATTTCCGAATATATTTTCAACCCGCATGCTTGACCAGCTACTTACGTCTTAGCACCTAATGAAACAATCACTGTGTAGAGTAGGGCCATGTGAGCACTTTCTAATCAGGAGCTAAAAATGCAGAGAATTCAGGCATGCAGCTTTTTAGATCCACAACTTTTGACTGCCTGTAACTTGGGAATAGTTATACATATGCAACAGGTTTTAGTATCAAAAGAGAGCTCACAGAGAGAGCTATCTTTTGAGCTATATATCAAGTGCATAGAGTGAAGTATGTAGAATATGTGGAGCTTTAAAGTGGCAATCACAGTTTTTTTAACACTTGATAAACTCATCCCACCTTATTACTGTTCTAAGCTCTGCCCACTAAGACCCTTATGATTATGAATGCCCCTCCACCCATTCTGCTCATATTGGGGGGTACGGTTGCACTCCTTACCTGCATATCGGTTTAACCTTTTTTAAATGTCCCCCCTCCTGCCCCCCACCCCAAATACCCCCCACCCCAAATAATAACTAATAAACAATTTAAAAAATTTAAAAATAAATCAGAGTTAATTAAAAAATAAATCAGAGTTTATATCTCAGCTAAAACCCATTTTGGCAGAATCTTAGTGTCCTGAAGGTGGTTTCAGCCAATTTTAGCTCCATTCTTTGCTAAAACAATGAAATATTCAGTCGTCGATCTTCTATTTTTGTATTTATCTAGTGAGAAGACTTGTTGTTATGATCATTTTGAAGGGATAGATGCCTATAATGCTCTATCAGAGCTCTATGCAACACTTCAGCTCTATCTATCTACTTCCCCCCACCCCACACATAACTTGCATACAACAAGTCATTGTTCATAATTTTACAACCAGAAGACTCCAAATTGTGCAATGCATTGCAACGACTAACCTGTGCCCAGGTTCAGTAAAACACCCGAAAAATCAGTAAAAGGTCTCCCACGCAATAAAGATCTTGTACATGTGCAATATCCAGTCTAGCGAAGCTGAGTCAGCAATCTGCACGCTTTCGTACCAAGAAGTAATGAGTTAGCTTCCCCAGAAGTTTACTCCTGCACAATAGTTAACAGCACAGACCTCCGACCAAACTGGCCCACTATTCATGAGCTGTGTCTATATATGTGTGTATATGCGTACATAGGCATACGTGCATTCTCTAGCAATAAACATGCAATGAATAAGATTACTAAGTTCTGGTGTTATACTGAATAACTTCTGGCTGTTTGACTATGAAACAAACAAACAAACAAACAGAAACAAACAAATAAAAAATTAAAAAACAGAAACAAAAAACAAATAGAAACAAACAAACAATTAGAAACAAACAAACAGAAACAAACAAACAGAAACAATAGAAACAATTAGAAACAAACAAATAGAAACAAACAAACAGAAACAAATAGAAACATACAAACAGAAACAAATAGAAACATACAAACAGAAACAAACAAACAGAAACAATAGAAACAATTAGAAACAAACAAATAGAAACAAACAAACAGAAACAAATAGAAACATACAAACAGAAACAAATAGAAACAAGCAAACAAATGAAACAAGGATTTGCCCATGTAGACCGCAACATAATGTGACCCTTTACCTATTGACATAATGAAGACCAATATTATGGTATTCATTATTGTACCAGGCAAAAGGTCCTATTAATGTTTGCCATTTATATTGATACATTCTCAGTTCATTTCCAATCAGTACGTATAATAAAGATAGATAAGTGGATGGGCGTGGTCTAATCAGATCTATCAAGGGTGTGGCCAGTTACACTCAAGTAGGAATCAGCGCACGGGCTACTCGAGAATGTCGAGGATTTAAGGTCCATACCACATTTATTCAGATCCCAAAACTTCATTCCAACTCGTATTGAAACTTGCTGGCCTACAAGTACCACCTTTACTGACCAGAGTGGCTTCACACACCTCTCTACATTTGCTTAAAAGTCTCTGTTGTGGACAGCAATCCTCTCCCCCCCCCCCTGGGAGTGGCTTCACACACCACTCTAAGAAATGCACATTTGCCTAAAAGTCTTTGTTGTAGGAAAGGTTGCCCACGAGCGCTACATGACAGAGGGCGAGTGTGATAAACCTTCAGTTAGTGCACGACCGACCACCTTCAGAAGTCCAAACATGCAGATACTGGAGGGTGCAGCTATGTAAGTATCAGTGCTAGTTGCGTTCCTGCAAATATGAGTGACATCTGTACAAACCTTGGCAGAGAATGTTGAAGTTTGGTTGGGCAAGCTGAAGGCTGCATCCACACGGTACGCCAGCAAACTTATCTCTGCCGCATCTGGCTGCTTGGTCAAGATAGTCCTTCTAAACTGGAAAATAAATTATGCGGTAAATATTCAACTCCACATTTACTGGAGCACATGCACACGTATACCTATTTGTGTATGTAAAGATTACTGGATAGTAACAAATACTGTGTTTTGTGGCTTAATGCCGCGGGGCTTAATAAACAAGCATTAATAATAGACGGGGTGATGGATGCGACTGAGTTGTCGAGGTTTTGGTGTTTTATTAATCGTTCGAATAAGCAAATGCGTCGCATAACGCAAATGGAATTTTAGGTGGAATTAAACAGATTTTGTGTTTTCAAAAAGATCCCCCCCCCACGAGAGCTAAATTCCAAGGGGTAGCACGGTATATATAGCCGGTGAAGAAGAATTCCTGTCCCCATAAGTAGGTATGCTATTTGTCACCGGATGGCTTGTTACTTATGCAATTTGATGGATTAACAATTGCCCACCACATCGAACTTCTATTTGCACAACCTTGCATCAGAACAACACATTTTAAAATTACAGGGTAGCCTTTGAAATTAAAGCATTAAATAGATTCATAGAGCTTGCCTATTAGTAACACATTATAAAAGTCAGGCTTGGCTTGCATAGCAACCTGCACTTGTGGTAAAGTGGTTGTGTATTTGATGTACATCACTTCTAGAACATTTAGTCAGGGCACATGGCAAGTGCTCTTTGATACCTCCCTAATTTGGAAATTGTGAGTCTTGTTTGTATTGTCTAGTAATTGAAGTTACCACTAACTGAAGTTACCATGGAGAAAATGGCAACACATGGAGTCTTAAATGAATTTGTGGGAGGACATGAAGACAGGGTTTTCTATATGGAGCACCTTTGGCAATATATACTTGGCCTCAAATGGTATTGGTCAGAGCAATCCTCATGATGTACGTGGCCCTCAAACTTAACAGACTCATCATGAACCTCTAACAGACTCATCATGAACCTCTCAACTCCACAGAAGCCACCTGAGAAGAGCTTTGTTGAGCTGGTAGCAAGTCACACTCAGCCAAAACCAGCTACCATTGTCCAGCAATTCCATTCCCATTCACACATTTGGTAACAAGGAGACAAACTTTGTGGCAGATCTGAAGTACTAAAGCAAAGGTTGCAAAAGCAGATTTTGTCCTCCCATGGACTACTCCTCTCCTGATTTAAATTCTGACTTCTCAACCCAAGATTCCTCCCTCTCATCTGCTCTAGTGAAGTCTGTTCCTGGCAACCTACAGCTACAAGGTAATAAATCACCTACGCATCATACTAATCAGCCACAAGGTATATATAAATCACCTACGCATCATACTTATCAGCTACAAGGTATATATAAATTACCTATGCACCATACTTATCACACCAATCCCTTTGTAGTCACTGAAGAGATTTTAGATACCGAGGCTCATCCAATTATCAACTCCACTCAGTTTTGTACCTGCAGAACTTGATGTGCAAACAAGCAGTGTGCAGGCAAGAAAAAAGGATGCACATGTGTAGAACATTGTCACCCTGCGAAAGCCTGGGAAAGGTGCTTTCATCTCACACTTATGGACAAAAATGTAGAATCTAACACTTAAGCTTTTCCTTGCCCAGACAAAAGTTGGCGAAACTATTTTCAATGTGGAAGACGAGAAAATAATGCAGTGTGACTGACTGACTGACTGGCATCAATGTTCCTCAAGTGCTGATGAAGAAACAATGCCCTCATGTCAGGGGTTTACAGAACACAATGTTGCAGAGGACTAAAGGTCGGTCACAACATGCCGCTGGCCGAGCGTTGCATTGCGTGTTGTCAATTGACCTTTGACCCTATTTGTTTCGAACCGTGCTCAACAAAGCTGGACACGTGATAGTTCTGATTGGTCCGACGCTGCATTTCAGACACTGGATTTCTAATCCAGCATATGAAACACAGCGTCGGACCAATCAGTGTCCCTCTTTGTTGAGCGCTGTTTGAGGGTCAAAGGTCAATTGACAACACGCAATGCAACGCTCAGCCAGCGTCGTGTTGTGAACCAGCCTTAATACTTTGACATTCAAGCAGGCTGTGAGTTTGTGCAGCGCTTCAAGATAACTGTCGGCACAATTGGCTGCACCAAATGTTGTGAAAGTATATGAGAGTCTCAACATGCGGCGGCTGGTCTTCCTCGCTGATGAGAATAATCGCTGACTTGGTACACACTGGTCAGCAATAGTTCCATTAGTGTTGAGTATACTGATATCCATTACCAGGCAGGAGTAAGTGATTGTGGGCTGTTTGTGATTGCTGTTGCACGTGCTCTTTGTTCGGGTAAAAATCCTGCTTTCTTGAATTTCAATCAGAGACGCAAACACTGGATAAATTTCGGTGTATATCAGACATTGAAACCGTCAAAGTATACTGCACTTGCTGACTGGCGGATGATGGGCTGAAGATGTTGCATGCTAGGTGCCTTAGGATCCCAGAAAAGCTTCTAAAAAGAACCAATGGAGTTGTCAGAAATGCAAATGAATCATTTAACTGATTATGTAATAATAATGTATGTAGCTATATCATTCCTGGTTAAGGCATACATCTTAGAGCTCTAAGAGCTATGCCTTAAAGTAAAGTGAGACTATATCCTAAAAGTGACAAAATATCCCAGGAAATTCTGTTGCGGCGACAGAATTTCCTAAAGACAAAATATCCTGTGACACCGGGGTAAGGAAATCAACTAAGGAAATCAACATGCCTAAAATATGACTTCAAGGCTCTAATATCATCGCAGCCACTCTCCACTCATCCCCGTCCGTCCTGCATTTCAAATCTCCTAGGGTGGCAACTATGTGACAATACCCCTCCTAGTTAATCGCTATGACCCTGCTGTGCCCAAAGGCTACAGCACTTTTCATAAGGAGGGAGAAGAGTAGTAACAAGTGAATTACTAAAGTAGTTACTTGTTGGACATTCTATTACAGACAAGGCACATGGCCAGGAACCATGCATCTTCTAAATTAACAAATTGTGTCTTGTTCGCCTTGTTTAGTAAAAGTTTTGAAGTTATTAACAGGTTGCTACAATTAACATGGTATGAAGACTTAATTAAAAGTGAAACACACCACCACTGTAGGCACTAATAGTCATTAAGAACCATCAACTACGTGATCACAATGAGCGAGTATGCTAAGAAGCTATTTGCTAGTGTCAACTCACTGTGGCCACAGCTGCAGCGACACTGCTCCCAACATCACTCGGGTTCCTTGAGTTAAGGTCATAAGTCGTCCAAGCTTTAGCACTAGATCCGCCCATTGCTTGAATAAAGGTTGCCACATTGCTCATCTTCACCCCCATGTGGGTCGTCCACCAAATACTCATGCTTTGTCCTGGACAACCTGGGTCAGCTACGAGGATTGTGATGCAAAAAAAATTTAACTTAGCGAATTGTCACTAGCTGAGTCTTTGAGAATAGAGGCAACAGGGCAGCATCAGAAGAGCCACTTAAGTAGTCACGTAGTCTAGATTCCCCTTTTCCATTATGACCACTATTGTCGAGTGTGCAATGAGTTTTAGTTAGCAATAGCTTAGCCTTTCTGTAGACTACAAACTTGAGGTTTCCCCCAATCGTGACGTCAAGGGTGCGGCTTGAAGCTGCGCCTGCGCGTAGTACTTGTTGCTACGGACCGCCCCCCACTGGAGGTGGCCTATTTCAAATTTCAAAAACATAGCGGATAGTAACTGTTATTTTTATCGCCCCAAAGACGGGCACAAGGTCCAACACTAGCGTCATCGAAATACGGATCAGAGGCTGAGCTATAGCTCGTCAGGTGTAGCCTACTCCGCCAAAACCATGCTGAAGGGGTGTAATCCCATGAATCTCTTCAGCTCTGTTTGCTGTTGTTTACGTGCACTTTTGAGAAACTAACCTGCTAGCTAGCGATTTGGTCTGGGCTCTATCTATGTGTCTGAGGTTCCTTATTTATGAGATCATATGTACCAGGCTGTCCTTATTCCACCCCTACTCTAGCTAGAACATTAGCTTGAGAGCTCAGCATGAGCAGCTCTCTGGGTGTAGGTCCCTCACTCAAATGTTATTTAGCCCGAACTTTAAAAAATAATTCACGAGAATACATTCTAGGAATAAACAAATAGCTGTTAAGGTACGGTTATGAGTTAAGATGACAGGAACAAAGGTGCAATGTAGTATTTAAAAGTGGTGAGTGAATGGGTCTCTAGAGCTTCTTGAGGTAAGTTATACCACAAGGTGACAGAGCTAGGTACAAAAGCAAATTTGAATGCCTGCATCTTGTCATATGATTGATTCAACAGTGATATCAGTTCTGGTTATTCTGCCTGTTATAATTTTGAATACCATAAATAATATTCTGTGATCAAGAGATGTGCTTCCCATTAGGCCCTGAAAGTTGCAGGTCCACTGTTTCCTACACATTTTGAGAGTAAACTTTTGGACTTTCTCGAGTTTCTTGACCTCTCCGATGTGGTATGGATCTCAAACATGAGCAGCATATTCCAGATGCGGATGCACTAGGACATCTCTAGCATGCTAGCGGCATCTATATATGATTATAGCATAATAGGCCAATTAGTTCCCTAGTTTTAGCACAAATACTGTCTATATGTGCAGACCAAGATAGTTCAGAAGAGAGCAGCACGCCAAGGTATTTGTACTTGGTCCAGAGTTATACCATTCAGAACAAGTTTGGAAGGCCGTAATGGTTTCTTTTTCCTTGATATCATCATGGTCTTACACTTTGTTGGGTTAAAGGAAAGATTATTACAACAGGCCCAGTAGTTGATGGTCAATGTCCATTTGTAGACTCGAAAAGCGGCATGTCATCAGCATAGAGATTTAGGGTGCTTCCATCAGAGAGTGTCTGTTACATCATCTATATAAGAGTAATGGCCCCCAATACCGAGCCCAGTGGAACACCAGATAATTATGTAGTACAAGGGCATCCTGTGAAGACACACCACCTACTACCACATGTTACTTCCCGTTACATAAGTAACTTCTGCTATTGTGAGACTGTTCAAACCACAGTTTGTCAGTTTATCAAGGAGTGGCATGAGGAATCGAATCAAATGCTTTTTGTTAAATAAAAAAATATGGTGCATACCTCCTGACCATATTCCAACATCTTAAGCCAATCATGTGTAACTGGCAGTAAAGCAGTAACCGTTGGCTTGTTAGATAGTGGGTGTAATACTTCCATGGTCAGTGGTGGACTGATGTCTATGGCGCTCGAGCATCTTGACAAAAGTGAGATGGGTCGATGATTGGAGCACTCATTTCCCTTGTTTGATTTGGGGTCGGAACAACAGAGGATGTTTTCCAACATTGTGGAAAGCACCCTCGAGTAATGGATAAGTTGGAAAGTTTTGTTAGAGATGGGGTAATGCTATATGCTGTTCCCTTTTTGCTGATATTCCATCGAGACCATTTGCTTTTGTGGTGTCCAGTGACATTATCATATGAAATACTTCCTCATCTGCACAGGAAGTTGTCTGTGCAACACTGTAATATTCATTGCCAGAGATAAAAGGGGGGGGGCTTGGTTGAGCACTGCGAGAAAAATTCATATTGGCCTTGTCTAAGTCATACTTATAATGGATAGTTGGGATGGCAGACTTTTTCTTGTTGAGATATTTTTCCATCCTCCAGAACTCTTTTTTGTTTTTGGGGTTTATTCTCACTCACCAGATATGCTGACTCAGCACTACGTAGCAAACCTACAACTTAATTTCTAAGTTTCTTAAACTTGAACTTCTCATGTTGCTGTCTAGTTCTCAATGCAGCTCTGAATGCCACATTTCTTTTCCTGATTAGCCTAATGACACATGTTGACAACCAAGGAACATTTTTCTTTCCCTCAAAGTCTGCTGAGGAATACATGCAGACATGATTTCAGAAAATTTCGCAGACCAGTTAGCTTCAGAACAATTAATGTCTCTTCCCCCAAGTAAACTGCTAGGGCTAGTTCTCATATGCCCAGCTTGGTGTTTCCATTCAAGGGATAGGTCCAGACCAAGGGGATCTGAGTTAGATAGTGGAGGAACTACGACACACTTGTAAATAGACGTTTTATCAGATACTAGGACCAAAGAGTCACAATTTTTGATGCAGGTGTGTGTTAATGTTCTAACAACTTGCAATAGTGAAAAATATTTTTGAAGTCTCGAAAGATGTGAGAGTTTTGGGTTGAGAACATTAACATTATTAAAGTCACCAATTAAAATGAAACTGGAGAACTGATGTGGATAAAGTTGCTGCAATGTACTACATAAGTTATCAAAAAAGGAGACCGATGATTGAAGGAGGACGATATACAGTTGAGAAACAATGCTTATCATTATCACAAGGTGACCTGACAAATGGTTATGCATGTGCAGTTAAATTACTTGATCTCTTGATGCAGATTTGGGGTGACTTGTAGTTGATGTGATCATGAGGACATACAAGTGCTGAAAAATTATGCATGTTGGAATGGGAGATTGCAGTGATGCATGTAGTCATGTAGGCTGATGAGAGGTTCTAGTAGGCAGGTTTGCCTGGTCACTTTTAGGATCTGCAGACACTATTATCAATTGCAACGCCTGAGCTTTGGAAATCAGCTTTGGAGACAGCACGGCCAGAAACGATATCTCATCATGGTTCAAACTTTGCAAAGCAGTACGATAGCTAGCTTTGCTACTAGCAGCATCAGCATGATTTAGATCATTTGGTAGAACTTGCAACACGGTTGACTCTACCGAATCTATGAGATATATATAGAGTCCTTTAACATTCCATATTTCATATTATTTACATATATGCTGTTAATGAATCAACTTACCGATCAGTGCCAGATTTTAGGAGATCCCAGCGAACCTTTAGCAGGATTTATTCCGTCATTCTCTCTCTTGGCGCTTTTGGAAACTGTGACAGATGAGACCTCTTTGATAGGACATCCAATACATCACATGACCTGGTGATCTACTACAATAGGATGTTGATGCTCAGGTTGGTACATATTTACTCCAGTCACGAACAGAGTGCTCAATTATATGTTCACTCATTGAGCATAATACTGACACTACTCTTTCCATATCCTCTGCCTGGCATTTGTGCCTCATAGTCTTTGGAGGGCATTCCTTAATTCCATACACTACCGGGTTGAATTTCCAGTCATGGTCAGGTTAATAGGTTTAGATATTGAATTGGGCTTTACAACACTTGCATGTCTTCTTAGTGTCTCTCCAGTCGAGTTTACATCTAGGCAGCTGTTTCACTGTGATTTTTTATTACCTGAGTTCCCCCCCCCCCCCCCCTCCGCATAGGCCTTGGTTAATTAAGTTAGTGAGTTCTGATTTTAACTTTGATATCTCATTCTTTAGGGATGCAATTTCTTGATTTAGTTAACTGAGTAAATACCACCACTGAGAGGCCAGCACATCTCCTGTGAATCCATTTTGCCATTACAATAGATTGAGTCTTGGCCTTTTTTAACATCGGTAGCATCGATGATGACATCCAGGCAGATAGGGCAGGTGACATCCAGACAGATGAGGCAGGTGACATCCAGGCAGATGGGGCAGGTGATATCCAGACAGATAGGGGAGGTGACGTCCAGACAGACAGGGCAGGTGACAGCCTCTATTCCTGGAGGGACTGGTTTTTTGCCTGCCACATTAATGCCTTTGCCCCTCTTTTTGGGAGGCAAAAATCTTCAAGAAAATCTTCCTTTTTATGTGGAGTAGTCACTAACTAGATAGAGAAAAGCTAGAGAGCTAGCTTTGCAAATACTAATTAAATCAAGTCAACAATTCAAATCTTAGACAATAAAGTTAAAAGCAGTCCACCATTGAAGCCAAGACCACCATAATTATTCTGTATCCTGTTATTCATATTCTTTGTTGATGTTTTAATGCATTGCTTTTTGCTTATTATTATTATAATATTATTATTAGTAATATTGTTTTTTGTTGTTGTTGATGTTGCTATTACTATCACTATTATTTGTTGATATTGTTGTTGTTGTTGTGTTATTATTATTAGTAGTAGTAGTTGTAGTAGTAGTAGTAGTAGTAGTAGTAGTAGTAGTAAAGGTGCTTTTGATCATGCGGGAAGCTGTCATCAATTGTTGTTGGTCCTATTTCTGGCTGTGATTGGTTGAAAGCCACCTTGCCACTCTTTCTAGGTAGTCTCTCATCAGACTGGCCTCCCTCCGCTACAGCTGCCTTCCTAGGCTTCCTCAACCAATCTCACAACCTTGCTGTGAGAATCCTGGGGCAGATTCCTGAAGATTCTTCCCAAACATCCTCTGCTCTGGCTGATCTGGCTCAGGTCGCTGACAATCCAACTTGGCTCTCCTGGAAGAATATTGATATTCCGATCTGGCAGTATGTCGTCTCCCACTACATTGACCTCCTAGCCTCCTTCAACCTTCTAACTCCCAGTTCCTGCTTTAAAGCCCTGGTTCTGTCCACTGCTATTCCCCACGCAGGTGATTGGTACATCATTTTCTTGCAGATTAGTCCAGATAGCAGCAAGGCCATTGCCTGCCAGGTCCTGGGTCTTCATTTACTGGCAGGATTTCTGTCCTGCCTTCAGTAGCTACTGGTTCAGCGTTGAGATCTTGGCAACCCATCTGATGCTCGTCATTTAGTTGGGGTGTTTGTTGGGGTGACCTTCATCCCCCTTGTCATGAAGCTCCTTGGGGGCTGAGGTTCAGAAGCAGTGAATCTCATTAGATTTGTCAGCCGCCTAAAGGTAGTAATAGATGTAGCCACAACTTTGCCAAGCAAACAGCACACCATACAAATGGTAATGCAGACCTTACCCAGACATCGTGATGGGTGAGGCTGACCATGTGTTGTGCATACAGTGAGGCCGTATTATCAGGCTAAATCGGTGTGTTCTATCTTTATATTGGGTGTGTGCTTGTTTAGGTATAAAACCTTGCAGTGTACAGAGTTTCATAAACAATTTTTTCATTTTTTGGGGGGAGCCAGACACTCACATGGACTAGCAGGACCAGATCTAGATTCAGCCAGCAGGCCATAATAGGGCCAGACACTCACATGATGAACTAGCATCAGCCAGCAGGCCATAATAAAGTGCACCTCTCTTTTCCCCTGAAAAATATTTACAAACCCAACTCTCTGGCAGGACATGTCAACTAGTCAGCAGAGGCAGGACAACTAGTCAGCAGAGGCAGGACATGTCAACTACAAGGAACCTACAAACACCTTTTGAGGTCCTTGCCCAGGACCACACCCATCTCACACATACTAGGAACCTACACACACTTGTTGGGATCCTCGCCCAGAGCCCAGAACCCCACCGAGAGGAATGGTACTATAGGAGTCGGTAAGCAACCATTCGAAAGACTCCTATTCTTGTGAATCTTAGCAAACAATAAAATGCAACTCAGGTAAGGTATCGAAGTATCACGTGCGTGTGCATGCTACAGTTACATCATGAGTTCAAAGTTTGCAGGGGAAAAGCCAAGTCGCTACTGGTGACGTAAGTCACGAAAGTATGCAGCTTGGCTGGGAGTCTGATCACCCGTCCTGCTCTACTCCTTCCCACGATACGCAGTGGTGTGTTAGCAACATTCCGTGTGGGTGTCTGAGATGTGGTTGGCAGGTGAGTCAAAGTCGTCTGTGGTTCTGCAGCTCCTGTATTCTCATGCAGTCCAAAATCAGCGTCCAAAAAGGCAGGCTTGAGGCGGTCGACTGAAACTGTATCCCGTCGACCGTTGATGTCAAGAGTAAAGTATTTGGTAGCTCTCTCAAGGACTCTAAAGGGTCCATCGTAGGTACACCGTAGAGGAGGGCGATGTGCGTCATGGCGTACAAACACAAACATACAGCTCTGTAAGCTGACAGGCATATAGGCAGTGTGTTGCCTGTGATGTGTAGTCTCTTTGGGTCTCAGCCCAGCCATGGTAGTGCGTAGGCGTGCCAGAAGGTCAGAGACACTGGGCTCAGCAGAAGATGTAGTTTCAAAGAATTCTCCAGGTAGGCGAATCGTTGTACCATAGACAAGTTCGGCAGGGGCACATCCGAGGTCCTCTTTGGGAGCTGAACGAAGGCCGAGCAAGACCAATGGGAGCTCATCCATCCATGAGGGCCCTATCAGACGAGCACGTAATGCTGCTTTCAACTGTCTATGGAAGCGCTCTACAATGCCATTGGCTTGCGGGTGATAGGCCGTTGTGCGATGCAGTTGTGCTCCTAGTAGTGTACTCAGGGCTATCCATAGGGCTGAGGTGAATTGGGGGCCCCTGTCAGAGGTGATGTCCGTTGGTACTCCAAACTGTGCGATGTGTTGTGAAAGGAGAGCATGGGCACACGAAGTGGCTGTAGCGTCTGCCATCGGTATGGCTTCTGGCCACCGTGTGTAACGATCAATAACAGTAAAGAGGTAAGTTTTTCCTTGTGAAATGGGCAATGGTCCCACGATATCAACATGGATTCTCTGGAAGCGTCGATCCGGAAGCTGGCCAAGCTCCATTGGGGCAGACACGTGTCGATGGACCTTCGTTTTCTGGCAGGGCACACATGTTTTAGCCCATTGACCCAATTGCTCGTGCCACACAAAACGTGCTGCTACCATCTTCCTGGTGGTTCTAATGCCTGGGTGTGCTAGGCCATGGATAGCATCAAAGACAATACGTCGCCAAGCGAGAGAACCACAGGTCGCGAAGTAACAGTCGCAGTATCACACAGTAAGGTCACATTGGTACCTGGTCTGCAAGCACTAATTGTGTGATGGCCGTGCGATATGCTTGAATCCCAACATCCTCCTGTTGTGCACGTGCCATAGCAAGAAGGTCGAGATCAGGTTGCCCCACGGCCATACACACTGTGTCTATACAAATTTCAACGCGTGAGAGGGCATCTGCAACGGCATTATCTCGACCCTGAACATGTCGCACATCTGTGGAATATTCTGCAATGCTGGAGAGGTGTGGTTGTTGCCTCAAAGACCAGCGTTCCGAGCTGCTGGCAAAGGCGAATGTGAGGGGTTTGTGATCGGTATAAATGTGAAACTGACGCCCCTCGATGAAATAACGGAAGTGTTGCACTGCAGAGTGCATGGCAAGGAGTTCCCGGTTGAAGGTGCTATATTTCTTCTGTGCATTGTCCAGCTTCCGCGAGAAGAAGGCTAGCGGCTTCCAGTTACCATCAAGAAATTGCTCGAAGACTCCTCCTACTGCCAGGTCAGAGGCATCCACAGTGAGGCATGTGGTGGCGGTGGCGCTTGGATGGACCAGTAGGGTTGCTGCGGCCAAAGCACGTTTCGTTACATCAAAGGCTGACTGAAGCTGTGCTGTCCACTGGAAGTCCCGGCCTTTCACATGTGACATGCGATGTAGCGGACCCATGAGGGCGGCAGCATGGGGCACGAATCTATGGTAAAAATTTACCATGCCCAGAAACTCCGTTAAGGCATTGGCATCTCGTGGTTGTGGGAACTGACGAATAGCCTCGACTTTCTCGGGGAGTGGCTCAACACCTTGCACTGTGACTCTGTGACCAAGGAAGTCGATGGCATCCACACCGAACACACACTTTGCTATGTTAACCACCAGCCAACCTCTTGAAGAGCAGACATAGGTGGTGCCATGGCATTGGAGCTGGCAATGAGGATGTCATCTAAGTAAACAAACAGGAATCCTTCCAGTCCCCGGCAGATTTGGTCCATGAGTCGCTCCGAAGGAATTCAAACAGGCCAAAAGGTGTTATTATAACGGCAGTCTTGGGTATATCAACAGCTGCCACAGGGATCTGGTTATACCCGCGTACCAGGTCTATCTTTGAAAAAATCTTTTTACCTTGCAGCTGTGCCCTGAAGTCCTGCATATGTGGGACTGGATATCGGTATCGGTCGTGTGTGGTGGCGTCGTTCAAACGCCTGAAATCCCCACAAGGACGCCAAGAGCCTGGTGGTGTCTTCTTCGGAACCATGTGAAGTGGCGATGCCCAAGTGCTGGAAGAGCGACGGACGATTCCTAGTCGCTCCATTTCAGCAAACTCACGTCGAGCGATGGCGAACTTGTCAGGTGACAAACAGCGTGCTTTGGCATGCGTTGGTGGGCCTGTGGTGGGGATGCAGTGCTCTACGCCATGCTTCACCTTTACACTGGAGAACTGCGGACGGGTGACTGATGGAAAGTCTGTGAGGATATCAGTGAATTCGTTACTCACAGAGCAAGTGCTGAGACTGGAAGCCAGTGCTGTGTCACGTCGAACAGGTACATTCTCATATGTCTTTGCGTCGATGATGTGTCTAGTATAGACATCGATGAGGAGGTGGTTGCTGCAGAAGAAGTCAGCACCCAGCATCGGGCGAGTAATGTCAGCTAGGACAAAAGGCCATTTGAATTTAAGGAAGCCCAAGTTGATAGCAATGGTTCTCGTACCAAATGTGTCAATTTTGCTGCCATTGGCGGCGACCAGATGTTCTGTTTTCTGTCTACGACGGTCCTGGGAAGAGGCTGGGAAAACACTGACCTGCGCTCCTGTGTCTACAAGAAACTTGTGGCCAGTATTATATGGTCCCACACATACAATAAATGGCTCATATGGCTCATGTTCCGGCCAGCCACCTGAGCCACTAGGTGCTGGCCTGACCGTTTCCGAAGGTAAGTGGTGGTCTGCGACTGCCGGAGAATAGGCACAGGGTGGTCTACAAGCCTTGGCTCTGTCGCCAAACTTGGCGTGATACCAACAGAGATTAGTTTTCCCAGAAGGTCGAGGTGGCAGGTTCTTCTTCGGTGGTGGTCGGAAGGACGCGTTAATCTTGGACGAGGTAAGTTTGGCAGCCATAATGATGTCGGCCATGCGTGCTAAACTGGGTAAGTTTTCTGTGACAAGTGTGGCAATTTGTATCGGGACCTCTTCTGGTAGTTGGCGCAAGAAAATGCGTCGAAGTAGTACTTCCCGGTCAACTGCGAGATTTAAAATATGCGCATAAAGCTTCCAATCACCGAGTCCTGCGAGGTCAAGGAGCTGGTCTGCCTTCTGATCATCTGTGAGGCCGTAAACCTCCACCAGATTGGCCTTAAGGTAAGTGTACTGATCAGCTGGTGGTGTTGATGCTACATCTCCAGCCATTCGCTCTGCGACCACCGGATCCAAGGCAGTAAGAATGTAAGTGGTGGAATCAGTAATATTTCGTAGGGAAAAATGAGCCTTGGTCTGTTGGAACCAAACGTCAGGCCTGGAGGCTTTAAGAATGCTGGCAACTTGAGAGACACGGCGTTGACCGCAGTAGCCGCGGCCGTAGCGGCATCTACCTGGTACTCTGTTGATGGAATTTCCGGATTTCCGTATGTAGGCAAGTATAACTTCAGTCTCTTCAAGCTGGCTGTTGTAAGTGAGACTCAAGCTCAGATTTTTTCCTGTCTTTCCAGATCTCAAAGGTACGTTTGCAGGTTGTAAGTGTGATATATACATAGGTGATATACATACATATATATATATACATACATGTATACATATATATATATATACACACACACAGGTGATATACATACATATATATACATACACACACATATATATATATGCTTACATTTGATGATAATATTGATCTCCCAAGGACAGTGGACACCAAATTTGCGCAGGGTTATGCCAATATCCACTCCATGCCCTTAATCGATACCTCAGCAAAGACAAGAGACAAGGCGTGAATGATGCGTTCACCACATTAGTCAAGAAAATTCGACACTGCCATTAATAACGCTCCTTTCTTTTGTTTTATGTGTAAGTCCAGCTACTCCCTTGGTAGCAGAATCGGTCATAATGGAGCCCACTCGGTGGGTGTAGTGAAGCCGAGTTTCGAGAAAACGCCAGTTGGCGAGAGGATTGGCTAGTAGTAAGTTCTACTTCTGTTCGCTCGTCGGGGTCACCACTATAGGAGTCGGTAAGCGACCATTCGAAAGACTCCTATTCTTGTGAATCTTAGCAAACAATAAAATGCAACTCAATAAAGACAGGTAAGGTATCAAAGTATAACGTGCGTGTGCATGCTACAGTTACATCATGAGTTCAAAGTTTGCGGGGGGAAACCCAAGTCGCTACAGTACCCAACCAGTTGTGGGCCACAGCCCTAGCCCAACAGAAGTAATGAGTGTAGTGACTTGGTAAACGATCTTGCTACATGAGACTATTGCTACTACTCTTCCTAGTCTTGTGCCCTGACCCATTACCAAATTGCATGCCAGATTCTTGGCATTGCCCACCATCACCAGGCAGTTAATTTAACCACCAAATACGATCCAAATCACAACAATCTAGGACAGTTGGAGAGGCTGGCTACCTGGTTGGCTGTTTTTGTTTGAACAACACATAATGCAATATTAATACTGTATTTAGCTATAGCTAGCTGTATTGGTTGAAAAACACATTTAGCTACATGATCAGATTGGAAATCTCAAAATTGAGATCTGAGGGAAGGCAATGCAAAACAAAAATGCCTCAGTAGATTGGGGTAAAGGGTCTTGGTAAATTTCTTCACAAGTACGTTTCTACAAAATTTCAAGAAAATGATGCCAAGTCTGCACAGAATGTTAATTAGTGCATACTTTTGGTCTGTGCTATGTTCTGCTATCACTATAGTGGTGGCAGTATATACTTGTGGTCTGTGCCCACAGCCTTCATGACCAAAGTAAGTGCCATGCCCACCTGGTGAGAGGAGACCCCACCCATCACACCCTGAGAGCGAGGATTGCAGGCTTCTAGGGACATGCCCATTATTCTGATGGCCTAAAAACAGAAGTCATCAACTCTCATATAGAAGTTTCATATTTGTGGTAACTGGACGACAAAAAAGCTTCATTAAACCATGCTTTATGCTTATAATTCATGACGTACAATAGTGTATATATATCGATCTCATTATCCAGGTTATTATTAGCATACTCAATCCATCTTGATCAGCACACACACCATTATAGTATCCATCACCAAATGGGGTGACATAATTTCCCTCACTGGTGAACACTACTATCATATTCAGACCACAATCTGTCACGTACACATACTGACCAGCTACACACACCATATCGATATTTCCTTTACACCATTCTTATCAGCGTAAGAATTCACCACCATTACTGAAGACTTTTTTTTTAATACTAGAGATCCCACGGTCACTGATGCTTGATGACTGTCAGGAGATAGGCTCTACAATGTCTTTTTTTCTGCACCAACAATCTGTCTTACATGTTTCAGTTCTTTGTCATACATGATGATTGTACCTTCATTGCCAGGTTCAGTAACCATCACACTACTGCAACATAGATAGCTAGTCTTGGACCTTTCCCTTGCTGGACTCTGTGCACTTGAACCTTATGGCTGCAGTTCTTGTTCGACTTGAAAATTTGATTAGTGGCACCACCGTGATAAATGTTGTCTTAACTGTCTGCAGCAACACCTCGTAAATGTTCCAAGTGATTGATACTTCTCAATTGTTTTCCCACTTTATTCAACACCCACACTGAGTTGACAGGCAATTTTAGACCCACCCCACCTTGACAGGCTGGCCTAGTTAGTAGGTGGGATGGGGACAAGTACAGGGAAGGGATTGCCTGCTACTTGAAGGCCATCAACTGAGACCATAGGTTTGTGTTGTCCATGGAGAGTGGGTGGACTGGATGCAATATAAGTCTTCTTTGGTATTGGAGTTGATGAGAGCTCCACTGTGCAGACACTTCATATGGCAATCGATTTGAACAGCTGGCTTGAAAGTTTAGTGGTGCACAAAACGACTTCTGTTAAATGCCCAACCTCAGCCTTGCTGGATACTGTGTTGACGTAACAGGAAGTCGAGTTGTCTTAGTTTGGGTCTGGTGGAGCAAGCAGCTTTACCTAGAATGATCAGTTCGTTACGCTAGAAATTTACTCTCATTACAAGAGTTAACAGCGTAGGCCATCAACAAAGTCAGGTAACTGCTTGTGTAAATACACAGGCATATGTGTATATATTAAACATGGTAATGAATAATATCTATGATTGGTTACCTAGTTCTGGGGCGAGTAATAACTGCATAGGAGGATGTTGTGTTTGAATAAATAAAAAGAACCACGAAAATAAATAGGAACAAGAACAAGGCAAAAATATTTTAATTAAAAGTTAAGCAAAACAAAACAAAAATATATTTATATTATATAATGTATTGCATAGAAATGAGACAAGACTTTTACCAATGTAGACCACAGATATTTACAGGACCCTTTACCTATTAAGATGATGAACCTTTAAAAAAAACTGTTCTATTTGCCATACATTATATTGGGGAGTGTGGGGTGGTTTGACTCTTATTTTAAAATGGCAGACAGGGACTTCTTGTTAATATAAGCGATGTTTCATACAATCAAGTGTGCAGAATCTAACAAACCCCAAAATCATAGCCACAATATTTTTTTAATGGTTTGGTTCCATATGCTTCAAGGTTTTAGTACTAAAAGATATGGATCTGTCTTTGTGCCTGAATTGCATACTAGGACCATGCCAAAATAACATGCAGCTAAAGTTGAGATATCTCCCTCAATGTTTGAGTGCTTGAATTGGCTGCAGGTGTGGTTCCTGATTGGAAAGTGTTAGGCAGCAGAAATTACTAGTGTGGCGAGAGAAAGCCCTTTCAACTCTCGTATACTTTTTGCAATGAGCATTTTCATTAGGCATTAATAAGTGGCTAGTAAGTTAAGCGTGGTTACTGAAAATGTTGGGGGGTTTCCAAGGAAGAAAATTTATATTCATGAGGTAACTTCACTAGGTGCCATATCTACATACTAATAAAACAATGGCACCACTTTTTCTAGAAGCTAATAGTTCAATAATTAGATAACCCCATCAATGTCAGGAGGCTTGGCTAACCAAAGTTGGGGACCTCAAAACCTGAATGCATAAGTTCTCTTCAGTGCTAGCTCCTCATTGGAAAGTGCTATGTAGACAGTGGCAAGAGGAACCATACTCTACAAAATGAGTTAAGGGGGGGGGGGACAAAAGCATTTTTGTAGTAAAGTATTAAAAAACCTTGTGGTTACCAATTTATAGATCCATAAATTCTGCAAACTTAATGATATGGACTTGATATATAGCTCAAAATATAGGTCTCTCTGTGTGTGCTCTTTTTATAATAAAATATTTTTCATATCTACAATTATACCCAAGTTATAGGAGCTAAAGTGGGGGTACATGTACCTCAAAACCTGATCCTGATTTTGCCCATAAATATCACCAGATCTAAGTGCTAGGGAGTTGAAATTAGCTAGGAAGCAATGTATTTTGATTAGGTGCTAAAACATAAGTAATGGTCAAGCGCCCAGTTGGAAAATGAATTTCTTTTCCAACAGGGCACATGACTGCGTACATAAGTTTTAATGCCTAATGAAACCACTCGTTATAGAGTAGGGATTCCTCTAGCCACTGGTGCTCTCTAACACTTAGCAATCTGGTGATATTAATGTGGCAAAATCAGGCAATCAGGTTTTGAGGTACCCCCACTTTAGCTCATATAGCTTGGGTATAGTTGTAGCCATGAAAAATGTTTTATTATTAAAAGAGAGCACACAGAAAGACCTATCTTTTGAGCTATCTATCAAGTCCATATCATGAAGTTTACAGAATCTATGGAGCTATAAAGTGGTAACCACAAGGGTTTTTTAATACTTTATTACAAAAATGCTTTTGTCCCCTTTTAAGGACTGAAACATAAGTACTGGTCAAGCATGTGGGTTGAATGGTTTTTCAATCCACGCATTTCAACACAAGTTTTTTTTAACGCACCCCTCTAAACAAGACTAGTGTGTAAATTAAAGTCTGTGACATGGTTGATGCTGTAAAAAATTATATTTTCCAACCAGGACAATGTAGTTATAGTGAAGATGAAACAAGTTAAAATGTGAGCACTCCAACAACAATAAATAAAAACTAAGAAAAAAAGTTATACAAGTACATGTACATAAAAAATTGACATTTTTTTGGCACAAAAAGTTTCTTTTCAGGAGTCTCAACAGATAGTATTGCCGGAGACACTTGATGATGCTTGCTGTAGTGTTGGAGTATACCTCCCCTTCCCCCAATAGTTCTTCCTCCTCCACATGGGCAGTACACAGCAGATGTCACCTGGTATTTCCTTATACACTTGCAGAAGGTAGAAAGAATGCACATCTTCTTCCATGGTGGAAGTGGGTTAAAATTCTTGTTCTGGCAGAGATCATAGAGGGTACCACACTTAAAAGTAGTGGCATGAATATCAGTTATTGGTTGCAGTTGTTTTTCTGGAGTAAATGCATGTTTGTGCGAATTAATAGGAAGAACAAGAAATAACAAATTACAGGAAATTTTCTGCAGGTATAAGTTTTTGGTTATTTTGTCCAACAAGCTAAAGAAAAACATTTCGTATAAAGTTGAACATTCATCATACACCTCCACCTTTCATGACTGCCACAGCACAATGTTAAGCAGGATTGTCTCTCCCTGTGGCAGCTGCTCCTCACTGCATGTAGTCCAACATCTTAGTAAATGTAGTAGCCTCTAGCCATTGCCTCAACACTAAAAGTGGTAATAGATGCAGCCACAACTATTGCCAAGAGACAACGCCATGCAAATGGTATGCAGACCTTACCCAGACACTGTGTGTTAATAGGAAGAGTGTACAGATACAACCAGGGGTAGTGAACTACACCATCTATGTTGAGTGCGTGCATTTGTGCAACACCTTGCAGTATAAAAAGCTTCCTACATATAAAAAAATTATTTTTAGGTGAGCACCTAATGGACAGAAAAAGAGGAGTCTGGTATTAACCGAACCTTCACTTTCAGTAAAGGGTCAGGGAACACTAGCATGCTGAGCTAATCCACAAATGCCATAATATATATAGGAAGCTAACAATGAATTCATTACATTCTAGATCCTAGGCCTGATGCTGGTGATGGATGTCAGGCCTCAGCTGCAAAGATTAACTATAAATAGAATTTATAAATAGAGCTAGATAGAATCTATAAATAGAGCTAGAACTCATGACCTCAGACTATCAACACATAGGACAATCATGATATCATCTCGCACTCTTAGATAAGTCCTGTAGGGACATTCAGTAATTCTACTACTCTCACACTGTTATCAACACCATAAGCTGTGAAAGCCTGGCTGCAAGGGTATTTAAACCCCTCTTAGTCAGTCTCATCCTATCTTCATATTCTGCTACTCGACTGTTGTTTTAATATAAGCTACTTAAGATCTAAAACTCTTTTGTCAAACTTGGTGTTTAACTAGAAGAAGTTAGGGAGAGACTCTGGTGGCAGAGAATTACCTGTTAGGTCTCTTGTGGTCTCATACAATGGAATAAATTTTTTCCTGATCATAGTGCTCAGTTATGTGTCATAGTTCGCAATACATTGCATCTTATCGAATGTCTGAATAACAATGTACTGCTCCCTCACTTCCATATGTGAACTTGCTTTAAAGCTTACAGTTATACACATTGTGATACCTATTCAAGTATTTTCGTACTCTCCGTGATCATAATTATTGTGTATGTACCAAGTCAAACTACCCAAATTACAGCAAGCTAACCTCACAGAGCACAGGGGGTAGCTGTTCTACGGATATGTTCATGGAAATGACAACAGGTATCACAAAATACTTTTGTAAACACTTTTGTTATTTCTATATTATACATATTTATGGAAAAACAATATTATATATTTCTACCCACCAAAGCAATGTACTATAGAACTATCTACATAGAAGTTTACTCTGAAATAATCATAGAAATATGGTCTACTTGCACCCATTTCACGGTCTCGAATCCAGGCTTTTTTCACTAACTTGCTCAATCATCCACAAACAACCTGTTCGGTCCTTATCAATGATGTACTCATAAGGCATGTAGAAGTAGCCCCTGTCGCCAAACGATGTTCCCCAGCTGTTCAGAATAGTGATACAGTGCGTGTTCTCATTATAGCCAACACACACTACTGCATGGATGTCACACTTTTGAGATTCAATCTCTTCTTCAGAAGGCAGAGGCATCAAACCTGTTTCTTCATTGTCTGGACTGTAAAAGCTGTCGTAAAGCTCAAACATAAACACAAATGGAAATCCTTCTTTGAGACAAGCTCTAATATGGTCCATGGTTTGTTTGACCTTTTCATACTTGCAGAGTCTGTTGTCCAATGCAGATTGGTAGCAATCAGGTGGCGGTTTCTCTTCGGATTTCTCTTTGTCGTACGGCCAAAGTAACTCGTGGCAAATTCCCTTTTTGGACATTGCCTTGAAGGTGTGGCGAATAGTAACATCCTCATCGACAAGCTTTTTACGAGAGTTGTAGTAGACGAACAAGCGTGATGGTTTAAAGTCGACAAAAAGCATATTTTTCATCAATGCCTGCTTCATCAAAACTATGCTGAAGGCAGCACATACAGCATTGCATGTACAGCTACTTATCTCGCCTTGATCATAGACCTGGTCAACATAAGCGCGAAGGTCTACCTCTGGATGCTCATCAGTGGAAGGGATGTCAACAGCGCCATACTTTCTATCAAAGTCCCTTGTATCATATTGGTCACGCTTACAACCCGTATAACGTCTCTTAAAAGTTGCCATGTTGAAGTTTTTAAAGATTTTTTAGTAGGCGAGTTTGTTAGTGCGATTGCAGTACAGGGTCTTTAAATAACATTAGGTTCTATTCTGGTTGATGATTGATGCATGGCTTTCTATTCATGGGAAAAGCATTCCCATGAATAGAAAACTACAAAACACAAATTCAGGAGCAGGCATGTCAGTTTGTCTACTAATTTCTAGCTGCTATAATATTGCAATCAACACTGCCAGTCCTCGATTGTGTGTTAATAACAGCTTCAAAAGGTGTATGTCAACACCACTCAGAAAAGAATCCTCTTATACAAAAGGGTGACAATATGCAGCAGAATGGACATGTTTACTACAAGTGCGTACAACTCAACATCGGAAGTGTTGTGGGGAAATCTTTTTACAAAAAGTTAGCTACTACAGCTCTAATTGCAGTTTTGAGGGAGATATAGATCACAGAAAGTGGATTATGTCATGTTTGTGAGCTGGTTCAAGTTATCAGCCGAAAAAGTGGATCAACTTTTTTAAATAATGCATTTTCCTTTTTTACGTGCTTGTAGGAACAAAGTTCATTAGTTGCATCAGTGCAAGTTGGTTGTCAGTCATGATGATGGCTCCAGTTTTGGGGGCAATTGGAGCTCTAAAAACATAAAAGAAGTGAATGGCAAACATTTGCAATCACACATGGCAATACTGTTGGTTATGTTTGTAGTTACATTTTCAGTAGTAATTGTGCCTCTGCATACTTGAACCAGCAGCCTTCAAAACTGTTTACATAGCTAACAGCAGTGAAATTTGGTCTTCAAGGTTTTTGTACCGATGAAATTATCTATTTTCACCCTCAAATGTAGCTAACTTGTATTGCAATGACTTGTATTGCAATTTAGCACCATCTTTCTACATGCATTTCTGCTTTTTCCCGTACTTAACTTTGTCAAATATGCTCATTCAACATGATTTTACTGGTGCTACAGTTTTACTATGCTTAGTAGTGAGATGATTCATCTCACAAATGATTGTCTGGAAAGTGGGGGATCACTTTGCTTGTGTGGTGGAATGTCTATATAAGGGATTCCAATTCCTGCAAATTTGCATGTTTTATTTTTTCCATTGAGTTGCTATCTCCAGCACTTTCTTAGCTTCTCTTCTTGGAGTATGAGCTCTAGTTTCTCTGTGTCATAAGGACCAGAAGTTATCAGTGAACTGGGGCTTCCTTTTTCTCTGGAGCTAGTTGAACTTGCATGTTTGCTAGGGTACGGAGGTTCCCTGGCTTGCGCATATGATTTGGATATGGAGGACTCCCAGGCTTGTTCATATGCTTTCTAGGGTTTGGAGGACTTCCAAGCTGTGGGTATGCTTGCTAGGGCATAGAGGGCTCCTAGGCTTCTTCATATGTTCGATGGGGTAGGGCACTCCTAGGTCTATCCCCCTAATCACCCTAATCAGCCAATTTTGATCGCACCCACGCACATACTAGAACAAGCTAGTTTGCTAACCTCTCCCCCCCCCTCATCAATATTTTCTCTGGCAACCTTGCCTGCCATTACATACAGCATATAGAGCAGAGTTTTGGGTTGATTGCCTCATTGAGCTATGTCCTTCTGGGGACGAGAGATCTGTTCAGCCTTCCCTTTCCCAGTTTGGAATGATACTGAACCTTTGATGTAATATTTTTGTCCCCATTTTTTGAGAGAATAGACCCTATAGTCCTAGATTACTCCTGGCTTCTGATTGGCTGATGGCTTGTTTTGACTTGCTTATCAGAATATGTTGCCTTCTTTAACTCGTATCTGGAGCCCATTTTCGATGCTGTTGGGTTGGGTATAATCCTTACCAGACTCTTATTAAGATTAGCGAGGTACTGAATTTGGCAAACCCTGGGTTAGCCAGATACCTCGAGTCTGTCACACCGCTGTGCCCAGCAAACCTTGTGTCTGCCATAACCTTGTGCCCAGCAAAGCAAACTTAGCACCTCTGTGATCACCAAGCCTCAGGTTAAAAAGGAATCCCACAGCCTT
Source organism: Cladorhizidae sp. MBARI D1340-BT2 (assembly GCA_028752905.1). Lineage (NCBI taxonomy): Eukaryota > Metazoa > Porifera > Demospongiae > Poecilosclerida > Cladorhizidae > Cladorhizidae sp. MBARI D1340-BT2. The sequence goes on along the minus strand of JAQNBH010000018.1, from coordinate 7,499,423 downwards.
GATCACACTACTTGCACTTTTATCAAATCAATTTCAGCTATATTAAAGAGCTGACATCATACTCATGATCTAAATCAGAGAGCCATGAGTAACACTTTCAGAATCACGGGCACCATGACCAATCAAATGATCCAAATTGCAACTAGCAAGCCATCCATGATCATAATCTGGTCTACTGCAGTGCATAGGTTTCACTAGCATAATCAATATTAGCTAGAACTGACTCAACACTAGGTACTTTGCACACATCAACTACTGCATCACCTCTAGTTATATATATATAAGGATGCAAACACTCATAAGTTGAAGTACCCATTGCCTGAAGGACTCCCGAAGGCAATCCTGGATTTTTCTGGAAGGCTTACTTTTTCTTCCCATCAAGCATTCAAAAACAGAAATACTGCTGCTCAGGCCTAGCCATAGATTTACTACCAGACACTTTGAACTCAGAGAAAGATCAATAAAATTCTGTTTTTAAAAACCCACAGCAGTACTCTGCCCTTCACTAGTTTGGCAGATCATCATCTTGTATGCATCGCACCTATTCAAAAGTAAGGTGGTTTTAGGGTATGTGTGATTCATAAAGGGGTACCATGAACTCTCTCCCTTTTGATATGAGCCTGTGTTCGTTAGCCTTCAACAAAGCGACACTGCTCTTTTCATATTCGTCATTTCATCTATCAGGACATATTTAGTGTATTATTTGTTAGATGGCTCATAAAACTGGTTTGTGGAGTTCACAATCACTTGCTCCATGTTTCTTGGGAAGTACAATAGAACTGACTTGATAGACCTTGCATGATATTGTCTATTTCATAGATCTTGCTAATGAATTATTTTACTTGCTTGATGCCAAATGCATTAACATTTTTATGATGATGTCATTATAATTCTGGGATCTGGGCTCATATTTAAACTCAAGGCTTACATATCTCTTATATTACAACTCTTCTATGTACACTGATTGTCTTTCCAGAATTTTATTGTTAGGTGTGTGGAGTTATGCTGGTAGCATTGTCTGTTCCACCACCTAGCATTAACTTCCTCAGCTAGAGCTCAACGTCGTAGCTAGTAAATTGATTAGTCTAACTTGTTATTGAATATTCAGTATACAGCAGAGCTTAGAACTAAAAAACCCTCATGCCTAGCGGTGAGCTTCCCTTAAATAGGCTTGCTCACCTCCATAGGCCAGGTCCATACAAGGTAACGTACAGACACATCCCACCATTACAACTACCAATCATATCATGCAAAACACATTCCATAAGTCTCTTTATCAGCTGTTTATTATTAAGGTTTTTTCACAGTTCAGTGGGAGGGCAAGTATGGACCTCCATGTCAGGGTGTCATAGCCCTGACACTTATTCTTTTCCGTTGCAATGTCACCATTTTTCGATTTTAGACGACCAGTTCATGTGCTTATTTTCTTTCCACTAACTCTTTATGCACTGATCTCATGTCACCACACTGTAGTTTCCTAGCTTCTATTAAGCCAATTTTTAGCTTGTCTACACTTATATTTTATTTCAAGGTGCTTATAGCCGTTTTTTTACTAGCACATCTTCCACCGTCCTCCATCATCTTAAGCATGTCTTCATCCCCCACTTTTACTTGGCTTTTTCTATTGATTAGGTAGTTGTGACTTCAGCATTGAGTCCTTCAATCATTCCATTGCCACCTATTCAGTATTTTTAACGGTATATATATATAACTTTTCTTTATATCCTCATCAGATTTAACAGCGCCAGGTTCAAATTGCTTTCTCTCTTTTTGACCTTCAGTGTTCTTACTTTGAGTCTTATATTTGACTGTGGTCCTTGTCACAATCCACTTCAGGATCACTTCTGCAAGTCGAGTTTCTGAGTCACTTTTTGATCATGATGAAGTTCACAGAATAATTTATACATTATGATCAAGATTTTCCATGTCTATATTCCCATTTGGACTGTTTCAACCAGGTTTACCACTTGTAAACTTGGTAACTTTTGCTCACTCTGCTAGTTTGTCACTTCTTTTATTGCATATTGATCTACTTAATTAAGATTCGAATTGCCTTTAAATGATGGTATTATCCTGCGATTTGCATTGTGAAAAGCACACCACAAAATCTGTTTGCCAATCATAAATCCACGATGATGTAAAGGCCAACATGTGACTTATACAGTCTCGCTTCTTCCTGGGCATCAGATCATATATACGTGTGAATTAAGCCAGCTAGGTGTAGATGTATACTGCAACTCTCCCACCCACTCGCATATAAAATGAAGGTGTTAGAGTCTTTGCCAGAATTTTTATCTGGTCATAATTGCATCCACAGTTGAGAACACTTCCACAGGTGTGCCTATTACCTCTAAGTTATGAATTGAATTCCTGGCACAGAGTTCAACAAATGCTAGATGATTAGTTTGGAAAGAACATACTCCTCCTGCACTATTTGGCTGAACACAGAGGAGCTGGATAACTCTCCACCTAGAGTGGGTAGGAAAAAGAAAGACTTTCAAATCAGTATAGAGGAGGGCCTCGAGGATGTTGCTGGTAAAAAAGGGTGCCCTCAGTGAAACAAACTTACTGCCAGAGTGCATCTACAAGTGCTGCAAAGAGGCCAGCTTGAGTCTAAGTACAGAACACTGATGAGCTGGCCATGTATTGAGCCTGTTGTGGCACTTCCTGTCAAGTGTTCATGTCTGATAAAGGTACAGCTAGCTTCATTTCAGATTCTTGTTGCTAAAGACATAGAAATATATCTCTACTGAGAAGCCAGTTGCTTCTAGCCATTTTCTTGAAAACACTGACTAGAGATGAGGAGCTAGTGCTAGAGCTACACTTTAGAACAGCGATTGCTCCAGGTCTGTCGGCTGGGGAAAACCCTCAAAGTTTGGCAACACTTACATGTGCATAGAATACTCAGACAGCGCTGCAACGTAGGTGGCATGGAGTCAACTCTAGGAGGTAACTTCTTTATGGCGCTTACAGCATCTTCAGTATTGCCAAATGAGTCATCAATTCTGTCTGTACATTCATTTTCTGTTAGTGCATTGGCAAATGGCTTTGAGCTTTCAGGACTTTGTTGCTTTAAAGATGCACTGATATATCACTTGCAGCTATAAGGTGATAGCTAAAATGATAGAGTCCAAATAGTTAATTATTAGAGGATGAAGTTCAAGAAATGAACAGATATATAATTATAGCTACAACTGAACAAAATGAAGTGAACTGACTGGCAATGTGTGTGCTCTATATGGCCACTGAGAATGTTGTTTGAAGCACCTAAACTTATATTACTGCAAACCTTGCAAAATCTTGGTGGTGTCTCTGCAAAGTTAAAATTCAATGAAGCAACTTCATTACTATGCATGTAAGGTATACACAAGGTGCACCCATCTCATTTTGAGTTGGGCTGACACCGCCCCATCTCCCAACTCCCCTTCTTCTTATGCCAGTGATCTACTAGTATTGAATCATTATCTATATTCAGAGAGAAAAATACAGTTTTTTGACTGGTATACATGATACACAGTTACAGATTCACTGATCTTCAGTATGTGCTCATTATTATTGGAAATAGATGAAGAGAACAAAAGTGAAGGATGTGATCCCAGTAAACATGAGGGAGAATACACTTGTTACCTCTGTCATCACTGCTCCATCCACTGTCATCACCTCCCTACCATCACCTTCCCAATCATTAATATTTATATCATGACATTTCTCTGTGAATGACTCTGCTGTAACTTTTGCTTACAAGTCATTTTAATAGGATTGTAACCAGTCAATTTACATATGGAACAAATCACAAGTTATTTGGTAGAATGATAACCAGCACTATAACTTATTTTTTGCAACAAAATCTTACCATCAAAACTTGGAGAGCAATGCATAAATAGTTAAATTCTATTGCACAGGAATTAACCAAATGATTACATTTAAAACATAATGAGACCCTATGGAAGTGTTCCTTAAATATTTCCCTATATCTTCCAATAATAGGCAGGTGAGAATAATTTTAGACAGCAAGCCTCTAGCTAAAACTTTAGCGGTGTTGGTGGGGAATCAACTGAAACCATCTTGGTGGAGATTCCACCTACCAACTTATTCATAACAGAAAATGAAATGGTACAACTTGTCCAGCATTATTTCAGCCTACCAGCTTAGTCCATGGACACTGCATTCCCAGTTCTATAAGCACTGCCATTACACGTATGACTTCTTCTATATTCACATTCGGATTGTGTTCATGCCGAGTGTTTTTAAATGAACAAACTCTTGGACTGAGCAATGAGCACCAAGCTTTCTCACTGTTCTCATTTCTACTATATAAACATGCATAATTATTATTACACTTAACAATGTTATTCCTCTACCAAAGCTTGCACTAGCTAAAACATCACAAATATATCTACTTCGAAGCAAATAATCTTTAAAAAATGACCTTTACAGATTTGGTTTTGAATTCAGACTTTTCTCAATGACTTCTTTACTAATGGTTTGGTCTCCTTCATGGATATATTATGTTAAAACCACCAAATGACTCCTTGGCTGCAAAACAGTGTGGAGGAATAGCAGATTTAGTGTGTATTTTGTAGGTAAGGCTGAGTGTAGACAAGAATTTTCATAACTTCATTCTGTGTAATATTATACCAGCAATTGTGCGTGCAATCATTAACATAAGGCCACACCCAGACTATCCATTCTGGCTGACCACTTTCAAATTGCCAGAGCTACCTCTGTATGATATATACCTGATAGCTGACCTACCAGCTCTCCTCACTTCCCCCTCTGTATGATATATACCTGATAGCTGACCTACCAGCTCTGCTCACTTCCACCTCTGTATGATATACACCTGATAGCTAACCTACCAGCTCTGTGCTCACTTCCCCTTCTGTATGATACACACCTGATAGCTAACCTACCAGCTCTGCTCACTTCCCCCCTGTATGATGTACACCTGATAGCTGACCTACCAGCTCTGCCTCTCACAGTATGTGCATGATAGATGCTCTATCAACTATTAGCGGGTAGTAGTTACAATTTACTCTCTTCTATTTTCTTAAGCATTTTTTGCGGTAAGTGGGAATGGATTTTGACATTTCCTGCACACACACACACACACAGCTAGCTACATGTACTTTGCCATTCAGTGTGTGCATACAAAGGCCTATTGATGCCTTCTTCTTCCCCTTAGTGCTGTGTCCAGGAGGCGTCTTTTTGACTTCCTTTCTTCTGGACTTCCCTCCATTAACTCCAGTCAATGTTGAACTTAACTTTCATTAATGAAGCGTGGCAAAGTCATATCAGAACATGCAGGTATACATTGTAGTGATATTGACGAATTATGTACAGTTCTTAGACATATTTCAACTGTTCAACACACAGTTCAAATATTGTATGGAACAGAGTTTCAATGCTTGCTCTATGCATTCATATATTTCCCCATTGCATTTTTTTAATGTTCATAGCTTGTCCAAACAGCTTCTGGTAGTGCTATGTAGTGGAGCTCAAACTCTCCTTCATTTTCCACCCAATCCCATTCACCAAACTAGCAGCTTGTACACAGAGCAGCAGGAGTCCTGAGTATACACTTGATAGTTGAGGATTTCACAGAACATATGGGAGCTTTCAGAATATAGAAGAAATCTGCAACCAGAACATATGGGAGACATTCTCCCAGAGCATAAAGGTGGCTTACACACAGAACATCAGGAGACTCACACACAAAGCATATAGGAGGATGCAGAGCATAAGAGGAGGCTTGCTTAGATAATATACAGCACACAAAGCCACAGAGAAGGCTTGCACATGGACATACAGGAAGCTTGCACACAGAACACAAAGCATATATACGAGGCTTATGTTGTACAAAGCATACAGGAGGTTTGCACACATGGTACACAGGAAGCTCACACACAGAGCATACAGGCTTGCATACAGAGGGCATACAAGAAGGCCTGCACACAGGGCATATATTGTCTGAGTCAAGCATTCAGATGCTTTGAGTGCATGCTATGTGTGCAAACTTCCTCCATGCTCTTCCCACAGAGCATAGAGGAGGCTATGATTGCTGCTAATGCAGCAGTTGAATTGAAACTGTGTGAAATCATATGGAGCTCATATACCCAATCCTAGATTAATCCTGTGTAAGTAAAGGGATAGTGGCTCCCATTCTACAATGCAATGTGCAATTTGAAGGATTAAGGTAGTAGGTAGGACAGACTAGTTCTACGGATAGAGCCAGTGCTAGTCCTGGCTCTTAACCCTAGCCACAGCAACCTCCTAAAACCCACCTCCAGCCAAAGCCTAACCATATTCCGAACAGTGCAAATTTCATGAAGCCTCAACTATTTTTTAAGTATATACAAAGGTGTGTATATTATTGTCGAATAATTTGGCTCCTTTACACTTAAGAAAAATATTTAAAATATTTGTACCAGTTTCTAGGTCAAATGTTAATTAGCTCAATATCTAAAAGTATTGGGAACGACAAGCTTCTATCACCGAATGCACAAATCTAATGACTATTTTCACTATGCCTCCCACTAATATGCTGAGTCCTTATTACAGCCAACACAATATTTTTTTTTTTTTTTTAATCACTTTTGTTATATAATATTATGCATAATTATGACTACACAATATCATTTATAAACCAGATTCTACTACCAAAACAATGTACACAATTATCTACATCGAAGTTAGAAAAATAGCATATTTTACTGTTCGGCTGTAATTGGACCATAGCTTTTCTCACAGACTTCCTCAATCATCCACAAACTGCCAGTTCGGTTTTTATCAACGATGTATGCATAAGGCATGTAGAAATATCCCTTGTCACCAAACGCCTCTCCCCAGCTGTTCAGAACAGTGATACACTGAATGCTCTCATCATAGCCCACACACAAGACAGTGTGTATGCCATAGTCTTCCATTTGAATCTCTGCATCAGAGGGCATCGGCATCATACCCGTTCGTTCATTTTCTGGACTAAAAAAGCTGTCATAAAGCTCAAACATAAAAACAAATGGAAATCCTGCTTTCAGACAAGCTCTAATCTGGTCCATGTTTTGTTCCACGCGTTCATACCTACAGACTCTGTTGTCCAATGCTGATTGATAGCAAGCTCGTGGAGGTTTGTCTGCAAATCTCTGTACGTCACAAGGCCAAAGTGACTCCTGGCAAATTCCCTCATTATACATTGCCTTGAAGGTGTCACGGACACTAACAGCAACATTGTCATGAAGAGTATCTTCATACATACGAGAATTGTAATAAAGGAACAAACGTGATGGCTCAAAATCGACAGAGAGAATGTTCTTCATCATTGCCTGTTTCATCAAGACAGCTTTGAAGGCAGAACAGAGAGCAGTTGGTGTACAAATTCGTAGCTTGCCTTGGTCATAGACATGGTTGACATACATGCGAAGGTCCACCTTGGGATGGTCAACAGTTGAAGGAATGTCTGGATTACCATACTTTCTTTCGATAACCTGCTTGTCACGATCATCACGCTTGCCACCAGTAAAATATTCCCTAAAAGTCGACATGTTGGATGTTTTTTGTCAGATAAATTATATTTCAGTGAGAAATCACTGCATTATTGTGACTTAAATAATCTCGGGCTCTATTTGTATTTAAGCTCAACCATGAACAGGAAACTACACAATACAAGTGGAAGAGCAGAGACCTCAGCTTGGTTTACTAACTTCCTTCTACTTGCTAAAATAGTATGACCAGCACTGTCATGCTATTCTTTGATTGTTTAAAGATTATAGCTTTCAAAGAATGTATGCCAACATCTTTGACCTCTAGTAGATATATGCCAAAAGGAGGTAATAACGATGTGCAGAAAAGTGAACATATTTTATGAACAACTACACTGGATTGTATACCAGTATGGCATTGCCAAAAGCAGTGAAATATGTAATGCTATAATACTAAAACAGTACAGTATTGGTGTATAAGATTTCAATTGATAATTGATAAAGCCCCATTCCACAGTACAGTCTTATTTTCTTTCCTTTTGACAAGTTAGTACCCATTTTATTTGTTTGCTTGTTGTTGTTGTTTCTATACAATATTACAATTTGAGCTGTTGTTTGGCTATGGCAATGTTGAAGTTTCTTCCATTCAGCAGTCAAGATGTCAAGAACTGCAGCAGTCGAGCAACATCAGTGTCTAAGTCCAAGTTTTGGGGAATCCAAGAGTTGTCCAGCACGAGTGTTTCCCACATTTCCTTCTAGTTATTGTGTGTTTGTTATTTGAGTCACTGGATGATCGGTAAAGGGTTTCACTGTATAAACAAACCACTGGATGATCGGTAAAGGGTTTCACTGTATAAACAAACTGGTGCACATTCAATATTTGTGCTGAGTCAGCAAGCTGATGCACTCTACTCTTGTGACAATAGTTAATAGACAAACCTTTTAAAAAACCCCAGGTAATTATAGTGCATGTGTGTATCAGTTGGCTTTGTCATGAGCTTATTCCTCTGAGAATGATTAACAGAACTGAGCTGAGTTATATACCAGCAGCCACACCTTTTCTTATCAAGAAGTGATCTGCTGGTTTCCTCAGAAGTTACCTTCACAAAACCACTTATAATGCTTGGGTCATTGACTCATTGTGTATTTTATGATGCATAAGCACATGTACCAATAAACAATAACGTAAATGATCGTTAGTTCTTGAGTTATACTGAGTAACTTTTTGCTTCTTGAGAAGGACTATAATATAAAAAAGAGATAAAAATATTTTTATTTAAAAAATATATATACAATGAAACAAGAACGTACCAATGTAGACGACTAATGTTTTATAGCCTATCAAAAAAAGAATGACTTATTTTTAAAATATTATATTTGGAGTTATATTAATAGATAAAGGGTCCTGTTAATCTTCGTTTTCTACATTGGTAAATTCTTGTTCATTTCTTATTTTAAAATTCATATAGAAAGCACACAAGAATCTCAATCGACATGATCTGAGAGTCATCTCAACAATTTCCTGTCTTCGGGGGAACACCACTATATCCAAACATACTGGTCAAGATAACTAATAAAGAATGAAGTGCAATGTTTGGCTGGCAAAAGTGAAGCGGGGTGAAAAAGAATTAACTTTTGTCTCAGATAGAGGGAAAACTTTGCTTGCTGTTGCTTTCCTTCATTTGCTACAACAAGAGAGAGCACTCACACATTCCGTTGCACTTTTTGCTACTCTCTTTAGCTCTATCCTTCTCATCTCTTATCCTCCATCTTTTATTTTTGGTCTTTGAGGCACATATCACTCTTTATGGGTCCAAAACAGCAGAAAATCTCGATTTATATTTGTATATACACAAGACAAAAATGTTATATTTAAAAAATATATACTATTGGATTGACTAATCGAAAACGAAATTGAACAAGAATTTACTAAAGTAAATGACAAATATTTACAGCATTTTTTAAATCTATTAATAAAATGAACTCCAAATATTTTAAAAAGTAATACTTATCTTCATTATATTAATAGAAAAAGGATCCTGTAAATGTTTGTTATCTACTTTGGTAAATGCTTGTTTAATTTCTATTTTGACTCGTCATATATACATATATTTTTAAGATTTTTTGTCTTGTTTCAATTTTTTTTAAATAGCGAGCAGCCACCTATAATCAGTATAACAACAGCACTTAACCAATTATGAATATCATTATTTACCATGTTGATCACTCAAGACACACGAACACAAATAATTACCTGAATATATTATGTGATGAAAGTATAGCCATTCAGACTCAGTCTATAGGAAAATCTATAGTGAAATAATCTTGGAGTGCATTCTACAGAATATGTAAATTACATCATTGTGGACATTAACCAAAATATTTACAACTGACTTCCTCACTATGTTTACAATGGACATCAAAACTATCCACACTTAGATCACTGGCACTATACTATGGAAGTGTATGATGAGTAGGAAGATCCTCTAGATATTTCTTGAATCAGCCATCTTGGTGGGTATCTGTCAACCTTACAATTCACAACAGAAAATGAAGTGATGAAACTTGTCCAGGATCTCTCCTCAATACCAGCTTAGTCCATGGTACACAGCATTTCCAGCTTCAAAGAAACTATACTATATGTGCGTATAATTTATTGCTACATATTTTCCAAGTGATGGGGGATGCTATTGAGCTGGGCTTATTGCTGAACATGGCGAAGTGCGAGATTATAAGCCATGACATGACTACATGTGGAACCCTTCTCGTTTCACTCCCTGGTGCACAATTGGTGCCCCCTTCTCATGCTCAGTTGTTGGGTTCTCCCCTAGGAGACAATGCGTGTATCTCAGCAGTGTTGGCTGACAAGGTGGAGGCTCTGAGAAGGTTGGGTGAACGACTGAAATTCCTGTCGGCTCACGATGCCTTGGTACTGTTACGCAATTGCTTTGCCCTCCCGAAGCTTTTGCATGTCCTTCGCACCGCCCCTTGCTTTCAATCAGCCACCCTGGAGACCTACGATGTCTGTCTGCGGGAAATCCTATGCAGTATTACCAACACCTTTCTGGAGCCAGGTAGCTCAGCGTGGTCACAAGCCACTCTTCCAGTGAAGTTTGGGGGTCTGGAGATCCGCAGCACCGTTGAAGTCGCTCCCTCTGCTTTTCTGGCCTCAACTTTTTCTTCGTCTGAGCTGGTCAACGCCATCCTTCCCCCATCCTTCAGGTCACTCCCTGCTCCTTTCGTGGTCGAGGCGCAGTCATGCTGGTCAGTGGGACATGATCACCAGCCTCCTGAGGGTGCTGCTGCTTGCAAACAGAAGTGGTGGGACGGTTTGCGGGCTGTTTCTGCTGCTGAACGGCTGCTACAGGGTGCAGAAAATGATGAGGAGCGTGCCCGTCTTCTCTCAGTGAGGGCATTGCCTTTGACAGCTCTAGGCCTGCGGATGGACGACAACACTGTGAGGGTTGCTGTGGGTCTGCGCTTGGGAACAGCAGTCTGTGGGCCCCACTCCTGCCACCTTTGTGGGACTGCTGTTGATGCCCTAGGTAGGCATGCCCTCAGCTGTAGGCGGAGTGTGGGAAGACATCAACGGCATGCGGCAGTGAACGACATCATCAAACGAGGTTTGGCGGCTGCTCATCTTCCCTCCAGGCTAGAGCCTTCGGGCCTTTTGAGATCAGATGGCAAGAGACCGGATGGTGTGACACTGGCCCCATGGAAGTCTGGCTGTTTGCTGACTTGGGATGCTACCTGCCCAGATACATTTGCTTTGTCATACAGAGCATATGCCACCCAAGAGCCAGGGAGGGTCGCTGAAGCAGCAGAGGAACGGAAAAGCGATAAGTATCGGGAGCTTCCACCAGGCCACGTGTTCTCGCCAATAGCCATTGAGACCTTGGGGGCAATTGGCCCGAAATCACTGGCCTTTTTTAAGGAGCTCGGATACCGCATTAAAACAGAGTCGGGCGAGCCCAAATCGACAGAGTACCTGCTCCAGAGACTATCTGTGGCGGTCCAGCGGGGGAACTGCACGTCTGTACTGGCATCTGACACTTTCCCATTAAAAAAAAAATTTGACATATATATATGTAATGTCTATCATTTATAAGTTAGTAGTGCACTGTATTAGCCACTAGAAAATTATGTACATCTTAGTTGCAAAATGACCTACTTCACAAATTTCAAATATTTCATGGTTCTGAATCCAGCTTTTCTCATAATAGTTATCATTCAGTTCATATTAAGGCATGCAAAAAAAATGATTTCCCCACATTCAGAATGGTGATTCATTACAATACTTATCATCACAGCCAGCGCAAATAACTGATTTGAAATAAAGAGTCACTTTTATTATTTCAAGTAAACATGAATTTCAATATTATATACAGAGAATTAATTTAAACAAGCATCAACCACAAAAATGTGTAAATACTACAACTATCTACGTCGGAGGCAAATAATCTATATGACTACCTTCATGGTACTGGTGTAATTGGACCCAGACTTTTCTCGCAGACTTGCTCAATCACCCATAAGCTATCCGTTCGATCTTTATCAACAATATACTCGTAAGGCATGTAGAAGTAGCCCTTGTCACCAAATGCTGTTCCCCAGCTGTTGAGAGCAGTGATACACTGAGTGCTCTCATCATAGCCCACACATAAGGCAGTGTGTAGTCTATAATTTTTTGATTGGATCTCTGCATCAGAGGGCATAGGCATGATACCCATATATTCATTTTCCGGACTGTAAAAGCTGTCGTAAATCTCAAACAAAAAAATAAATGGAAATCCTGCTTTCAGACAAGCTCTAATCTTGTCCAAGTTTTGTTCCACGCGTTCATACCTACAGACTCTGTTGTCCAGTGCAGATTGATAGCAACGTGGGGGAGGTTTGTCTTTAGCTTTCTCTATGCTGTAGGGCCAAAGTGATTCCTGGCAAATTCCTTCATTATACATTGCCATTAAGGCTTCATGTACAGTAGTCCCCACGATATCCTGATTAACTCCATACGTACGAGAGTTGTAGTAAACAAACAAACGTGATGGTTCGAAATCGACAGAGATCATATTCTGCATCATTGCCTGCTTCGACAGGACCGCTTTAAAGGCAGAACAGGCGGCATTTACTGAACAGTTAGGTAATTTGCCTTGTTGATAGACGTGATCAATGTAGCCACGAAGGTCCACCTTTGGATGGTCAACAGTAGAAGGAATTTCAGGTCCACCATACCTTCTATTGACAACCTTCTTGTCATGTTCCTCGCGCTTGCCACCAGTAAAATACTCTCTAAACTTTGACATGTTGTGGTGGTTTTTGTCGGAGTAAATTATACAAGTATTACATTTTTGTGACTTTAAATAGTCTTTGGCTCTATTTTCATAATTATATTTAAGCACACCTATGAATAGAAAACTACACAATACATGTTGAACGGTAGGAACTCTAGTTTTGTTTAAACTTCCTTCTACTAGCTAAAATATTATGACCAACACTGTCATGCTAATGATTAACTGTTTAAAGTTTATAGTTTCAAATAATGTATGCCAATATCTTTGAAAAGTAGTATTATTGCCAACATTTCAGCTGAAATACTTCAGTGTTCATCATTACAGACAGAAGCAGTTTTGATTGGATTGCTGGCAATAAAAGCAAAAAGCTGGAAACCTACAAAGTATATGATGGCAGCAGCTAAAAATATCGTACATCTTTGTGAAAACAATCCTCTAGTATATGCCAAAGGGATGTAGCTTACTTAAGCAATAACAATGTGCAGAATAATTTTTTTAATGTACACCAACTAAAAGTATAATGCCTAAAAGCAGTATATATAATTTTGGGTAATAATTTCAAGCGGTAAAGGTGCACTTAACAAGTTGTTGTCTACAGTACAATCTTTTCTGGAAACAAATAGAATCCCTTCTCCCAACAAACTCTCAGTTGACATAGTAGATGCAATGACTTTCTAGATAATCAACTTAAATGCCCTCACTCGATCATCTAGTAGCGAGTAAATGTTGATTGCCGAGAGAGTCATTGTCGAATGTTTTTTGTTCGTTTTTGTGTGTTGTTGTTGTTGTTGCTTCATATGATATTATATAGTTTAAGCTGTTGGTTGGCCATGGCAATGTTGAAGAAGGTTCTTCCATTCAGCAGTCAAGATCTTGAGAACTGCAGCAGACCAGCAACATCAGTGTCTAAGTCAAAGTTCTGTGAAGTCCAAGAGGTTGTGCAAATCCAGCATGAGTGTTTCCTTTTTTATGCTTAATTTTTTTTGCTAGAGCATCTAGTCAAAATATCGAGAGTTCAACTTGATTGTTGAGAAGGTCATTGTAATATTATTGTAATTCTAGTTAACCCCTTGGTGAATGACCTACACTATCCTTCAAGGGATAGGTACAGTGGCACTGGAAAACTGTACAAAACAAAAAGCAGAGAAGAACAAGATATTCAGTAAATCACATGAGATATGTTTAGGTAGCCTGAAAGGTCCTGACATATTGTGACACTTTTCCATGATTGACAGACAATTAATCAGTTCTGCTATGAGAATTGGAAAATTTGGATTCTTGTCAACAAGTTGCCAAAATGAGTCGTAGCTGTGATATGAGCAGTTTGAAATGTGGGACAAATCAATATATGGAGTGCTATGCAGCGCACTTTAATATCTAATTAAGGAAGTGAAAAAATAGTGTGCAGTGTAGCTAATTCAACAAATATGTGAAGGACAAATTTTGGATTCATATAGTCTCATTTTTTCCTGTGAATTAGGCAAGATGGCTGCTAGCCTTTTCTTATTCTGAGATATATAATAAAGGTGGTATAGACTTTGCCACAACTTTGTTGTTATTGTTGAATCCAGGAGTGCATAAAACCTCTTGCTATCTCCGTCTTACAAATGAATTCTGTGCCTAGTATTAAATAACAAACCAAAAACAAATTTAATGATGAGAGGACTGATTCCCTAGTTACGTTCCTAGATTGCTAAGCCACAGATGACAGTATGGCAGAGATGAATGTAGAGGAGCTGGCATCAATCGGGAATTCGAAGAAAAATTTATCTTCTTCGAAGTCAATTTGGAGGACGATATCAGGTTTGTTGCTGGGGATCAAAAGACAGCACTCAGTGGCAGCAGCCTGCTAGGATGTATCCACAAGGGATAGAAAGATATCCAGCTGGTCTGTGGATATACTGGCAACAGTCATTCAAGTCTTTGGTAAAGGTAAATCTACCTTTCTAAAGTTATATATAGCTGGCACTTACTTAAAGATTGTATCACACATTTGCTATCCTGAGAAGCAAATTACTTCCAGATTCATTGCAAATTAGAGCTAGGGATGCACTTTAAAAAATCGAGTGTCTCACTATGAGTTTATCTTGTACCAAAGCCAATGTCCGTGATTACTTGCCTAATATGTAACCTGTGGAACTAGTCTTATTTGTTCCCACTGGCTTTGGCATAGCCCATAATGGACACGGTATATATCCTGATATGTTTTGTATAGTTATCAACATTGAACCATTATGAGATTAAATAGTCAGTTTTTACTGATGTGCATATGTAATTGGCAATTTATTTTTACTAGGTTCAGTGACATTCAGCGATCATCAGAAGTGGAAAAGGGGAATTAATGTGTGGCATGTATTCGAATGAAGATAAAGGTGAAGTAATACCTAGGTCACCTCTGTCATCAGCCCATAACTGCCACTATGTAGGTGACATGCAAAGTTGCTCTTCAGCACCAAGTCCAGTGCTTTAGTGTCCATCAGTGAGAACCTAGTTGGTACGAGAACAAAGTTTGGATCCAGCTTCGAAACCATTTCTTGGTTACTGGTCTTATAAATACATTTCATTGGCCCCGATGAAAACTGCTGTTGAAATTTTGACAAAGAAAGAAGACGAAACGTTAAATATAAAACAAAAACACTCTACAAGTATAATATATTTATTGTTCACACATGGATAACTGGTAGTATGCTGTGGAAGGGCAATAATAAGCAGGAGAAGAAGCAGTTTAGAATAGCATCCTCTCGATCTTGTAGAATCAGCCCAAACCAAAAACCTTGGCAGGATCTGTCAACCTCAACAGAAATTAAACGGGTAAAACATGTCTATCGTCATTTCAGCCGACTAGCGTAGTCCATGCTACACAGTATTTCCAGCTACATGGACACTACATTAAATGTAAGCATAATTTATTACTGCACATTTATCAAGTAGGAACTTAGCAGTTAGCCAAAACAAACCAAGTGCATCAAGGTCTTCAGTCAAAATGATCTGTCAAATATTTCAAATATTTAACGGATACTATGACCTTCTTAATAATCATTACTATCTCAACATTTTGCTCTAGCTTTCATCAGGAATAATGGTTCTAAATCCAGACTCTTCTCATAATATTTACCAGTTGTAAGGGTATACTTATCAGGCAAGCAAATGACTCGACCTACCTTTAGGAACGAAGATACATCATCACAGCCAGCACACATAACTATATTTTCTTCTTAATCCAGAGAAGAGTCACTTTTATTATTTCAAGTGAACTTGACTCGCAATATTAAATAATTTAAACATAAATCTACTATTAAAACATGTAAATTCTACAATTATCTACATCGAAGTTTGCTCTCAATAATTTAGAAAATCATCACCTTCACAGTTCTGTTGTAATTGGACCCAGGCTTTTCTCACAGACTCCATCAATCGCCCATAAGCTCTCCGTTCGGTTTTTATCAATAATATACTCATAAGGCATGTAGAAATATCCGCTGTCACCAAATGACTCTCCCCAGCTGTTCAGAACAATGATACACTGAATGCTCTCATCATAACCCACACATAAGACAGTGTGTAAGTTATAGTCTTTTGATTGAATCTCTGCATCAGAGGGCATAGGCATGATACCCATATCTTCATTATCTGGACTGTAAAAGCTGTCGTAAACTTCAAACAAAAAAATAAAGGGTAATCCTTCTTTTAGACAAGCTCTAATCTGGTCCATGTTTTGACCAACACGATCATACCAGCAGACTTTATTGTCCAATGCAGAATGATAGCAAGCTGATGGAGGTTTGACGGTAGCTTTCTCTATGTTGTAAGGCCAAAGCAATTCCTGGCAAATTCCCTCTTTATACATTGCCTTTAAGGCATCTCGCACAGTCACCCCCACAGTTTTATCCAGTGTACCATCATATACACGAGAGTTGTAGTAAACAAACAAACGTGATGGTTCGAAATCGACAGAGATAATATTGTTCATCATTGCCTGTTTCATCAAGACCACTTTAAAGGCAGAACAGGCGGCATTTACTGTACAGTTACGTATCTTGCCTTGATCATAGACATGGTCTATGTAATTACGAAGGTCAACCTTTGGATGGTCCTCAGTGGAAGGGATATCAGGACTGCCATACTTTCTTTCGACAACCGCATTGTCACGAAAGTCACGCATGCCACCAGTAAAATATCCTCTAAACTTTGACATCTTGGAGGTAATTTTGTCAGAGTATATTATACTTCAGTGTAAAAGTATCACAGTTGGGGTGACTTTAAATAGTTTTGGGTTATCTTTCCATCAGTTGTCTTTAAGCATCCCTGTGAATAGGAAACTGCACAAAATGAATTGAATGAGGTACCTCGGCTTTAGTTGCTGATCAATGCCACCATGTCAGTTGTTAATTATTTATGGTAACAGCTTCATATAGTGTGTGCCAACATCTTTGAAAGTGATCTTCCATTGTGTACAGAAGGGACATACAATGACAATGGACAGTAACAGGGGCATTCTGTATTCCATAGTTAGCTAGTTCCCTTAACTGCTATTACTATTATTACTAATGGAAGTACCTGCCCTCTGGGCATCTTAACCCACCTTCCCTCCATCGACCGTATTTACAGCATTACACTTCAGTGCCAACCTGAATCAGTACTACTAGTTAGGCCTTTATGGCTTTTTAAAGCTTTTGGACATGCATGTGCGATGGATTGACTTAGAACTTTGTGTAGCTGTTTACATGTGAGTATAGTATATGTAGCTTGTGGTTAGTATAGCTGCAGTTTTGATCAGGCTTATAAGCAGCTTGCAGGATCTTTGCAGATCTTGCTGCTGCAAGATTAATCCTGCAACCTTTGATGTGTGTCTGTGGTGGTGGAGGAACATTGCTAAAAAGGCTGTAGCCTGTACTCTCATGTCAGTTGGGCCCTGTCACCTACCAGTTACTCTCTATTCTCTGCATATCCCTAGATAGCTCTTAGTGCTCTGTGTCTAACTGAGTTCGTCCAACTGATCTGTTTTCATTGTTACCTCATATAATAATGATTTGAATACATTATTGGAAATCCATTGCTCTACTTTTGAAACCTCGGTAAGCATGGGTTGAAAACCATCCTGGGGGTCATGAAGTTTTCAGTTATGTGCGATATTTGTAGGTATTTGTTACCCATTTGGATAGTAATTAGCAAACAGTTTAAGTGTTTTTAAGCAATATTCATGTATGAACTGACTCTAGGGGTGTTTTGAGATGACCACTCCCACTTCAGTGATGACCCGATATCTGCAGGAGTGGCCATTTTAAGCCTTTTTGGGCATGGTAACCGGGGGGGGGAGGGTTGTCTACTGGTCCTAAACTGGACCAAATGACCTAGTCTAGAACATTGCATTTGTGCCAACCACCTGTATCTGTCATCTGTCATGGTCATATTAAAAATATGATGGGTGAGGTATGAACAAGGGGGGTGGCCTATGGGTCCAAACTAGATCCAAAACTTCCCAAGGTCAACATGTTTCAAAGGATGTGTGACATGTGTGGGCAGGCCCAAAGGAGGCTGATTCTATAAAACACACAAAAAGACAGACAGACAGACAGAGAGACAGACACACAGGCAGACAGACAGGCAGATACTCTTCTATACTAGAAATGAATGCAAGGCATTGTGTGGCAAGTGAAGGTGCAATAAAAAATCAAAACATCAATTTGACATCTCTAGCTGCAGGCTTAACACCACATGGGTATGTAAATAATTAGTGTCATCAGATTAGGTTGTAATATGCAGAAGTCGCTATGAGTAGTACCGTTTCCAAACTGGTGCAAGGTTGGGAAGAGTACCAGCTCACATATTCTCAATATTGACTGTGATGGCCATGCCCAGTCCAGCAATAACAAAAAACCTATACCAGTGACCATTCTTTCCAGTTTAGCAAATATCCATAGCTAGAGTGTGTTGATCAGCTAAGTTAGAATGAAACTTCACCATCCATTCTCTTGCAATCTATTAAATATTATAGAAACATGGATGAATGGAGTTTGGAAACTTTATCTGAGACCAAGAAGGCTTTAGGATTGTGGATGACGCAAGAGTTATATAGCAATGTAAGAAATAGGCCATAATAATTATTATGATTGATTTTTGAACAGGATATATTTTAATGTGTAGCTAGCTAGCTTATCTCGCTAGTTAGAGCTAAGAAATGGTAGCAAGGGAAAATTCTTACACTATCTCAGAGGCTTAGCTAGAAAGAGCTAAGTTTTGTCCGCTGTTGATTTGTTCTAATTTATTTTGTCTGTGGGGTTGGTGGAGTTGAAAGTTCACCAAATGAATCTGTGGAAGTATGTTGTATTGGTAATCAAAAAGTGTAGCTAGCTGGCAAAAACATGTCCTATACATTGCCTCAGCATTATCAGCATTCAGGTCATTATCCAGCTACGTACAACAAGAGTTCTCCCTCATGTGTCCAAGCTCTCATGCATGAACCTGCAATCTGTTCTCTTAAGTCATTAGGCCGATAAAATATATAAAGATTGGTAACACAAGGTAATATGTTTATTTGTGATGGTGGCTAGCTGGTCATAACATTAAGAATGTAAAGTTCACGTCAATTATTGAGAAAGTAATTGTTAATATTTCAAACACACATGCACATGCACGCACACCACACATGCACATGCATGGATACAACATGCACATGATTGGAGACGACATGCACATGCATACATACATACATACATACATACATACATATACACACACATGCAAATGCATGCACACACACAATCTTCTTCTACCAGTGCAGGATGCAGTGATCATTGTCTCCAGTATGATAAAGTCAAACTAAGCATTCATGGCAAACCACTGGGTCAGCACAATTTACACAGTAGGCCAGGTTGTTATTTTGGGAATGATTCCCCTTGAAATGACATTTTACCACAATCTAAAATATTTTATATATTCTGTACAAATTTCAGATAACCAAGGCCTCAGATATCAGTACAAATGCATATCCATACCTATGGCTTCCAGAGTAAAGCACCTGCTATTGAACCATGTCAGCTTCTTTATAAACATAGTTCTGTTTTCTGCATAAGCAGTACCACTCACTTACTGTTGCAGCCAATGGAGGTCCTGTTCCTATTTTTTATAGGTGAATGTATAGGAACATTCATAGATAATAATTATATGTTGGGGGTAACCACCAGCTAGCCTTATCCCTTGGGCATATTGTAGATATAGGTTGTCCCTTTTCACTCTAGACATGGTGGAGCGGGCAGGGGGAGGAGTTGGGGGGATTTACCCCCAAACCTGTCCAGGAGGTGGTTAAATCCACCCCCAAAACCTCCAGCCTCAAACCTCCACCATTGTTCATTCTACTACCTACTAATCTGAGTCATTTTCTAATTGTCACCTCAGGCTACTGCCATACCCAAGTCATATACCAGAGGTGTAGCAAGATGTTTTTGAAAATGGGGGCACACCCTGGACAGGAATGCGGGTGGGTTATTTGGACAGCAGTATGTATGTTTATGCTCTATAGGATGCCATTGTGCATACACTGTAATAATGAAAGATACCAAGGAGGCCTACTATAGCTTTAGGCAGAGTAAATGACTGCTGCAAAGCATTTCTCTATTTCTTAACGAATAATATCCATAACCTAAAAATAGTGGCTTCAGCATTTGGTGAGTTGAAGCGGTGTGATTCACTTCCCTCATCAATATCCTTTGGTCTCCTGTAACGTGGTAATGAAGGCTCTTCAGTAAACTCCTCACTTGCAGTGACACATGCACTGTCACCCCTCAGCCTTCTAATAATTGATTTCGTCATTCTAGCAGCACTTGTAGATTCTTGAACAGTTGACACTTGTGTCTCCAAGATAAGATGAGACCAAAAAGGACATTAAACTTGCCTAGCTCTGTCAGAAGACCATTGGCCCTCCAGCCATAATCATCACGAGACTCTAAACTAATCCTTCCAATCGCATCCAGCAATGCAGGATTGTTTCTAAAAATTGCCTCAAGTGCTACATTCCGTACAGTCCACTTCGTGGAACAAAGTGGCCTGAGTCCTATACCACTGATAGAAAGGTCTTCCTTACACTGCTTAAAGACTAATAACCTCTTTGTAGAAAATAGGATAAGCTGACATAAATCCAACGCATCCCATATACATACACTTTTTAGTTGTGTCTGAAGACAGAGATTAAGACAGTGAGCGAGACATTGCACTGGAATTGCCACTTCTTCTACAGCATGTTCTTAGCTAACCCTCTCAATAATCCCATCATTTTGGTGGCCCCATCATACACCTGACCCTTTCACTCTGATAGAGGTTAGCTACACAGCAGATAAAAACATTTAATAGCACTGGTTAAAGTGGCAGCAATTACCACAGGCACATGCACTAGACCAATGCAGTTTTCATTGATTTTATAATCTTTTATTTACCCAGCGAATTGATAATGAAAGGTGTTCTTGTTTGGCCATATCAGTCGCTTCATCAGCCAATACTGAAAAACATTTTGAGGTGTGAATTTTAGTTATTACTTTTCTCAAAATAGCATTGCCTGATAGGCAATAATTTCATTTATTATTTGCAGTGATGAGTATGCTGGGTTATCGAGCCAGTTACCACGACAAGAGTCAACATCACTTCATTACAGTATTAAATGGTACAAAATTCCATCATTCTCCTTCTGCTCTCTAATAGATAAACTTTGCTGAACTAAATATATAAGGCTGGATAAGACATTTTTGTGTAGTCAGCTTTAGCTTTGGCAGCTTCTGTACTCAATTGCTCTTGAACAGTGGGAACATTGATGCTACTACTAAGCTTTAGCTTGCAGATGTTTGATTGATTCGAAAGCATCATGTTGCTTTATTCCAATTCGCAAATTCTTCAACATACGAAAATTGCAGCCTTTATATTATCAGTCACTGTTAAAAAGCATTTCTTGTAAACTTTTTAAAAGTGATAACAAAAGATTTCTTATGTGTTGTACAGACATGTACCCAAGGAAACTAACTTGGTGTTGTACGGTATCGTCATCCATCAGGTTTCTTCTTAGATTTTGACTAAGCATGACTGGATCTAGGGAGCATACACTTGAACATAGTTTATTCATTACTGAAAAAAGCAATATCATGTAATCATCAGAAACAGTACTATCAATCAGATATTCATTTTGTTAGGTAGCTGCCTAGCTATATATGCATACCAACCTGATAGGGTCAGGAGTATCTGCCACTGGTTAGAGTTGTGATGCTTCACCACTAGAACCACATTGTCGGGGCCGGGACTGGATTAGGTCTCCGATCCACCAGTTAACCTTTTATCATGCAGCTCACGCAATTACTTTGACCTTTTCAAGTGCAAAAGCCACTAATTTGGCTCTCACTGCACATGCTCAGTAACTAGTCATGACTCAGCAATATTTGAATGATTATAGTATCACGTGAAAGTGCAACTCAAGAGGACAGTCTAAGCGTAAGACAGTCTTTGTAGCTTGTTCCTGGGCTGAGATACAGCGCTCACAAGTGTGAGACATCCATTTGAAAAAGTTCTGTTTCGAGGTAAGTTCTTCGAGATTTTGAGTATAAATAATACAGCTAAATGCGTAGCTATACTTTTTATGACTTCACAAAGTCATTTCCCTCTCCCTTTCCCCATCTAGAATGGCTGTTTACTCTTGTGAACAAGTCCTTGCTATGTTTGATAAGGACATTGACTGGGACAACTCTGATGAAGATGACCTGAGTGATTTGGAAGACTTTACTTCTCAAATCAACCCCCTTGATAATGTTCAACGTAGTACAGTCTCTGATAAACCTGGTACTTCAGCTTTGCCTCCTTCACCTCCACCTCTTTCGCCTCCAAGCATGAATCAATCACCACCATCTTCACTAAATTCTGATGTGAATCGTACCCCTTCCCCCCAACCTACAGCTACAAGCCCTTCTACAACTGCACCTCCTTCTACAGCTATTCCTGCTCGAAGTAGAGATATCCCTTTCAATCCTTCACCGTTTACTGCTCAAACGGGACCTTCTGTGCTCCTTCATTCTGACGCCACTCCACTCGATTTCTTTATGATAGTTTTTGATAACATTTTCAAGCTGATAGTGGATCAAACTAACCTCTATGCAGCTCAAAATCCACCAAGTGATCGATATCCTTGGGTTGATACATGTGTGAGTGAAATTAAATTATTTTTGGGTATAATCATATCAATGGGGTTACATCAACTTCCTCAGATGGAAGATTATTGGTGTTCCGATGTTCTATTGAAAGTTCCTGGCATTGTGGATGGAATGCCAATAAATCGTTTCAAACTCATATTGAGCTGCTTACACTTGAATGATAATTTGACAGTGAAGCCAAGAAGTGATCCAGAATATGACAGGCTACATAAAATTCGACCACTTCTCACTATAGCACGAGAAAATTTTATGCGTGTGTACAAGCCCTCCCGTGAAGTGAGTGTTGATGAAGCTATGGTTGGCTTCAAAGGGAGGAGTTCTCTCAAACAATACATGCCTATGAAGCCCACCAAGCGTGGGTATAAGGTGTGGTGCTTATGTGATGCTGCTACTGGATACATGTGCAATTTTGATATATACACTGGTGCTTCTAGTGGGGGGGTGCGTGATGGTGATGGGTTAGGTGCAGCTGTAGTCAAGAAACTGGTGGAACCATTCCAAGGTTTGGGTCATTTTGTATTTTATGATAATTTCTTTACAAGTGTTGATCTTGCACGTGACCTTTTAGAGCACTACAGCACTTATTCCTGTGGTACTGCTAGGTGTAATCGCAAGAAGTTTCCTGAGTGTCTGAAAAAGGTCAAGCTAGCCAGAGGCGTCTCCAATAGTGAACTTGTCGAAAATTCAACAGTCCATTGTATTGCATGGCAAGATAAGAAGCTGGTGTACTTCATCGACACTACATTTGAACCTACAAAGAAAACTGTAGTTTTACGAAGGAACAAAGATGGCACTCAAGCTACAGTTGAGTGCCCCCTTGCAGTAAAGGGCTATAATTCTGGTATGGGTGGAGTTGATCTGGCCGATGCTAAAAGGAAAGTGTATTCTTGTAGCAGAAGGTCAAAGAAATGGTGGCCTAGACTGTTTTATTTCATTTTAGATGTGTGCATTGTGAATGCATACATAATTCAATCTGCAACTCCCCATCAACCTCAATTGGATCAAAAAAGTTTTCGTTTGGAACTCGCCAGAGAATTGCTATCTTCACATAACTCACGAAAACATCGTAAAAGAGGACGCACCACAATGGATGGATCCCTCTCTCTGATGTTTACTGAACAACACTATCCTGGCAAGTTGTCGAAACAACTCCAGTGTCGAATCTGTAGTAGAAGCAAAGAGAGACGTCGCACAAGATTTTGCTGCAAAGATTGTAATACTAGTGAGCCTGTGCCCTTATGCGTAGTTCCATGCTTTCGTCTTTATCATACCAAGTGATACTCTATCTCTTTGCATAATGAAATTGTCAGACAGTTTACAAATATCAATAAAATTCATTTATTAAAATGTTGTAATTTCAAACATATATATAATATTATGAGTATGCATCAAGATAATTTGCATTTTTACATAAGAAAGTTCATAAGATAGTATATAGTATTGATAGACAAGTGCATGAGGGCAAAGTTTAAACTATAATGTTCCTGCATGATAGGGGGTCAAGCCACTATATTGGCTATTGCATGACAAAGGGTTAATAAGCTGCCACCAGAGATATCCTCAAGACAAGGTAGGGGTTAGTCTACAAAAGACTCGGTTAGAGATTAAACAACTTATCTTATGTCAAGAAAATAGGATATCTGCATCACTACTCGGGGGATGGCTTTAAATAGTCTGTCCCCCTTTGGTTCTACCTTTAACATATCACATGTGATGTTGTCAATTGGATCAGTCCACCTAAGCTTACAGTAAGGATTGACATAATGATGGTATTGGCATGGAATAGGTGAATATGTACTGAAACACGTGGTTTATACAAGTATGTGTAAATTCTCTTTGTCTTGGCTCTTCTCTGTCTCTCTCACTAGGTCTCTCCTCCTTCTCTCTCCTCCCCTCTCTCATGTCGGTCCAGTGGGTCCTGATGCACATAGCCTTGGTATGTTCCTAGAAGTATTAATAAACTTGCTTAGGTCTAGCTGACTCGCCATTTCTTCTCCTTTCTAAGTTCTGATATTTCCCTCTATAGATCGTCATGTAACAGTCAGCTGTGAAAACATACGATATCATATTGAGACCACAAACTCTCAAATCCCAGTGTGAAACTCTGTGCTCTTGAAGTGTTTTTGAATGTTGATTGCTGGTGGCATGCCAAACATGTAAGCGTAAGCTGCCAAGTATCGGCATTGCTCAATTATCAGCACCGCAGTGTACCCATTATCAGCATACTTCGTCACTCATAATATCGAAGTTTACAGAATTTTCCGGAACATTTCCTGACATCGAGCAGTAGTTTCATGTTGCTGTTTGTCTAACAAGCTCCTCATTTCTTTTGTTCGCAGAGTTTGTTGCACTTGCTAGAAAGTTTGTCTTAGCATCAATTTCTGGTTAGATTGCTGTCATACACACAGGACCATTGTTGTGTAGTAATGGGTGTTCTTAAATATAATTATTAAAATACTATTTAAAGTTACAATAAATGTAATACTGAAGTATAATTTACTCCCAACAAAAATATCCACACCATGTCAAAGTTTAGAGAGTATTTTACTGGTGGCAAGCATGACGATCGTGACAAGAAGATTGTTGAAAGAAAGTATGGTAGCCATCCCTTTCACTGGTTGGCATGTGGTTACATTGATGATGACTATGAACAAGACAGGCTACCTAACTGTTCAGTAAATGCTGCCTGTTCTGCCTTTAAAGCGGTCTTGTTGAAGCAGGCAATGATGCCGAATATGATCTCTGTTGATTTAGAACCATCACGTTTGTTTGTTTACTGCAACTCTCGTATATATGGAGTGAATCAGGATATCGTGGGGACTACTGTACATTAAGCCTTGATGGCAATGTATAATGAAGTAATTTTCCAGGAATCACTTTGGCCCTACAGCATAGAGAAAGCTAAAGACAAACCTCCCCCACGTTGCTATCAATCTGCATTGGACAACAGAGTCTGTAGGTATGAAGGTGTGGAACAAAACTTGGACCAGATTAGAGCTTGTCTGAAAGCAGGATTTCCATTTATTTTTTTGTTTGAGATTCACTACAGCTTTTACAGTCCAGAAAATGAAATATGGGTATCATGCCTATACCCTCTGATGCAGAGATCCAATCAAAAAATTATAGGCTACACAGTGCCTTGTGTGTGGGCTATGATTAGAGAGCACTCAGTGTGTCACTGTTCTCAACAGCTGAGGAACGGCATTTGGTGACAGGAGCTATTTCAACATGCCTTATGAGTATATTGTTGATGAAGAATAGCTTATGTGTGATTGAGCAAGTCTGTGGAAAAGCCTGGGTCCAATTCCATCAGTGCCATGAAAGTGGTCATCTAATAGAACTTTCGATGAATACATTTGTAGTACTAACACATTTTTGTGGTTGATGCTTGTTTAAATTATTTCTCTGTATATAATATTGAAATTCATGTTCACTTGAAATAATAAAAGTGACTCATTATTTCACCAGATATTTGCGCTGGCTGTGATGACGAGTCAATGTATCAACATTCTGAAAGAGTAATTTTTTTTGCATGCCTAATAACTTAATATGAACTGAAGGATAAGAAAAACTGAAATATTCATTTTGTGATTGATGTACATTCTTTTGTACTGGCTATTTCAGTGCACTACTAACTTATTATGTACTTGTCAAATATGTAGCAATAAATTATACACACATATAGTGTAGTTTCTTTGAAGCTGGAAATGATGTGTACCATGGACTAAGCTGGTATTGAGGAGAGATCCTGGACAAGTTTCATCACTTCATTTTCTGTTGTGAATTGTAAGGTTGACAGATACCCACCAAGATGGCTGGTTCAAGAAATATCTAGAGGATGTTATCTAAAACTAGCTCCTACTCATCATACACTTCCATTATAGTCAGTGATCTAAGTGTGGATAGTTTTGGCTGATTGTAAATATATGCAATGATGTAATGAAGTAGTCGGCCTGTTTATCACAGGATTTAAAAGAGATTTGTAATCAGCTATTGAGGTGTTTGCAAAGCTGAGAATACTCATTGTAACCCTCAAGACAGAGAGCCCATCCAGAGCAGTAACATTTCTGGGCATCACAATAGATGCAGTGGCAATTGAAGACCCCGGCCCATTTAGAAAAGTGATTGAACTTTATTTGGGCAAAACGCGTTCTGTAATGCTGAACTACTTGACAAATAGAGGAAAGTCAGCCAGCCCATGACTTTATTTCGTGGACAGCCACTTTTAACCAGACAGTAACCTGCCATGGCTAAACTATATAAATGGGAAGGGAAAATATATTACTGTCGTGTTATACTGACTGAGTGGCTACTTATCATGCATGCAAATGACTCTCCCACTGTTAGGTACACTGATTTATGTCCTCACACCCAGCACATATAACTATATCTTAAACCAAGAGAAGAGTCACTTTTGTTATTTCAAGTCAACATGACTCGCAATATTATACATAAGAAATAATTTAAACATGAATCACACTGTAAATTCTACAATGATCTACATCAAAGTTTGCTCTCAATTATCTAGAAAATCATCACCACACTTCTATTGCATTTGGACCCAGGCTTTTCTCAGAGACTTGAACAATTGCCCATAAGCTAGCACTTCGGTCTCGATCAGTGATATACTCATAAGGCATGTAGAAATATCCCCTGTCACCAAATGACTCTCCCCAGCTGTTCAGGACAATGATACACTGAATACTCTCATCATAGCCCACACACAAGACAGTGTGTACACCAAAGTCTTCCGATTGAATCTCTGCATCAGAGGGCATAGGCATGATACCCATATCTTCATTATCTGGACTGTAAAAGCTGTCGTAAACCTCAAACAAAAAAATAAATGGAAACCCTGCTTTTAGACTAGCTCTAATCTGGTCCATGTGTTGAGCAACACGATCATACCAGCAGACTTTATTGTCCAATGCAGATTGATAGCACGAAGGTGGAGGTTTCTCTGTAGCTTTCTCTATGTTGTAAGGCCAAAGTGATTCCTGGCAAATTCCCTGTTTATACATTACCTTTAAGGCATCTCGCACAGTCACCCCCACAGTTTTATCCTGTGCATCATCATATACACGAGAGTTGTAGTAAACAAACAAACGTGATGGTTCAAAATTGATAGAGATAATATTGTTCATCGCTGCCTGTCTCATCAAGACCACTTTAAAGGCAGAACAGGCGGCATTTACTGTACAGTTAGGTAGCTTCCCTTGATTATAGACATGGTCTATGTAACCACGAAGGTCAACCTTTGGATGGTCCTCAGTGGAAGGGATATCAGGATTGCCATACTTCCTTTCGACGACCTTATTGTCACGATAATCACGCACACCTCCAGTCAAATACCCTCTAAACTTTGACATCTTGGAGGTAATTTTGTCAGAGTATAATTATTATACTTCAGTGTAAAAGCATCACAGTTGGGGTGACTTTAAATAGTTTTGGGTTCTCTTTCCATCGCCTTTAAACATCCCTGTGAATAGGAAGCCCCACAAGATGAATTGAATGAGGTACCTCAACATTAATTGCTAAATTCCTATGATCAATACCGCCTTGTCAGTTGTTAATTATTTAATGGTAACAGCTTCATATAGTGTATGCCAACATCTTTGAAAGTGATCTTCCAGTGTGTACAGAAGGGACATAGAATGACAATGGAAAGTAACAGGGGCATTCTGTATTCCATAGTTAGCTAGTTCCCTTAACTATTACTATCTCATTATTACAAACAGAAATACCTGCCCTCTAGAATTTTAACCCACCATTCCTCTTTCAATTGACCCTGTCTACAGTGTTGCACTTCAGTGCCAACCTGAATCAGCACTACTAGTTAGGCCATTATGGCTATTTGGACATGGCATGTGTGATGACTTTAGTAGTTGTTTATGTGTGAGTCTAATGTGGTAGCTTGTGGTTAGTATAGCTGTATCAGCAGCATGCAGGATCTTGCCAAAACTTGCACAAACCTGCAAGATCCTGCTGCTAAGATTAATCCTGCATGTGTTTGTGGTTGTGCACGATTCTGCAAGAACATTTCTGTGTGATAGCTGTATCTATAAAAAGGCTGTACTCTCATGTCAGTTGGGGCCTGTCACCTACCAGTTACTCTCTGTTCTCTGCATATCCTTAGATAGCTCTTAGTATACTCTGAGTCTGTCTGAGTCTGTCCAACTGAGTAGTGTTCGGTCTTCATTGTTACTGATCATTTGACCATGTACCTTTGAAGCCTCGGTGATGATCCGTCACAGCTTGGCCATGGGTCATGACCTAAGTACCACAAATTGAGTTGAAAACCATCCTGGGGTCAGGAGTTGTGTGCAATACGTGTAGTTAGGCCCATGGTATCTATTTGGATAGTGATTGACAAACAGTATAAGTGTCTTTAGGCACCTTTTTACAATATTCAGAATGCACCTACATGATTGACTCTATTGAGATGGCCACTCCCAATTCAGGACCTGATATCTGCCCTAGTGTGGCAATTTTTAAAGTTTTGGGGGCATGGCATGAACAGGGGGTTGTAGTCTACTGGTCCAAAACTGTCCAAATGACCGAATCTATATACAACATTGCATTTATGCCAATTATGTATCTGTCATGGTGATTTTAAAGATTTGTTGGGTGAGGTATGGGCATGGGGTTATGGCCTATGGGTCTAAACTAGGACCCAAAGTCAAGATGTGTGTGACATGTGTGGGTTGGCGCAAAGTCAGCTGATTCTATAAAATACACACACAAACAGACACTCAGGCAGACAGACAGACAAACAGACAGTGAAATGCCTCCATCTACAATGAGGAAGACAGAAATATTTCGGCTAAAATGTTGGCTGTAATACAAAGATGTTGGCATACATTATTTGTAACTATAAATTTAAACAGTTAATGATTAGCGTGACAGTGTTGGTCATAATATTTTAGCTAGTAGAAGGAAGTTGTAAACAAAACTAAGTTCTTGTCGTTCATTGTTGTGTAGTTTTCTATTAATTAATGGGTGTTCTTAAATATCATTATGAAAATAGAGCCAAAGACTATTTAAAGTTACAATAAATTTAATAATTTCAAGCTGAAGTATAATTTACTCCAACAAAAACATCCACAACATGTCGAAGTTTAGAGGGTATTTTACTGGTGGCAAGTGTGACGATCGTGACAAGATGATTGTCGAAAGAAAGTATGATAGTCATCCCTTTCACTGGTTGGCATGTGGTTACATTTATGATGACTATGAACAAGACAGGCTATCTAACTGTTCAGTAAATGCTGCCTGTTCTGCCTTTAAAGAAGTCTTGATGAAGCAGGCAATGATGAATAATATGATCTCTGTCGATTTCAAACCATCACATTTGTTTGTTTACTACAACTCTCGTACGTATGGAGTTAATCAGCATATCGTGGGGACTACTGTACATGATGCCTTTAAGATGATGTATAAAGAGGGAATTTGTCAGGAATCACTTTTGTCTTACAACATGGCGAAAGCTACACACAAACTTTCCCCATGTTGCTATCAATCTGCATTGGACAACAGAGTCTGTAGATATGAACATGTGGAACAATACTTGGACCAGATTAGAGCTTGTCTGAAAGCAGGATTTATATTGATTTTTTTGTTATGACAGACTTTACAGTCCAGAAAATGAATATATAGGTTTCATGCCTATGTCCCCTGATGCAGAGATTCAATCAAATAATTATAGGCTACACAGTGCCTTGTGTGTTGGCAATGATGAGAGCACTCAGTGTGTCACTGTTCTCAACAATTGGGGAACGGCGTTTGGTGACAGGAGCTATTTCAACATGCCTTATGAGTATATTGTTGATAAAGAATAGCTTATGTGTGATTGAGCAAGTCTGTGAGAAAAGCCTGGGTCCAATTCCATCAGTGCCATGAAGGTGGTCATCTAATAGAACTTTCGATGTAGATAGTTGTCGATTTACACATTTTTGTGGTTGGTGCTTATTTAAATTATTTCTCTGAATATAATATTGAAATTCATGTTCACTTGAAATAATAAAAGTGACTCATTATTTTACCAGTTATTTGCGCTGGCTATGATGATGAGTTAATATATCAACATTCTGTATTTTGCATGCCTAATAACTTAATATGAACTGAAGGATAACTATTATGAGAAAAACTGGATTCATAACCATGAAATATTCATTTTGTGACTAAAAACTTTGATGCAAATACTTTTGTACTGGCTATTTCAGTGCCCTACTAACTTATTACTTGTCAAATATGTAGCAATAAAATAAACACACATATGGTGCAGTTTCTTTGAAGCTGGAAATGCTGTGTACCATGTATATGTATATCGCAGGAGTTTAAAAGAGATTTGTAATCGGCTATGGAGGTGTTTACAAAGCTGGGAGTACTCACTGTAACCCTCGGACCATCCAGAGCAGTAACACAATAGATGCAGTGGCAGTCGAAGACCCCGGCCCATTTAGATTGAACTTTATTTGTGCAAAACGTGTTCTGTAATGCTGAACTACTTGACAAATAGAGGAAAGTCAGCCAGCCCATGACTTTATTTCGTGGACAGCCACTTTTAACCAGACAGTAACCTGCCATGGCTAAACTATATAAATGGGAAGGGAAAAAATATTACTGTCGTGTTATACTGACTGAGTGGCTACTTATCATGCATGCAAATGACTCTCCCACTGTTAGGCAGACTGATTTATGTCCTCACAGCCAGCACATACAACTATATTTAAACCAAGAGAAGAGTCACTTTTGTTATTTCAAGTCAACATGACTCGCAATATTATACATAAGAAATAATTTAAACATGAATCACACTGTAAATTCTACAATGATCTACATCAAAGTTTGCTCTCAATTATCTAGAAAATCATCACCACACTTCTATTGCATTTGGACCCAGGCTTTTCTCAGAGACTTGAACAATTGCCCATAAGCTAGCACTTCGGTCTCGATCAGTGATATACTCATAAGGCATGTAGAAATATCCCCTGTCACCAAATGACTCTCCCCAGCTGTTCAGGACAATGATACACTGAATACTCTCGTCATAGCCCACACACAACACAGTGTGTACACCAAAGTCTTCCGATTGAATCTCTGCATCAGAGGGCATAGGCATGATACCCATATCTTCATTATCTGGACTGTAAAAGCTGTCGTAAACCTCAAACAAAAAAATAAATGGAAATCCTGCTTTTAGACTAGCTCTAATCTGGTCCATGTGTTGAGCAACACGATCATACCAGCAGACTTTATTGTCCAATGCAGATTGATAGCACGAAGGTGGAGGTTTCTCTGTAGCTTTCTCTATGTTGTAAGGCCAAAGTGATTCCTGGCAAATTCCCTCTTTATACATTGCCTTTAAGGCATCTCGCACAGTCACCCCCTCAGTTATATCCTGTGTATCATCATATACACGAGAGTTATAGTAAACAAACAAACGTGATGGTTCGAAATCGATAGAGATAATATTGTTCATCATTGCCTGCTTCATCAAGACTGCTTTAAAGGCAGAACAGGCGGCATTTACTGTACAGTTAGGTAGCTTCCCTTGATTATAGACATAGTCTATGTAACCACGAAGGTCTACTTTTGGATACTCATCAGTGGAAGGGATATCAGGACCGCCATACTTCCTTTCGACGACCTTATTGTCACGACAATCACGCACACCACCAGTCAAATACCCTCTAAACTTTGACATCTTGGAGGTAATTTTGTCAGAGTATATTATACTTCATTGTAAAAGCATCACAGTTGGGGTGACTTTAAATAGTTTTGGGTTATCTTTCCATCAAATGTCTTTAAGCATCCCTGTGAATAGGAAGCCCCACAAGATGAATTGAATGAGGTACCTCAGCTTTAGTTGCTAAATTCCTATCAATGCCACCATATCAATTGTTAATTATTTAATGGTAACAGCTTCATATAGTGTATGCCAACATCTTTGAAAGTGATCTTCCGATTTGTACAGAAGAGACATACAATGACAATGGACAGTAACAGGGGCATTCTGTATTCCATAGCTAGCTAGTTCCCTTAACTATTATTATCATTGTTACAATGTTACAAACAGAAATACCTGTCCTCTGGAAATTTTAACCTACCCTCCCTCCTTAAATTGACCCTGTCTACAGTGTTGCACTTCAGTGCCAACCTGAACCAGCACTGCTAGTTAGGCCATTATGGCTATTTGGACATGGCATGTGTGATGGATTCATTGTGTAGTTGTTTATGTGTGAGTATAATGTGTCCTTGTGGTTAGTATAGCTGTATCAGCAGCATGCAGGATCTTGCACAAAACTTGCACAAAACTGCAAGATCCTGCAGCTGCAAATATTCCTGATGAAGGCTAGAGCATCTAGTCGAAACGTCGAGTGAATACAATTTGAAGTTGATTATTGAGAAGGTGTAAGATTAATCCTGCAGCCTTTGATGTGTGTTTGTGGTTGTGCAGGATTCTGCAAGAATATTGCTGTGTGTTAGCTGTGTCTATAAAAAGGCTGTACTCTCATGTCAGTTGGGGCCCGTCATCTACCAGTTACTCGCATATCCTTAGAAAGCTCTTAGTGTTCTGACTGAGTGTCTGAGTCTGTCCAACTGAGTAGTTTTCGGTCTTCATTGTTACGGATCATTTGACTATTTGAAGCCTCGGTGATGATCCTTCACAGCTTGGCAAGGGGTCATGACCTAAGCCCCACAAATTGGGTTGAAAACCTTCCTGGGGTCAGGAAGTTTCCAGTTGTGTACAATGTGTGTAGGTAGGCCCATGGTATCCATTTGGATAGTGATTGACAAAGAGTTTAAGTGTCTATTTACAATATTCTACATGGGTTGACTCATGTTTTGAGATGACCACTACCAATTCAGTGATGACCCGATATCAGCCCTAGTGTGGCAATTTTTAAAGTTTTGAGAGCACGGCATGACTAGGGGAGGGGGTTGTACTCTACTGATACAAAACTGGTTCAAATGACCTAATCTATATACAACATTGCATTTATGCCAACCATGTATGGTGATGGGCATGGGGTTATGGCCTATAGGTCTAAACTGGTTCCCAAATTCAAGATGTTTCAAATGATGTGTGACATGTGTGGGTAGGCCCAAAGTCAGCTGATTCTATACAACACACACACAAACAGACAGACAGACAGACAGACAGACAGACAGACAGACAGACAGACAGACAGACAGACAGACAGAGAGACAGACAGGCAGGCAGACATATACTCTTATTTATTGTTATATAGGAATGAATGCAAGGGATTGTGTGGCGAGTGAAGGTGCAATAAAAAAATAAAAATCAATTTGAAATTCCTGGCTCCAGGCCTAACACTAGACACTGATCTGTAAATTATTGATGTCATCAGATTGGATTGTAATATGGAAGATTAGTACAGTTTCCACAAGGTTGGGAAGAGTACCAGCTCACATATTCTCAATATTGACTGTACGATAATGTCCCAGTCCAGCCACCAGCGATGACCATATCCAGTTTAGCAAATGTCCATGGCTAGAGTGTTTTGATTAGAATGAAACTTCACCATCCATTCTTGACAGCTATTAACTCTTATAGAAACATGGGCAGTTGGAGTGTAGAAGCTTCTGAGCCCAAGCAAGCTTCTCGATCATGGATGATGCCAAGAGTTAGCTATGAATGTAAGGATTAGGATATTTATTTTTTTGAAAAGGATGTATTTTAATGTGTAGCTAGCTAGCTTATTATGCTAGATAGATGGTAGTCATATAATGTCTCAGAGGCTTAGCTAGAAAGAGCCAAGTTTTATCTGTTGATTTGATTTGATGATGGTTCTAATTTATGTTGTCTGTGGGTCTGGTAGAGTTGTAAGTCCGCCAAATGAATCTGGGGAAGTATGGTGTGCTGGTAATCAAAAAGTGAAGCGGCAAAACATTGTCTGCTTTCCTTCCTTCCTTCTTTCTTTTCCTTCCTTTCTTTCTTTCTTTCTTTCTTTCTTTCTTTCTTTCTTTCTTTCTTTCTTTCTTTCTTTCTTTCTTTCTTTCTTTCTTTCTTTCTTTCTTTCTTTCTTTCTTTCTTTCTTTCTTTCTTTCTTTCTTTCTTTCTTTCTTTCTTTCTTTCTTTCTTTCTTTCTTTCTTTCTCTCTCTCTCTCTCTCTCTCTCTCTCTCTCTCTCTCTCTCTCTTTCTTTCTTTCTTTCTTTCTTTCTTTCTTTCTTTCTTTCTTTCTTTCTTTCTTTCTTTCTTTCTTTCTTTCTTTCTTTCTTTCTTTCTTTCTTTCTTTCTTTCTTTCTTTCTTTCTTTCTTTCTTTCTTTCTTTCTTTCTTTCTTTCTTTCTTTCTTTCTTTCTTTCTTTCTTTCTTTCTTTCTTTCTTTCTTTCTTTATTTCTTCTTTCCTTCCTTTCCTTCCTTCCTTCCTTCCTTCCTCCTTCCTTCCTCCCAATTGAAACCATGCCCCTGTTGATGAGAATGCCCCACAGATCCATGCTAGTAATGCAATCATCGCTGACCCGCTGGCTCATAGGCTAATCTTGTTCCAGATGGATGAGAAACATGCCCACCATTGGACATCCATTTATTCAGCCTGATTCAGTGGTGCATTTTCTTGGCTGCTGTTGAGGCATAATCATCATCCTCAGAGGAAGGTTCTTCCCAGTCTCACTTTGCGTATGAAGGGTCCATCCCCCAAAGGATCCCTTGTTATGTTCAATCGGTGGGCCCTCAGGTCTCTTCAGGCTCTTTTGCCTCCTCCTCCAGGTTCGGTCTCCTCCTTTTGCCAGAGCATGGAAGGCTTGAATCACTTCCAAGAGCTCAGCAGGTGCTTCTTTTATTAGAGACTTCTCTAGGACCATTGATGATCTCTCCTCTCCATCACCTTGTCCACTGGCCATTCTTGAAAAGCTTCGGTTGCCATGTTGTCTTCTGTAACCTGTCTGTGACTGAGCTCGCGAGGTCACTTACTAGCTTTGTCCATGCACACAGGATTAATCCTCACCCACTCACTGACCAAGCATTCCCACTTATATTAACTTGGCCTAATTTGGTTTAAATATATGATGTCCTTTTCCTGTGCTTTTTAATGAGTGACCATCCGATGAATAGCTACATAGAAACATATTACATAATAAGCCATGCAGACAATGCCAAGCTTTCTATCAAAATCCCTTGTGAGGGCTCGTTTTACTTGCCAACTAGTAATGAAAGCACAGCAGGTGAGCATAGGTGTGATGGAGAGATGATTATACAACAAAACTTTTAATTCCTGGCATTGCTGCTCTAATCCCAAGCCTATATAGCTCTAGGTATCTGCAATGCTCTCAAGCCTAACACTATACACTGATCTGATGTCATTGCTTGGATTGCTATAATGATGTCATAAGATTGTATTGCTTGGATTGAAGTTAGGTAAGAATAGTATATTGACCTTACTGATTTGCAAACTGGTCCAAAGCTGGGACAAGATCCTGCTCGATATTGAGCGTGACGAACAT
Source organism: Cladorhizidae sp. MBARI D1340-BT2 (assembly GCA_028752905.1). Lineage (NCBI taxonomy): Eukaryota > Metazoa > Porifera > Demospongiae > Poecilosclerida > Cladorhizidae > Cladorhizidae sp. MBARI D1340-BT2. The sequence goes on along the minus strand of JAQNBH010000018.1, from coordinate 7,463,002 downwards.
TTCTAGTTTATGAAGGCCAGTATCCATGATGATTATTTCCAATTTGGCAAACTTGTTCTAGGCTAGAATATCAGAATGAAGCTCCAACATCCATTATTTTAAGCTGTAGAAACATGGAGTGTAGAAGCATTACCTGATTCTAAAGAAGCTTCTCCACCATGGGCTACTATGCTTCTTCCATGCCTTTTTCTTCCTTCTTTCCAATCTTAGTTCTCTCTGTTCTGTGTTTTGGAACAATGCTTCGACTTTACTCTCTCTCTCCTTTTCTAAGGTCTATTTTCTTTATCCATTCTGGCAAATAAAACCGAGCTGTACTGTTGAAAAAATATCGGAATCTGCAGCTGGGTACATAGCTATGGTTTAATATGCACATTCATTCACATATACTGGTGCACATGATAACTGTTTCTGAATTAATCGCACTTCCATTGCTAGACAATGCTAAGCTTGTGGATAACAGGGAATTAGCATTGTAGTTGTTTTTTTATCAGTAGACTTCCTTCTTTGGTCCTAGCCCAGACTAGTACAGCTGCTGATACAGCTGTGGTTTGTGGCTATAGCATTCTCGTAGCACTCGAGAGTAAAGTATTGAAAACGACAAAAAAGTCAGTTGCATAGCTTAAACTAACTTAAGCTGTGGGCATTTAGAAAGTTAGTATTTAATCCTAAATTTTTTTGGTTTGAATCATGCCTAGTACAATGCAGTAGTTATGGCTACTGATGAGGTTTGAGCCATATAGAATTCTCACAGGTAATGCAAGAACCCCATTGTATATAGTGTCATGCTTTAGTCTCTGTTTGAAGCTTTTAGATCTCAAAGGCAATCTTTGTGGTTTAGTAATCATTCGATGGTTGGCACAACTTGCACCCCAGAGCACACCGCTCTACTAAATCTGGCATACCCATGGCCTTCCTCATGAAAAGTTATCCCCAAAGAGGTCCCTTGAAGTCCTTAACCAAGTCTTATCTAGGAATTCAATAGTAGTCAAACAAACATATATCTTTTATATACAATTATACAACTAAAAGAGGTGCCCAGGCATTGCCCAGACAAAAAAAGAGAGTTGATCATGTATTGATGTTATACTGCTGTTATAGGTATAATAGTCATCTGGATGCCAAACCAGCTTGAAAAAATAATAGCTACCTAATAAGCAGGTTCTGTCATCTGCCCAGTAGCTAGGCTTAATATGAAGCAGGGCCTATAATAGTTGGATTCCCTATGAAAAGGGATCCACCCACGAAGCACAGCCTAGGCTCCTACTAGCTTGGCTTGTCATGAAACAGGGCCTAGACATACAGTTCCTAGGCTCCTCAAGAAGCAAAGCTTAGGCATCCAGCAGCTGGGCTCTCTCTGCAGCAGAGCCTGGAAACTCTTTAGCTGAATAAGAACCCGGTATCAGGATTCGCTATGAAGCAAATCCTAGGTACCATATCATTATGACTATGCTATAGATTTTTTTTAAACACCAGCTTTTTAATTTTTTATGTAGATCACATCGATGAGATGCTACCTCTGTATATTTTGACATTTCTACATTGTGGTATTTTCTAAAATCTAAATAATAAGAATAAACGTAGCCTTACTAGCAAATTGTTTGCATTGGGTGAGCTCTAATGCCACGAGCATAATTTGTTGTTAATGATGCCATCTTGCATATCCGTGTGCTATCATCGGAAATGTGAAAAATCCAGGCGCAGGTAGCTAATTGTATATTTAAACAAAATGACAGATAGTGCTGAGTGCTAATATTTCATTTCCATCCTAGGGTGCACCTCTATCCCAAATCTAATATGATGTGCCCATGACCTTCCTAAAGTAAAGTCACCCCCAAGGAGGGATCCTTTGAGTCCTCAACCAAGGCTTCCCCTGGAATTCTATAGTGGTCAAACAGTCAATCAATCAATCATACATACTGATGAAATGAAAAGGTCAACACAAACCTATACCTCTCCATTGAAAATTTGACCACTAGCTAAATTTTCTAAAAAAAAGAATCCTTGAGATACTTAGGTAATATTGGAGTAGGTGATATAGCTAGCTATACATCAGATACATATTCACATTCCTAATAATAAAACTAGCAAGTACCCACAGAAACACTCTACAACATGTTTTGTATTTTTCCTTCTACTAGCATTGGCTACTCTCTCCTTATCCCTTGCTCTTTCTGGTAAGCATCGCTCAGTTCTCTCCTACCAGTGTTTTCTGCTCTCTTTTCATCTTCACTCTCTGGAAGAGCAGCCCTCAGTTGTCTCCTCCTACTGGTATAGGCTGCTGTCTCCTCATCTCATGCACTTGCTGAAATTTTTGCTCTGTGAATGCCATTTGTTCTCTGCTATATACTCTGTTTGTAATTCTACTATCTGCTCCTTGTCTTTCCCTATTAACTTTTGTTGCAGTTTCACATGCAATTTCACTTGCTGCAGCCCTTCTCCTTTTCTCTCTCTGCTGCAAGTCTTCAGGTTTCTGCTACATTTTATCCTGTTCTATATCTCATTGGCAGCTTTGCAGAGCAGAGTAGCCATTCTGCAGTAACTTTCTCCAGGATTCCATAATCAGGACGTATTATTAAGTAGATAATGGCAACGACAGGGGGATTGTGTACATTGTACAGAGTCACTACTAGAAATGTTTATCATTGTTGTACAATATGCAATATCAATTATGTGAATGTCATACAAGTGAATCCTGGCTTAAACTGCACCATGATTTCACCAATTCAACTATATCCCAGATTAAATGAAACTTTTCCTATTAACTTTCTCAATCTTCCAAAAATCAAAAGCTCGATCAGGATCAGTGATATACTCATAAGGCATGTAAAAATAACCTTTATCACCAAATGAATCTCCCCAGCTGTTCAGGACAGTGATGCGCTGAATCCTGTCATCATAGCCAACAGCCAGTGCACCGTGCGAGTAAGGGTCAGGGGTGGATGCAATCTCTTCCAGAGAAGGTATTGGCATAAATCCATCGTCGTCATCTTCAAAACTGTCGTAAACTTCAAACCCGAATGCAAATGGGAATCCTTCCTTCAGACAAGCCCTGAACTGGCTTATATCTTGCACAAGGTGTGCAAACTTGGTAACCGTGTTTCCTGCTGCACCATCATAGCAAAATTGGTGAGGTTTCTGTGCAAATTTCAGTATGTTGTAAGGCCATAAGTTCTCCTGGCAAACTCCAAAAGTGTGTATTGCCTTTAAAGCATAGCGAAGTGGAGCACCCGTGTCATCTCCAGTGTCACCCAGATATCCACGAGAGTTGTAGTAGACAAACAAACATGAAGAGTCAAAGTTGTAATAAGTTAAGTTCATCTCCACTGCCTGTTTAATTAGTACTAGTTCATAGGCAGCACAGACAACAATTGCTGTGCAGCTACCTAGCTTGCCTTGGTCATACACCCGGTTGATATACTTGCGAAGGTCTACTGTTGGATGGTCTTCTGCTGAAGGAATCTCATGACCACCATACTTTCTTATCAAGTCCCTGGAATCTGGAGTGTCACGTTGGAAACCAGTATATCGCTTTGGTCTGTGATGATTCTTGAAACCAGTAGAACACTTAGTTGCCATGTCAGAAGGATTTGCTATCACAGTAAATAGTGTGAAATCTCTCTAACCCATCATTGTGGGATTCATGATGTTTGTAGCATTTCGTCATAAGCTGCATTACTATGTTCCGTTGATCATAGAATGCTTATTAGAAGTTGTAAAGAGTGGTGAAAATAAATAGGCAAAACACACACAGACATATAATATGTATACATGCATATGTACAACACTAGTTACTATACTATTTCAAGACTTAATTGCTTTCCTCTACATTTGCTAACATTTGGTTGAGGAACATTGTCAGTACTTGATTGTCTAATAAATGGAGCTTCAAAGAGATGTATGCCAAAGTAATTGCAACAGTGCTATCCAGCTTCCTTCAAATTGTAATAAACTGCAACAGTGGTAGCTATCTTCTGTTTGCTGAATACGTGTGTGCGGACAAACACTGTCAGTTCAGTTGATTCTTGACTATGTGGATCTATGAAGCACTGTGATATATTTACATATTTAAAACTTTTATTGCTAGCTTCTTGACAAGAGCTATCAGTTTTAGTTTGCCTCCTATATGAAATTCTAGTGCTGTATGTGCAGAAGATCCTGTGCCACACACGGGTCAAGCAGGATGAAGTGTTCTGAAGATTTAACTCTTATAGAAAGAGAAATCTACAGAATATTTGATATCGGCTGAAAATGATTGTACAGGATCAAGTAATTGTGTTGTTCATCAGTCTATAACTATATATATTTGAGTGGGTGTGTTCTATTAATTTCATGAGCCGCCTAGCTATGCATTTTATTCAGGGATGTGGTCTATTATTTAAACAGGCCTTAAACTGGCCTGTACACATCAGCATTAGATCATCTGAGCTCGATGAGATGACAATTATTGATAATAGCCAGTGTTTGTGCTCTAGCTCTGACATTCTTGACTCTAGTTTTGCTTTCTTGATAACCAGCTTTGTCGCTTGTGAAGGGATCATGATCATTAGTATCTCCCACTTCTTTTCCAGCCATCTCACTGGTGCTTATTTTCTGCAGCACTTTCTGCCACTTGCCCACCCACCAGTCTCAACTGAAATGCTGCAATTTTTGGAAGTATTACTTCAGTGGTGGAGATTTCCACGCTTTGTTCCCACACTCCTGACAGTATTTACTCTGGAGCTAATTTCCTGCTGGTCTAATAGTTTAATTGAGGGTCACACTAAAATATTAAATGCTGTGGTGCAGTATAAATATTAGTGGCAAAGGTGGCCTTTTGGCCATCACATGCAATAACCCTTTCCATGAGTGTCCATTAAGGCAAAAAGGGCCAAGAAAAATATTACAATGTGACCTTGTATCTAGTTAACCTATTATAGTTGTTTTAAAAGCTTTGGTGGCCAAGAAGCCTCATAGCCTAAGGGATAGTTCATGTTCTTATACTCTTCCTGGTGTGTCTGCCCTACTTTGGCTATCATGGCTATTTTAAAGCATGGTATGGCCTGAGAGGAGGGGGGGAGGGGGAAGGGGGCATGGCCTGTAGGTCTAAAATACTACCTATGTTCTTCATCAAGTTACCCCTGCCCTCTAGTTGTAGCTGGCCATTATCCCATGTGGTTCTCCTGGTCAGCTTTGGAGCATGTCCTGCCAGAGGGTTTGTCCTACAGACCCTTCCCATGTTGTTATCCTGTCAACTTACCCTTATCCCTCTGACTACACCCTCCCTGATGCCTCTGTGTGAGTGGCCATTGAGGGCAAAAAAACAAGAATTGCACACACATATCAACACACACAGAGAGAGAGAAAGGCCCAAGATATTTATATAGGCTAGCTGCAAAAGTGGCAGGCTAGAATCTGCAGTGCGCTTATACATAAAAATTAAACATTAAAATAATTGTGTTGTGTCTCTATTTGTTGTTGTACCATCATCAAGAACTTACTATAACACCAGAACTTTTTAATGTTTATTACTAAACTAGCAGGGACAACCGGTATTACCAAGACAAAATAGAGAAGCATTGATATACATTGCTGTTACTGGTAGTCTGTCTGGATTTTTAAAAAGAGGTGTTAGTAAGCAGGTTCTGTCTTCTGTAACCAATTAGCTGGGCTCTACATGAAGTAAGGCCTTAGATATCCTGTAGCTTGACTCTCCATGAAGCAGAGCTTCAACGTTCAGTAGCTTAGCTCCCCATGAAGCTTGTGACATCAACCAATTTTGATAATTCCCAGTAGTAGATTTGAAGCTATAGCACCCTGGCAGTACAGCGCCAGTCAGAATGGGTGGCACAGTTAATAGCAGATGCAACATCTTCATGAGAGTAGACAAGCCAGCCCGAAATAAGACAACACCAAACCAAGAACTTAATAACCCTCTACTATCCCTACCAAACCATCTCACCTGTAAGCCTTCATACAAACATTTGCCATTAGAATGGGTTGCATGGCCGACAGGAAATTATGTTAGACATAGTTACTCGTCATCGATATCCTCTGGCTTTTTTTTCTTTCTTTGTTGCCACTCAATGCCTAGCATTCAGTCCTAGTTGATTGGTGAGTAAAGAAGTGAACCATCAGCGATGAGTTGGATGGAAAACTTGGTACGGTAAAAAAATACTGTGGGCTTATATAAGCCTGAAATTATTATCATAATGAAGAAAATGACCAAAGAATACCTGAAGAAATCCCTGCCTGCAACCCGTCAACAAACATACAGGTCAGCATTTGCCTATGCCCTTATTGTTAGGGCTAGGGCAATGACTCGGGATCAATAAATACTAGGATTTCAGCCCATTTTTTTTACTCTCTCCATTGCACCATTGCTAGTCACCTCATGTCTTCATTCATTACTACTATAGTTGAAGAGTGAAGTGAGCTCTCAGCAGATGAGGCTCGTGTAATTTTAAGATGCTCAGGCTAGGAGTGGAAGAGGCCTGGGTGTACCATTTTTATATTAACACTGTAGTGTTGTCGACATAATAGCAAAAAGAAGTTATTAAAATGCACCAAATACTTGTTAGGTTCAGCCATACACACAAAGTCATTGGCAAGTATCAAATAAATTACCATATTTCCTCTTTTAGAATGCACACATTCTGTTCAGTTCATGACCTGTGTTGGGATCCCCCAACATTGCAGCAAACCTTGACCTCAACCCTTGCCAAATCCATGTAACTGTTAATTAAGTACCTGTTAATTACTTGAACTATTATGTATGAAACTATTATGTATGATGCAACATGGTGGCAAACCTCCTGACTGTCTGTGTGGAAACACCTGATTGGTCAGAGGTTACATCATGATTCATGGACATTCCAATATATGTATGTATGTATGCTCTGAGATAGCCAGACTAGTTAGACTGCTCTAAGACATCAAGACTCTGCCTGTAAGTCATTTGAAATATAATAAATCTTTACCTATATTCCTATTGAGAAAACAGCCTTACAACAAGGCTGTATCAGATCCAGTCCAGAATAGACGTGTTGACGCTTGCCTAGTGGTGAGCGCCTAACATCTGGTGGCAGCGACCGAGACGAACTCAGCCTTCGAAGCAGACTCGCCCACACCTCAGACCAGACTACCTCTTCACCCAACAGACCGCAGACCCAGTGCCTACTCCCTCGCAAATGGCTGCAAAGGACAAGCACTTACTACCTAAGACCTACAGACTTATCAGCAAATTTTGACCCTGAACCACCTCAACAGGGACAGTAAGCCATCTTGCTCTGTCTAACTTTGTTTTTCTCAGCCCTCTCAGAAAGCATTGAAAATTCTTTACCAGAGAACGGAATCGGTACCTGGATGCAATCAACACAGAGATGGATGAGAAATTTGACTCCAGAATGGTGACACGGTCACAAGCCCATACCCAATCCAGCTCCTACGATAACCACCTCGAAACTGGAATGGCAGACAATATTAGAGATGAACACTCTGTGGAACAAGACCCCCTTCAGCATCAGCCAACTGAAACATGCCATGTCTCATGGACAGAGCCAGCGGCAGCTGAAGCAGTCACCCAAGCAGCAACTCCTGCCATTGACCCTACTCTTCTTCGTATCCTAGAGCAGATCCAAATACAAAATACAGCCTTCCAACAATCCCAACAGCAGACCAATGAGACATTAGCAAAGGCTATAGGCAGGCCTATCACAGTGGCTCAGCAGACTAAACCACCTACTCTCCCACCAATCTCCAGTGGACCTCAAGGCCAACAAGACATTGCCCACTTTGAGGCCCACATGAAAACATATGGAGTGAACAAAAGTACCTGGGCCACTGAATTAAGAGCTCTACTCAGAGGAGACTTGACAAACTTGGCTATGTCAATGCCCACAGAAGAGCTAGGCGATTATGATGCCCTCAAGCGACAATTGTATGCCCATATGGGTGTCTCGAAATCAACACAGTTCAGTAACTGGTTCAACCCCAAGATCAACCCAACAGAGACCATCACACAGATGGGTTACAGAACAGCTGAAGCAGCAAGAACCTGCACCAAAGATTGCACCTCTGTCAAAGAAGTCATTGATCTCATTACCAGGGAAATCATTTATAAACAATTGAACCCGAGAATAACCACCCATGTGAGGGCCCAGAAACCCTCATCCTTGCAGAACCTGTTGAGCATCGCTGATGAATATGTTGCTGACAGTGGCAGAGGAAGGGAATCTGCCTGGAATAGGAACACTGTGAACCCTCAACCCACCTACCAGAAGCCATATAGGCCATTCAACGGTCACAAGTCTCAGCAACAACAACCTCAAGCTCAACCCCAAACCCAGTCTCTGACCCAGTCTCAGATCGATCAACCCAAGCCACATCCTCCCTTCCAGCAGCAGGGCGGAGTCAGACCACCCACTAACACTTCAGCACAGCACTGTGGTTCAGATGGGAATCAATTCAAGCCACAGCATAAGCTTGCAAAGTACTTTGACAAAGAGAAAGGACCTTTGTGCTTTAACTGTCAGAAGTGGGGTCACCTCGGAGCCGTATGTCCCGACAGGAATGTGCTTGCCGTCTCCACAGATGACCAGGACAACACCTCCCCAGCACCTACCTTCATGCCCAAGCTGTTCCTGGTAGGCAGCATCTTCGGCAAACCTGTCAGATTCCTTCTAGACTCTGGAGCAGACCACTCTCTCATCAACTCTAGCATCATAGAACAATTTAAGCAGTGGAAACCAGTTCCAGAACCATCAGGATCCATCATGACCCGATGTTTTCGGGGTAAGTCAGAGGCTAATCTAACAGTTGATTTCCCATGTCTCCTTCCAGGTTCTGAAGTCTCTGTCAACATGGCAGTGACTGACAATCTTGACCATGATGCCCTCCTTGGCAGAAATTTCAGAAATATCCATGAACTCATTCACCAGGCCACAGCAGCAGATTCCCAAAACATCTTAGCCATCCAGACAAGAGCCCAGACCCAGACAGAAACTCGACAAGACCTTGCTGACCAAGCTGACCAGGCCCAAGATGGGCTCGAACCCAACTCCCTTGAAGATCTGCTAGGGCCCGACTATGATTTCCCAAGGACGAACATGTCACACCAGACAGACCCAGACAGCGACACTGACTCCAGTGGAGAAGCAGACATGCAGCAGAATAACACAGCCAATCTCATCCAGGACCAAAGAGCAGACGACACTCTGAAGGATCTCTGGAAGTCGGCAAACAAGGAAGACTCAACATTTGTGACCAACAAAGGAGTCTTGATGCGCAAGACAAAAGACAAACTCGGTGAACCCTATACCCAGGTCGTCGTGCCGAAATCGCGATGACTAGAAGTACTGAAGCTGGCTCACTCGGCCCCAGCATCTGGACATACTGGAGCTAACCGGACCAAGTTCAAGGTCCTAAAGAATTTCTTCTGGCACTAGTGCAGGAGAGCCAGGAACTAGTGCAGGAGAGGCAGGAACTAGTGCAGGAGTGCCAGGAACTAGTGCAGGAGAGGCAGGAACTAGTGCAGGAGTGCCAGGAACTAGTGCAGGAGTGCCAGGAACTAGTGCAGGAGAGGCAGGAACTAGTGCAGGAGAGGCAGGAACTAGTGCAGGAGAGCCAGCCTGGCATCGGAAAAGAGACAACACAATTCTGCAGATCTTGTGAAAGATGCCAAAAGACTGCCAAGAGGACCAATAACCATGCCCCTCTCACTATTACCAACCCGCCAATTTGTCGACCATTTCAGAAAGTGGCTATTGATATCGTGGGGCCACTCCCCCTCACTCGTAGCAAGAACCAGTTCATTCTTAGTTACATTGATGTTGGATCAAGGTATTCAGAAGCCATCCCCCTCAAGAAGACAACAGTACAGAAGTGGGGAAGGCCCTAATGAACATTATTTCCCGGCTATCAGTACCAGAGGAATTTCTCTCTGATAGAGGATCAAACTTCCTCTCTGCGGTTCTGAAGGAAGCCTTCAAGTTCCTTGGAGTTCATCACTCAAAAACGGCACCTTACCGCCCCCAGTCTAATGGAGCAGTAGAGCGCTTCCATCACTCTCTGTTCCAGATGATTAGGAGCAGCTCACAAGAAGGACAAGAATGGGACGAACTCCTCCCCTGCCTACTCTTCGCTTGTAGAGAAGCTCCGTGCTCCACCACTGGCTTCTCGCCCTTTGAACTGGTGTTCGGCAAGCACGTCCGTGGGCCTCTAGACATCCTACGGCAGAGCTGGACACCTAACAGTCGATCTCCTCAACTTGCTACAGACTGGCTTCTCAAACTTAGAGATGACCTACACAAGATGAGGAAGTTAGCAGCAGATCAGCAGACCACAATCCAAGAGAGGACAAAGAGATGGCACGACCAGACCACCAAGACAATCACATTCAGCCCAGGAGACCTCGTCCTTGTCTTTACCCCAGTCATCACCGGGACCAAAGCCTCAAAACTCCAGGACAGATGGGAAGGCCCTTTCGAGGTGGTAGAACAAGTATCCCCAGTGACCTACCGTGTCGACACCCAAGACAGAAGGAAAAGCATCAGAACTGTGCATGTCACAGCAATGAAGGTATGGTTACCACCGGTACATGACATTGCATTGCTCTCTGTTGAGCACACAGAATGTCCAGACCTACCAGACTATCACTCAGATGAGAACCACCCTTTTCCAGAGGGTCAAGACTACCTCTCGCAAGAGCAGCTAAGATTCTTCCAACGACTCTGGGATGACTTCCCGACCGTGACCTGTGCCAAACCAGGAAGAACTCAGGCTGCAACACACCACATCAAAGTCGGAAACGCCTCACCAGTGCACCTTCGACCTTATGCTATCCCCCACAGCAGACGGGATGCCTTTAAGGAGGAGCTTCAGAAGCTCATTGAGGCAGGCTTCATTGAGCCATTGGATGCGCCTTGGGCAGCTCCCATATTTCCTGTCCCCCAAAAGACCCCGGGAAAGATCAGGCTGGTGTGTGATTACCGCCGCCTGAACGCAGTTACGATACCAGATCCCTACTTCCAGCCTAGAATAGAGGAAGCACTGGAGAAACTGGCAGCTGCCTCTCTCTACACGATCCTAGACTTGGCCAGTGGATTTTACCAGGTGCCCATAGCCCCCGAAGATAAAGACAAAACCACTGTCATCTCGCCATATGGCAAATTCCGCTTCATAGTCATGCCATTCGGGCTGCAGAACGCGCCCGCCACATTTCAGCGGATGATGGATGGACTACTCATCAACCACAATGATTACACCTCTGTGTATATAGACGATGTGGCAGTCTTCAGCAACTCATGGGAGGAGCACAAACGTCACCTCACCACGGTATTCGATGTCCTTCGGAATGCTGGCTTAACAATTCAGGCATCAAAGGCCCAGCTTGCCACAACCTCCTGTGTCTTTCTGGGACACAGGGTTGGAGGAGGATACATCTCCCCACACGAGGCTAAGGTCTCAGCAGTTCGGGACTTTATTCAACCCCGGTCTAAAAAGGAAGTCAGGGCCTTTATTGGACTCATTAACTACTACAGAAGATTTATCCCCCACATCTCGACCCTATCTGCACCACTCACAGACCTTTTACAGCTCCGCAAACCTGACCCTGTGGATTGGACTGAAGATTGTGCGACAGCCTTCGCTGCTTCAAAAGAGGCCCTATGCTCCGCCCCAGTGCTGAGCCCACCAGACTATTCCCTCCCATTTATTCTGCAAACTGATGCCTCCGGACTCGGGATCGGTGCTGTGCTCGCACAGGAGTCTGAAAGCGGAGAGGAACACCTACTACAGTAGGAAGATGCAGCCCAGGGAGCGCAGATATTCTGCTACTGAGCAGGAGGGCTTGGCTGTTGTGAATGCCTGCATGCATTTCATGCCCTACCTGCTAGGCCACCCCTTCACTGTGGTTACCGACCATAAAGCTCTCTCGTTCCTGGAACTAAAAGACCCCCACTCTCATCGACTCGCACGTTGGATGGACACCTTAAGACAGTTCACCTTCTCCATCAAGCATCGACCGGGCAAAGACAATGCAAACGCGGATGCTCTCTCACGCCAAGCCTGGCGGACACCCTCAGAAGAGCAACAGATGGACAAGAACCTCTCGAAGGAGGGGGCGATGTTGGGGGATGCAGCAAACCTTGACCTCAACCCTTGCCAAATCCGTGTAACTGTTAATTAAGTACCTGTTAATTACTTGAACTATTATGTATGAAACTATTATGTATGATGCAACATGGTGGCAAACCTCCTGACTGTCTGTGTGGAAACACCTGATTGGTCAGAGGTTACATCATGATTCATGGACATTCCAATATATGTATGTACGTATGCTCTGAGATAGCCAGACTAGTTAGACTGCTCTAAGACATCAAGACTCTGCCTGTAAGTCATTTGAAATATAATAAATCTTTACCTATATTCCTATTGAGAACACAGCCTTACAACAAGGCTGTATCAGAACCAGTCCAGAATAGATGTGTTGACGCTTGCCTAGTGGTGAGCGCCTAACAACCTGCCTAGCTGCTTATTCTAATTAATGGTGTGTTCTATTTCTTTCAAGACAGTAAATTGTACATAGTCTAATCACGCATTCAAATTGAGGAAATCAGTGAGATCCATATAAACATTAACACTATCAAGTTTTTCAGTCTTTCTTGTGACATATGGTGGAACACAGATATGATTGATTTCACTTGGGAAGCTTTGCATTAAGGAAGTGGTCAGGTAAAAGCTGCTTTTACAGTAGACATCACCACTTTTTTTCCACCCCAGTCCGGAATACCCCTAGTTATTTGGCATCCCATGTGACACTTGATCAGGAAATATGTCATATCCACCAGAATCCAGGGAATATGACATCTCTACCAGAGTTGGCAAGGACTATTGGCAAGGACTAGGGCTAGGAGGAGAATCAAAACTAGACACTTCAGCATTGCTTTGAATTCCTTGATGGAGTTTTGTTTCTTAAAACCCTGTGCCGTATAGCTACTCTTCCATCCTTATCATGAGCTCTGCTAGGGCTAGAGCTAGGTCTCGTTTTAGTGCATTTAAATACTCCCTAGACATTAATGTCTTAGCAGATATGGGCCCAGCTACATCTCACCATCATAACCCCTGGTTGCACATCATCATGCATTTCGTCAACTGTATAAGCTCTGAGCTGGAGGGAGAAGAAACTCCACTCGTAATGGTGCCAAATTCTCTGAAGGATACAAAATTTCATGAGGGAAAGCCAAATCTACTAGGATATTTGCACAGGGATATCATTATACCCAGGGATGACTGGCTCGACTGCCATGCTGCATTGGAAATTGGATGAAAATCCTATAGAATTGCCGTGTATGTGTGTCTAGTATTTATTATTCATGTTGATTACATCTTCCAAAATACTTGCATTGATTACATAATTTGTATTGTATCATAATTATATTGGAGAGACACATGTGTAAAGATTTGACAGAGAAATATAATTAGCCACCATTAATCTGATCCATTGACATCCTTCATCTCAGCAATCTATAGCAGATAAATAAAGAGTCTTGATTGTGGCATTGATGAGACATTGCCATCTGGAGATTCTTGGGATGAGTATTGAGATCCGGGAGTCTGAGGCAGCTAGCTGAGCATTGGGTTAAGACTGCATGTGACTAGGGTCTTTGCTTCTGGTAGTTTCTCTAGCGGAAGTGGTTCGTACACAGTCATTTGATTCTACTTTGTCATAAAGAAAGGCAGGTCCTTTGAGCCAAGATGTTTGAGTGAGTTTTTGAGTGCCTGAGTATGGGTAGCACAGTCCTCTGGGTTGACAGGTGTGTCAACAAAGGACCAATCAGATGGCTAGGAGAACTTTTTAATGATGTCAACCATATTTCCAACATAGTGTGTGAATCTTCTTTCATATAACCTAGAACCACCTTGCTGTTGCTGTAGAATTTGATCTTGTCTGGCTTTCTTATTATCTCTGGATGGCATTCACACAGTGGCACAGAGTTCTATCCGTGGAATGGTTGTAGCAGGTAACTTGCTTCCACCCATGACAAAGGTGACACTGACTTCTCCATGTACATTGACGGAAATGAGGTACAAACATGACTAATGGCATCTTGAGATGCATCACAGAAGACACGAAGAGACACGAAGAGAACATAGAATGACGCTGCCAAAACCCTCCAGTGTGAATGGATGTGGAATCTCAATGAGGTGGAGTGATCCAAATTCTTCTTCCAGTGGTTCCATTCAACTAGATCTTCTCTAGATGTTCTGGGTCATTGCAGCCAAGTTGTTGAGCTTCTCCTGCATTAATAGCATCCGTGGTGAGAGCTGTCCAAGGATTACCAGTGAAAGACATCATAGATTGTGTAGACAATGCTCAAGGCTCCATGCTCATGCTGGGTAAAGAGACATTCTGGAATTTTAATTTGGTTGACAAACATGTTTCTGTTGGTGTCCCAAGCGATGCCAACAGTCCGTTGAATTATTGCTTTTTCAAGGTTCAGGTCGATGTGGTCTGATACCCTCTGTGACTCTGGGAAAGCTTCAAGGAGTGATTGGAGACAATCTTGTGGAGTTGAATGTTGTGTTTGGCAAACTGATCTTTGACTGAAAAGATAACTTCAATGGCTTCCTGTGGTGTTGGAGCTTATCCAAGTCCATCTTTGACATAGAAGTGATTCTGAATGAAGTCATGAGTCTCTTGGCTGTAGTCTGATACTCCCATCATTGCAACTCATAGTTGGCCACTGCTGGACTTGAACTGTTGCCAAAGATGTGGACAGTGGCCCAATATTCGTTGAGAGGGTTGGATGGATCATTGTCCTGGAACCAAAAGAAAGGAGATAATTGTAATGCCCTGGAGCAACTTGAAAGCAGTGGAACATGGATTTGATGTCTGCTATGAATGCCACCTCTCCTTCCCTGAATTTTGACAGGATGCCACAGAGGCAGTTATTCCAGTCTGGACCTTGAAGCAACACTGAGTTAAAGCTAACTCCCAAGTATTGTGCAGAGCTGTCAAAGAAAAGACAGATCTTATCCTTGCTGGGATGATGGATGGGAAACAAGGGAAGTCACCAGGATTTTCCTTCCTCTGAGGTGGATCAGACACTGGGATTTTATTCCACATAGCCATTCTTAATATTGTTGTTCATAAACTTTAGGGCTTTATCGAATTCTTGAGGGGTTTTCTTCACATGGATGAGTGTATTCAGAGGTCTCTTGAGAACAGCGACGGAAGCTTCGAAGAGTCTGACTTAAATGGGAGTTTCCTTCCTTCCTCAGTGTTTTTGACTCCTTCATCAAGAATCCGGAGAATTTTTTTGTCTTCAATGATCAGCTCTCATCCTGTCGCTGAATAAAGATGCCAGGCAAGTTGAGCTGGCCAGGAGGCTGTGATTTGGCATGAAAATAGGGATGGCACTTGGCAGACTGAGAGTACTTGGATGACTATTCCCACTTTGTCAAACAGAACCAATAACTGCCCTGCCGAGAGTAGTGTGATGGGCTTAAGATTCCTTCGTGTTGACATAATCCAAAGGCTTCTTACTGGACCATTGTCTCTTCCAAGGAGGAGGAGGAACTGGTGTGTCTTGTTGGAATGGCTAGAAGCAAGATGCTTTAAGTGCTTGTGTTGATGGACAATCTCTGGAGTAGCCACTTCATCTCTGGTGTCTGATATCTCCAAGATTTTGAAAAGACTTGGCAATCATAAGCTACTTGAACCTTGAAACTGGTGATTCTCCTTCCACTGTTTGAAATCTTGCTGCCCAAAGTGGAGAGAGAATATTGAAAGAGATTAAGCGCTGCATTTAAGAAGTCAAAGAGAGTTTTATCGGCAAAGGAGGTCTTTGACTGGTCATAGATGATGTAAATGTCTTGGCTCTTGTCCTGGGCTATAGCTAGTCTGATGTTGCTTTGGAGTTGTTTTAAAACCTACAAATCTGATGCCAGTAATGGCGATCTGTAGCCTCTTGCTTCATTAATCACAAGACTGACAATAATGTGGTCAAGAACAAGTTCAAACAGACTATAGAGCATTGAATTATCTTCATAACATGAAGTCAACCAATAAGGCTCATTCTTTGAGCCCTAACTCTTCGGTCATTCAGCTTCACCATCAAGTACAGACCTGGATCAGCTAATGCCAATGCAGATGGCTTGTCCAGACAGGCATGGTCGCAGCAGATGGGCAACTACAATGAACAACACCCTCAGATTAGAGCAGACCTTAACCAACCCTCTGTCAGGTTCAACCACCACTCATAGACGTTTTAACAAGTTTACAGACCTGTTGTGACAAGTTCATCACCTAGCACAAACAGCACATTACAACTTACATGGCTAAAAGATTGCACCTTTTCACCCAATCAATGGCTCAAGGCCTCCACAGGGAAGGAGGAATGTTAGGCTAGCCATCCTAACAAAACATTGAACATGGTGATGATGACATCACGGTAGATAAGTAATTATTACTTAACAGGGCATTGAACAATTACATGGCACAATCTGATTGGTCATAGTCATACTGATGTTGCCCATGTAGTTAGTTCTGTGCAGTGTTGTTTTCATCAGCTATTTTCAATTGTGAATTGCTTTAGTTTCCACGTGATTATTTATTGTAGCGTAGATAGTGTCAGTACCGGAAGTAGCAGCTAACATAACCATGTTTACACACCTTGTGCAAGATTCTCTGAAGGAAATTTCCCATTTGCATTGACGAAGAAGAAATGTCTTCTCAGGAAATTACTGTTCTTAATAGCAGGATAGAGTCATTAGGTTATTTTTACATGTTATGAGTATATTACTCACCTGATCGAGCTTTTGATAATTTTGAAGATAATAGGAAATGCATCATCTTATCCGGGATGTTACTGAGTTGTTGACATGAATATCATGATGCAGTTTACACCAGGTTTTAATAATTATGTTACATAAATTACTCGGTGACAAAATACAATAATAATACATTTATGGAGTCGGCAAAATTTAATGTCCCCAATCCCTCTTCTCAGTGCTATCATCTAAATAATAAACTTTGTCCGTCTAGTCATGTATGCACAAAACTAAAATTATTCCTTGTCTTGATTATGGAACCCTGGAGAAAGTTAATGCTGAAATTTACTGCAAAATTAAAAAAATCCAGCAACCATATATGCGATATTAAATTTGACTTCACCGTCCAGTTCTCAAGAAAATGCCAGCTATGCTATCGCACCAAGTTTGAAGAATGATAGCTAACAATTTTCTAGGTCTCTGATTATCACATACCAAGTTTGAAGAATGACAGCTAACAATTTTCTAGGTTTCTAATTAATTTACCATGTATATTTAACAAAAACAAGCAAGTCCTGGATGTTACTGATGTACAAGGTTGAGTCCTAATAGACGAAGCGTATCTCCAGAACTCCAACATGGTATTCAAATTTTGTCAAAGTTTTCATGAAGGTGTGTATCAGTTGGAGGTTGTCAGCAATATTGAGTATTTCACTGGCAAAGTGAATGCAAATAGACTCTTTAGCAGCAACTGAGGGTCAGCGATTAGAAGAAGCTGTACACAGAGAGAGAAGAGTTACTATACATTTTTGTAGAACATCTCCTGGGTGCTTAGGCTCACCTTGATGGGGAGGATACCTACTAGATATCCAGGAATCATGGAGAGCCAGTTATTCATTTTCTAGACCCTGCTTCATGGGAAGCTAAACTGCTATGTTTAAATGAAGCTTGTTAATTTTAAACCATTTGGTGGTTTTGTGAGCATTTTCACGATGCTGCAAGTAGTATTTTTGCCTCATACCAGATTTCCTTAAAGTTGGATTTTGAATTTTTAAATGTAAATGTGATGTGATCAATATATCTCTTTTTTACTACCAATCCCCCTCCCCTCCCAATCCTACCTAAATGGGAAACACCCAAGTAACCCTGTTATTATGTTTTCAAGGTGGTGTGGCTTCCATAAAATTTGCTTTAGCAACAGTGTAATATATTTTATAAATATTTGCATTATTCCCAAGCCACAGGTGGAGTGTGGGTGGGATTTGGGGGTGGGATTGTGGGATCCCATAGGGTACCAGTCACCAGCAAAAAGTGTTATTATTCCCCAAAGAAATGGACCATTTTATGATGAAATCAAGAGAGACCAGTTTTTGCAGCAGCATTGCCTGATGATTCAACCACTAATTTTCTTGCAAATCTTATTTAATATGGCTCAGAAAGCTTCGAATACTGCCAGAGCGGCCCAGTAGGAGCTGGGCAGTAGGAGCTGGGCAGGAGAATGCCTCATCTTAGACTCTTCTCATCAATGTCCTTTGGCCGCTCTATCCAGGGGTGGGGGGTGAGGGAGAGGTTGGGCATACGAACACTCTCTTGCGAGAGGTAGTTCTGCCCCTGTTAAGCAGTTCCAAGTATACAGACTGCCATGTTGTGATCCAGACAAAACTATATAATTATATATATGACCTCGCTTTAAGTCAACCATTTTCTTGATTTTGCATTTTTGAAGAAGTAACCCATATTTGCACCCTTTTAAAGTTTTTTTGCCACCCTTAAGTGAATTTCCCTAACTTTTTACCTTAATATACAAGATATCAGGTAGAAGGGAACAGATTGTACAAGTAGTTTTGCTTTTTGGAAATTGCTTATGTTTATGTTTTGGGGGCATTTTTGTCACCATTTAAGGTCTATCAAGTCTCATCATGACTGGTTTTTACGTTATTAAATCTACAATGACCTCAGTAATCGACTTGAAATTTGCTCTCTCAACATTTCGACTAGATGCACCAGCTTTCATCAGGAATAAATCATATTCTCATCAGGAATAATCATAATCATTTTTACTGATGAAGGCTGGAGCATGTAGTCAAAATGTTGAGAGATAAAATCTCAAGTTGATTGTTGGGAGGGTCATTGTAATTCCATTATGTAATCAATTTCTCTGAGTTTTTTGGCTGAGGCAAGGCTTAAAGCCCTCACACCACTGAATATCATTTGTAATTCCATTATGTAATCAATTTCTCTGAGTTTTTTGGCTGAGGCAAGGCTTAAAGCCCTCACACCACTGAATATCATATCTGGTTTCAGAAAGTGTGGCATCCCATTTGATCGTAATGCCATTCCTCTTTCTACTGAGAGTGTATCTACTGATAGTGAGGAAGTCTTACTAAACGACACTACATCCCCATCCTCTTCAGTTATATGCAATAGAGCATCCCCTTCTCCTTCAGTTATGTACAATGCTACATCGTTGGTTACATTTACAGTCGATCAGACTGAGCTCTACACCAAGCGACTTGAGTAAGGATACAATGTATATGATGAGGAGTATATTGCTTGGCTTCAACTATAACATCCGGAGGACTTGCCGAGCAAATTGGCTGTTTGTAGAGGGGAAACTTCAGTAATTGATGTCTTTTGCGATGTGGCATGTCTGGAACCTGTCCAGCAAATTGACACCTCATGTGATACTTCAGCTCATTGTGATAATCAAGTTGAGTCTCCCATTGTTTCTGAAATATCTCATACTCATTGTGATCGTCCAACTTAGTCTCCTGGTAAGTGTGATAGTCCAACCTCTAGTGATGGTCAAAATAAATCTCCTGCTATTTGTGATCAAACCTGTGATGGTCAAACCAAATCTCCTACCCTCAGTCATTACACTAAGTCATTATCTCAAGGCACCTCCGCATCAGTCACTGGATTGCTATCTGAAGAGAGCTCAGGTTGCTCCACATCTACTATAACCTTGCTCAGTTCAGTCACTAGCATCCACTGAGAGAAATTGAAAATACTACTACTGAGTGTGAAGCTACTCCTCTGCGTGGATGGTTTGAGCCAAGTAAAGAGAAAGTTAGCCCAATAGCCAAGTACTTAAAGATTCCAGTTGAAAATAAGAAGAGAGCACCAGCTAGACCTGCTAAATCTCGTGCTATGACAGGGGCCAGAGTTTACAAGTTCCGAGTGTTGGGCAATTTCAAAGGAAAAGTAGAGTAAAAAAAATTGAAGAGGAAAAAGAAAACGGGAAAAGATTGCGTGAAGAGAAAAAGCATCAGCATGGAGAGGGAAACCTAATGAAAAGCAGAAATGAGAGCTAAAAAGGCTGAAAAGCAGATCAATGCTAAGGCAAAACGAATCAGAGAAGCTGATGAGAAGGCCAGACCAGTGGAGGAGAAAGGGAGCAAGAAATGTAAAGGTAGAGCTGGAACAAAAATCTTTGAGCCAATGTCTAGACCAGAAAAGATAGTGATCACTGTTCTGTATGCAACCGGTCTTATCAGGAGGACATTGATATTGGTTCAGGAGTAGAATGGGTCCAGTGCTGCACCTGCTCTAGATGGTTGCACGAGGATAGCATTATGGATAGCATTGAAGACAATGGAAAATTATGTGCACAATTTTTATCTTGTTCCCTACACCTCATTGCATTTCTTTGGATGAAAATATATAGTATGGCTCTAATGAGCTCAATACAGATCTTGAATGCGTTGCACGCTCAATGATATCAACATTATTGCACGTATATAGCTATACTACAATTTCAAGGTGAATTTTTAGCGTCTAGAGTGGACAACCATTACCTAGTTCAAAATTACTGCAAGCATAAAAGGTGGGGTTTGTTCATAGTTTGAGTTATAAGAGAAAAACTAAAGATCAGTCGATAAAATGGGCAGTTTAACGCCTGGACGATGTTTGGTACTCATAGTCGAAGATTGGTCCCCGACCTACATCTCTCCTGCAGGCTGCTGCTCCACATGTAACAATAGCGTGGTAGAACAGCTTCCGGATCATGTAAAGAGTAAGACTCCGGAAGTCGAAAAATTAGTGCGCGTCAATTATTTTTCGCGGATATATTTTTAAACGCACTTTTCTCTACTTATCTTAAACGCGCGCGCTACAACTCGCGCGCTAAAATGGAGGGTTCAGAAGAAGGCATATGCCAAAAGCTCAGATTTTATACAAATATTTGTATTTTTCTAACCTTGTACAGTATCTTTGGATGTATTTTAATAATCTTTGTATTTAGTCACACTAAAGACCTGAGAAAACATGAACAGACTGCTGTGCATAGTTCAGCAAGTAAAAGTGTGGAATCTGCAAGCTCTCTTACCTCATACATTCGAAACAGAGATGGACCAAAGAGAGAAGAAGCTGTCATAGCAGCAGAGGTTAAGTTTGCTTCAAAGATGCAAGAATGCAAGTTCTGAACTCCGTTATCTTATTACTCTAACATTCTTAAATATCAGTAATTGCAACTTTGGATATATTTGGAGTTTTAACTGGTATAAAATTCGTAGTGGAATAACATGTATTAGTATTAATGAGACATGGGAGTTGGCAGCCCTGCATATATACCTCAGGACAGAACAATATTCAGTAACACAACTGCAAATTAAACAAAACAATACATCAGAGGACAAAATTATACAGGGTACTGTGTTTTGATTGCTTGTATGACGCTGGCAAAAGCTTCAGCAGTTGTGCGGGCATTCCTCTCCCTCCACATAAACTCATCGAGGTATGAAGGAAGTTGATCACGGTGGACCCCCTTCATCCTTTTCAACTTTATCTTCACCTGCATAAAATCAAATTATCGACATACTGTGTATATCTTGTGGTATAACTCACTCTATTCCAGTAAGATTCCACATTTTGTGTGTGCACACCTGTGAGACTGGATTTAAAAACTCTACTGAATGGTTAACAGTCTGATGAGCACCCACTTCAGGCAGAGTAGCAACCTGTCTGTACGCAGCCCACTGATCCGAATGGATGATTGTTCCATTTGCAACATGCGACCGTATGATGGGGAGTAGTGTTGCAGCATCTCTCCGGGGAACTATTTGCATGTAACCTGAAAATTTGTGTTGAACAACTACATAGAATGGAGTGGAATTGTGATTGTTTCCAGCATACCCAGTGCAGGAGTATGACTGGTGTCCACCAATCCAAACACCCATATGTCAGAGGTTGGTGGCCGGCCCCTATGATGCTGTATCCACAATAATTATAATAATGATGTTATTCTGATAAGAATGTAGTGTTGATTGACAATTAGAATGTGACAATTGACAACACACCTTAGGCTGGTGACTGAATTGGGACTCATCAATTTGGATGATGACTCCAGGCCCACCTAAAATTATTGGATAACTACAAAGGGCTGTTGAGCATACTTCCCGCAACCACTGGAACACATTAATGGCAGTTGGTCGACTGCACCCGGCTTCACTTGCAGCGGCAGTAACTGGGTATACTCTCTGGCCCACCATTAAATATATCATAAGAAGCCAAGTTTGTAGAGTAAGCATTGACTTCGAAAAGAAGCTCCCTTCAATAATAATAAATATATATAATATAATAATTATCTCTACTATTATATCTAAAAATATCGACATAGACATACAAACCATGCCGAATCGTCTCGTCTTTACAGTTTTACACGCAGGACACCCACATGCAAATCCATCTTTCAGGATGGACTTCTTACGTCCAACCATAGTTACATTGCAACTGTACACCAAGATACAACACCAAACATGTTTATCATAATAATTATTATTATCCTATTATTATTACTTTTTAGATATTTTTTCCCTTACATTCCACAAGTAACAGTACTTGCCAAAAGAGATTTGCTCCTCAAGTAGTCAATGACTTCCTTGTTTTCCCCAAAATGCAGCAGGAGCAATCGACCTGATCGTTGTTGAAGCCATCTCGCTCTGCTTTGTACATAGCGCGCGCGTTTAAGATAAGTAGAGAAAAGTGCGTTTTAAAATATATCAGCGAAAAATAATTGACGCGCAATAATTTATCGACTTCCGGAGTCTTACTCTTTACATGATCCCAGCTTCCTACAGAAGTATATAGTAGACATAAAACAATATATTATAATGTTGGATTAGTATTCTTAAGCCTTATTACGGCCGAGATATAATAGCAAGTTCGAAATGCGGTCGCTTACGCTACCCAAAGCTCTATTTGGTAGGCAAATATATATGTTCACTAGAGGCTAGTTGGAAAACTACTATATATCTTGCATTGAGGTTTTTCATCAATTGTTTCTTGGTCCAAGCATTGGCTAGTGCATCTTCTATTGATATAGCTATGGCTTGTAGCTGTAGCTCTCACATGGCCATAGGAAATACAGTAGCAAACAAGGAAAAAATTAATTTGGGGACTTCCTTCTTTGGATTAAGCCAAAACCAGTCCAGCAGATATACTTACAGCTATTTTATAGCAATAGCTTTCTAACATTTATTCAGAGACCTCTATTCAAAACCACCATAGGGTTTAGATGGCCTAATCTGTGTCTGCAAGTAACTTAGTAACTGATTCCCAAGTCTTCAATAGCGGGCTTGCTTTGTTGGGCCAATCCTGGGCCAGCAGAAGCTAGTAGAGCTCCAGCTGTTGAGAGTGGGTTTACTTTCTCAGTGCTTTATTGAAAGCGAATTCTACATGTAAATAGGATGACTAACAGAAGCTCATGCATTTTATCAACTTTCTTTGTTCTAACAAAGCCACAAGAGCACATTTAACACCATAGAACACTGACAAGGGCAGCTAACAAAATTTATTCACTAAAAAATCTACTGGATAACAACATGTCCAGATAAATACTTCAATAAGAGTTTAGTTTGTAGATAGCTAGTTAAATAGGATATGCTAGGAAGCATGATGATGAGGGGGCAATGGATCTCATGCCTAAAATGCCATGGGTGCTTGCTTAACCGATTAAGCGCCGACTTACCCGCGGTAAAATTATTAACGATTTAATTACTAATTTTTCCCTCGAGCTTCTTATAGGACGTCAGCACAGGAAACCTCGTTCATATGGAAGCCCAGTGATTGCTCTACATCCTGATTTTTGAATGAAACCCAAGGACCAAATATACAGCATTTGGCAAGCTTTTCAAAATTGAACCAAGACTTATATACCATATATTTGGGCATATTCATATAATTTGACACAGAATCAAGACAAAACTTCCTAAGACAAAACATTTTGAACAGACAATATATGAATCGAATATTTGAATAGAAAAAGTATGTGTGTGTGGGTAGAATGTGGGTGGGTAGAATGTGGGTGGGTAATTTGATGAAGAATGAAGGAGAGTGAGAGAGTAGCATTGTAATACATGTTGTGTGTGTGTGTGTAGAAGGGCAAGACCAGGCTCTATCAACACTTCCCAGGCATCTAGAACACAAAGACACAACAATAGAGAAAAATGCATTATTAGACACAAGTATCCACACTTTTTACCAGGAGGCACACACATACACCATACACAACTTATATTTCATGGTCACGAGAACAAAGAGAATACATGCAACACTAATATTCCACCAAGGTATGATACGGTCAGATCCAATGCACAAATGAACCTACAGTAACCACACTCATTTAGGCTTTCATGCCTCGAACCATTTTTATGCACACCAAACAGAAGTAGAAGGGGGAAATGACCTAGTTGCAAATTGAGACGTTCTAGCCGAGATGTAGGAAACATACAAGGCAGCGAGAAGAATAGGAACCAATCAATGTTTTTACTAAGCTAATCCGAAGATCTAAATAACTATCCTGCCTCTTATGTAGAGAAGTGTTTGAAAAAAGGAAACAGATAAAGGCATTCAATAAAGGCGTTCAAAAAAAAAAACTTCTACCAGAGCAGACCAAAGAATGGGCTACTATATACAATTTCGGTAGAAAATCAAAGAGATGGTGCAAGGGGGTGTTTGCATATTTGGTAGACACCCCTCATGAATGATTGATAATCAGGTAAACAGGGAGGGGGGCAAGACACATACAGTCGAGAACCATCAAGCTGATGATGTTTCACAGTTGGTTGTTGTCCTTGCCACAAAGCTGCATGCATATTAGTCATCATGTCAATCACACCCTTGTCTACCCACTAAAGCCAGGAGTGAACTATTTGATCTGTAATCATATTTTCCTCTATTCTTCCTTCTTCCACTTTGTAAGTAACTCCTTAGGAAAGTTTTTCCTATTAGGCCTAGCTGTGCCACATGCACCAACCCCTCTAATAGTCTGCGTGTGAAATAAATTAGGACTTGTATAAAAGTTATCCATGTATACCTGAAAGTTCTTGTGCTCAAATCCCTCCAACAAATCTAACACTACCCGACTACACAAACCTGTACTATCTCCTGTTTCCACATCTTCCCAGTATAAATTTGTAATCGATAAATATAACCATTCCTTGCATCCAAAAGCACAAATACTTTTATGCCCCATTTCGTAGGCTCATCCTTCATATATTGCTTGAAGCCAAGCCTCCCTTGATAGGGAATCATGGCTTCATCAATGCTAAGCTCCTGATGCAAACAATACTCGCTTTCAAAGCTTATACAGCCTATCATAATTGGGATTACCAGATGTTACCTGTGAGCTAGCAATGGAGTTGACATGCATGTAGCCGCATCAACTGCCTAAACCTCCAAAGGGGCATTACTCTACTCACCAAACTACATGACAAATCAGGATATTCACAAGACCAGTACATGTCTATAAGGGGAAGTTTTGAAATGCCCATAACAATCAAAAGTTCTACAAAAGCCTCCATTTCTTCTTCACATGTATCATGCCAATTATGGGGGAGCCCCACCCTAGAAACATACATATTAGTCTCTCTCACATGGAGGTCCCACACATCAACAGTAAAAAAAAAAGATAAAAAGCACCTAGTAACGAACTTGTTACACCGAGCAAAGTTGAGTTTGGGCCAGAATTGTCTCTTTTTTTCTCCAGCGACCTTCGACTTGATAACTAGTGCTAGATGAGCGAGCCTTACTACTACAAACTCGGGACTGGGCCTGCCTATTACCAGTACCTTGTGGTGGTGGACTACATGAACCTCTACTCTAGCACCACACCTCACATTCTCTGTAACACATAAATATGTATACAAACAAATATTCAAATATCAATTTTGATAACTTACTTATTCCAGAAGAGTCCCCTGTAGCAGATTGTAAGGACGGAGGGTCAGTAGATAGTAAGGCTGGAGGGTCAGTAGATGGTAAGGATGGAGGGTCAGTAGATGGTAATAAGGATGGAGGGTCAGTAGATGGAACGGAAGGAGTGTTCAAATGGTCACTCTCTTCTTCAGAGGCTGAAAGGAAATATATAATAGTAACTCTACAAAATTTCCTTTGTACCAACCTACACTAAGTCCAGAGCTCCCACAAGTAGATGGTAACAATGGATCACCTTCATCTCCAACGGACTGCCAAGAAAGAAAAGTTGATAACATAAACCTTAGACGAACGTTTTTTTTGAAAATTCAAATTCAAATTTGATAAGTAATAAAAAAGCTCAACCTACATTTATGGCTATAACTAATCTTCTTCAACTGCTACGTTAGAAATATTTATATCCTCAAAAAACACAAGAATAGGCAACAGTTTGGTTAGCGAATTACCTCAGAAGATTGTGGAATACAATGGCAACCAAACGCTAAGGTAGAAACAAACATACCATCGAGAAATCCTTCCACCCGAGCATTTTGACTTAGAGCCAGGGGATCCAGGGCACAACCATGGTAGGCATATATCTCTGGCCTTCTTTCCCACCAGAATCCGAGCCAGGGCCGCTAGTGTCGTCGTCAAAAAGAAGAAAAGTTACTTCGTACAAAACAAAGCATCCTCGCCATCTTGAAAACCGAAGTTATGAGCAAAAAGCGGGGCGCGGCCGACACATATAGCAGCACGTGTAAATGACGTTTTTAGAATGATTCAGCATTCTTTTGGGCATGTGCAGCAACAAGAATTTGGCACTTAGTTCAAATGTATTTTTTTATATAATTTTTTTCGCGAGTCCGATTTCCTTTTGCGCCATATGGCGCTTATGGCGCTTAATCGGTTAAATGGGAAAGGAAATAAGAGTACAGTGCTATGCTGAAGTCTGGCATGATGCTATGTAACCAACAATCAACACTCCAAACCACATCAAGAGCACAAAATTTCACACTGGGTTTGAATGTTTGTGGTCTATGTTTTCACAGTTGCCTGTCACATGATAATCTATAGATGAAAAATCAGTCCTTACAAAGGAAAAGGAGAACAAATGCAGAGTCAGCTGACTTACGCAAATGTATTACTACTTCTATGAGCATACCAAGATTACCAAGGTTATGTCAATCTTCACATTCTATGGTGAAACATCACAACTCAAACCAGTGGCAGATAACCCTGTTTGGTATAGAGTATTATTCATAGCCAGGCAGCTACTTAATGCAAAATGGATATCTGGTTTATAGTACTGTTTCTGATGATGTCTTTTTTCATAAGGAATATTTTTGTCTTGGTTATGTATTTCAGATCCTCCATTTATGGGATTCACTTACATAAGCAACTACAGAAGCAAAAACAAACATTTCACATAAATATATTATGGTGAATCTGTATGTTAAATTATTTTTATCTCAAAAGCTGAGTGTATTATTTTTTAATTATAAAATAATAAAACTTGACTTCTAATAGTCAACTTAATATTTACCTTCTTGACATTTCAACTGGATCTGGCCTGCAATAGACTATAGTCGAAATGTTTAGAAAGTGAATTTCGAGTTGATTATTCAGAATATTATTGTAATTAACTGTTTATAAAGACCTGCTTAGGAAAGTCCAAAACTCCACAAGAACCTAAGCTTACATGAAATTTTCTTTTGTAAATCGAATGATAATATAGTACTGCATAGATATTGTTTACTACTGAATGGAATTGATTCTTGTATGAACTGCGGCTTATTCTATATAATGAGTTTGGAATGTGGATTAGAAAAGGAATGGCAATTGAAGACAAAGGTGAAAGGTTAAGGCTGCTAGCTTCATATGAAAGTTCCATCATTATGTTTATTTGAAGATAATGTCTGCAGCGGCTATCTTCATTTCAAGCTAGTCATATCCTGCACCTTCGTATATACCAAAACAATTCTTGCTCATGCAGTCCTTCGATGTGCACAGTTTATAGGTTTCTACTTCCAATCACTGAAAGTTTGGGGATCAACGAGTTCATTTACTTCTACTCTACATCGTTACATCTAGAGAAATATGCACACACGACATATTTGACTAACCTTAAAGATTTAAAGTACTCTTTACAATTTCAGTCTTCTGATTAGGATACTTGGTCATGTCAGATAGAAGGCTAACTCTCATGTATGGATTTGGGTTCCTAGCTTCATGAGACATTGGTAATCCTGTTGCTCTATTAATGAAGACTGAAATGTAGTCATTAGAATATTTGACACTCAGGAGTACTCCTTGATAGAACAGTCATCTTTAATATTTGTCTTAATAGGGCCTGGTTTAGCAGGTGCCTTGTTCTACAAATTATGACATAATAATAATGAGAGATTTCATAAATGCACATGAATTTTGAACTTTCTGTGTTTAAAGGCAAACAAATGGCAGAAGTAATGGTAACAAGTGTTGAAGTTAATCCTATCAAATATATGATGATGGCAGCTTCTGTGATAAGCAATCCCTGATATAAATAATAGCTGCATCTACAAAATAACTTATCAGCTATAAGTAGTTCAAACTTGTGTTGTGTTAAAATAATTTTCTGACTAGACTAACAATAGAGTAAGGCATAGCTAGTAGAATATCCTTACATTTGCCCACTAGACTACATCCATTGTGCTGATGAACTTGTACATAATGTAGTAATGAATTACAAGTTTAGGATTTTTCCACTTGAAAAAGGATTACATTAATTCCTCAAACACTTCGGTACTGGTCAGATTGATTTACTTAATCCTCAGCACTACCTACCATAACATACAGACACTCATTTCTCTTTAGCATAAATTTATTCACTTGTTGTTCCAAGTCAATGTGACAGTTACTAAATATATTCTGCCATGGCCCTCACTTCACTTTGCAGCATGTACAAGCGGTTGCTGTATTTCTTTTCATTATCAATGGTGGACAGTGGAATGTTAATCTCGCCCAGAAACCTGTCAATGCCTAACCTGATCCAGTCCCACACACTTAGACAGAGAGAGTGGGAAGGCAATGTCAGACTGCTCAAGTCGAAACTATGCATTGACACAGCGAAATCAGAGAGGAAATATCATTAAGATTTATATCTATAATGCACTAGTCTATATAGTTAGGTCAAGATAACAAACATAGTGATTAAAGTATATCATATCCACAAACTAAAGTTAAGATGTGTCATCATTTTTTTAATCCTTAAATGGAATGAATCCGATAGGCATAAGGATATACATGTACAAGACAAAATGGTTTTAAGGTTTTAAGGGGGGAATAATGTCAAAAAAATACACCTTGACAATACCAATTATATTTTCCACACACTACCCTCTATCAACATAATTTTTGTACCAAAATGTAGCTTAGAAGATAAGCTATTTAATGATGTATTTAACTTTTGTCATATATATTTTTTATGCCAAAGTGTCAGCCAGGAAATCCAGTCCACAAATTAAAAACCATTAATAATGCTAAGTGGCTGCTAGGTGGTTTATTGGTAAGAGTACATGTAGTAGCCTAAATAAGTATGATAATGCACCATAGGAGGGGGGGGGGGGGGGGGGGAAATCCCTTACAAACCACATGCAGATATGCTGGTCTATACCCAACACATTCTCATAACAGTGAAAATAAAATAATTTAGGTTAAAGAGCACACAATAAGCATTCTGGTGATATATAAATTATGGAGTTTGGGTGAGAAATCAGGGAGAAATTTGTGGAAATATGTGGAAATTCTTCTAATCTAATGCGACGCGATTCTTCTTCACACTTGCTGGGTTTCTAATGAAAATAGTGAGTGCAAAAGCTGTCGTAACTGCATCATAGAATCTTCAAATGTTCTGAAACTTGGAATATGACTTCTATATGAGCAGAGACACCATTTAAAATAGTTGTTAAAAAAATTAAAGTTAGCATTTTGACATTATTCCCCCCTTAAATCTTATCAACATTCTACTGCTTATTTAAATTATCATGATGAGATTGGTATACATGGCATTAGATGATAGAGGGTTTTCTACTTGGTGGTAGTCTACATTGCTATTAGTCATTTATTTTAACCAACTTTCAGTTGAGAAGTACAGATCCAATGAATTTTTTGATTATATATTAAATTTTCTCACTCAAGCTGATTTGTTTGTTTGTGCATTTGTTCTTTTAACATTTTTTGTTCTTCTGTTTTTTTTGTTAGTTTGAGTATTTTTCCCCCTTTATATATAACTTTAATATATATAATTTTCTTAAACCAATACATTTATTCTATAAGAATTTTTTCTTCTTTTCATGCTTTTGGTTATTGTTATTTTTATGGGTTGGGCTTTGTCAGTTTGTTTCTATATAATATAGTAGGTGAGATTTGGTGAGATTTGGAGAGCCAACCATTTCCAAGTCTTTGTTTTGCATAATCCAACTCTGAACATTTGGTACTTCAGAATTTTTAATCATTTTTTCTCTCTAGTTGGTCTTGTAGTCTCCTTCACACTTATATACACATAGCATAGGGGTCATCATAGTTATGCTTATCAGCAGACTAAAGGTCATCATGCTCAATTATATACACTAGGTCTGTCACACCCTCAGTTCTTGAACTAATGAAGATTCAACTTTATATTCCAATGTTATCATCAACATAACGATTGGAATGTGCGCAGATTGTAGGCACCTACATTTCAAATGTTGAACAGTAGGATCCTACAGGTTAACTGTTACTTTTGTCTTTTGTAGGAATAATACTCAAAATTCGTGCATTAAATTTTTTGACTAACCTTAAATTTTTAGTCTGTATACAGGAGTTAGTGCATCTTTTATAATTGCCGTTGTTTTTGTGGGCACTTCTTTGTGTCAGGTTTGAAGCAAGCCATGATATAAGGATTTGGATTACTTATTTGGTCCTCAGTGGCTCCGAGTTCTGCTCTATTGATTAGAACTGAAATGTCCTCGTTGACATGATGTTGGATACTTAAAAGGACTCTTCCAGTATAATGGAACAATCAGGCTTCATTTGAGGCAATGATAAAGTAATAGGAGCCTGTGAGTTTATAGAACATGACAAATTGTGTTTATTTCATATTTAATAGAATACCAATGAACAAATTGTTGCTCATGAATGTGAACATTTAATCAATCCCATCCCAGTAACTCTCACAAACTAAGCAAGAGCTCTAACATTTAAGCTATCCCCTAACCATCTACACGTACATCTATATACTGACCTTATTTTGCAGCGTGTCCACATTATTGTCTTTTAGAGATAAACAATGTGGATCTGAGTGAGATGATGCAACGGCTGATGTGAGTTGAGAATGACCCATTGTGGGTATTACGGTGCATCAAGAGTATACTTACTTAGGAAGGTAGGAGAGGGTCAGGAAGATTGGGCTAGACTCTTAAAGTTCTGTCTATTAGATTACAGAGCGACACCCCATGCAGCTACAGGATTTTCCCGTATGAGCTTGTACATGGTTGGAATTTAAATGGGACCTTTAGAAGCCATGAAAGAAGGATGGGTGAGAGCTGAGGTTAGTTTCTCTATAACACAGTTGACTGGGTAAGAAGGACTTTCACTATCCTGTAGGAGTCTGCCTGGGAAAATTTAAAGCAAGCTGCCTATGATGAGAGATCCCAGGAGAGGCACTTGGAGCCGGAGACACTGTATTACTATTACGCCATTCACCAGAAGCTGCACAGTATTTGGGTGGGGCCCCTATGACATAATGAGGTGGTTGCCAAGCTATCCGACACAAACTATAAGTTAGCAGTACCTGATAAGAGGTCCCACACTCAGGTAGTCCATATAAATAAGCTTAATACTCTCACCGCCCTAATCAATCGAGGACCTTCAGGGGAGACAGTTGTACATGTATATTTTTTGTTTTGTTTTGTGGTTACAACTTTAGAGCTCCATAGATTCTGCAAAAGTCATGGTATGGACTTGATATATAGCTCAAAAGATAGGTCTCTCTGGGTGCTCTCTTTTGATAGTAAAAATGTTTCATAGGTATAACTAGTTACTAGGCAAGTTACTAGACCCTAAAGTGGAGGGACCTCACCTGCATCCCAAAAACCTCATCCAAAATAACTCCAGATTGCTAAGTGCTGAAAATTGCCTGCCTCTCTTCAATGACCTTTTTCATTAGGCGTTAAAATTTTAGGCGGGTGGAAAATTGATGTTATTGGGATGTAGGTCCCTCCACTTTAGGGTCTAGTCACTTGCCTATAGTTATACCTATGAAACATATTTTAGTATCAAAAGAGAGCACACAGAGAGACCTATCTTTTGATATATATATATCAAGTCCATACCGCAGAATCTACGGAGCTCTAACGTTGTAACCGCAAGTTAAAAAAATTGAAAATACAACTGTCTCCCCTTCCAAAAAAATCATCGACCGCTGTTCAATATTTTGTGGAAAGGGTTCTTCTACGAATAAGCAACATTTCAGCTCGCAACTAGGTAAACGCGAGGTCAAAGTTCAAGTTGCAAAACTGGAGGGGGGGGGGGGAGGGGAAATGTCATTTTACCATTCGACCAAGACAAGGCTTTGGAGCTGCTATTCGACGACGATTTCGCCCTCTTGGACGGTGAAAGCAGTGAAGAAGAAGATATTGGGATACAGGAATACCTCGGAGATGACGCTGTGCTCCGCGAGGTCATGGCAGATCTCAGGAGAGCTGTTGATTCTGTCCAGGTAACGATGGTGATCCAGAAGGAGATCAGTTTCAAGGTAAGTACAGTAGATATAGATAACTAGAACATTGGAAGAAATGTCATGGGTAGCCATAGTTAAGTAAGGATCTACAAAATAGAGCATGGTTTATAGCTTGAACATTATACCTAGCTCTAAAGCTAGATAAATATTATTGTTAGCTAACTAGCTATAGTTTCTGGCTATGGCAATAATATATGGTATGTCTCTGTGACAGGTCTCTGTGACAGGTCTGCCTCAGACTTGAATACTGTAGGCCCAACTGGTGTAGCTTACTCTCCGCAATCTCCACCAGCTTCTCCTCCATTGTACTCTCCTCCTCTACTACCTTCCACTCTTCCAATCTCTATTCCAACTTCGCATTCAATACCAAGACGTGGCCGTGGATGGGTCCATAGACAATGTCGAGGACGAGGACATGGACGGGGACAGAGCCCGTCAAAAGCTCTTTACAGTCATGCTCACAGACCATCATCTCATTCTACTGGTCATCAACTGCTCCTGGTCCATCAAAAAAGATAATGAAATCTTTAGCTATTACAGATATGTATTACTATACAGATAAGTATAACATTATGTACAACATATGTATACAGCGTTGCCATAGTGTTGGATTTTATTCACACTTAAATTTTCTGTTTGGATTTTATCAATAAATGTTTGGATTTTTCATCATTAGAAAATTGTTTGACATTTCATGCATATCAGACCATGTGCAGCCTATTTCAAAACCACTCTCTGTGGTATTAGCTGAGTGTGGTCATTTTGTGGTCTCGCAAAAGCCATTCTAGTTATATCCCATGGCAATGCTGATACCGAATGTTTATTCAGCCACATTGGTCTCAACAAAACAAAGCACAGAAACAGACTAGGAATTTCTACATTAAATTCACTTTTAACTGCAATTCAATGTTCCTAAAAAATGCTATGAATTTAAACCGAACACTGAACTATTAAAGACATGTGTAAATGCTATGAACACACTTTAGTATGTTATTTCTCATGAAATTGTTGTTTGGATTTTGTTTGGATTTTGTTTGAATTGGATAACACAGGCGAGTAATTTGGAAATTACCCCAAAAAAATATGGCAACACTGATAGTTTGTTTATGAGCCCCCCCCCCCCCCCCCCCCCCCCCCATATTTTACCTGAAGATTCATAAGTGCTAGTTATGTAATTATTACATAATCTATATCACTATTTATCCAATATTGAAGTAATAAGAGAAAGAACATTATAAACATATTCACGATTTATGGTTTAGTTGCTAGGAAACCAAATTTCACCACAATGTTCGTCTATTCATATCTAGAGATATATGTTTGCTAGGTACTTTTCTACTACTACATATTTTATTTTATACGGAATAAAATGTTGTAGTCCTTTCTAAAGTGGGAAGTGAAAGGGTTAAGGAATGAAAGACCCCTACGGCCTGCCGCTTTCGGGTAGTGGTTGCTGATGTGAGTGGTGACTCCCCTGACCAGATTGGTAAGGTGAGTATGGGTACTCCTGTTTTGACTTCTGATCAGAAGATTGAGCTCTTGGAAGAATTTTCAGATGTGGTCACCACTGAGCTAGGGAAGGTTAGGGGTACTGAACATGTGATAGACACGGGTCAAGTCCAGCCCATCCGTACTGCTCCCTTCAGGATTGCGTCAGGTTGGAGAGCTGAGCTGAAGGCTGATATCCAGTCTCTGGTCAGGCAAGGTATCTTAGTGCCTACCAGAAGCCCTTGGTCCTCACCCATGGTGCCTGTTAGAAAGCTCACAGGGTTAATAATCAGGCTATGCATAGACTACAGGAAGCTTAACCATGTGACCAAGGCCGATCCTTACCAGATGCCTGTAGTGCAACACCTCTTGGATGATGTCGCAGGGGCTGCCTGGTTGTCAAAACTCGACATGAACAAAGGCTTCTACCAGGTGCCCCTGCAGACTGGAAGACAGGAGAAGACTGCTTTGTGTTCACCATGGGGCAAATTTGCATTTACACACCCCTTTGGGTTAACTAATGCACCAGCCACTTTCCAACGGTGCCAGGCCTTAGATCAGCAAGCTGAGTGCAGCTCGACTTACAATGACGATGTTTTAGTCTATTCGAGCTCATGGAAAGAGCATATAGAGCACCTCAGAGGTGTCTTAGAGGCACTTAGGGAGGCAGGGCTAACTGCTAAACCTGACAAATGTGGCTCAGTCTCTTGAATACCTAGGATACCTAGGACATGAGGTAAGGAATGGGCTGGTGAGCGTACCTGAGGCAAGGGTGAAGGCGCTTAGAGATTTTGCTAGGCCTGTAGACAAGAAAGTGTTATGGGCATTCCTGGGCACCGCAGGGTATTACCGGAGGTTTATTCCCGGGTTCGCCCGGATGGCAGTGCCTTTGTATGACGCCCTGAAGAAGGGGGCTCCCAACCATGTAGGGTGGACCTGGAAGCAGACGGGGCATTTAATTACCTCATATGTGTTCTTTGTGATGCACACACCCTCACATTGCCGAGGGATGATGACGACCTGGCCCTCGACACGGATGCTTCGCTGGGAGGGATTGGAGCCGTGCTATCAGTGGTAATTACGGGACGGAGAGGATCTACCAGTATCATACTTTTCAAAGAGACTGACACCGGCCGAGCGAAATTACAGCGTGACTGAACTGGAATGTCTGGCAGTTGTCAAGGCAATCAACCACTTTGCCATCCACCTGGGACAAGAGTTTACCGTGGTGACTGATCACACTGCACTGGCAGCCCTGAAGCATTCTCATAGACTCAATGATCGATTGATGCGATCATGGGCAACTCCAAGCGTACAAGTATAAGGTGCTCTACCATCCTGGTATTCTCCATCAAAATGCTGACGGGTTATCTCGACAATCATGGCCAGAGGTGAACGACTTGCTAGGGAAAGATGCTGGACAGGAAGAGGCACAGTGCCTGCAGCTGGGAGCAAGCCCTGCTGACTTACATGCCCAGATGGGGTGGAACAACGACCTCCAGCCAGTTCCACCTTTAGTGGGGGGAGATGTCAGGGGCTGCCTGACATGGCTGAGCTTGGCCATAACCTGTAGCTAGAGGTAGCTTATTATTAATTATATCTGTAAGTTCTAATTAGCTAACCATGATTAATTACTGTTATTGATGTGGTTCACACCTGGATTTATACATGCTCTACCTGTCATCTGTATGTTTGACTTTGGGACTGTGATTGTATGGTGTTAGCCATATGTCACTTACTGTGTGAGGGTTATAAAAACCCTGCCAGCCAAAACTGTATTTGCCTATTGTTGTAGCTCTTGAGTAATAAAACTTAGTCTAACTTTAATTTCTCTGGGTAGAAGTCTACTTACTCCTAGCTGTTAGGCTCTGGTGGTAGCAATACCTACCATATTGGGACTAGGCAGTAGTTGAACCCCGACAATGATGAACACCAGCAGAGGAGCCACATTTGTTGCTTATGTGATAGCTATTCACCAGCAACACTGTTACCCCATAGCTTATGGTTGCTAGGAACATTCCTTATGTGATAGCTATACACCAGCAACACTGTTACCCCATAGCTTATGGTTGCTAGGAACAGGAGGGCATTCCTTATGTGATAGCTATTCACCAGCAACACTGTTACCCCATAGCTTATAGTTGCTAGGAACAGGAGGGCATTCAACCAGCAACACTGTTACCCCATAGCTTATGGTTGCTAGGAACAGGAGGTCATTTTTTATGTGATAGCTATACACCAGCAGCACTGTTACCCCATAGCTTATAGTTGCTAGGAACAGGAGGTCATTCAACCAGCAACACTGTTACCCCATAGCTTATGGTTGCTAGGAACAGGAGGGCATTCCTTATGTGATAGCTATTCACCAGCAACACTGTTACCCCATAGCTTATGGTTGCTAGGAACAGGAGGTCATTCAACCAGCAACACTGTTACCCCATAGCTTATGGTTGCTAGGAACAGGTCATTTTTTATGTGATAGCTATACACCAGCAACACTGTTACCCCATAGCTTATGTTTGCTAGGAACAGGAGGGCATTCTTTAGTGATAGCTATGCACCAGCAACACTGTTACCCCATAGCTTATGGTTGCTAGGAACAGGAGGACATTCTTTAGTGATAGCTAATACACAAGCAACACTGTTACCCCATAGCTTATGGTTGCTAGGAACAGGAGGGCATTCTTTATGACCAGCAACACTGTTACCCCATAGCTTATGGTTGCTAGGAACAGGAGGGCATTCTTTAGTGATAGCTATTCACCAGCAACACTGTTACCCCATAGCTTATGGTTGCTAGGAACAGGAGGGCATTCCTTATGTGATAGCTATTCAGCAGCAACACTGTTACCCCATAGCTTATGGTTGCTAGGAACAGGAGGGCATTCTTTAGTGATAGCTATACACCAGCAACACTGTTACCCCATAGCTTATAGTTGCTAGGAACAGGAGGGCATTCTTTAGTGATAGCTAATACACCAGCAACACTGTTACCCCATAGCTTATGGTTGCTAGGAACAGGAGGGCATTCTTTAGTGATAGCTATACACCAGCAACACTGTTACCTCATAGCTTATAGTTGCTAGGAACAGGAGGGCATTCTTTAGTGATAGCTAATACACCAGCAACACTGTTACCCCATAGCTTATGGTTGCTAGGAACAGGAGGCATTCTTTATGTGATAGCTATTCACCAGCCAAGGGCGTAGGAAGCGGTGCGACCGGTGAGGCCATGGCCTTACCACTTTCTGAGAGAACGGCCAACGGAATTGGTGGCAGAATCCAGGTGATCAACAAAATTA
Organism: Cladorhizidae sp. MBARI D1340-BT2; assembly: GCA_028752905.1. Lineage (NCBI taxonomy): Eukaryota > Metazoa > Porifera > Demospongiae > Poecilosclerida > Cladorhizidae > Cladorhizidae sp. MBARI D1340-BT2. Next base: position 7,425,515 of record JAQNBH010000018.1, on the reverse strand, counting down.
ATATTACCTAATGGCGTGGTGAACCCTTTACCTTCCAATGATTGGGAAGGTAAAGGGTTGACTACTAGCCTGAGCCTAAAGCATGCTCGCTAATAGTTTGTGCAGCTAGCCTGCTGAAAGTCACTTAGTGTTAGCGAAGTCATCATCGAGACGACATGTCACTCTCCAAGGACTTACCCATTCCCTCTATTGGTGAGAAGCCACATCAACCATCTTTCAGTTTTCCAAAGCGTGGTTTTGGAAAAAAGAATCTTGTTAAAGGATCTTTCCAGCCACAATGGTTACACGCTGGACATGGCTTCATTATGATGAGGGCCATGATTCAGTCTTCTGTTATATTTGTGTGAAGGCTTACAAAGAAAAACGGCTTTTTTCTGTCGCAACTATTGAGACTGCATATATATATCAACTGGATATACGAACTGGAAGGATGCTTCTCTAAGATTTTCTGCCCATGAAGCTAGCAATTGTCATAAGGATGCTATTTTGAGAGTCATTACTCTCCCCCAGTCATGTCCGAAAATTGATGAGAGTCTTTCCTCCCTTCATGCTCGGGAAATGAAGGAAAATCGCCAGTGCTTACTCAAATTTCTATCTAATGTGTTCTTGGCTAGACAATCTTTGCCACTGCGTGGTCATGGCTATAATCTGACTCCGACTTTATTCAATTGTTTAGGCTTCGTGGATATGATGACAAAAGAGGCTAAAGCTCAGAGCAAATAAATACACCTCTGCTGAAATCCAAAACGAGATGCTAAAAGTCATGGCTCTGAAGGTTCTTCGTAAAATAGCAGCCTCCCTGCATGCAGCTCCATTCTACACTATCATGGCAGATGAGACTGCATATGTGAGCAACCAACCAAGAGCAAGACTTCAATGGTCGGTTATTGAAAACCCAACTTGAAATTGTATCAACAATTTTCTGCTCAGATGAGGTTGTACTATTAAATGACGTCATTGACCATTTAAAGACCGCTTCACCTGCTGAACGTGAATTGCTATCTGAAGTTTGTAAATTGCTAATGTTAATTTTAGTTATGCCTGCATCAAACGCTGTTAGTGAGAGATCCTTCAGTGCTTTAAGGAGAATAAAATCGTATTTGAGGTCCACCATGACTGAAGTCCGATTAAATCATCTCATGATTTTGCACATTCATAAAGATGCGACTGATAGGTTGGACTTAATTTCAGTTGCCAATGATTTTGTTTCTGAAAGTGAACATCGCTTATCAATTTTTGGCACATTCAAACCCAGTGACCTATGGAACTCAATCACTATGAATTAATAATTCTATCAATCTTTTACTGTTCCTAATTTTACACAATTATTTGGCACTAATTTAATTTTTTAAGAAAAGAATACCACACACAACTATAAATTATATAATACATTATTATTATACACAGTTGGTAAGAGAGAAAATAATTTCAGTTGACTTGATGCTGATGTGTCCAGGTTGATGGCTCTTTTAAATTGCAAGGGGTGAGGAGTTCTTACACAGTGATATGACACCAGCAATTTATAATAAGAAATGGTATATAATACTTTTTTTGTTATGATTATTATATATAATTACAATTAAGTACATACAATATATACCTCCCTTTACTCACTCCCAAACTGGAACTACAACCATCAGCGTTTGGACCATTGCTTCGAATGGCCTTACCACTTTAAAATTCCTATGCCCCTGCCAGCAGCACTGTTACCCCATAACTTATAGTTGCTAGGAACAGGACGGCATTCTTTATGTGATAGCTATACACCAGCAACACTGTTACCTCATAGCTTATAATTGCTATATAGGAACAGGAGGGCATTCCTTATGTGATAGCTATACACCAGCAACACTGTTACCTCGTAGCTTATAGTTGCTAGGAACAGGAGGACATTCTTTATGTGATAGCTATACACCAGCAACACTGTTACCCCATAGCTTATGGTTGCTAGGAACAGGAGGGCACAGTCTTTTTAAAGACTTTTTTTTTAAAGTTGTTTTGTTGACACACACACACACATACACACAGAGAGAGAGAGTCAGAGGTGAAACCACAAGCATAGCTTGCATTTTAGTAGATGTGGCACTACTACGAGGCATGTCTTCTATATACAACAGGTGAGCACACACCAGAAGCCTTTCAGACATGCCCTCCTGGTATTCTGTGCCAGAGGTTGGGAGTGAGGGGCACAGTGTGTTTGTATATGACGATGGCAAGACTTAGGGGAAGGGGTGTGGTTGGTCAGTATGTTACTATATGTCAGGGGTGAGATTTGGGGGAAGGGGTGTGGTTGGTCAGTATGTTACTATATGTCAGGGGTGAGATTTGGGGGAAGGGGTGTGGTTGGTCAGTATGTTACTATATGTCAGGGGTGAGATTTGGGGGAAGGGGTGTGGTTGGTCAGTATGTTACTATATGTCAGGTGTAAGATTTGGGGGAAGGGGTGTGGTTGGTCAGTATGTTACTATATGTCAGGGGTGAGATTTGGGGGGAGGGGTGTGGTTTATAAGTATGTTACTTAACTATATCTCGGGGGGTAAGGCTTTCACAACTGGTCAAATGAGGGCCTTGTAATATAAGTACATGCATTATTCATGAGTTCCAGTGATGAGCCACACCCATGCACGCACACACACACACACACACTGGATGCAGTACAGCAGTTGTGGACCTATTCATTAGTGCTCTTACACACTTCACTTAAAAGGGTTTTGTGGCCACCCAAATATAATGTGGGAGGAAGGGAGGGAGCACACCTCAAGGCCCTAATTCAGTAGTGTCTGTCTCTGAGCAGGTCTTCTTCAAGCCTGCATGGGGCTCAGCCTCTAGGAAACAAAGATGGCCACAGGGATGAGCACAGGAAGTTGGTCTTGCCTCAATGCCTGTAGGTAGTCATGCACTAGAGACTTGATGGCATCAGTTACTGCCACCCAGTGTGGTGAAGCTCCAGTGTGCATCCTTTATAGAGCTATTGTCAACCTACCTCAACCTACCTCCACCCAGTGTGGTGTTGGTCCAGTGTGTGTCCCCATAGAGCTATTGTCAACCTACTTCAGCCTGCCTCCACCCAGTGTGGTGTTGGTCCAGTGTGTGTCCCCATAGAGCCATTGTCAACCTACTTCAGCCTGCCTCCACCCAGTGTGGTGTTGGTCCAGTGTGTGTCCCCATAGAGCTATTGTCAACTTACTTCAGCCTGCCTCCACCCAGTGTGGTGTTGGTCCAGTGTGTGTCCCCATAGAGCTAATTGTCAACTTACTTCAGCCTGCCTCCACCAAGTGTGGTGTTGGTCCAGTAGTGTGTGTCATCATGGAGCTATTGTCAACCTAATTCAACCTACCTTTACCCAGTGCTGTGTAGGTTCAGTGGGTGTTGGTCCAGTGTGTGTCCTCATAGAGAGCTAGCTAACCAGGTCCCAGGAAGAACTAAGAGTTTATGATGCAAGGTATCTATTGGGTGCATAATGGCAGCTTCCTGCCTCCTGTTTCCTTTAGACCATGCTAAGAATTTTTCTGCCCTTTAGATATCCTTTACTGAAAACCATATAATAGTTTAAGGGGCCATGGTCTCTGACCAATGCGGGGGTCTAGGCTCAGTGACCTACAATGAGTGGAGTTGAGGATGCTGACATCTCATGTATTTGTGTGTTATGTACTGGCACTCATCAGGGGATGCATACTTCATCTATGAGCTTCTTGTGTGCACATATGTGTGTGTGTGTATGTGTGCATGTGTGTATGCGTGTTATGTACTGGCACTCCAGATAAACTAGTGTCCATGTGTGTTACTCCAGAAAAACTAGTGTCCATGTGTGCTATGTACTGACACTCCAGAAAAACTAGTGTCCATGTGTGTTATGTACTGGCACTCCAGAAAAACTAGTGTCCATGTGTGCTATGTACTGGCACTAGAAAAACTAGTGTCCATGTGTGTTATGTACTGGCACTAGAAAAACTAGTGTCCATGTGTGTTATGTAATATGGCACGGCAGAAAAACTAGTGTCCATGTGTGTACTGGCACTGCAGAAAAACTAGTGTCCATGTGTGTTATGTACTGACACTCCAGAAAAACTAGTGTCCATGTGTGTAACTTATGTACTGGAACTTATGTACTGGCACTGCAGAAAAACTAGTGTCCATGTGTGTAACTTATGTACTGGCACTGCAGAAAAACTAGTGTCCATGTGTGTTATGTACTGACACTCCAGAAAAACTAGTGTCCATGTGTGTAACTTATGTACTGGCACTGCAGAAAAACTAGTGTCCATGTGTGTTATGTACTGACACTCCAGAAAAACTAGTGTCCATGTGTGTAACTTATGTACTGGCACTGCAGAAAAACTAGTGTCCATGTGCGTTATGTACTGACACTAGAAAAACTAGTGTCCATGTGTGTTATGTAATATGGCACGGCAGAAAAACTAGTGTCCATGTGTGTAGCTTATGTACTGGCACTGCAGAAAAACTAGTGTCCATGTGTGCTATGTACTGGCACTAGAAAAACTAGTGTCCATGTGTGTTATGTACTGACACTCCAGAAAAACTAGTGTCCATGTGTGTTATGTACTGACACTAGAAAAACTAGTGTCCATGTGTGTTATGTAATATGGCACGGCAGAAAAACTAGTGTCCATGTGTGTAGCTTATGTACTGGCACTGCAGAAAAACTAGTGTCCATGTGTGCTATGTACTGGCACTAGAAAAACTAGTGTCCATGTGTGTTATGTACTGACACTCCAGAAAAACTAGTGTCCATCTGTGTTATGTACTGACACTCCAGAAAAACTAGTGTCCATGTGTGTAACTTATGTACTGGCACTGCAGAAAAACTAGTGTCCATGTGTGCTCTGTACTGGCACTAGAAAAACTAGTGTCCATGTGCTGACACTCCAGAAAAAATAGTGTCCATCTGTGTTATGTACTGACACTCCAGAAAAACTAGTGTCCATGTGTGTTATGTACTGACACTCCAGAAAAACTAGTGTCCATGTGTGTAACTTATGTACTGGCACTGCAGAAAACTAGTGTCCATGTGTGCTATGTACTGGCACTAGAAAAACTAGTGTCCATGTGTGCTATGTAGACACTCCAGAAAAACTAGTGTCCATGTGTGTAACTTATGTACTGGCACTGCAGAAAACTAGTGTCCATGTGTGCTATGTACTGGCACTAGAAAAACTAGTGTCCATGTGTGTTGTGTACTGACACTAGAAAAACTAGTGTCCATGTGTGTTATGTACTGACACTCCAGAAAAACTAGTGTCCATCTGTGTTATGTACTGACACTCCAGAAAAACTAGTGTCCATGTGTGTTATGTTGTACTGACACTCCAGAAAAACTAGTGTCCATGTGTGTTGTGTACTGGCACTCCAGAAAACTAGTGTCCATGTGTGCTATGTACTGACACTCCAGAAAAACTAGTGTCCATCTGTGTTATGTACTGACACTCCAGAAAAACTAGTGTCCATGTGTGTTATGTTGTACTGACACTCCAGAAAAACTAGTGTCCATGTGTGTTGTGTACTGGCACTCCAGAAAACTAGTGTCCATGTGTGCTATGTACTGACACTCCAGAAAAACTAGTGTCCATGTGTGTAACTTATGTACTGGAACTTATGTACTGGCACTGCAGAAAAACTAGTGTCCATGTGTGTAACTTATGTACTGGCACTGCAGAAAAACTAGTGTCCATGTGTGTTATGTACTGACACTCCAGAAAAACTAGTGTCCATGTGTGTAACTTATGTACTGGCACTGCAGAAAAACTAGTGTCCATGTGTGTTGTGTACTGGCACTCCAGAAAACTAGTGTCCATGTGTGCTATGTACTGACACTCCAGAAAAACTAGTGTCCATCTGTGTTATGTACTGACACTCCAGAAAAACTAGTGTCCATGTGTGTTATGTTGTACTGACACTCCAGAAAAACTAGTGTCCATGTGTGTTGTGTACTGGCACTCCAGAAAACTAGTGTCCATGTGTGCTATGTACTGACACTCCAGAAAAACTAGTGTCCATCTGTGTTATGTACTGGCACTCCAGAAAAACTAGTGTCCATGTGTGCTATGTACTGACACTGCAGAAAAACTAGTGTCCATGTGTGCTATGTACTGGCACTAGGAAAACTAGTGTCCATGTGTGTTGTGTACTGGCACTCCAGAAAACTAGTGTCCATGTGTGCTATGTACTGACACTCCAGAAAAACTAGTGTCCATGTGTGCTATGTACTGACACTGCAGAAAAACTAGTGTCCATGTGTGTTATGTACTGACACTCAGGAAAAACTAGTGTCCATGTGTGTTATGTACTGGTATTATTAGCACTAGAAATGAGCATCTCTGTTTTGTGCTAGGCAGAGAGCGAGATCATTTGTTACTAAAAATAACTATGGGCGGATTTAATTTTTTTAAAGGCAATGGACATCAATAGCGACCGTTAAATGACCTTGCAAACTGCTTGCTCTATGGGAGCTCTAACTGGCACCATCACTGACCTACTAAACACTGCATGTACACACAGCTGGGAAAGGTACCACCATCACTGACCTGCTATAACACTACATGTACACACAGCTGGGAAAGGTACCACCATCACTGACCTACTATAACACTGCATGTACACACAGCTAGGAAAGGTGCCACCATCACTGACCTACTATAACACTACATATATACACACAGCTAGGAAAGGTGCCATCATCACTGACCCACTATAACACTGCATATACACACAGCTAGGGGCCACCATCACTGACCTGCTATAACACTACATGTACACACAGCTGGGAAAGGTGCCACCATCACTGACCTACTATAACACTGCATATACACACAGCTAGGGGCCACCATCACTGACCTGCTATAACACTGCATGTACACACAGCTGGGAAAGGTGCCACCATCACTGACCTGCTATAACACAGCTGGGAAAGGTGCCATCATCACTGACCTGCTATAACACTGCATATACACACAGCTAGGACAGTGCATGCACAGACATCTCCCAAACAAAATGGCTGCCAATGCCAAGAGCTGCTTCTGTGATGATGGCTTCTAGCTGTCTATAAACCAAAGCCTAGACCATCACCGGCTCAGTGGGGTCAATGTACCTCTAGCCCCCATAACCACGCCCTTGATGCACACAATAATATGTTCCTAATTATCTTGAGAAGAAGTGTCACTTATTTGTTGTTTTATTTACACCTACTGCCTTTATCAAGGTAAGTGGAGCTGGATAATGATTAATATTGCATACACCAAACATTCCCCGCCCCCTCCAGCACTGCACGTGCTAACACACACACGCACATACATACACACATGTACACACACATGCACACAGGCATACACACACACATACATACACCATACATAATGCATACACACATACATACACACACAGGCATACACACACATACATAAATACACACATGCACACATACATGCACACACATGCACACAACACACACACACACATGCATACACATGCACATACATGCATACATACACACATACATACACCATACATACACGCATACACACACGTGCGCACACATACATACCACACAAGCACGCGCGCACACATACACACAGAGGTTTGGTGGGTAACCATATCGGCACACCACACTAATTTTTTTTGGCTTCCTAGATGCCTGGTATGTGTGGGGATGGAGCAGCCCTTGAGAGCCAACTTGATTAGTGCCAGGCAGGAAGTGAGCTGGTAATATATACTGACAAGCCCATAGCCTTGAGATCAAACTTGCTGGTCTTGTATCTCTCAACCTTTGTGACAGCACCTCTCGAATTTTGTGATCGAACAACTCTCGAATTTTGTGGTCAACACCTCTCGAATTTTGTGATCAGCACCGCTCGAATTTTGTGATCATCACCTCTCAATTTTATGAGCAGCACCTCTCGAATTTTGTGATCAGCACCTCTCGAATTTTGTGGTCAGTACCTCTCCAATTTTATGATCAGCACCTCTCGAATTTTGTGATAAGCACCTCTCGAATTTTATGATCTATCATCTCTCGAATTTTGTGGACCAACATCTCAAATTTTGTGATCAGCACCTCTCGAGTTTTGTGATCAGCACCTCTCGAATTTTATAATCAACACCTCTCGAATTGTAATCAGCACCTCTCGAATTTAATTTTGTGATCTGGCACCTCTCGAATTCTCTTGAATTTTGTGATCTATCATCTCTCATATATCGTGATCAGCACCTCTTGAATTTTGTGGCAGCACCTCTCGAATTTTGTGGCTGCATCTCTTGAACTTCCCATTGCTGTCTCTGAGATGTCTGCTTGTGCTGCACGCGCCTCTCAGCCGCCTGCCAACAAGGAGCTCCAGATCCTGCAGGAGAATCAAGATGACTTGCTGGCTCAAGTGATAACCACCAAACTCATGCATTTCTCAGCGGAGTTGTACAGGTCGCAGGTCATCTCTCGGCAAGTGCAAGATGTCTTTGCTTCCCTGGATGACACCCTGGAGTCCAAGCTTATAATAAGGTACTTACTGCAGGGTGTGTGTGAGGGAGTGAAACAGGATGTCTCAGTGTTCCACAGGTTCCTCAAAGTCCTGGATGGGTATGGAGGACATGCCAAACAGCTGGCTAGCCGCCTGAGGGAGGAGTCATTAGAGGGGCGGGCTCTAGCTAATGGCGCAGGCAGTGGCCGGGAGGTGGGGGTTGACCTCAGTCTTGTAGAAGCTGATGTTTCTGAATTGATGGAAGTTCTTGTTGATGTGTGTGATAAGTGGGAACTCTTAGGCATGGCCTTGCATTTGCCTCAATATTTCATAGAAGAGTGCAGGTGCAGTGCTAATACTAATACACTAAGGATGGCCAGTGTTCTCCGTGAGTGGATCTTGCGTAACCAGTCAGACAAGAGCACTCTGAAGAACCTCCAGCTTGCACTGAACAGCAAGCTAGTGGGGAGAGCTCGTGCTGCACAGACCTTAGAGACGAGATTCATAGAGTGTCTGAGGCCATCCAAGACAACACCGGTGCCAAAGCCCTCCAGGTCAGAGTCACCCCTGGGGATAGCCTACCTGTCTAGTGATACTGCAGTAGTTGATGGCAAGTCTGCACTTTTGGAGGTGCAAGTTGGTGACAATGAGGGAGTGTCTTACCAGTGGGTGAAGGGGGGCGTGCCCTTAACTAATGGCCTAGCTTACTCAGGTGCACACACACCCATCCTTGCTATTAGGCCAGCCCAGCAAGGAGCTCAAGGCAAGTACACCTGCCACATCACTAGAGGCAGTAAGGAAGTCATTAGTCCATCAGTTCACTTTACCGTAAGCTTTCTTCCAGAGAAGAAACATCTTCTCAAGCTCTACTCCAAGACTAAAGAAGTCCCCCGAGACTCTTGGCCTCCGAGGGTAACTAACACTTTCATCGATCTTGCTCTCATCACCAAGAGCACTGAGGTTACCGATGTTTGCAAATCCTCTGTTCGTGGAGACATCGACGATGTTTTAGAGACCAAGGAAAAGATTGATTTTGAGGCAGTGTTTGGAGAGTATGAGAGTGGGGCACTAGTGCTGGTCGAGGGTCGGCCAGGAAGTGGCAAGACAACTTTGGTTCACAAAGTTGCCCGGGATTGGGCCACAAGTGGGGACGTACTGAAGGGTGCAAAACTGACCTTTCATGTTCCTCTCCGACACCTAGCTAATAGAACCACTGAAAATTTGTCAGATCTTCTCGACCTTCTCTACCAGGACAGAGGAGAATGTGAGAAGTTGGTCACAGACATTATGCAATCTAAAGGCGAGGGTGTGTGTTTTATACTTGATGGCTTAGATGAGTTCCATCCCCAAGAGGTAACCAAGTCATTTATCCATCGATTACTCTACAAGGAATGCCTTCCTGAGGCAATGATCATCGTGGCATCGCGACCAGTTGCCACTGAGAAACTAAGGTGTGCCCCTCATGTGACCAGACGTGTCGAAGTGCTGGGCTTCAGTCATCAGCAAATACTTGAATATGTTGACAAATATCCCTTCACGTCCAATAGTAGCTCAGCAGCTCAACTGAAAGCACATCTAAATTCCCTTCCCAATATTCTGCATATGTGCTATTTGCCAGTACATGCTGCAATGATATGCTACCTCCATGAGAATGAGCGAGGTATTCCATCAAATGAGGCAGATATCTACGAACATTTTACAAAACTTATCGTCTTACGCAATCTAAAGCGTGGTAATGAAGCAGCTACACTCAGTTCACTGAAAGATTTACAGGGAAGCGACAAGAAATGTTTCAGTAACATCTGCAGACTCGCCTTTAATATGACCACCAACTCCTCACAAACTGTTCGCCAGAGTGATACCGACGTTCCACTTTCCCTTTGTACTGGCCCTGACGATGCGTCTACCCTAGGCTTGGTGACGGTGGACAGAACTGCTGAACTAGACCGACTGAACAATACCTACACTTTTCTGCACCTCACCTTCCAGGAATATCTGGCAGCACTCCACTTGGCTCAACTTAAAAATAAAAAACAAAAGAAGATTTTCAAAAAATATGCAGCAGCGAAGCACATGCGTGTAGTGTGGAAATTTTACTGCAGCATAGTCAAGTCTGAAGACAAACTAGCAGAAATACAGCATATAATGTGGCCTGCAGATACCAAGAGATCAAAAGATATCTTGTATGAGGTTCACTGTGTATTTGTGTCTCAACAACGTCTTCTCTGTGAAAACTTTGTAAAGGGAAGAGCTGGTGAGCTTGTCTTTAATGAGTCAACTCTCACACATTCTGACATGACTGCTGTGGGCAATGTCATCACCACTGCTTCCTCCCCTGTTACAGCCCTATATATGAACAATTGTCTCTTACATGATGCACATGTTACAGCACTACTGAAAGAAGTTAGCCTAAACGATATACAAACATTGTGTTTCAATCATAACAAGATTGGTGTGGAGGGTGCAGTGGCTCTGGCAGGTGCACTAATGACTTGTAGTAATCTACACCAGCTGGACCTTGATTATAACAGGATTAGTGCTAAAGGTGCAGTGGCTCTGGCAAATGCACTGAAGACTTGTAATAATCTACAACAACTGGGGCTCACTAAAAACAAGATTTGTGCTGAAGGTGCATTGGCTCTGGCGGGTGCACTGAAGACTTGTAATAATCTACAACGACTGGAGCTCGCTGATAACAAGATTTGTGCTGAAGGTGCAGTGGCTCTGGCAGGTGCACTGAAGACTTGTAATAATCTACAACAACTGGAGCTCGCTGATAACAATATTTGTGCTGAAGGTGCAGTGGCTCTGGCAGGTGCACTGAAGACTTGTAATAATCTACAACGACTGGAGCTCGCTGATAACAAGATTGGTGCTGAAGGTGCAGTGGCTCTGGCAGGTGCACTAAAGACTTGTAATAATCTACAACAACTGAGACTCACTAATAACAAGATTGGTGAAGAAGGTGCAGTGGCTCTGGCATGTGCACTAAAGACTTGTAATAATCTACAACAACTGGAGCTCACTAATAACAATATTAGTGCTGAAGGTGCAGTGGCTCTGGCAGGTGCACTAAAGACTTGTAATATTCTACAACAACTGTGGCTCACTGATAACAAGATTGGTGTTGAAGGTGCAGTGGCTCTGGCAGGTGCACTAAAGGCTTCTAATGAACTACAACAACTGGTGCTCTCTAATAACATGATTGGTACAGAAGGTGCAGTTGCTCTGGCAGGTGCACTAAAGACTTGTAATAATCTACAAAAACTGGGGCTCTCTGGTAACAAGATTGGTGCTGAAGGTGCAGTGGCTCTGGCAGGTGCACTAAAGACTTGTAATAATCTACTACAACTGTATCTCTATGATAACAAGATTGGTACTGAAGGTCGTTCTGCTTTAAAACAACTCAAGTGTCCCTACATCATTCTATGACCGATATAATACCTCCACCCTGAGTCTACAAGTGAACTTACTAACACTTAAGAAAATGTGCTGCCATCACTAACCACTCCCCTTGTCTTCACCACTCTGTTACTCAGCAAGTGTATTAATAAATGTTCACCTTACCAGCAAGTGTATTAATAATGTTCACCTTACAGCAAGTGTATTAATAATTTTCACCTTACAGCAAGTGTATTAATAATGTTCACCTTACAGCAAGTGTATTAATAATGTTCACCTTACAGCAAGTGTATTAATAATGTTCACCTAACAGCAAGTGTATTAATAATGTTCACCCAAGCACCCAAAAGCAAGTGTATTAATAATGTTCACCTAACAGCAAGTGTATTAATAATGTTCACCTTACAGCAAGTGTATTAATAATGTTCACCCAAAAGCAAGTGTATTAATAATGTTCAAAGTGTGTATTCCTCCTGTGGCTTCATATTTCCCCGGGTATGGCCATAGACCAGCACCATCATTGCAAGGACCATCTTGTTCTTCTCATCTCTGACCCAAGTCTGTATGTGTGGGTGGAGCAAGTGCCTGACCCAAGTCTATATGTGTGGGGGGAGCAAGTGCCTGACCCAAGTCTGTATGTGTGGGGGGAGCAAGTGCCTGACCCAAGTCTGTATGTATGGGGAGAGCAAGTGCCTGACCCAAGTCTGTATGTGTGGGGGGAGCAAGTGCCTGACCCAAGTCTGTATGTGTGGAGGGAGCAAGTGCCTGACCCAAGTCTGTATGTGTGGGGGAGCAAGTGCCTGACCCAAGTCTGTATGTGTGGAGGGAGCAGGTACCTGACCCAAGTCTGTATGTGTGGGGGGAGCAAGTGTCTGACCCAAGTCTGTATGTGTGGGGGGAGCAAGTGCCTGACCCAAGTCTGTATGTGTGGGGGAGCAAGTGCCTGACCCAAGTCTGTATGTGTGGGGGAGCAAGTGCCTGACCCAAGTCTGTATGTGTGGAGGGAGCAGGTACCTGACCCAAGTCTGTATGTGTGGGGAGAGCAAGTGCCTGACCCAAGTCTGTATGTGTGGGGGGAGCAAGTGCCTGACCCAAGTCTGTATGTGTGGGGGAGCAAGTGCCTGACCCAAGTCTGTATGTGTGGGGGGAGCAAGTGCCTGACCCAAGTCTGTATGTGTGGGGGGAGCAAGTGCCTGACCCAAGTCTGTATGTGTGGGGGAGAAAACCTGATCCAAGTCTGTTTGTGTGGAGGAGAAAGTACCTGACACAAGTCTGTTTTTGTGGGTGGAGGCAAGTGTGGTCACATGTTACAACTAAACTGATATAAACTTTTAATAACTAACCAGAAAAGTCACGGAATAGTTGGCAGAAGATTTTTTACGACCATACTGACTTTATTCAAAGTGACACTATAACTTAATAACTACGTGTGTCGTACATGTTGCCAGTACCTAAAGTCTGTATGTGTGGGGAGCAAAGTATGTGATCCAAGTGTGTATGTGTGGGCCTGACCCAAGTCTGTATGTGTGGGGGAGAAAGTACCTGACCCAAGTCTGTATGTATTCCTCATTTTACCCTCTACATGTGTGTACCCTCTTCATGTGTACTCTATACATGTGTGCACCCTCTATTAATGTACCCTCCACATGTGTGTATTCTCCACATCTGTACCCTCTACATATGTGAGCCCTCTACTTGAGTCCATGTACCTGGTAGTTAGAAAGGTGAGGAATGGTTGAGTCTGTGTATCTTGTATTCTATGCAACCAGCTAAAACTTGACGTGGTCAAGCGCGTGGTTGGAAAATGAATTTTAATGAACTTTATTTTCCCAACCACGCACTTGACCACGTACTTAGTGCTGCAGTGTTGTGCAGCCTAGCTAATATTGTGTGTGTACTGCCCACTAGGTGAGGCCTAGTCCTGCAGCCTAGCTAGTATTATACTGGCCACTAGGTGAGGCCTAGTCCTGCAGCCTAGCTAGTGTTGTGTGTGTACTGGCCACTAGGTGAGGCCTAGTCCTGCAGCCTAGCTAGTGTTGTGTGTGTACTGGCCACTAGGTGATGCCTAGTCCTGCAGCCTAGCTAGTGTTGTGTGTGTACTGGCCACTAGGTGAGGCCTAGTCCTGCAGCCTAGCTAGTGTTGTGTATGTACTGGCCACTAGGTGAGGCCTAGTCCTGCAGCCTAGCTAGTATTGTGTGTGTACTGGCCACTAGGTGAGGCCTATATCATGGGTCAAGTAGCCAGAGATTTAAGTGGTGGAAGTCCTAACTTCCACCAACTTGGCTACTTGATTTTGACCATCAGTATACTCTTCTCCCTAATCATGGTCATCACTCATGTTTCTATATAATATATATATGTACTGTAAAGTGATGATAATAATAATAATAATAATAATAATAATAATAATAATAATAATAATAATTTGTCGCACCGTGCTAAACTGGAAATGATCATCACAGTCGATATCTCTTGCACCAGTTTGGGAACTGTAAGAACTATAATACTACTACTACTCAATCCAAGCAATACTGTCTCATAACCACTGATCAGTATACTAGTGTTCTTCCTGCAGGTATTTGTGGGCAGGACAATGGTTAGGGCGATGTCAATACTAGATTTTCAAGCTGATTAATTTTTTTAAATATAATCCTCTGCTTTGCACCTTTGCTCGGCAACAATTCCCAGCATTCATTACATGTGTGTACTTTGTAGTGAATGCTCAGTTTGGCTTTTTGAAATGACGATGACTGCATCCTGCATTGGCAGAATGTGAAAGAGTGAAAAATATAAACAAACACATTGCCAATTTAATATTCCTGTATAACACTGGAGAGGAGAGAAGGGAGACATAATTATATGAGGGCTTGGACACAAGAGGAAGAACTTGTAACGGAATAATAATTTGTCATGCATCCTGATAATGCAATGGCAAATCTATACGCATGTTTTTGCCATTAGCGTACATTGGTATATAGCACATACTTTTAGGAATGATCTGGGAAATTTACATCCCAATTTCATCCTACCTATGTGTATATATTCCTTGATCCCTTCCTCTCTTTTGATCTTTGCGGCTTTGGAGAGCATGGAAATTTGCTGAGCTTTGAAGCACTGGACCAGATGTGACCCCATTGTTGTATTTGTCCAGTTTATCAGCCAGAGCTTAATGCAAGAATATAGGCTATTGCATGCAAGCCACAGTCTATTCATTGTGTTGGTGTGATGTTGAATACTCATTTTTTCAATAATCATTTTCATCCTCATTTGTGAAGAGGAGTATTAATGGTTTGAGGTACATCCTATCATAGACTTAATTGCAATCAGAACCATGGAGACACATCCACAATGTCCACTGTAGTTTAAAATTTTAGCATTGCCCGAGTTCTTCGTGGAAAAGTGAAGTGGGACATTCAAGAGTGGAGATTGGAGTCACCAGTTAAATTTTCTAGACACCCATAAATTGTTGCTATGACTATAATCTCATCACGACCATGTCTTAACTGTGAGAGCCCATGTACAGCTGCAGTGGCAGTGATTGGGGGTATCCATGGGTTACCACATTGTGTAGAAAATTTCCATAAAAACTGGTTGTTAAGCTGCTCCACTTACTACATCAGTCAACAATAAAATGGGCACTTCAAACTGAACATACAGCGAGGTACAGAGCTGCATAATATGAAAACCCTGTGTGAGTAGTAGTGTGTGTATGGGTACGTCAGTGTGGATATGTGTGTGAGTAGTGCAATGTGTAAAGTGCATGATGTGCGGGTAGTGTAGTGTGTATGAGGGCATCAGTGTGGATGTATAGTGTGTATGAGGGCATCAGTGTGGATGTATAGTGTCTGTGTGTGATTAGTGCAATGTGTATGTGTGTATCAATGTGGATGTGTAGTGTCTGGGTGTGAGTAGTGTAGTGCATATGGGTTCATCAGTGTGGTGTGTAGTATCTGTGTAGTGTGTATGGATGTGTCGGTGTGGATGTGTAGTGTCTGTGTGTGAGTAGTGCAATGTGTATGGTGTGGAAGTGTCGTGTCTGTGTGTGAGTAGTGTAGTGTGTATGGGTGATCACTGTTGATGTGTGTCCGTTATAATTAAAGCTGCGCTGAAGAAACATTTACTGATTGGCGAGCGAGTCCTCACAGCAGGGCCGCATTATCCATAAGGCTGACTAGGCTGAAGCCTAGGGGCCCACCAAAAACAGGGGCCCATGCGTTAAATGTTAACACTATGGATACGGTAAACGCTCCCTGCGCGTCACTGAAAATAATTTATAGGAATTCTCTTTGATACGAGAGACACTAAGGGGAAATTATGGTTCAATTTATGTTAAATTTTGAAACACAGTCAGGAGGGATGGTCCGGCCGGGTGGGACCTTGGGGTCACCCCCCACCCCAATCTTAATTTTTCAGTTGGTCAAAAATGATGTAACCATGTAAACAATGGAATGTACTGAGCAGTTGCTCTTGTGAAACTGGCGTCAGACTCGCAGTCTCAGGCGGCCGCGGTATGAACACGTGAAGATCCCATCAGGCAGCGGTAGTTAGCTGGGTGTGACCACTGCCAGAGGGCCAGTACATGTACACAGTAAGTCAGTAAATTCTAACGACACTCTTGATCTGACTCAGAGGCCTGCATTTGACCCTCTCAAGGTAAGAGTTATGCTAAATGGATAAATAACTACAGAATCTATGCATATGGGTACTTGTCATTATAATGTGCAACCAGAATAATGCATCAAGATAAGAAAATATAATGTGCTTTGAGCAGAGTCCTGAGTTGATCATTCTGCGCAGTGCACCCATACACAGTTTAGGATATTCTTTGCTTCCCACAATATAGGATCTATGCTAGATATATGATGTCATCTTTAATGAATGAAGGTACCTGTCATTATTTGTGCAGCCAGTATATATAATTGTGCCAAGATATACGAAAAGTGTGTGTTTATATCTGATCTTCTCAGCAGTTTCCAGCCACGATTGGTTTCAAGATATTTATATATTTTCATGATTGTTTTAACACATACTTCCTTGCTATATTATATGTTTTTAAGGGTGAAAATTTACATATTTTAATATTTTAGTTCAAGATAAGTTATGTTTAAGCTACTTTATAGCTTAACGGTTAACCTATTAATTAAGCTATGTTTAAATATTGAAAAATAGACAATATTATATTTATATTATTATTATTAGAATGTGATTTAAAATCACCACAGAAGTGAATAAACATTGAAAATTAATGACAAATCCATGTTTATAATTGTATTTTTTTGTTTTGGCAAACACTATAACATGTAAAAAATATTATAACAATATATCTTATATTTGATAGGAGTAAAAGAATATTACCCTAGCAAAATTTAGCTGTCGGGGGTCATTAAATAATTATTTTCAATGTCCCTCTAAACAGCTATATTATATAGCAGTGTAAAACTGTTTAGAGTGATATGATATTTTCATTTTATTAAGAACATAACTACCTATATATTGGAGTTAAGTTAGTCTTAATAAAACGAAAATATCCTTTTCTCTCTCTCTCTCTCTTTCCTACCTACCCGAAAAAGGGCCAAATGATCAACTGCCTTGCTGGCAACTATCCGTATCATACCTCTCTTCCCTCTCTGTCCTCTGTCTCTCTCTCTTTCTCTCTCTCTAACTCTCTCCCCCTCTCTTTAATTCTCTCTTTTGCCTATATACTTACTATATAGAGGCCAATCATATGATAATGCGTCAAACATGAGTGGCAAATACTTGAGATTACAAGCAAGAATTCGTGAGAAGAATCCTCTTGCCAACTACATTCCTTGCTTCGCACATTCCCTCAACCTGGTCGGCCATTCTGCTGTGGACAACATTTCTGCTGCTTCAAAGTTCTTTGAATTGGTAGAGAACATCTACTGCTTTTTCAGTGCATCAACTCATTGGTGGGAACTTTTAGTCAATGCCCTTGGTGGCCTGCCTGTTGTCAAACGCCTGAGTAACACTAGATGGGATGCCCACTCCGATGCTTCAAAGGCACTCAACTGTGGATATGAAAAGATAAGGATTGTTTTAGAGCAATTTACAGAAAATCTGGACGAAACAGCCAAAGCACGACAAGAGGCAAGGGGTATTTTATCCAAGTTGAATACCTTGGAAAATTGCATCTTACTGGTGTTCTGGTCTGTCGTCATGGAAAGGTTTCACCAGACAAGCATAAAGCTGCAGAGTACAAATATGGATCTGAACGAAGCCGTGAAGCTCTTAAGATCATTAAATAATTATGTTGCCGGTTTAAGAGATGCTTTTGAGGACTTTGAGGAGAAAAGGAAGATCAAAATTGGTCTTGAAAATGAGCCGGTGTACAAAGAAGATACCCAAAGAAAGAAACAAAGAAGTATGAAGCTCAGTCAAAATGATGGCAATTCTAAAGATACTGCTTTTTCAGGAAGGGGGAGTTTTGGGGTCACGGTGTTTCTTCCCATGATCGATCACTTGCTAACAGCACTTCAGAAGAGGCTGGAAGCATATGATGCGGTCTCTGGCAAATTCGACTTCCTTTCAAAAATTCCCTCAGTAAACGGAACAACTGAGGGATGTGGCAGAGAGGCTGGTGAAAACTTACCAAATCAATAACCAGCTTCCTTGAGGAAATTGTTCTCATTTCCAAGAGTACATGAATGAACCTGAATCTGATGTGTGGATAAGTCAAAAAGGTGAAAATAAGGGGACCTTTATTGCATTGCGAATGCTTCAAACCATTGTTAACAACGTAATGCAGGATACTTTACCATTTGTTTATGCATTTACTTGTCACTTCTCGTCACAAACTGTTCTGGAGAGAGGTATTTTTCTGCTCTGAAACGTATTAAGAATTACCTGCGACCATTCTGAAAGATGAAAAGCTCAATCATTTGGCATTAATGCATGTATATAGAATCGTCTTTTCTCCGGAAATTAAATTTTAACAATGAGTTTGTTGAAAGATTAAAGAGAAAAATGTTTAAGTATATAGCTAGATACATATGTAGGACTATGTTTAACATTACAGTACAGTACCGGTATTTTGGCAGTGTTTTGCTTGAAATTGCTTCATGCTAATTAAAGGTTGTCTGATAAGTGATATTGTTTTCTTTGTTACTCCATTGATTATTTCATTTGGAATATTATTGTAATAAATTGTACGCAAGGAGTGCTTGAATGCGAAGGGGGGGGGGGGGGGTCAAGGGGCCCAAAGAAGCTCGAAGCCTAGGGGCCCTGCCATGGGTTAATACGGCACTGCCTCACAGGGGAGTTGAATGGAAAACTGGTATTGCCATGCATGGTGTATGTATCTATGTGTGTATCTGTATTCACTGTAAAAAAAAGTGAATAAATAGGAACACGACATCTATTTTAAATATTGCTGATACTGATATCTGACAATAGTGTCCTTAAATCTTAACAGAAATATGTACTTGTACATGAGATTTTATATTATGGTGAAATGAATACATTTTGGGAATAATCCCAGCAGGCCTCTGTACAAACTGTGCTGACCCAGTAGTTTGCTATGAATGCTCAGTTTGGCTTTATCGTACTGGAGAAGTGGAGAAGTGTGTGTGTGTGTGTGTGTGTATGTGACATGTCGGTGTGTGTGTGTGTTTGTGTGAGAGATAGACCAACATGTTACAATGACTTTTTCAATAATCTGAAATTTATGCTCTAACACATTTTGATCAGATGCTCTAGTCTTCAACAGGACTAAACATGTTACCTTGTGATTACCAATGATATATTTTATAGTCCCAATGTTTAACACTTGAGTGAAGAGAGGGGAGACACAGGCATGAGGGCTTGGACACAAGAGAGAGAACTTGTGTTGTAGCTCTGATAATGCTGATGTAATGAATAGGACATATTTTTACCATTAGCTAGCTACACTTTTGGGGTGGGGGTATATAGTATATTAGTACATTTGTTACATGGACTTAGAAAATGATAACACGAATCAAAGTTTGAAATGAGAAATAATAAGTTTGGTTGATATTATAATGAAATATTCATGTCTATGCAATGGAGTGAATTCCAAAGACGAGAAATGCGTGTGAAAAATAAATGGAGATTCTTTACATTACAAGCATGAACATGTTTGATTTTTGGAGATGTTATCGTGGAGATATGAATGTAATTAAAGTTCAGATGTTTTATTTTTATTTTTTAGAGATTTTACAACAAATAAGATATCATTTAGTTCCAGAGTCACCATTAAAAATTAAAAGGGAAGTTTTTTTTAACTAATAAGGCGATATTTGTAGTCTGATCAAAAATCTCCAAGAATAAACGTCATTGCTCTCTTTTAGATCTTTTCCCAAACAAAGTCTCTCTTGAGATGAGGGCACCAGATTGGAGAGGCATCATTAGAGTGAGATCTTTGCACTCACTTGCATTGCAATGATGGAAAGTACATCTAAGAAGCCTCAGGTACTTGTGGGATTTACCAATTATGTATAATATATGGAGACTCCATGATAGGTCAGATGAAATCAGAACTCCTAAATTTTTGGTGAAACTTTTCTTGTAATGACCATTTCTTCAATAAGCTAATCAATGTTGTACGATGGTGAATTGGTACACAATTTTATAAGAAGGCACTTTTGATTATTCAAGGGGAGGTGCCAATCTTTTGACCACTTGGAGAGAGAAGTTAAATCAACTTGTAAAGAAGCTGCATTGGATGGAGATTTTATCAGCTTAAAATACTTAGTGTCATCAGCATAGAGAAGCATAAATGAGGTTGAGATGCAAGAAGGAATATCATTAATGTAGAGCAAGAACAGAAGAGAAACAAGAATACTTCCTTGGGGGACACCAGAGATTACAGGTATGGGGCGGAGAGAGTTGGCCATCTAGGAACACTAGTTGACACCTGGAAGAAAGGTAGGCTTTAAACCAAAGGACCAAGAAGCTCATTATGAGGAACTTTATCGAAGGCTTTACAGAAATTGAGATAAATAACATCAACTTGAGAGTTTTCATTTAGTGAGCAATTGATAAAGCTAGTATATTTAGATAAGTGATATAGCGACCTTTTAAAAATCCAAATTGTGACAAGGAGATTGATTTGTCTACAAAGATAGCCATTTTGTTATATATTTATCTCTCAAAGATAAGGGAGATGGAAATTAGAAGCGAGATGGGCCTGTAGTCGGTAATGGACTTATCACCAGATATATATTTTGGAACAATAGAATGAACTGTCCAGTTATTTGGGAGATCGTGTTGGGAAAGGCTTAGAGAAAATAGATGAGTAATAGGTATATATAGATAGCAAGGGCACAGGACTTGAAGATTGAAACCATTTGGTCGTGTAAACCTAGTTGTGTCAAGTAATGATATGATTGAATACACCTCTCCCAAGATCTCTATCTTATTGAGAGAGAATCATGGGGTTGCTAAACTGGAGATGATCATCATGGTTAATCTTGAGCTGGTACTCGTCCCAACCTTTGCAGCAGTTTGGAAAGTGTACTACTCCTAGCTACTTCTCCATATTACAATCTAATTTGATGACATCAATAATCATTGTGTAGTGTTAGGCCTGCATTTATGCTTGGGCTAGGACAATAGTTAGAGTGTGATATGGGATTTCAAATTGATGTTGGGTGTTGTTGTTTTTGTACCACACAATGGAAATATGAGTTTGCGAGTGCGCAGTTTACGTTATACGCGCGCTAGCCTATGGCAATTCGGTCCAACGGTTGTCGGTCAGCCTCTGGAAAGGAAATGCTACGTTCTGGCTTAGCCGCAACCCTCCAGTTGGGGCTGAGGTTGATGGAACTCTTTAGATTATTTATTTATTTATTTATTTATTTATTTATTTATTTATTTATTTATTTATTTATTTATTTATTGTTCTTACTTACTTACTTAAAAGGACATTGTACTTTATACTGCATTGTACTATGTATGTCAGCATATTATATTCTTATATGCCTATGGTAATGGGAACGGGGGTGTAGTTTACACGAAAAGGTGTAGTTCCAGTCATGTGATATTTCCGCCAGGTACAGGGGTGTGGTTTTCACCAGGGAAAAAAGTTCTGGTCAGGCGTAGGGTTGTTATCGGTGGTGCTAGAAACTGCTGCTTGGAATGGATACTGCTTGCTAAAAAGCTGTGATGGACTGTAGCTATGCTGCTCTATCGTGTGCAGTGATAGTATAAACATTGCTGCTTGGACACAATAGCTTGCTAATGCTGAAGACTGTATCACCTCCAAAAGCCCCGATAATCCAGCAACTCCAGCTTGATGTCATGGAAACACAGGACTAGATGATGGCAGAGGGTTTTTATGAATTCCCCCACTCAACTATTTTATGTCAAAACATAACTCAATCCTGGTTTGCTTCCCTGGACCACAAGTCTGTCTGTACAGTCTTTCTAGACATCAAGAAAGCTTTTGACTCTGTGCTGCATAGACCACTCTTAAACACTCTGTCCTCACTTAATATTCCTTCTCACCTCTGTTGGTTCACTTCCTATCTTACGGCCCATTCGCAGAGTGTTGCTATCTCTGGTGCTCTCTCTTCTTCGTGTCATGCATCCTCTGGAGTACGTCAAGGATCTATTCTTGGTCCTCTTCTCTTTGTACTTTACATTAATGACATTGCAAAGCTCCCACTCTCGACATCTTCTACACTTACTCTCTATGCAGATGACATCCTCCTCTCCCATCCCTTCTCTTCCACCTCTTCCTTAGATTCAGTGCAATCAGACATTGACATTATAATTATCATCTTGGCTACTCTATCCAGCTCTTACACTACTTTGTGCAATGTCTGTGGGAATCTGTATGGAGCCTTTTAGAGGTATGAATCTGGTCCATCTGCACTCGGCTTTGACTAAAGAATCAGAAGCCACATAGGTGTCCACTTGAAAGTGTTGAGGCTTGACTAAAGAATCAGTAGCCACATAGGTGTCCACTTGAAAGTGTTGAGGCAGCAACAGCTCAAGTTGTGTCCCCCATGATCCCAATCTGCTTGCTGCGTCTAGATGATCTTTCAGTCTCGCCTCTGGTGTCTTCTGCAAGATGTCCCTGGGAGTGGAAGTGGATTTTAACAATTACATATTTTGAGCAACAAATTGCACTACAGTAGCTCACTAGAAAGACTGCACAGAGAGACAGACTTGTGGGCATCCAGGGAAGCAAACCAGGATTGAGTTACGTTTTGACATAAAATAGTTGAGTGGGGGTGCAAGTGCCGTGTCGTGCCATATTAGTCCCGCTGCCATATTTGTCCCTTTTGCTACACCGCGCAAGCGCAGCCGCGCAAAATTAATAAACCACGCATCAATAAAGTCAGCTGCCAAATTTGTCCCTCGTGTGGAGCTGAATTGTGATGGTGAGGACAGAGAAGGACCCTGCAGTATATCTGCGGAAGATCGAATATTTCCTTAAGAATGGAAAATACAGTTGTGACACGAGTGCGAAGGAGCAGAGTGGAATAAGAAAAAGAATTGACAGATTTGACATCATTGGTAGGTGAAAACCACCTCTTGGTATGTCCAAATCATTGGCATTCAGATAACATAAGTATTGCCAACATTCTGTACAAATACCAACATTCTATGTTGTGTGCACTTTAAGACGTGACAACAAAGAGGTTCTGTAAATCACATGACTTCAATTTATAGCTCACCAATTAGCAAGTTCCTCTGTACCCAATAGTTCGTTGCGATAATAATTATGGCACTTGTTTGTTATTCACCTGTGACTAAATTACAAATCAATGTCAATTACAAATCAATGTCTAGTTCATGATCGGAAAATTTGATAGTAGTGAGCTCCCGCGACCAGCAATAAATAAATAGGATAATCTTTCTGCTTTCTGTAAGTCAGCTTGAATTTCTCAAGCCACATGCCTACTCGCAACCCCTTCTCCTCTCGACAACCTCAACGGTGACACCTCCATCTGTCTCCCTTGTCACGAAGTTCCAAAGTCATTGCATGGTTGTTGCAATAACGGGGTTTTGGAGTCCCCCCCGCTATTGAAGGAAATTGACGCTAGCAGCCTTATCTGGGATAAGGTTTGACAAGTTCATGACAAGTTCAGAAAATTCATTTTCGATCTGGACATTCAAAACACAAACCATTGGGGGAGGGAGAATAAAAGTAACATTCGATTCATTCAAAACATTGGTGGCGGGGGAATAACAAACGAGTGCCATAATTATTTATACAATGTCTTGATAATTATAAGTACTAATCCCCCCCAAAACCCATGAGTTTTCCCGACCTTCCAGACCGTTTCCAGCCATTTCTCCCATTTTTGACCCATCCACTTCTCCCATTTTTGACCCATCCACACCCTATCATGACCATCGCCGCCACCACCAGAGTGAGGAGAGAAAAAAATTCTCTCAAAATCAACTTTCAATGAGTTTTCTCGACCTCCCAGACATTTGCATTAATAAAGATTTTTTCAGTAGTAGTTGTAGTAGAGTAGTAGTAGTAGTAGTATTAGTAACAATCCGATCTGGCTGAAATTCAGTCCTAACCTTTATTTTGTACCTCTGACCCTCTGACCACAGTGTCATTGGGACACTGATATCTACCTGGCAGAGGTTTTATGGGAAATTCCAAGATGTATTTATTCTGTATTTAAATATTTAAAAACTTCATTTGTAAAAATATTAATATATTGTAGGTGAAAGAATGTATTACACCCAACCCACAATGAACCATCCAAATGAGACAGTTAAGCGGCTGGTCCTTTTCTCTAGTGATGAACATCAGATGGTACTACGTGAGGCCCATGACGTCAATGGTGCTCACCAGGGGCAAAAGCGTACCTTAGCACGACTGACACAGGATTATTACTGGACTACTATGGCCAAAGATGTTGTTAGTTGGGTAAGAATAGTTTAGTGCACAGCATCTATAATTAAAATGTCAACAAGTGATAATGAGGCTTTAAATAGGCTTTAGATAAACATCAATCTCATTGGTTGTAAGAAATAAGAAAAATAATGGGAAAAAATGTACTCATACCATATTATGAGCAATTATGAGCAGTGAGCATTATATTTTGTTCGCAACTTTAAAGCTTAATTAAGAAACTCGTAAATCGTGTAACAAAATTAACAATACTGTATTGATTCTACTTATTTGTTAATTGAAGTTGAAATTTATTATATCACATTGACACTGAATAGCTGTAACCATATAGCTAATAATATGTTACTTTTTATACCTTTAGCTAAGCACTTGTCACAAGTGCCAGAAGATGCAGATGATCAAGACGATTGCACCCGAGTTACATCCCATTAAAGTTTTGAGCAGGTAACTAAGTTACTGTGACCAAGTGTACTGAGCAATGATGTGCAAGTGATAGAAAAGATGCCCATTGGAAATACGTTAGGCCCAACTGGGGAAATATATGATAGTCATAGCAATATATATATAATTATTGTAATACATAAGGTATGAAGCTTAGTTTTGCAAGAAAATGTGCTGCTATATATACCCTCTAGCATCAGTTATTTATCACAATTTTGCTGTCCGTTCTGGAGGCAGTAATGTAGGGATTGTTATCCAAGAATATATTATTGCTGAAGTTTATGAGGTCCCTTATGGTTGTGTGGAGGCAGTAATGGAGTGATTGTTATGACAGCACAATATCAAAGCCAACCCACATGTCCTTTTATTTAGTAAAGTTTATTTACGTATTACTTGTTCCCACTATTTTTTAAAGCTTTCGTGAATTGGAATACTGTTTTGATGCTATATATGCCTGCAATGCCCACACGAAGAGGAGTGTCCTGGTCAGACCTAGCCCAGGTTACTCCCAAGGCAAGTTGGTATGCATGCATGACAAGTTTGGGACAGATTGGTCCAGTGGTTTGGAATGCCATAAGGAACAATCCTAAAATGCTTCCCCCATCAGTAACTACATTCAGCAATCTTTCTTTGATTCTTCACTACAAAAGCCATACCCTCAATCCAACGTGTCTAACACAGCGATTTGGTAAAGGATCGAGCAATTTGGGTTGCGCACGCCGTTCAAAGATGGCATCTTAGACAAACTATATATGCAAAAATCAACTGGAAGTCGCCTTTTTTTTTAGTAGCTCTCTAAAGTGATACCAAAAGGCACCTTCCCAGATAGCGCTCTACAAAATGGCATAAAAATAAATGAAATCTATGCAGCCAATAAGATGATGATGATGCTGATGACGTCATTTTTCCGACCTTTTTTTTTAGTTTGGAGAACTGCGCTTCTGTGTGCTATATTGTTGGAAGGATTTCTGCGACATACTTTTTTTAGGGTCTGTATAGGGATAGAATCGAGCATATGGCGAGTTTTAGTTTGTATTGCTGAATGACCTCTGACCTGCCAACCCTACATGAGAGTGCTAACGCATTTTAAAATGTAGGCAAGAGAATCCTAAACTTTTAGGCTGCATGAATAGGTCTGATATTGGACAAGTTAGTATATAGGGAGATTTAAAAATAAGAGATGCTACATATACAGATTAAACACAGATTAAATTGAATAATTTTTTTTGTTAATTTTATTTTATTTACTATATCTAGTCAATTATGATCAAACAAGTTAGATGATCCTTTACCAATCCAAATCTTATGCACTATATAATAATTAAACTGCATAAAATTAGGTAATTACAGGCACATCTGATTTGCTTAAAATCATGTTGCAACTTACAGATGGGAGATTTTGGGTATAGACCTCATTGGCCCATTTGCGGCCACAGACGAAGGCCATAGATATGTCTGCACTGTCACAGATCTCTTTACCAAGTGGGTATTTGCTCGGCCAATCAAGTCCAAGTCAGCTGGTGATATCGCAAGCATTCTACTCGAGCTCATCTACAGTTATGGTCCTCCTCAAAAAATGATAATGGATCAGGGGCGTGAATTTATAAACCAGGTAACTAACTTAATAAAACTGTTGCCATCTGTGTTCATGACATGACATGTATGTGGTCTGAGAAGTGAAAATTAATCAAGGAAAATGTGTTGGATTTGTTGCAACGTTAGACTATTCAGTACAAGGCAGACTTAACACAATTTAAGATAACTTTATTAGCGACTTCAGTCTTGATTCTCTGGACATTTCCTCCTGCTTCCTTTTCATAAATATTCATGCAGAGTAATGTTCTGTTTGTGTGTTTGTGTGAACTTATTTGATAACTCAGCTCAATGATGTTGTCTTGACTGCTTTTGGAGTGAAGCGGATGGTATGTTCAGCATACCACCCTCAGAGCAATGGCCAAGATGAGCGGACTAATCAAACTCTTAAGAGGGCACTGTCCAAGTATACAAACGATGCTCAATCTGACTGGAACAAGTAAGCTACCAATATTTAATAATTATTTTTCAAGATTGATAGTTTGTTAATAAATAGAGAGATTTCTACTATATTACCACCACCTTCCAATAGATGCCAATATCACATTTCATGCTAATCTGTGATTACCATAGAAAATCTCACCAGAATCTCTCCAATGAATCCTCTCGCACTGAAACACCCACCAACACACACACACACATACACACATATTATTAAAAAATTAATGATGAAAAGGCATAAAAAATATCATTATTAGTAGTTATTGCTACCGTATTGCTACAAAATTTGATTAAGTTTTGCGAGTGCATTGTTATTCGCAAAACATACTCGCAACCTTTTTTATCGCACAAAACATTCCGCGTGCATATTGCAGCCAAAAGCCAGACGGTTTACTAGCGAGAAAGAAGCTGACTACAGTGTGACCATTCGAAAGTGCTTCAAACGATCCCTGCCTACTAGCGAAGATGTAGGAATCAATCAGAGAAGTATCAGGAGAGCAAACGAAAATGTGCAGAGGGTACAATGGTCAGGATAGTGCGCAGAAAAGTGACAACCAATCTTGTTATAATTAGTGGTACTTATTATAAAACGCAAAACTAAGAGCGTATTATACATTATGGAGCTCAAAATCTCAAAATTGCACATTGTAGCAATACGGTATATTATTTTCCAAATTCTTATATACTAAAAATATAAACATGGTTTTTGGTGTGCATATACCTTGAATGTGCTGCTTGTAGTTATGATTTCTATGTATGATGTTTGTGTACTTATGTAGATATGTACTCCCCACAACTTATGGTATCAATACAAGTGTCCAGTCTTCAACAAAGCAACAGCCATTTGTGTTGATGTTCTACCGAACAGCTAGGGGTTCCATTGCCATCAATGCAGAACATGAGAATGAGCAGGAGCTTCTCTATGAAAACATCTCACTCACAATGTCTCCTGAAGACATACAATCTAATTTGGAGAAGCATGTGGCAGATGTAAGAACAAAACTGACTGGCAAACATAAATATGTGACATGACACTTTTTTGTAACCAAAAATGGGGGACAAATAGTTTAATGAAAATGTTTGATGCACTCTCAAAAAATCATGTTACAGATCTGTTTTACTTTGTAATCACATAGGTACATATCATGGATGAGAAGATACGGTTGAAAATTGAAGAAGCTAAAGCGAAGCATAAAGCTTATTTCGATTCCAAGCAAAAAAGAGGCTTAAAGCGCTTTACTTTTGCAATAGGTATGTTTTTATGAATTAATGTGTACCTTTAATGTGTGCCTTTATATAAGCTGAATGAAATTAGAGTCCCATTGTTGTTTCTGAGAAAAAATCGAAAGGCCAAGAATAATAAAATTTTCTGGATAGATGTATTTCAGAGTTTTGATAAATTTTAGAATGTCCTTGTCTGTTTTCTTGTGATATTTTTTTATCTGTCGCTCGACCTTTACTGGATGGTTTTAATTTTATATTTCTAACCTGTTGACTATCATAGGTGATTATGTCCTTAAGAGGAACGCAAGGAAGGTATCCAGGAAAGGAGACAGGCTGGCCCAGGACTGGTTGGGACCCTATGTAATCGTTGATGTCTCACCCAAGGGACTCTGCACACTGCAGGATAACAACCAAAACATTATGAAGGTTAAGGTTAATGTCGGGCTCTTGAAGCCTTACTTAACTAGAGAGTTGCCAGTTCAACATGAGATACCTTCATCCATCCAGTCACACAACACCAGTTCGAACAACCCTGGACCATCTGATGAGTTGAGTGATGCAGCTTCCCCTGGGAGTCCAGAGAAGAGACAATGCCTACTAATTCGACAGACTAAAAAAGATAGTCCAGTCCTCTCACCACCTGATAGAAACACACCTCTCTCTAGTGAGCCAACATCAGACTGTGTTGTAACCAGTGTTACACAAGTTGTGCCTAGAATGCTTGGAAAACCCTTGCCTTGCAAACCACCTGTCCGTTACAGAAAATTCCCTGATGACTTTTTTTTAATTCTGCTGTCTGAAGCATGGCTAGAGGACACACACATAGATGAGGCGCAGGCTCTACTTCACAATCAGTTTCCAAAGATGGGTGGCTTCCAGTCCATTGGGTATGTGGCACCAGGAAGTGGAGGCTCAATAACTGGAACTCCGGTTCGGGATTATATCCAAATCATGAATACTGGCGGCCACTGGGTCTGTGTGTCCAGCATAGGAATGCCCAAGGGGACTGTGCGGGTGTATGACAGCCTCTATACAAGAACCAGTAAGAAATAACTTGAATGAGAATATTTTATATGCTAAACTTTAAAAAAAAATTACACATTCTGATTAGGTGGATCAAGAATTAACTGTTCTCAATTTCCAAACAACTTTTATGACATGCATTGGAAATTGAATAATGTCATTGGATCCAACAGTGTTGTTTTATTTTAATCCTCTCAATTAAAAAATTGGGCTCCTTGATAACTACTGTGTGAGCTTAGAAATCTATACTCTATTTTTTACTTGCGTAGTATCTCAACTCAAGCATCACATTAAGAACCAGGGCCTTGCAAGAGTGACAATTTCACCTAAATAATTATGATTCACAGCTCCATATTAATGGCAAGACGCCCATGTATAGAACAACAACGAACCCACTAAAATAGTGTTACCATTCAATCAATTCTTGTGAAATAAATAGTAGTTATATTAGTTATATACTACAAACAATTAATAGTTGTTTCGTTCGTTTGTTCTTTATTGTTGTTGGATCATTGCAGAACTGGATACACTAAAATGCCTGGCATGGATGGAATTCTATCAAGGAAGCCACCTGACCATACAGAAACCATACATGCATCAACAGGCTGGAGGCAATGACTATGGTTTATTTGCCATTGCTGTTGCAACCGCATTATGCAATGGTGTGGACCCATCAACAATAACATTTCATCAAACAAAGATGCGGTCCCACCTGATGAGATCTTTCCAGACATCTCACATCAAACTATTCCCTGTTCAAGGATGCCGACGGAAAGCCACAAGCAAGAAGCTCAAGACTGTTCTTAGGGAACCATTGATCTGTGTTTGCAGACAACCCCATGACCGTGCCCTCACAGTGGCACAGTGCAGCAAGTGTAGTGAATGGTTGCACCAATCATGTGCACAGATTCCACCATCAGCCATCATCAACCGGGAGGAGGAGTGGAACTGTGGCAGTTGTTTCGACAGGGAATTGGGTGCCACTTAAATAATTGAGACTGAATCTGTTTGTTCTTGTTGTGATTTTTTTCTGGGTAATTATTAATGTCTCATTTTCATACAATAAACTGTCTTAGTTCTCCATATCTGTGAAATACTGGGAGATCCTAAACTTTCTGGCGGTCTTCCTAGGATCATGGTTGACCTGGAAATATGTTTATTGAGTTTTGCACAAGTTAAATTGTAGGATGGTGCTGAGGAACCAAATATATATACTTGACCCTGTCCTTCTATCACTCCATCATCCAGAGAAGGGGTATATTGCAAAACAAAACAAAAATTGTTCATCTAATTGTGATTAGTAAATGGCAAGTATTCTCCTCCCATGATTTCTGATAGAAATGATGGTCAAGTTACTTGCCATATTAGATACTCCTCCCATGTTTTTACTGCAATTTATATATAGCTTGTGTATATATATATATATATATATATACACGCAACACATTTATATTCAGTTATGCAGGTGAGACTAATATGACAGGTAAGATTTATATGGCAAATGGGACTAATATGTCAGGTGAGACAATATGGCAGACGAGACTAATATGACAGGTGAGATTTATATGGCAGGTGACTAAGGCAGGTGAGACTAATATGGCAGGTGAGACTAATAATTATGGCAGGTGACTAATATGGCAGGTGAGACAGGTGACTAATATAATATGGTAGGTGAGACAGGTGACTAATATAATATGGTAGGTGAGACTAATATGGCAGGTGAGACTAATAATTATGGCAGGTGAGACAGGTGACTAATATAATATGGTAGGTGAGACAGGTGACTAATATAATATGGTAGGTGAGACTAATATGGCAGGTGAGACTAATATGGCAGGTGGGACTAATATGGCAGGTGAGACAGCAGGTGAGACTAATATGGCAGGTGAGACTAATATGGCAGGTGAGACTAATATGGCAGGTGACTAATATGGCAGGTGAGACTAATATGGCAGGTGAGACTAATATGGCAGGTGAGACTAATATGGCAGGTGACTAATATGGCAGGTGAGACTAATATAATATGGCAGGTGAGACTAATATGGCAGGTGGGACAGGTGACTAATATGGCAGGTGAGACTAATATGGCAGGTGAGACTAATATGGCAGGCGAGACTAATATAATATGGCAGGTGAGACTAATATGGCAGGTGAGACTAATATGGCAGGTGAGACTAATATGGCAGGTGACTAATATGGCAGGTGAGACTAATATAATATGGCAGGTGAGACTAATATGGCAGGTGGGACTAATATGGCAGGTGAGACTAATATGGCAGGTGACTAATATGGCAGGTGAGACTAATATGGCAGGTGAGACTAATATGGCAGGTGAGACTCGAAATAGGAATATGGAATAGTTTACCTGACTTTGTTGTTTGCTCCTAATATTAATTCCTTTAAGCATAACCCATGGTCACCTTATCAATCCTAATCCCTATTATATATTCATTATCTTTGTGTTTATTATATTTTATCAGACTATTTTACTTATTCATCTCTTATGTGTGCATCCCATTACTCTTGTAACTATATAGGGTGGCTTTAATAACACTAGCATTTGGTTGCTATTAGCCATTCCTATGCATTTGCGCTTGTATTTGCATCAATTTATTAAAAATATAAAAATAAATTTAAAAAAATTAAAATAACAGGTGAGACTAATATGGCCAGTGAGCATGAGACTAATATGGCGGAACAAATGTGGCAGGTGACAGGGGCAGATCTAGGGTATCAGTAAGGGGGGGTTTGGTATCAGTACTAAGGCGAGTGCAGTTTTATAAATTTATATGGGGGGGGGGTTTAAACCCCCAAAATACCCACCTGGATCTGCCCCTGGGTGAGACTAATATGGCAGCTCAGGTGAGAAATATGGCACAGGCGGGACTAATATGGCAGGCGGGACTAATATGGCAGGCGGGACTAATATGGCACTATATGGCACTATATTTGTCCCGTTATCGCGAACATTTTCTGAGCGGGACAAATATGGCAGCGGGACTAATATGGCACGACACCGGAACCAATCCCAATATAAGCCTCCAAGGGTCGAAAAAATCGTGCGCGTTTTTAATTATGCGAGCGGTCAAAAGGGCTAGGCTAGGTCTAGGGCTAGGGCTAGGATATCTTATGTTCCTGAAGCAGCCATCAGTTCATTATAAGTTTCATTAACACATTCGACACCTTTTGACCGCTCGCATAATTAAAAACGCGCACGATTTTTTCGACCCTTGGAGGCTTATAATTGATCCCAAGTGCCAGTCTCATGAGATTCATAAAAACCCTCTGCCATCATCTAGTCCTGTGTTTCCATGACATCAAGCTGGAGTTGCTGGATTGTCAGTGAGCCCCGAGGGCTTTTGGAGGTGATACAGTATTCAGCATTAGCAAGCTATTGTGCCAAGCAGCTGTTTATACTATCACTGCACACGATAGAGAAGCATAGCTACAGTCCATCACAGCTTTTTAGCAGTATTCCAATTCCAAGCAGCAGTTTCTAATTTCTAACCCATTAGAAGTTTTCCCCCCGTGAAAACCACACCCCTGTACCTGGAAATATCACATGACTGGAACGACACCTAAACTACTCCCCCGTACCTCGGATCGTGATTTAGTCCTAAGGGCACGTGACAGTCATCAGATTCAGCCTTGCGAGTTGCTAAAGAATTGTAGTAGACAAACAATAGCTAGCTAGCTCAAGCGATTCTGAATATCTGAACTTCCAGAGTGTACCTTCAGCGATGCATCTTGGTTTGGTCTTGTTTTTGGTCGTCGTTTTAGTTGGGGCGACTTCTACTAGCTCTATTCAACTAAACAAGGTATGGAGCTAGTTTATCTTGCTATGCATCTAACAATATATATTTTTTTGTAGCAAGAGCAAGACTCAAATACCATCACGTGTAGAGATGGGACGGTGTGCTATAGTAATCAGATGTGCTGCAAGTTGGCAGATGGAAAGTATGGGTGTTGTCCTGACAAGGATGGTGTCTGCTGTACCAAAACTCCCCATTGCTGCCCCAAGAATTACTACTGCACCGATACTAACTGCATAAATGAAGAACGAAGGGTTTTTGTCAAGCAGTTGCTCTCTCTTGCTGTGGTGACACCTACTTCAAAAGTGAAGTAAATATTATTCTTTGTTCCCCAATTGTTGAGACCAAATCCCTCTGCATTTTAAAACATTGAACATTACAGTATTCGGTATTATGTGGTGTTATTGACTTGAAGAGTTGACATTCATTTCCTGTTCCTTGCTCAGACTGAACTTTTGTACACTATAATTGCATTTTATAAATAAATATACTACCACTTTGTATGTATGCTCAGTTGGCAAGTTTTATGGCCAATTCAATAGTGTTAGCACTGGTTTAGTATGTAGTTAGCAAACCCATTACAATTGGTGACGGGTGACAGTATTATTATGGTTTAGGGAAAGAGCTATGGTTGTCGGGAGGGGGGGGGGGGGCTTTTAAACCTGAAGGGGAAAGCATCTCGACATACATGGAGTTCCAAGCAAATGAGTTCCAAGCAAATGAGGCAGAGAAGACAAAAAGACTTCCGTTTTGCTGTTATTGAAGCCAAGAATTATGGCATTGTTTGCAGCCCTTGCCTTGCCTCGAGACAAACGTTTAGCTCCAATCATTTAGAGTGGTACTGATTATACCAGAGGACCCAAGAAGCTGGTAAATCTGCTGTTCTTTGTTGCTGACTTGCATACGATGGCATACGATGGCAACTATATGTGATTTCGGACCTTTCTTGAATCAAGCACTTCAGGATCGATTTGTTTGTGTACTCAAATGGTGGACACCATCTAGAAGCGCTTGCTTGCTGAAAGCAGCTTAGCAGTGCCAAGATCGCTGAAGAGATGGAAGCTGTCAATCCTAATTAGGAACCTGAAGAACTTTACCTGCACACCGACTTTTCATCATCAGCTCATATGCTACAGTTGGCCATGGGTGTTATAGATGTGGCAAATCTGACCACAATAACTATAGAACTGCAAATACCGTCAAGCCACGAGATTGTTGTGAGCATGGCCACATCTCAACCTGCAGGCACTGCAGCCGCAGAAGCATCCACTCACCTCAGCCCACTGAAAAGGAGGAGCTCGGAATATTAGCCTTCACAGAGGTAGCTCAGCTAAGCCAATTTGCAAGGAGCTAGGAAGATGCTGACCATGGAGGTAGACACTGGTGCAGCTGTCTCCAGTGCTCCTTCCTGAAGATCTTTCCCACCCAGGCTCCAGCCATCTGGCCTGATGCTGCTACATTGGAGAACCAATGAACATGTAGAGGAACTTTCCTGTTGCAATACGGAAGCACCCAAGACAGCTCGACCTTAAGTATATATAGTCACTGTAGATGGACCATGCCTCTTGGAAAGAAGTTAGTTACTCTCTAGAACTAGGCCAGTCCCTTTCTCCCTAAGAGGGGTGTAGGAAGCTCTGGACCGTCTACTGGAAAGGCATCGGAACTGTGTCACGATAGAATCCTCACTACTCTCTTCGACCAGTACCAGGATGTATTTGCTAGTGAATTGGGCGCTATTCATCCATTCAATGCTAAGCTAACAGTAACAGAGAGTGCAATGCCAAAAACTCTCTAGAACTAGGCCAGTCCCTTTCTCCCTAAGAGGGGTGTGGAGGAAGCTCTGGACCGTCTGGAGGCAGATGGTGTCCTGGAGAAGATCAACTACTCTGAACAGGCAGCACCAGTTGTCCAGAAAGATGGGTTATGTGGGACTATAAAGTCACTGAATCCTGTTCTTGAGGTGGTCCAGTACCCACTCCCTCGGCTGAAGGACATATTTGCCAAATTGGCTGGAGGAAAGCACTTCTCCATTTTTGGAAATGTCCCATGCATACACAACCAGCTGGTGCTTGATGAAGTGTCTCAGAAATATGCAGTGATCAACATCCACTGTGGTATTTAAGGCTTCCTTTTGGCATCACCTCAATGCCAGCTCTGTTCCAAAAAATTATGGAGCAGATTCTTCAAGGTATGGACGTGTTACTTCGATGATATCCCTGTCACAGGTCCCTCTGAGAATGAACATTTGGGTAACTTGGAGCAAGTATATACTGCAGAGATTCAGAGACAATTGAGTAAAGCTGAAGCAGAACAAGTGCTGCTTCATGTAAGACAGTGTGGAGCACCTGATTGACCAGAACAGTATCCACGCCGAGAGCAAGTTGGAAGGCATCTCAGAAGCTTCCCACCCAACTAACGTCAAGAATTGCATGCCTTCTAGGGTTGTTAAGTTTTGGCCGATTTATTCTGAATCTCTTTTCTTTGTTGCTCTGCAGGGATGTCCATTGGAAATGGACCAATGACTGCAGCTTTCCGACAGGCAAAGGACGGTCCTGTGTCCATCTAGAGCTTTTGGTCTTCCTCTAAAACTTGCAGGGGACGCATCCTGAACTAGGGGCCATCATTTCTCCTCGTGTGAAGAAGGGCAGATGTGATGGTCCCATCCATCTGCTCTCATATATACTTTGACATAGTAAAGAGATTTTACTCCTACTTGCATGGTTCAAAGTTTACACTCACCACAGACTACAAGGCTGAAGCCATCGACCACCATTCTAAATAAGGTATTCCTTCCTTAGTGGCTGCATATTTAAAACATTAGGTCTTAGTATTTTCTGCTTACAACTTCCATACTGAAACCACAGGTGGTCATGCTTATGACAACAGTCTTGAGTCCACAGAGCAGGACGGAATATCCGATGAACCAACTGTTCACATCAAAACAAAATATGAGCAACCACGTATCGGGACCATCCAAGCATCACAAGAATGAAGGCTCTATCAAGAATTACACATGGTAGCCAAGACTTGACAAAGCTGCCATGCAGCAGGCTATAAACTGTCAAATCTTGTGAAGCATGCTCCTTCCGTGTTGCCTTTGCAGCCATGGGTATGGCTAAGCCCTGGAAGCGGGTGCGCCATGATTTTGCAGGCCCTTTTCAGCGTTCCATGTTCCTGGTAGTTGTTGATTGGAAGTGGCCGGAGGTGCATGGAGATACACATCATGAAAGAGACAACTTCTGCAAAGACTATTCAGTATTGAGATTCTCGGGAACCTCAGCTTTGGGTCTACCAGAACAGGTGGTTAATGACAATAAACCACAGTTTATTTCTCACGTTCACTAAGTAAATTACATATACAGTACTCCGTATCATCCAGCGTCAAATGGGTTTGGTCGAATTATTTCTTTAATCTTTCAAATCAGCTCTCAAAGCTAGCATGAACAAAGGCCTCTCTCTCTCACAGTGTGTGTCAAACTATTTACTCAGCTAATTGTATATAGTTCTCTCAATGCCACGACAAGAATCTTGCTTTTCCTGTATCATCAATTAAAACCACCTTCTCAATAATCAACTTCAAATTTTTTTCGCTCGATGTTTCAACTAGATGCTCTAGTCTTCGTCAAGAATAATGACAATTTACTCTTTCTTGTTCAAGAATCCAAAGTCCTTAGAAACCGGCACAGGTTCAACGTGAGAGCTCGAGATAGAAAATTCTTTGCAGGTCAGAGTGTGATGACTCACAACCTATGTCCTGGACCCAAGTGGGTACCTCTGCAGTTGTAGAGATATGGGACCAGTTTCTTACCTTGTCGAGACTGCAGAGAGACACTCTTATGGGAAAGACACATTGATCTTTTGTGATAGCTAAGTTCTAGACAACAGAGTTTGGAAACGGAGCTATCAAAAGACACACAGGTGATTTTGGATCAAGCAAACTATCCATACCTCTTCTACATACTGTGGATTCTTCACATCCTCTGAGATCCCCAAACAATCAGGTGAAGTCACACCTCCTGGATCAGTGGGAATGCATCAGTGAACCCTGTGGAAGTCACCGGAATTCCTCCAAAACCAGAGCACCATTGCCCTGTTCACAACAGGCACCCCTATAAACAACTTAGTCATATTTCGGCCAGTGTTAATGGGAGAGGTGTGGTATATTTGGTATTATGTGGTATTATCGACATTGATTTTACTATGCATTTTCTGTTCCTTATTGAATTTGAATTACCTCTGTACTCTGTACAATTAGCATGCATGTTCAGTTAACAAGTTTTATGACCAATTCAAGAGTGTTAGTACCAGTTCTCACATTGTGTAGTTAACAAAGCCACTATGCAATTAAAGAGAACCATGATGACCGTTTTGTTATGGCTTGGGTCAAAGTACACTTGATGTATTGGGTCATATTCTCCTTCAATCTTGTGATGACCGGCTCCTCGTTATAAAATGCATTGGGACAAGAGCCAGAATTTTGGGGCAACTGTGTGAATTTGGTTTTAAGTGCCTCTTAATGAGTATACGTAATGTATCACTTCTGCCACAGCAGGTAAATTTCCTGACACTTCCTCCCACTCACAACTTCCTATTATAAAGTCTGCATTTATTATTTTCAAGCAGGGGGGTTTTCAAGCAGGGGGTTATCAAAATACGACACCGATTAGAGGGTTTCACAGTTTGTGTTTCATTGTTTACACAGCTGTCTTTTGATTTTTATTATTTCACGGATGAGACAGGGGAAACAGAGCATTTATCTATACAATGAGCCCCTATAATAATACATGGTGCTGTATTTATGAATACCACCCTAAATATCAATGAACTCTCAACTGATCGTGACTTTCTCGAAGATCAACCGAGCCAAAATATTGAGAAACAAACAAAGTTGATTATTATGTGTGGATATTTATAAAGTAGTAGCGTCTGATACTTATACGGGTTTTTAGTACGACCGCTTATTTCTCACAAACCTATCCCCCGACAAAACTCTGTTGGCCTTTAAAAACTATGCAAGGAAGGTTTTAAGCGAAATAATATTGGTTTTGAATTTAAAAAGTGGCTCTACTTATGCTCTCAATGAACTCTCAGTTGGCATAATGATATTACAATGATCCTTTTCAATAAACATTTACTCTCTAAACATTTTTTAACTAGATGCTCTAGCTACTCGAAACGTCGAGAGAGTAAATTACAAGTCGATTATTGGATAATCTACTTATGCTATTTGTAATTGTCTATTGTCATTTTGTCAGAAATAACTCCGCATGTGTTTTTCATGTTCCAACGACACACAATGCAACACAGCGACATTATCAACAACTGTCCTACCAGAATTAAGTAATACATGTATATGCAAAGCATAGAGTGGCGGACAAAGGTGAGATGGATAAAGAAAACGCACGAAAAAAATTACTGTAACCGTATGCTCTATTTAAAATCCTATCTTTGTATTGATCTAGACATTGTCCTAACCTATAGCTGGAGCACTTATACTGATCTGTGCAGTATTGATGTCATCATATTATGGCTTGGATTGTGATAATGGAAGTAGCTAAGAAATTCCTTACAGATGACAAACTTACATTAGATGAGGTGAGAGCCCGATGGATTCACCATGACAATCATTTTGAGTTTAGCATTTATTTAAGGCAGTCCACAGCAAGGCTAGAGCATGCTGGTCAATGGAGTGTGGCTATGTCAGAATTAAACTTGCTATCCACCAAGCATGCAACCTGTTCTCAATTGTCGTTGCAGTTCTTTCCTATAGCTTCGAATCTGTTGCCATTTTCTCAATGCTCCCTTCACTATGAAGACCATTCCTGTTTACAAATAGGCTGCATTATTTAAGGCAGGTGTGTTCACATTAATTAATGGGTAAACATAATATGGTGAAGATTGATAATATAGCAATACCAAGTTTTCCCCAGCTTTGCTTGCCAATTACAC
Source organism: Cladorhizidae sp. MBARI D1340-BT2 (assembly GCA_028752905.1). Lineage (NCBI taxonomy): Eukaryota > Metazoa > Porifera > Demospongiae > Poecilosclerida > Cladorhizidae > Cladorhizidae sp. MBARI D1340-BT2. The sequence goes on along the minus strand of JAQNBH010000018.1, from coordinate 7,386,302 downwards.
TGCATCTTAGCACAGTTACTGGGTGCCTAGGCCCTGCTTCATGTGGAGCCAGCGGGTGCCTAGGCCCTGCTTCACGTGGAGCCAGTGGGTGCCTAGGCCCAGCTTCATAGGGAGCCAAACTGCTGTGTGGGGGATGATACCATAAAATACAAATTCTTACAAAAACTTGTGCTTATGATATATTTTTTTTGGAATGCTACTTTTCTGGAGCATTATTTTTCACCATGTAAGATTTACTTTATGTCATCTTAATGACTGGATTTTGTATTATGAAATCTATTGTGACAATACTCAGTCACTTCTCATCCAGGCAATGTCGGGTACCCTTGCTATCACTATATAAAGGGGAATTCTATGATAGATCACATGAATACATTCGTATACACAAAGAATGAAAAATTCTGCTGGTTTGTCCATTCACTTTGGAACGAAAGGTCCCCGGTTCGATTTTGGGAGGGGAGGGGCCATCTATCAGTTTGATTCAGTGCCAGGGTGTTGATTACACCAATCGACACTTGGATTGCTATAATTATGTAGTCTCCAAGAAATCTTTCTGACGGGTATATACCAGGACATGAGTCAAGAGGAGCTATCCATCTGTGACAGATGGTTAGTTAATGCATAACCAGAGGCACTTCTTAACAGTAATTCATGTCCATTCTCCAGATGTTGGCATTTTGCAGAAGTTTTATTGCCTTTCTTAAGCAGAGGCAACTTGATCTAAGAAATTAGATTGACCTAGGATATGGGAAGATGAGTGGACTTCATCAGCGAATTCAGACCTCTACTGCTTGTGAAATCTACATACGTCAGTATTTAACCCAGCTCTTCTTCTTGATGAGGCACTTCTCAGAGGTCAAAGTAAGTCTCAGCAGTCAACCTTGGCTAACTCTTGGAGAAAACCAGAGGTAACATTTGGAGGAGTTACACATTCTTCCTGTAAGGAAGAATTGCTAGGAAAATGAGAGGTTTTTAAGAGAGCTATTTTCCAGGAGATGATAGTGAAGGATACCAGCCCTCTATTTGTGCAAGCCTATATATTTCCAGAAACTTTTGGACTTCCAGTACCTCTGTGAATGATCATTTAGTCATTTAAAAACAAGGCTACCCTACTGCCTAGCAGACTGTAGTGTGGCACAGCCGCATGGAGATATCCATTGAAGGGCCTGAAATCAATGCAGTGAAATTTGAGAATACTAGACATTTTTAAAGAACATAACCATAGAATACCACCTTGACTGGGTTAATTTAGTTATTGTTATATACCAGCTCATGTGTTGCCTCTATGGATGTTTAAAGGTGTGTTTGTTGGCTAATTTACCTCCCTAATTTCTTAATAATTTAATATGCAGGTTGACTTTTTTGTTAGTTGGTTTCTTAATGAGGTGGTGGTGGGGAGGGGAGGGAGGGGGTACGGGATTCGAAGGTGCCCTCCCCCCACCCTTCATCTCTCAATATCCTTGCACATGTCCTGAGATTGTAATGCTTTTACACCAGTACCATGCCTGGCTGGCATCCTTCATGGTACTAGTACTTCCTAGCATGCCTGGCCGATATCCTGCATGATAATATTAGCTTTAAAAAGTCCTGTTAGATCTCATTGCTCTAGTCATTGTCTTAGCCCTAGCATAGCTGAAGACCCAAATCTGCACATCGTTGATGTCACCATGATGTTGATGCAGATTGTGATATGGGCCAAGAATTGTATGTATTTATATACTCCTTGCAAACTCCAAACTGATGCAAACTTGAAACTCCTCCATTATTCACCGATACGATCATTTCCAGTTTAGCAGACCCGATTTACTTGAGGCGGGACTTATTTATTTCAGGTGGTATCACTCCACATCTAGAGCAAGCTAATGAATTGGCTAGTTATGTAAAAATAAAATTCCTGCTTTCCCATCAGCCATTCAGTCCATTCTCACTTGCCTGCACAGCCAGTTTTCCAACAGACAACATCTCTGTACTATGATTGGACTATGATTGGCTGGCTAGCTTCTCTCACCCCCCCCCCCCCCTCCCCTCCACTTGACTAATGCAGCTGCATCCAACTCAAGATTACATTTTTCAGAGCTTCATAAAACTCTCCAAGCACATAACTAATATTGTTACACTCCTAGTGGCACACACAGACTTTTCTCCATGCAAAATATCTGGTGCTGTGGAAGAGACTGGTTTTCAAGACCACAGTGAAGCCAGTTGGGCGTGTGCAGGTGCTGCTAATTTATTTAAATGGCTGACAGCAAAACAAGCAAACAAAAAGAAAAGAAAAGGGGAGGAGGGAAGCTTATATCTCGGCTAAAACTCACACTTGCAGCTTCTTATCTCTTACTTTTGGCTGCTATTGGTCAAAACAATTCCCAAGGTCCTCGCCCCTTTTAACAGCTGAACACAGTACATAGAAAGGTTGCAAATTGTTATTATTTTTGTTAGCAATATGTACATTTTGGACTGGTTTAGTAGTTGATGGTATATATAACTGACGGTGTCATTTGAGGTGACCTTTGGCAGGGCTCAGATAAAATAATAGCAAGAAATTATCTTTAAGTGTAATCAGGGCATCTACCACAACCTTTCAAAATGACAGATGCCATACACACACACACACACACACTGTACACACACACACACACACACAAAGAAGAAGCTTATACCTCACTCACTCAAGCCTTGGCTCAAAACTCACTTTAGTAGCTTCTTGGCCATCGAAATGGTATATAGTTTCAAGCTATTTTAGCTCCAAAAACATTTTTGTGAGCACTTAATTCTACACACTTCATGTGTGCACTTGATATCCATATATAGCCGATACTGCTGTTTGCTATTTTAACTAAAATGTTGCTGAAGTAGGTGGCTCCCAACAGGAAAGTGCTGGAATGTTGAAATTGGTGTTTGTGTAGGTTGTCAAGCATGCATGTTGGAAGTCGATGTTAAGAAAATTCATTTTCAGCACCTCCCCCCCCCCCAGCTACTTGCATTTTAGTGCCTAATGAAAACTATCATGCCACAGAGAAGTGCTTCATCTTACCACAGATAACAATTTTAAACATATTTTAGCACTTTCCGAAGCCGCAACAGCAGCCAATTCAACACACTCAAGATTTTAGGGGACCCCACTTCAGCTGCAAGTAATTTTGGCATTGTTAGATTTAATGCAATTAGTGCAAGTAGTATAAAAAGAGAGCACAAAGGGATCTATCTTTTGAGCCTATAATTATATCGAATGAAGTGTGCAGAATCTATGGAGCTCTAAAATCATAACAAAGTGAATAATCTGTTCCTCGATTCAGTAAAAGATGTTTGCTAATACAATAATAGGCCTGTGTGCAAATTTGAATCTAACTTAACCGATTAGCAGCAGCTGAATGTGAAAAAGTGATTACTGAGAAGATTGATCTTAAGGTGAAATAGAAAGTACCAAAACTAGAAAAAACTTACAGTCAAGCACACTTGAGTTTCCATATTCCCACACATGTCGTCAGGTGTAATGGCCAAGATTACAAAATCTCGTTAGACTTTAAAAAAAATCTTTTCTGTATGCGACTGGATTTGCAAAAACCCGACTTAGTGCCAATTATGTCAATTTTGGTTGCAGCGTTTGATGTGCTCAACCCCTAAAAGTGATGTCTTCTTTTTTCCCCTGTATATATATAGGAACCTTCAGAAGGTCTCTTCCTCTCTACAGCTGTGCAGTTTTAAGTAGCTTAACTAAGGGAGAAATAAGTCCAACATACTGGCTAGTAAAATATATTACCGATGTACAGAGCGTTGTCAAGGGGGTGGGGTGGGTGGGGGGAGTTTTGCTTTCACAATATATATATCACGGGGAAATTCATTTTGAAACCGATTACTTCTCTAGATTCTGCCTGTGCAGAGTTGGTGCCTTACTTGAAGTCAGTCATAATCTAATAACCACACAGATAGCTCCCTCGTCTACCAGGCTTTGCATCGCTTGACAATTCTAAGGCTATGGGTATCGACACTCGGTCTATGAACCTATAAATCTTCTAGCCTAGACCAGTTACCTTCCAGATGAATGGAAACTTCACCTTATCACACCAACACAAGTCAGGGGGCAGGTCCATCATCAACCATTATCGACCTACATCTCTACTTTGTATTGTCAAAAGACTATAATATGATCAATTTTTCGACTTCCTTTCATTCAGTCGTCAACCCACTTAATTCAGGTTCCTGAGGGGGAAATCCCATACAATGTACACAATATCATCTTCAATGAGGCCAGTAAGAAGGATCAGATAGATGCCATATATCTGGACTCGTAAAGCATTCGACAGTAACTGAGAGTTACTACACCAACTCAGAGGTATCTCTGGAAAACCATGGCAATGGTTTTTCAAGAAATATCAGATTCCAATGTACCTCAATTGATCATTACAGATCATCATTCCTATGCATGAGTTCAGCAAGGAAGTATTCTAGAGCCAATTCTTTTCAACTTCTATCTGAATTACTTACTATCCTGTCAACCACCCCAAAATACTAAGCTTTGCAGATGATACAAAATCTACAAACTCGTTAAGAGAAGCAAGAGACACTGAAAATCTATATACAAGGAGACCTGAACCACATCAACAGCTCGTCCATGCTCTGGAAAATGAACTTCAACAACAAATTCGCCTTTCTACAATTTCATATGTCAGCACCCAATGGAAACTTCCTACTCGATGAATGGTTCTTTGATATCTAGCAGCAGCTGCCACAAGGACCTAGGGATGACGCTCAGAAGTAACCAGTCCTGGTCCAACCACTACCAGCTCATACTAACCAGGGCCTATGGGAAATTGAGCATGGTCAGATGTACCTTCAGCAAATCATCCCAGGAAAGCACTCCTTGATCCAATCTCAGATACTACTATACGGATCCAAGTTATGGACACCAATGCTCATCAAAGATAGAGACAAGTTAGAACAACCACAGCGAATGGCTACCTAGTACATACTTCAGACTCCATTTCAGACTATAGATGAAGACTATGCTCTCAATGTTCTGCCACTATTCAGATACTCATAAGATCCAGCACCCTTAAACTGACTCACATCATCTAACACCAAGGGACACTTCTACTTGAACCGTAAGATTGTGGAACTCTCTCCCAATCGTGGACCTGACTCTGTCCATAGACACTCTTGAGGTGCTCAAAAGTTTCTTATGGCTAGTCTTTTCCAATCAGTTTGACTCACAAAATGTGCAGCCTCCACTGTCTGCCTCCACTGTCTGTCTCTGCCACTGTATGTTTACTCCTAGGCCACTAAATTACTGTCACTCACTCGCATTAGTTCACTTTTTATCATCTTACTAGAGGCCAGACACATCTGGCAAGTCCCATCAACACTTTCTTAATAATTATACTGCTTTCACTTTATCCTTATGTGTGCTGTAAATCATATTATACGTGCTGAAAGCCATCTGGACCTCCAGTAAGTGAAGTTTCATCCTCGTCCAACTCTCTGCTAGGTCATAATGTCTAGACAAACTGCCGCTATTATAAAGGTACACACACACACGCACCCACACCACACTCGCACACACGCGCACACCGCGACAAGCGCGCTCTATTTGTCTACGAGATACGTATACATGCACGTGTTCCACGGGATATACAGTGTACTGCTAATTACTACCAGACGCGGGGTAATGAGGTACCTAAAATCCCCATTCCAGGAAGTAGCCGTCACAACCCAAACATTACATCATCATTTTAAGATGTAATACTAGTGCTGTGCGCATATCTGCACGCCAGTAGAAAATCTGTGAACGCTATTTTGCTGTCTCCGGGTGTGTCTTTCTTGTACTATATAGCTGTAACCAGGACGCTATGAGTGCACTGATTTCAGAGGAGCCACGTAAGTTCTGGCCAGCTAGACTTTAGGTAATATTGTACCATGTTATATGTTGGTCGGCTATGAGCGACCTTGATGAATGCTAGGTATGGCATAATGGTCAAGGTGAGGCCTTTTAGCTAGTTGATACTAGTTGATACTACTTGTCAGTATCTAATTTGAGCAACCTGAATGATATCCTGATACTGGATATGCAAGCTCCCCTGCCTCCTTCCCCATCTTACAACAGCCTTGGCCAAGCACTTTGCTGTAACAAGGTCTGGTCCAGCTTGTTACGTTATTGGTCCCTTCATTTCTGGAAGAGCCAATAAAGTTCTAGCAGAAAGGTGCCTGGGAGGGGGGACAGAACTTAATCACTGGACTTCAAGTTACATGACTGAATATGTGATTATAGCTGCAAGATGCATATAATCAAACCGAAAGTTGCGCAAGAACTATTACAGTATAGACTCGTAAACAATGAGAGAAAGGAATGCTTGGGATGGGTTTTCATGTGTATCTAATCTAGGATGTTGTCAACAAACTCTTAGTTGAAATAGTAGAATGGGATGACTTTCTCTGTGATCAACTTAAAATTTGCTTCTCAAGATTAATGCAGGCTGTGAATACTCTTAGTTGGTGACGGTGCATGTTGTTCCTTCATTTAGATTCATACTATAAGCCTATGCGTCTGAGCTGTAAAAATCACATGAAAATTTTAGAATAATTCTGCACAAATGTTTGGCGGCAGATCACGAAAACGGATTGTCTCACTCCCTCTCTTTCCCATTAGTGATGCTTAACACCTCCCACTCCTCCCACTCATCACATCCCTTGCCTCACTCCTCTCTTTCCCATTAAAGATGCTTAACACCTCCCACTCCTCCCACTCATCACATCCCTTGCCTTGCACAAAAGTGTGTACTAATGACACATTTGCTGTGCTATCTTGTTATATATATATTATATGTATGGTATATGTATATATATATATATTATATATAATATATAACAGGCAATGCTCAATTCAAACAAGCACCCTGGAACTGTCTGGGAATAGAACCAAGCACCCTGGAACTGTCTGGGAATAGAACCAAGTACCCTGGAACTGTCTTAGAATAGAACCAAGCACCCTGGAACTGTCTTAGAATAGAACCAAGTACCCTGGAACTGTCTAGGAATAGAACCAAGCACCCTGGAACTGTCTTAGAATAGAACCAAGTACCCTGGAACTGTCTAGGAATAGAACCAAGCACCCTGGACTAGAACCATGTACCCTGATACTGTATAGAACCCAGTACAGAGGAGAACCAGGGGGTTCCCTAACTAAGAAATTGCTTTGACAAGTGTAGTAATTAGCTTCAACTTAAAATTTGCAACCTTACTTGACTTCATAGCTCTAACCCAGGTAACATAGGTAATTACCCCAAACTCTGAAACTGTTATAGTAATAGTAGTAATAAATTAAAAAAATAATAATAATGTTAGTCACATGCTAGTCACGTGCTGGTCACCTGCCCTGAAAGTAGCTCATTCTCTGATCATTAGTTATCAATCCAAAATCTACTAGGAGTGTCCAGGAAGATCTGAGAAACTGTTCCAGTCACTATGTCAGTCAATATGCTAATGACAAAGCTCATCTACATGCAACATACCTAAAGCCTCATTGAACTAACATGTCCTTACAGAGCAGACTCTGTACTCTTGAGAGTTCTATCTCTGTTGCTGGATGCATGTACTAGAACAAGAGCAAACAAAGCTTATAAAAGCACCACAACTTTAGGTTAGCCACTCTACTCACTAGTCGAGTACTCCTCCAACATTGCACTAGATTCGTTGCAGTGGCAATTGCTACTGCTACTGCTATTCTTACCCCACAGAACAAACAAGTTAAAACCTACGGGTGATTTGTACAGGGCATGGCGATGATTTGTAGAGAGTGTTGGAGATGATTTGTACAGAGTGTTGGAGAAGATTTGTACAGAGTGTTGAGATGATTTGTACAGGGCATGGCGATGATTTGTAGAGAGCATTGGCGATGATTTGTACAGGGCATTGGTGATGATTTGTACAGAGTGTTGGAGATGATTTGTACAGAGTGTTGGAGATGATTTGTACAGGGCCGTGATTTGTACAGGGCCGAGGACATGAATTAGTCACCCTACTTATCAGTAGTACTCTTTCAACATAGCTCTTCGAAAATCTATAGCTGCAGCTGTAATCCCCGGCTATTGGTCTAGTCTTCCCCCCGCCCACAGATGAACGTACCAATCAGCAACTACAAACATTTATGAGGGTAAATCTCATTGAGCCATGTTTGTATATTACAACATGCTCAATGGCGCAACCCACATTAAGAGAATTGAATTAAGCGTATTATGTTGGGCATAATGATATCTCATTACCGACTACTAGATAGTTGTTGCTCTAGCTCTAGGGCCGGTGCCCCTCGTTCTAGGGAACACGTAAGGTACAACACTGACTAGTCCTGTGATCCAAGGCCCCTCATTCTAGGGAACACTGACTAGTCCTGTGATCCAAGGCCCCTCATTCTAGGGAACACTGACTAGTCCTGTGATCCAAGGCCCCTCATTCTAGGGAACACTGACTAGTCCTGTGATCCAAGGCCCCTCATTCTAGGGAACACTGACTAGTCCTGGATCCAAGGCCCCTCATTCTAGGGAACACTGACTAGTCCTGTGATCCAAAGCCCCTCATTCTAGGGAGCACTGACTAGTCCTGTGATCCAAGGCCCCTCATTCTAGGGAACACTGACTAGTCCTGTGATCCAAGGCCCCTCATTCTAGGGAACACTGACTAGTCCTGTGATCCAAAGCCCCTCATTCTAGGGAACACTGACTAGTCCTGTGATCCAAGGCCCCCCCTCATTCTAGGGAACACTGACAATCCTGTGATCCAAGGCCCCTCATTCTAGGGAACACTGACTAGTCCTGTGATCCAAGGCCCCTCATTCTAGGGAACACTGACTAGTCCTGTGATCCAAGGCCCCTCATTCTAGGGAACACTAACTAGTCCTGTGATCCAAGGCCCCTCATTCTAGGGAACACTGACTAGTCCTGTGATCCAAAGCCCCTCATTCTAGCTAGGGAACACTAACTAGTCCTGTGATCCAAGGCCCCTCATTCTAGGGAACACTGACTAGTCCTGTGATCCAAGGCCCCTCATTCTAGGGAACACTGACTAGTCCTGTGATCCAAGGCCCCTCATTCTAGGGAACACTGACTAGTCATGTGATCCAAGGCCCCTCATTCTAGGAAACACTGACTAGTCCTGTGATCCAAGGCCCCTCATTCTAGGGTACACTGACTAGTCCTGTGATCCAAGGCCCCTCATTCTAGGGAACACTGACTAGTCCTGTGATCCAAGGCCCCTCATTCTAGGGAACACTGACTAGTCCTGTGATCCAAGGCCCCTCATTCTAGGGAACACTGACTAGTCCTGTGATCCAAGGCCCCTCATTCTAGGGAACACTGACTAGTCCTGTGATCCAAAGCCCCTCATTCTAGGGAACACTGACTAGTCCTGTGATCCAAGGTCCAAGGCCCCTCATTCTAGGGAACACTGACTAGTCCTGTGATCCAAAGCCCCTCATTCTAGGGAGCACTGACTAGTCCTGTGATCCAAGGCCCCTCATTCTAGGGAACACTGACTAGTCCTGTGATCCAAGGCCCCTCATTCTAGGGAACACTGACTAGTCCTGTGATCCAAAGCCCCTCATTCTAGGGAACACTGACTAGTCCTGTGATCCAAGGCCCCTCATTCTAGGGAACACTGACTAGTCCTGTGATCCAAAGCCCCTCATTCTAGGGAACACTGACTAGTCCTGTGATCCAAGGCCCCCCCTCATTCTAGGGAACACTGACAATCCTGTGATCCAAGGCCCCTCATTCTAGGGAACACTGACTAGTCCTGTGATCCAAGGCCCCTCATTCTAGGGAACACTGACTAGTCCTGTGATCCAAGGCCCCTCATTCTAGGGAACACTAACTAGTCCTGTGATCCAAGGCCCCTCATTCTAGGGAACACTGACTAGTCCTGTGATCCAAAGCCCCTCATTCTAGCTAGGGAACACTAACTAGTCCTGTGATCCAAGGCCCCTCATTCTAGGGAACACTGACTAGTCCTGTGATCCAAGGCCCCTCATTCTAGGGAACACTGACTAGTCCTGTGATCCAAGGCCCCTCATTCTAGGGAACACTGACTAGTCATGTGATCCAAGGCCCCTCATTCTAGGAAACACTGACTAGTCCTGTGATCCAAGGCCCCTCATTCTAGGGTACACTGACTAGTCCTGTGATCCAAGGCCCCTCATTCTAGGGAACACTGACTAGTCCTGTGATCCAAGGCCCCTCATTCTAGGGAACACTGACTAGTCCTGTGATCCAAGGCCCCTCATTCTAGGGAACACTGACTAGTCCTGTGATCCAAGGCCCCTCATTCTAGGGAACACTGACTAGTCCTGTGATCCAAAGCCCCTCATTCTAGGGAACACTGACTAGTCCTGTGATCCAAGGTCCAAGGCCCCTCATTCTAGGGAACACTGACTAGTCCTGTGATCCAAAGCCCCTCATTCTAGGGAGCACTGACTAGTCCTGTGATCCAAGGCCCCTCATTCTAGGGAACACTGACTAGTCCTGTGATCCAAGGCCCCTCATTCTAGGGAACACTGACTAGTCCTGTGATCCAAAGCCCCTCATTCTAGGGAACACTGACTAGTCCTGTGATCCAAGGCCCCTCATTCTAGGGAACACTGACTAGTCCTGTGATCCAAGGCCCCTCATTCTAGGGAACACTGACTAGTCCTGTGATCCAAGGTCCAAGGCCCCTCATTCTAGGGAGCACTGACTAGTCCTGTGATCCAAGGCCCCTCATTCTAGGGAACACTAACTAGTCCTGTGATCCAAGGCCCCTCATTCTAGGGAACACTAACTAGTCCTGTGATCCAAGGCCCCTCATTCTAGGGAACACTGACTAGTCCTGTGATCCAAGGCCCCTCATTCTAGGGAACACTGACTAGTCCTGTGATCCAAGGCCCCTCATTCTAGGGAACACTGACTAGTCCTGTGATCCAAGGCCCCTCATTCTAGGGAACACTGACTAGTCCTGTGATCCAAGGCCCCTCATTCTAGGGAACACTGACTAGTCCTGTGATCCAAGGCCCCTCATTCTAGGGAACACTGACTAGTCCTGTGATCCAAAGCCCCTCATTCTAGGGAACACTGACTAGTCCTGTGATCCAAGGTCCAAGGCCCCTCATTCTAGGGAACACTGACTAGTCCTGTGATCCAAAGCCCCTCATTCTAGGGAGCACTGACTAGTCCTGTGATCCAAGGCCCCTCATTCTAGGGAACACTGACTAGTCCTGTGATCCAAGGCCCCTCATTCTAGGGAACACTGACTAGTCCTGTGATCCAAAGCCCCTCATTCTAGGGAACACTGACTAGTCCTGTGATCCAAGGCCCCTCATTCTAGGGAACACTGACTAGTCCTGTGATCCAAGGCCCCTCATTCTAGGGAACACTGACTAGTCCTGTGATCCAAGGTCCAAGGCCCCTCATTCTAGGGAACACTAACTAGTCCTGTGATCCAAGGCCCCTCATTCTAGGGAACACTGACTAGTCCTGTGATCCAAGGCCCCTCATTCTAGGGAACACTGACTAGTCCTGTGATCCAAGGCCCCTCATTCTAGGGAACACTGACTAGTCCTGTGATCCAAGGCCCCTCATTCTAGGGAACACTAACTAGTCCTGTGATCCAAGGCCCCTCATTCTAGGGAACACTGACTAGTCCTGTGATCCAAGGCCCCTCATTCTAGGGAACACTGACTAGTCCTGTGATCCAAGGCCCCTCATTCTAGGGAACACTAACTAGTCCTGTGATCCAAGGCCCCTCATTCTAGGGTACACTGACTAGTCCTGCGATCCAAGGCCCCTCATTCTAGGGAACACTGACTAGTCCTGTGATCCAAGAGCTCTTCAGTATGTCTATTTGAGTATTTATATAGTACAACTACAAATATGTGTACAATAAGTGCACGAAACTTGTTGTTGTTGTTAAATACTGCACTAGATGTGATTCGAAGTTTTATTAGCCTACACCCGACTAGGAATCACTGACAGTTAAGCATTTGCTATTAAAAGGTTGCTGATGCATGGAAATGAGTGGCTACTGTTGCGATGTCTATGAGATAATCAATTACTAGAAATTAGTATCTGCTGGACCTTGTTCTGGTATACTTGGAAATTACATTGGTGAGTCCTAGTTCTAGTATACTAGGAAATTACATTATTGTATGTGTGGTCTTTGTTTTAGTATACTAGGAAATTAATTTGTGTTGTCCTAGTTCTAATAATTGCAATACTGTAGCAGGCCACTTATCCCAAGAGCGCTTATCCGGTTGACCTACAAGAAGTCACGTCCACAAAATGCTGGCTACATTCAGTGTACTTCTTCCATTTTGCATTTTGCTGGGGAAATTCCTTTACCTTGCACGTGCCGACAACAAGCAGGTACCCTCGCCTGGTGTGGAGCCCCGCCCAGCAGTTTCTTTTGTCTCTTCTTGCTCCATGACGAAGCAGGTAGCATGTCTAGCCCCACTCAGGAGAGAAAAGGAGTTGTCCTCAACATGGATGTAAGCTCAAGGTCTGTGAGGAGTGGGAGAAGGTGAGCTAGAGCAGCGTGGGAATGCGATGATGGAGAGTGGTCTTCTACGATTTTATGAGGAGCAATGGAGACCTTCCGCACTGAAGTCCTGTTATCTGAACACAGTTTCCTGAACAGCCTCCGGTCCCAATGTGTTCGGATAAGTGGCCTCTACTGTGCTATTTTAGGATTTCCAGGCCCAACATCAGGAGCAGAGGTTAATTGTCTTGACAATACTGTGGTCTATGAATGGTCAGCTTGTAGTGTCAAGTACTGTATAGCCAGCCCAACTATTAGTGAGTTCATACAGAAGACTACATAATGATGTAGTATAGCCAGGTAGTATAGCTCAACTACTAGTGAGTTCATACAGAGGACTACATAATGATGTAGTATAGCCAGGTAGTACAGCCCAGCTACTAGTGAGTTCATACAGAGGACTACATAATGATGTAGTATAGCCAGGTAGTACAGCCCAACTACTAGTGAGTTCATACAGAAGACTACATAATGATGTAGTATAGCCAGGTAGTACAGCCCAACTACTAGTCAGTTCATACAGAAGACTACATAATGATGTAGTATAGCCAGGTAGTACAGCCCAGCTACTAGTGAGTTCATACAGATGATGATGTAGTATAGCCAGGTAGTACAGCCCAACTACTAGTCAGTTCATACAGAAGACTACATAATGATGTAGTATAGCCAGGTAGTACAGCCCAACTACTAGTCAGTTCATACAGAAGACTACATAATGATGTAGTATAGCCAGGTAGTATAGCTCAACTACTAGTGAGTTCATACAGAAGACTACATAATGATGTAGTATAGCCAGGTAGTACAGCCCAGCTACTAGTGAGTTCATACAGAAGACTACATAATGATGTAGTATAGCCAGGTAGTACAGCCCAACTACTAGTCAGTTCATACAGAAGACTACATAATGATGTAGTATAGCCAGGTAGTACAGCCCAGCTACTAGTGAGTTCATACAGAGGACTACATAATGATGTAGTATAGTCAGGTAGTATAGCTCAACTACTAGTGAGTTCATACAGAAGACTACATAATGATGTAGTATAGCCAGGTAGTACAGCCCAGCTACTAGTGAGTTCATACAGAAGACTACATAATGATGTAGTATAGCCAGGTAGTACAGCCCAACTACTAGTCAGTTCATACAGAAGACTACATAATGATGTAGTATAGCCAGGTAGTACAGCCCAACTACTAGTCAGTTCATACAGAAGACTACATAATGATGTAGTATAGCCAGGTAGTACAGCCCAGCTACTAGTCAGTTCATACAGAGGACTACATAATGATGTAGTATAGTCAGGTAGTACAGCCCAACTACTAGTGAGTTCATACAGAAGACTACATAATGATGTAGTATAGCCAGGTAGTACAGCCCAGCTACTAGTGAGTTCATACAGAAGACTACATAATGATGTAGTATAGCCAGGTAGTACAGCCCAGCTACTAGTGAGTTCATACAGAGGACTACATAATGATGTAGTATAGCCAGGTAGTATAGCTCAACTACTAGTGAGTTCATACAGAAGACTACATAATGATGTAGTATAGCCAGGTAGTACAGCCCAGCTACTAGTGAGTTCATACAGAAGACTACATAATGATGTAGTATAGCCAGGTAGTACAGCCCAACTACTAGTCAGTTCATACAGAAGACTACATAATGATGTAGTATAGCCAGGTAGTACAGCCCAGCTACTAGTGAGTTCATACAGAGGACTACATAATGATGTAGTATAGTCAGGTAGTATAGCTCAACTACTAGTGAGTTCATACAGAAGACTACATAATGATGTAGTATAGCCAGGTAGTACAGCCCAGCTACTAGTGAGTTCATACAGATGACTACATAATGATGTAGTATAGCCAGGTAGTACAGCCCAGCTACTAGTGAGTTCATACAGATGACTACATAATGATGTAGTATAGCCAGGTAGTACAGCCCAGCTACTAGTGAGTTCATACAGAGGACTACATAATGATGTAGTATAGCCAGGTAGTACAGCCCAGCTACTAGTGAGTTCATACAGAAGACTACATAATGATGTAGTATAGCCAGGTAGTACAGCCCAACTACTAGTGAGTTCATACAGAAGACTACATAATGATGTAGTATAGCCAGGTAGTACAGCCCAGCTACTAGTGAGTTCATACAGAGGACTACATAATGATGTAGTATAGCCAGGTAGTACAGCCCAGCTACTAGTGAGTTCATACAGAAGACTACATAATGATGTAGTATAGCCAGGTAGTACAGCCCAGCTACTAGTCAGTTCATACAGAAGACTACATAATGATGTAGTATAGCCAGGTAGTACAGCCCAGCTACTAGTGAGTTCATACAGAAGACTACATAATGATGTAGTATAGCCAGGTAGTACAGCCCAGCTACTAGTGAGTTCATACAGATGACTACATAATGATGTAGTATAGCCAGGTAGTACAGCCCAGCTACTAGTGAGTTCATACAGAAGACTACATAATGATGTAGTATAGCCAGGTAGTACAGCCCAGCTACTAGTGAGTTCATACAGATGATGATGTAGTATAGCCAGGTAGTACAGCCCAACTACTAGTGAGTTCATACAGAAGACAACATAATGATGTAGTATAGCCAGGTAGTATAGCCCAACTACTAGTGAGTTCATACAGAGGACTACATAATGATGTAGTATAGTCAGGTAGTACAGCCCAGCTACTAGTGAGTTCATACAGAAGACTACATAATGATGTAGTATGCAGCAGTGCCAGATGCCTGATTGAATAGGTGAGTCTCCCCCTCTGATGATGAGGGGGAGAGGGGCCAAATATTCCGAGGGGGAGAGGGGCCAAACATTCCCTCCCCCTCTGATGATGAGGGGGAGAGGGGAGAGGGGCCAAGCCTTCCTTCCTCCGCTGGATCCACCCCTGAAAAATCATTGCATAGTTAGCATCCCTTATTAGTTCTTTGCAGGTTAGTTCTTCTTCACATGTGCTTCCTTTTAGTGCACACTTAAGTGGTGAGGTCATATTTGACCACCATATTATTTATGGTTCCTGCACGTGTCTAGCTTTGAAGCTAAGCATCACTTTGCCATCCCACTGGTCCCAGCATGTAGAGGATACTGACAGCTCCAGAACAAGCCGTGAACAGGAACAGGCAGTACCACGAAGGGGTTCTATGGTCTATCAAACCTTTACTCTAGACATGTGGACTAAAGACTGGTTCATAACCTGCCACAAGGCTGTCGTGCCACTTCGAGTAGTTAACAATATCCACCTGGAGGCTTTGCTTTGAACTGTTGAACTTGAACTTGCATACCGAATTACAAAACTCTGCCCATTAATGAATGAACCTTCCTTCTCCAAATGACTTGTCGGATACAGCCATCTACTAAGAAAGTTCCTCACAGCCTCTTATCAACCTTTTCACATTCATCTCTTCCTTGGAAAACCTTTCTTTTTAAAGCGCACCAACACGTGTCGACCGACATGTCGCAACCAAGACTAGAATAGAAATCAAGTGTATTGAAGAGAAGCAACATGATGTGATGCGATTTCGTGTTCACAATATCACAAACCATGGGCGTGGCACTGACGTGTGCCATGCTTAAACTCACTACCTCACAAGATTCAGACAACCTTTGGACCAGTCCTGTTAATTAAGTGAACTTTCACCCTCCCGCACAGAGGGAGGAGATTTAAGTTGTGCATTTGCAAGGAATGAAAATGCATGTTTGTTTAGTAGTGTATCTGTGCATTATCCACAAAATAGCCTTTGTGGGGTGGACATTCCCCGAAGATTGGATAAGATTTTGAGTACATTTTTCAATTGCTTAGCATTCCAGAGCTACGCGATGGCATTCCGACGCTGTTCTTGCATATCCAAGGCCCACCCTTGAAATAGCTGATTTGGTTGGCTAGTGGTCATGTGAACAATACTAGATGGTTTTAAAGGGGCCTTTTAAAAAATCTTACTCTTGCGTAGCTGATAGTGACATTGTTCCCTGTACCATCCAAACTACGTTTAGTACATCGGAGAAGAGTCCAAGCAAGGCAGAGTTACAGTGATAATGAGTAGCTTGGGTGGGCATTTTGAAGGACTTCATTAGGGAGGTCAATGCTAATTTGAATGCCCTTGGAGGTGAAATTTTTAATTTTTGTCAAAAAGATAACTGCTGGGGAACTTTTTGTATTGAAAGTTGTTGTGTTGTTGTGGACTGAGCTGGGACGGCAGATTGCTCGATAGGAGGTACTGTAATGTAGCCAGAGAGTGGAATTCAGATTGCTTACTCAGGAGGCTCACTCAGCCAGCACTCAGCATCCTGCCCAGCTAACCCCCCTCATCATCCTCCCTAAGCTCACTCAGCCAGCCTACCTCAGCTCCCTCATCCATCCTAACCAGCCAGCCTACCTCAGCTCCCTCATCCATCCTAACCAGCTCCCTCATCCATCCTAACCAGTTCACTCCATCCTAACCAGCTCCCTCAGCCAGCCTACCTCAGCTCCCTCATCATCCTAACCAGTTCACTCATCCATCCTAACCAGCTCACTCATCCAAGCCCATCTCAGTTCCCTCAGCCAGCCTACCCAGGTTCCTGGAATATATTAGAATATCTATCCTGGGACATCTGGGACATCTGGGACATCTCTGGCTAGTATCAGAGTACCAATGGCCATAGCCGTGGTGATCTTAGCTTCCTGTCCCTAACCATATAATCCCCTAGCCCCTAGAACACCTTAATTAACATTAGTATTGAGTGCCCTCAGTTGTGTCCGTGGTAACTCTGTGGGTACTAGAGATGTAAGGTAGACAGAAGCTTAGAGATATTGTAAGAAGGCTTGAGAGATGTTGTAAGAAGCTTTCCATCCTTGTTAGGTAAGAAGCTCTCCATTTTGAGATATGTAAGCTCTCTGGCCTTAGAGATGTAAGAAGCTTTCCAGCCTTGAGAGGTACTTGTAAGAAGCTCTCCAGCTGTGAGAGGTGTGTGAAACCTCTCAGAGCCCCTACCAAGACTACCCCTCCTTACATGAGCAGACAAAAGACAGTGGGGGGAAAGGAAAAAGAGCTCAAAGACATAAAGTTCTTTCCTGCAAGTGGTTAAGGCTAACCTTGAGTCTGCCTGAGAAACTTGGAGGAATCCATAGCAACAGTGCTGTTTTGTTGTTCTGGCAGTAGTGCCATAGATTTTGTGGCCAGCCATATCTGCTGAGCAAGCAGCAGCCCTCCAATGCAAACAGGAGCACACGTCCCCCATCCCTTCCACCTGATCAAGGGATACTGATCATGGTTCAATCACAAGCAGACATTGTTGTATAGCTAGTTCTTCCCTTTGAAGCCATCCATGGCTCCTGCAGTGCATGCGATAGCTTCCTGTGCCTAGTGACGGTTGTCAGCAGTTGAGACACTTCACTTGTCATGTGAGTGACAACAACTGATGAGGCAGAGTTCAAGGACATGTGTCCATCCTGGATGATTAATTCTTCATTATATCATCATGATGACATCATGAGCACTACCTGGCCATAACCTTAGCCACTACCCTTGACCAAACACTAGCCAGTGTCCTGCACCTAACCCTGCCCACTGTTGTACCCCTAATCCTAGCCACTGCCTGAGAGCACATCTGTCCTGAGAGTACATCTGTCCTATCTGTCCTAGAGCACATATGTCCTGAGAGTACATCTGTCCTAGAGCACATCTGTCCTGAGAGTATATCTGTCCTACAGCACATCTGTCCTGAGAGTACATCTGTCCTATCTGTCCTGAGAGTACATCTGTCCTATCTGTCCTAGAGCACAGTCCTGAGAGTACATCTGTCCTAGAGCACATCTGTCCTAAGTGCACATCTGTCCTGAGAGCACATCTGTCCTAAGCACATCTGTCCTAAGGGCACATCTGTCCGGAGAGTACATCTGTCCTAAGAGCACATCTGTCCGGAGAGTACATCTGTCTGCTGTCAGGAGAGCTTTCACACTGGGAGGGGGGGGGGGAGATTTCACTGCTCCAAGAATGCTAGTGGTCACATCACACACACACACACACACACACACACACACACACACACACACACTACGACTTGGATGGCAAGGAATAACACAGCATGGAAGAACCAATGCAGTGGCCATCTTTGCTTTTGCAGAAAAATTGAATAAACGCAGTAAGTTGGATCGTTCATAATATAATAACCGTTCATGGCCAAGACTTGAAACTTGGCTAAAATATCGCTCAGTACTATTCCGTCATTTCCGTGCTCTCTGCGCAAAGGGGGGTATAAAGGTCTGCTCCTGCGCACGCCACGTTGTTCTTTCTCAGTTCTCAACTTTGATCGAACTTCTGTGTGATTCTATGAGATCCTAAAGCTATTATCATGCATCGTTCAAGTTGTCGTCGCGGAAGAAGAGACCCAAAGTCTTCCCTGGGGTACGACCGGTGAAGAAGATGAGAAGAAAAGCTGAAGACATGAGTGATGCTGGCTCTTCTTCACCGTCAAACCCTCCGGTTCGGACTAGTAGCGAGTCCGTAGTAGGTCCTCCCCGAGTACCAGCTAGAACAGGTCAGTCTGTTGTTCAGGCTGGCCTTTGCATGCGAGCGCTGAACTTGTTGGTTTGGGGCAGGCTGCTGGGGAGCCTGTGTCAAGCATGAGGCAGATTGCTGGGGAGTCTGCTTCAAGCATGGGGCAGATTACTGGAGAGTCTGCTTCAAGCGTGGGGGAGATTTCTAGGGTGTCTTCTTCAACCTTGGGACAGATTGCTGGTGAATCTGCTTCAAGAGTGGGGCAGATTGCTGGAGAGTCTGCTTCTATCTTGGGACAGATTGTTGGGGAGTCTGCATCAAGACTGGGACAGATTCGTAGGGAATCTGCTCCAATTTTGAGGCAGACTGCTGTGGAATCTGTTGACTGGGGCAGATTCGTAGGGAATCTGCTCCAATTTTGAGGCAGACTGCTGTGGAATCTGTTTCAACCTCTGTGGAATCTGTTCCTGTTACCATGCACTCTCAGACTGCTAGTCAACGTAAATTGAAAAAGGTTGCTAGTGGGGCTGGTAAAGCCAAGCTACTCAATGACGATTGTATGGGTACAGGCAATCGCATTGTCAGCATTTCTACCTTGTCCCACATTGCTGACTTTGTGAGATGTCCAACCTGCAATTCAAGTGTTAGTCTTTCTGAAGGTGTAGGTAACCGAAGAGGGTTAGTCACAATGTTGTCTCTGGACTGTAATGGGTGTAGCTGGAAGTATAACATTACTGATCCATGCAGCAGTGAGGCTAAGGGTTTGAACAGCAAATCAGTGTTCGGAGCTAGGTTGATGGGAAAGGGGAGGACAGGACTTGCCACATTGTCTGCAGCTCTAGATTTGCCCCCTCCAGTGACTGGCAACTCTTACTCACAACACACCCAGCATGTCTGTTGTGTTCTGTTTGGGGTGATGATGATGCTTGTACTTACAGTGCTGAACCCCAAACTGAAATTCATATAGTCAATTTATCATAAAATAACTCTTTCATCAATATTTTCATGTTATTTTATTGTTGTACTTTTAAAACTGATTTATATATTATGAAATGTAATTTTCATGTAGTGACATCACATGATACCGTGTAACTCATTCAATTTTTGTCTGTAGTAAATAATTTTTATATATTATGAAAGCTCTTGCATTACTCCTTGTTTTCAATACATTTATAACCAATCCAGTCATTTTCTGATGAGATATAGTCAGTCTGATGCATAAAAATGAAATTGGGGGTGTTGGGGAAAATAAAAAATCAAACAAACTATTCAAAACACGTATCTGTGATCACTCTAATATCACCATAAATAGCAAGTGTTGAAGACCTGTGGTTCGGGTACAGGAGCGCATCTAAACATTTTAAAGGTTTTTCCCATGTTTCAGTCCTAGTTTATTGCAACACCATTATTCTTATGTCATTGGAAAGCACCTAGAATGAGCTACATTTTGAGACCATAATCTTTGGAAATGGAGTAAGCATTCAATAGTTATGACACGTTTTTTTAAAAACCCACAAAAGGGTCGATTCTCCCCTTAATCATGCAGAATACCAAGACCACCTTTGAATGTAATCATGTAGGAAGTGTAGAATACCAGACCACCTTTGAATGTAATCATGTAGGAAGTGCAGAATACCAAGACCACCTTTGAATGTAATCATGTAGGAAGTGTAGAATACAGACCACCTTTGAATGTAATCATGTAGGAAGTGTAGAATACAGACCACCTTTGAATGTAATCATGTAGGAAGTGCAGAATACAGACCACCTTTGAATGTAATCATGTAGGAAGTGCAGAATACCAGACCACCTTTGAATGTAATCATGTAGGAAGTGTAGAATACAGACCACCTTTGAATGTAATCATGTAGGAAGTGTAGAATACAGACCACCTTTGAATGTAATCATGTAGGAAGTGTAGAATACAGACCACCTTTGAATGTAATCATGTAGGAAGTGTAGAATACAGACCACCTTTGAATGTAATCATGTAGGAAGTGTAGAATACAGACCACCTTTGAATGTAATCATGTAGGAAGTGTAGAATACAGACCACCTTTGAATGTAATCATGTAGGAAGTGTAGAATACAGACCACCTTTGAATGTAATCATGTAGGAAGTGTAGAATACAGACCACCTTTGAATGTAATCATGTAGGAAGTGTAGAATACAGACCACCTTTGAATGTAATCATGTAGGAAGTGTAGAATACAGACCACCTTTGAATGTAATCATGTAGGAAGTGTAGAATACAGACCACCTTTGAATGTAATCATGTAGGAAGTGTAGAATACAGACCACCTTTGAATGTAATCATGTAGGAAGTGTAGAATACAGACCACCTTTGAATGTAATCATGTAGGAAGTGTAGAATACAGACCACCTTTGAATGTAATCATGTAGGAAGTGTAGGATACCAGATCACCTTTGAATGTAATCATGTAGGAAGTGTAGAATACAGACCACCTTTGAATGTAATCATGTAGGAAGTGTAGAATACAGACCACCTTTGAATGTAATCATGTAGGAAGTGTAGAATACAGACCACCTTTGAATGTAATCATGTAGGAAGTGTAGAATACAGACCACCTTTGAATGTAATCATGTAGGAAGTGTAGAATACAGACCACCTTTGAATGTAATCATGTAGGAAGTGCAGAATACAGGCCACCTTTGAATGTAATCATGTAGGAAGTGTAGAATACAGACCACCTTTGAATGTAATCATGTAGGAAGTGTAGAATACAGACCACCTTTGAATGTAATCATGTAGGAAGTGTAGAATACCAGACCACCTTTGAATGTAATCATGTAGGAAGTGTAGAATACAGACCACCTTTGAATGTAATCATGTAGGAAGTGCAGAATACCAGACCACCTTTGAATGTAATCATGTAGGAAGTGTAGAATACAGACCACCTTTGAATGTAATCATGTAGGAAGTGTAGATAGAATACAGACCACCTTTGAATGTAATCATGTAGGAAGTGTAGATGGAATACAGACCACCTTTGAATGTAATCATGTAGGAAGTGTAGATAGAATACAGACCACCTTTGAATGTAATCATGTAGGAAGTGTAGAATACAGACCACCTTTGAATGTAATCATGTAGGAAGTGTAGAATACAGACCACCTTTGAATGTAATCATGTAGGAAGTGTAGAATACAGACCACCTTTGAATGTAATCATGTAGGAAGTGTAGGATACCAGATCACCTTTGAATGTAATCATGTAGGAAGTGTAGGATACCAGACCACCTTTGAATGTAATCATGTAGGAAGTGTAGAATACAGACCACCTTTGAATGTAATCATGTAGGAAGTGTAGAATACAGACCACCTTTGAATGTAATCATGTAGGAAGTGCAGAATACAGACCACCTTTGAATGTAATCATGTAGGAAGTGTAGAATACAGACCACCTTTGAATGTAATCATGTAGGAAGTGTAGAATACAGACCACCTTTGAATGTAATCATGTAGGAAGTGTAGAATACAGACCACCTTTGAATGTAATCATGTAGGAAGTGTAGAATACCAGATCACCTTTGAATGTAATCATGTAGGAAGTGTAGAATACAGACCACCTTTGAATGTAATCATGTAGGAAGTGTAGAATACAGACCACCTTTGAATGTAATCATGTAGGAAGTGTAGAATACAGACCACCTTTGAATGTAATCATGTAGGAAGTGTAGAATACCAGACCACCTTTGAATGTAATCATGTAGGAAGTGTAGAATACAGACCACCTTTGAATGTAATCATGTAGGAAGTGCAGAATACCAGACCACCTTTGAATGTAATCATGTAGGAAGTGTAGAATACAGACCACCTTTGAATGTAATCATGTAGGAAGTGCAGAATACCAGACCACCTTTGAATGTAATCATGTAGGAAGTGTAGAATACAGACCACCTTTGAATGTAATCATGTAGGAAGTGTAGAATACAGACCACCTTTGAATGTAATCATGTAGGAAGTGTAGAATACAGACCACCTTTGAATGTAATCATGTAGGAAGTGTAGAATACAGACCACCTTTGAATGTAATCATGTAGGAAGTGTAGAATACAGACCACCTTTGAATGTAATCATGTAGGAAGTGTAGAATACAGACCACCTTTGAATGTAATCATGTAGGAAGTGCAGAATACAGACCACCTTTGAATGTAATCATGTAGGAAGTGTAGAATACAGACCACCTTTGAATGTAATCATGTAGGAAGTGTAGAATACAGACCACCTTTGAATGTAATCATGTAGGAAGTGTAGAATACAGACCACCTTTGAATGTAATCATGTAGGAAGTGTAGAATACAGACCACCTTTGAATGTAATCATGTAGGAAGTGTAGAATACCAGACCACCTTTGAATGTAATCATGTAGGAAGTGTAGATAGAATACAGACCACCTTTGAATGTAATCATGTAGGAAGTGCAGAATACAGACCACCTTTGAATGTAATCATGTAGGAAGTGTAGAATACAGACCACTTTTGAATGTAATCATGTAGGAAGTGTAGAATACAGACCACCTTTGAATGTAATCATGTAGGAAGTGTAGAATACAGACCACCTTTGAATGTAATCATGTAGGAAGTGTAGAATACAGACCACCTTTGAATGTAATCATGTAGGAAGTGTAGAATACAGACCACCTTTGAATGTAATCATGTAGGAAGTGTAGAATACAGACCACCTTTGAATGTAATCATGTAGGAAGTGTAGAATACAGACCACCTTTGAATGTAATCATGTAGGAAGTGTAGATAGAATACAGACCACCTTTGAATGTAATCATGTAGGAAGTGTAGATAGAATACAGACCACCTTTGAATGTAATCATGTAGGAAGTGTAGAATACAGACCACCTTTGAATGTAATCATGTAGGAAGTGTAGAATACAGACCACCTTTGAATGTAATCATGTAGGAAGTGTAGAATACAGACCACCTTTGAATGTAATCATGTAGGAAGTGTAGAATACAGACCACCTTTGAATGTAATCATGTAGGAAGTGTAGAATACAGACCACCTTTGAATGTAATCATGTAGGAAGTGCAGAATACAGACCACCCTTGAATGTGGAGTAGCTTGCATAGTGTTGACTTGTACGTTCAGTGTATTAGTGTGTGGATTGGCAGGATGTCTCCATGGCAACACTATTCAACATGGCTGTCATAGGATGCAGTTACGGACTGAACTCGTGCAAGCGTATTATGTAGCCATGTTTGGTTAAATGGTGGCAGTTCTGGTTATGTGATGTCTATGTGCAGATTTCACACGTGGTGCCCAGACCTGTTTTTGTCAAGCACGTGTGTTGGGTTGTGGTACAACTTTTAGAAGTCATTACATCACTGATACGTATCTATGTTAATATTTTCCTGGGAAGGTATGAGGTTAACTCCCCAGAGACTCGGATTGACGTCTTGCTTTCGGGAGGGATGGGGTTAGAGTGCTCTTGATTGCTCCATCTTGCTTTTGGGGAGTATCTGGAGGAGATGGGTTAAGATTAATCTTACTCTTGGAGAAGGATGGGGTTAACTCTCCTAGCACTCTGGAGTTGATTCTCCAGGGACTTGGGATAGCTATTTGTTATGAATAACCAGGGTTAAGATGGGTAGTTATTTGTGTACACACACACACTCACTCTTGTCTTTGTGCTCAGTGTCCATGGCAACACACACACACACACACACCTGTTGACCACAAACCCGCTTCCTAATTGAACACACAGAAGTTAAGGTCGTGTATGCATACAAGTACTGGGGAACCCCTCCAGTGAGAGTGAGCTAACTATATGTAAATGTGAGCTAATTCCCTCATGAACAAGATACACATCCTGTGCACACCTAATACGAATGCCATACATATTTAAGCTCAAATGTCATATTTCAATAGTGAATCTAATTTCCTTGAAATACTTCATGGGTGAGGTATATAACTGCTGTGTACTGTTTACAAGGAAGATTCTGGAAGAAATGGTTCCCCCATAAACACCAAGAGAAAGAGAGAGGGGGAAAAGGAGACTATTTAGGTGGAAAGTGAGGGATGGGCTACAATCTCTCCTAAGCACTGTACTCTCCCCCAAGTCCAAGTCAGCCTACCGTGATTTAGCACTCGCTATTCGCATGCTTCACTAAGCTCCGCCTTGTTAGAGTCGTGCGAGGCATGTTGATCCATATCGCTCAGCCAATGGCGACCTTCCTAGACCTATGATTATATTTTCGGCAGAGCGAACACGCCACACCTTGCCCATCCTCCAACTCTAACATCCAGGGAAAGTCAAACTTCCATTTTTTAATCAATGTCAGCCTTCCCGTACTTGTATTATTTGCAGAATATGTACGTCCATCGTATTATGTACTGCTTGTTGCATGATACTGTACTGATTCATAGCTCTTTTAGATGTAATAATATTATATCTAGTCCAGTGCACCTCCTGCAACCTGTAAACTCGATAATGAATACAAGACCATAAAACACACCCCATCTGGTTTATTAGTCCGCTACTCCACCGATGGCATGCCAATATCCCTTACAAAGATCCTGGGGAGAAAACTGGGCGTGGCACGTTCATTTGTCCGTTGCCGGTAATGGACAGAGTCCTTTTTTCTAGAAGTGCTATACAGCCATATAACACATAAACAAGTTAAAAAGACCGACTTGCTATTTTTGGTGGACCAATCTTCACTGTAATTGCTATTGACGCCAATTGGCATCAACTGCCGTTCAAAGCTTGCATGCATGCGACGCCAATTGGCAGCGTCTTTCGCTGTTAATCTGTTGATGCATATGTAAGTGGGCAAACAGTTGGTCGTAGGGTTAATACACAGGTAAGTAGGTAGTCAAAGGGTTAATACATATCCTATGTACATACAATTAGCTCGTCAACACAAGGGACACTTGCTTTGATATGTATTCCTTAATTAAGGACATTGCTAATTACATTCCACATATTTGGTATATGCTCCAGGGCGTGAACAGTAAATAACCTTTTCCATTTAACACTAGTTCTCTGTTACTGGGGTAACCAGAATGTCTCAGATATCTGTTGGAGTCACCTTAGTGTGTGTATTAATGCCGTGCTATTATATAAGCACTGTTGGGTCATACTTTCTGATGATCCTTTCCTTCCACAGCGCCGTATGCAGCAGCAGTGGGCTCGACACCACAAGGTTCGAATGCTGCGTACCCTAGAGAATTCCAAGCTGCATACCCTCCCAATTATGACGGAGGATACTCCCAACAGCCCCAGGGGCCATACCCCTCGCAACCTCAGGGGCCATACCCCTCGCAGCCTCAATATCCCTCGCAGCCTCAATATCCCTCGCAGCCCCAGGCAGATTACTCCATGCAATCACCAGCTCAACCTCAAGTGCACCAAGGAATTAACGTGACAGTGAGTTTGTTAAGTCTCTGTACCCTTCCTCCTCCTCCCCCCCCCCACACACACACACACGGTTCAGGAAGAATGTTGCTCGGAGCACTTCGTACTTTATTATTAAACTTGGGAAGCACACCTTCAATCGACAAGGACAAAAGAAGCTCAACAAACAACTCTGTTGGATTGCTCTGTTGAAGAAAAAAATGACAAACGAAACGACAGTGTTGACCACAACCAGTTAGATGACATTTTACCCTTTAATTTGAGTGACCATTTTAAAAGCAGTACAAATATTTGGTGTGCATGATTGCAAGTCATCTAACTTGTGGTCAATACACGTGTTCCCTTTAAACAGACAATCCAATCAAGTGTTATTATTATTATTATTAATTTAATTTAATTTTTTATTATTTTTTAATTTTTTATTATTATTAATATAGACTTATTTTCTTGTTTAAAAAATTGTTCTTTATTTCGCTGTTTCTTTGTGTTAAAATTGAGCAGTGGTGAACTGCTGTACACAGAGTCCTGCCAAGTCCAACTTGGAGGTATATTGTTGATGACTCTATCCATATACATCACGTTTGCCACCACACAAATAAGCACTTGCCATATCTTGTAGCTTATCTACAGCCTTCAAGGACTGGTAATAGTTCACAGGGGAACTCCCCCAAGCTAACCACAGAATTAGCTCGTAGCCATGCAGAGGACATCTTGCCCCAATTCTGATTATGAACTAGCAGGCGGGCTACGTAGCTTCATTGCACCACTAGCAACCACTACTACCGACTGCAAGCGAGAAACACTGGGAAGAAGATGTTTCTGGAGCATTATTGAATGGTGACTAGTGTGCTTCATGTAGTACAGCTCAAGCATTGGTTGAAGTGCAGAGATGCTGCAACAGCTGGTGACTAGTGTGCTTCATGTAGTAGGCTCAAGCATTGGTTGAAGTGCAGAGATGCTGCAACAGCTGGTGACTAGTGTGCTTCATGTAGTAGAGCTCAAGCATTGGTTGAAGTGCAGAGATGCTGCAACAGCTGGTGACTAGTGTGCTTCATGTAGTAGGCTCAAGCACTGGTTGAAGTGCAGAGATGCTGCAACAGCTGGTGACTAGTGTGCTTCATGTAGTAGGCTCAAGCATTGGTTGAAGTGCAGAGATGCTGCAACAGCTGGTGACTAGTGTGCTTCATGTAGTAGGCTCAAGCATTGGTTGAAGTGCAGAGATGCTGCAACAGCTGGTGACTAGTGTGCTTCATGTAGTAGAGCTCAAGCATTGGTTGAAGTGCAGAGATGCTGCAACAGCTGGTGACTAGTGTGCTTCATGTAGTAGGCTCAAGCATTGGTTGAAGTGCAGAGATGCTGCAACAGCTGGTGACTAGTGTGCTTCATGTAGTAGGCTCAAGCATTGGTTGAAGTGCAGAGATGCTGCAACAGCTGGTGACTAGTGTGCTTCATGTAGTAGGCTCAAGCACTGGTTGAAGTGCAGAGATGCTGCAACAGCTGGTGACTAGTGTGCTTCATGTAGTAGGCTCAAGCATTGGTTGAAGTGCAGAGATGCTGCAACAGCTGGTGACTAGTGTGCTTCATGTAGTAGAGCTCAAGCAATGGTTGAAGTGCAGAGATGCTGCAACAGCTGGTGACTAGTGTGCTTCATGTAGTAGGCTCAAGCATTGGTTGAAGTGCAGAGATGCTGCAACAGCTGGTGACTAGTGTGCTTCATGTAGTAGAGTTCAAGCATTGGTTGAAGTGCAGAGATGCTGCAACAGCTGGTGACTAGTGTGCTTCATGTAGTAGGCTCAAGCATTGGTTGAAGTGCAGAGATGCTGCAACAGCTGGTGACTAGTGTGCTTCATGTAGTAGGCTCAAGCATTGGTTGAAGTGCAGAGATGGCTGCAACAGCTGGTGACTAGTGTGCTTCATGTAGTAGGCTCAAGCAATGGTTGAAGTGCAGAGATGCTGCAACAGCTGGTGACTAGTGTGCTTCATGTAGTAGGCTCAAGCAATGGTTGAAGTGCAGAGATGCTGCAACAGCTGGTGACTAGTGTGCTTCATGTAGTAGGCTCAAGCATTGGTTGAAGTGCAGAGATGCTGCAACAGCTGGTGACTAGTGTGCTTCATGTAGTAGGCTCAAGCATTGGTTGAAGTGCAGAGATGCTGCAACAGCTGGTGACTAGTGTGCTTCATGTAGTAGGCTCAAGCATTGGTTGAAGTGCAGAGATGCTGCAACAGCTGGTGACTAGTGTGCTTCATGTAGTAGGCTCAAGCATTGGTTGAAGTGCAGAGATGCTGCAACAGCTGGTGACTAGTGTGCTTCATGTAGTAGGCTCAAGCACTGGTTGAAGTGCAGAGATGCTGCAACAGCTGGTGACTAGTGTGCTTCATGTAGTAGGCTCAAGCATTGGTTGAAGTGCAGAGATGCTGCAACAGCTGGTGACTAGTGTGCTTCATGTAGTAGGCTCAAGCATTGGTTGAAGTGCAGAGATGCTGCAACAGCTGGTGACTAGTGTGCTTCATGTAGTAGAGCTCAAGCATTGGTTGAAGTGCAGAGATGCTGCAACAGCTGGTGACTAGTGTGCTTCATGTAGTAGGCTCAAGCACTGGTTGAAGTGCAGAGATGCTGCAACAGCTGGTGACTAGTGTGCTTCATGTAGTAGGCTCAAGCATTGGTTGAAGTGCAGAGATGCTGCAACAGCTGGTGACTAGTGTGCTTCATGTAGTAGAGCTCAAGCATTGGTTGAAGTGCAGAGATGCTGCAACAGCTGGTGACTAGTGTGCTTCATGTAGTAGGCTCAAGCATTGGTTGAAGTGCAGAGATGCTGCAACAGCTGGTGACTAGTGTGCTTCATGTAGTAGAGTTCAAGCATTGGTTGAAGTGCAGAGATGCTGCAACAGCTGGTGACTAGTGTGCTTCATGTAGTAGGCTCAAGCATTGGTTGAAGTGCAGAGATGCTGCAACAGCTGGTGACTAGTGTGCTTCATGTAGTAGGCTCAAGCATTGGTTGAAGTGCAGAGATGCTGCAACAGCTGGTGACTAGTGTGCTTCATGTAGTAGGCTCAAGCATTGGTTGAAGTGCAGAGATGCTGCAACAGCTGGTGACTAGTGTGCTTCATGTAGTAGGCTCAAGCATTGGTTGAAGTGCAGAGATGCTGCAACAGCTGGTGACTAGTGTGCTTCATGTAGTAGGCTCAAGCATTGGTTGAAGTGCAGAGATGCTGCAACAGCTGGTGACTAGTGTGCTTCATGTAGTAGGCTCAAGCATTGGTTGAAGTGCAGAGATGCTGCAACAGCTGGTGACTAGTGTGCTTCATGTAGTAGGCTCAAGCATTGGTTGAAGTGCAGAGATGCTGCAACAGCTGGTGACTAGTGTGCTTCATGTAGTAGGCTCAAGCATTGGTTGAAGTGCAGAGATGCTGCAACAGCTGGTGACTAGTGTGCTTCATGTAGTAGGCTCAAGCACTGGTTGAAGTGCAGAGATGCTGCAACAGCTGGTGACTAGTGTGCTTCATGTAGTAGGCTCAAGCACTGGTTGAAGTGCAGAGACGCTGCAACAGCTGGTGACTAGTGTGCTTCATGTAGTAGGCTCAAGCTCTGGTTGAAGTGCAGAGATGCTGCAACAGCTGGGAAGAAGAAGATCTTGGGGAAATGTAGGCAGAAGGTAGCTAGTTTACAGAGTAATAGGATGGCATGAGACAAACTGTGAACTGCCTCCTTGCAATGAGTTCTGAGAAGAACTGGCAGCAAGCTCACAGGTAAGTTCAGTACTAACTCCACTTCGACTTCCACTCTCCAGTATTCCTCAACAAAAGATCCTCAGCAGCTGTCAAGGCTCAAGCAGCTGTCAAGGCTCAAGGATGTTGAGGTTGTGTATGAATGTATTGGTGGGTGGTAAGTACAGAACTGTAGTAGCTAGTGGTTGTTGTGGGTGCAGTATAGTTATGGCATTTTATGAATGGGTTGAAGTTGTGCAGCCTGTTTGTTGTACGAGATCTGGTCCTCCGAGCCGAGTATGTATTTCGTCACTGAGATATGTACATTGAACTACTGCTCTTTGATCCCCATGAACCCTTCGTGTCTGAATATTGCACGCTCGGTCAAATAATTATAAAGAGTTATCGGTATTACTAGACTGTCCTCGAAACCGAAATTTGAAATTGAAATAGAAAATGAGTTGTTGTTTTTTAAACGGAATAGCTGCATGTATCACTAGGTGTACTTGCGCGTAGGTATTCGTTGCTAGTAGGGTTATGCTTCGTCGAGAGTGTTGGCACCGCTACAGCTGACCACTGCAACCGAACGTTAAAGCTGTGTACACACCTGACAGGAAGTGCACGCCCACTTTGATCGTCTCCATCCATATACAGTCATTTATTATTGTCATTGTAGGAATGTAGTTGTATTTTTTGGGTCTGCAGCTTTATGTGTTAATTATATCCACTGTTAGTGTGGGCGTGGAGCACCTTTAATTGGCATTAATCTTGCTGCACGTGCTATGGTTGCCAGCAATCTGGCAGCAGTGCAGAAGAGAGCCTCGGTGATTCAAAGATGCTTACGTAGAATTTTATTGTTTATTGTTTGGTTATATCATCATAATTTACTAGATGCTCTGAGTGCTAGCTCTGACAGGCTCTCTCTCTCTCTGGTGTGTGTGTGTGTGTCTTGTGTTGTGTGTGCTTGTCTCTGTAGGTGGTGACAAGTCAGCCAAGCATGGTGGTGGGTATTGGTGTAGGGAGGAAGCCGGATAATTTTATCTACCTGTCACTCGTCAGCACCTTCTGTTTCTGCTGGATATTTGGACTCATTGCTCTGATCTATAGCTTCCAGGTAAGCATCACTTGGTAGATGACGTGGACACTGCACTCACTAGCTTATAAGGCATGGTACAACTCTTCTGGGAACAATGTCCTCACATCCAAGTTAGTGAACTTGGGAGCTGAGTTCCTCCAGGTTAGTAACCATGGGAGCTGAGTTCCTCCAGGTTAGTGACCATGGGAGCTGAGTTCCTCCAGGTTAGTGACCATGGGAGCTGAGTTCCTCCAGGTTAGTGACCATGGGAGCTGAGTTCCTCCAGGTTAATGACCATGGGAGCTGAGTTACTCCAGGTTAGTGACCATGGGAGCTGAGTTCCTCCAGGTTAATGACCTTGGGAGCTGAGTTCCTCCAGGTTAGTGACCTTGGGAGCTGAGTTCCTCCAGGTTAGTAACCATGGGAGCTGAGTTCCTCCAGGTTAGTGACCATGGGAGCTGAGTTCCTCCAGGTTAGTTACCATGGGAGCTGAGTTCCTCCAGGTTAGTGACCATGGGAGCTGTCCTCCAGGTTAGTGACCTTGGGAGCTGAGTTCCTCCAGGTTAGTGACCTTGGGAGCTGAGTTCCTCCAGGTTAGTGACCATGGGAGCTGAGTTCCTCCAGGTTAATGACGATGGGAGCTGAGTTCCTCCAGGTTAGTGACCATGGGAGCTGAGTTCCTCCAGGTTAATGACCTTGGGAGCTGAGTTCCTCCAGGTTAGTGACCTTGGGAGCTGAGTTCCTCCAGGTTAGTGACCATGGGAGCTGAGTTCCTCCAGGTTAATGACCATGGGAGCTGAGTTCCTCCAGGTTAGTGACCATGGAAGCTGAGTTCCTCCAGGTTAGTGACCATGGGAGCTGAGTTCCTCCAGGTTAGTGACCTTGGGAGCTGAGTTCCTCCAGGTTAGTGATGGGAGCTGAGTTCCTCCAGGTTAGTAACCATGGGAGCTGAGTTCCTCCAGGTTAGTGACCATGGGAGCTGAGTTCCTCCAGGTTAGTGACCTTGGGAGCTGAGTTCCTCCAGGTTAGTGACCTTGGGAGATGAGTTTCTCTAGGTTAGTAACCATGGGAGCTGAGTTCCTCCAGGTTAGTGACCATGGGAGCTGAGTTCCTCCAGGTTAGTGACCATGGGAGCTGAGTTCCTCCAGGTTAGTGACCTTGGGAGCTGAGTTCCTCCAGGTTAGTGACCATGGGAGCTGAGTTCCTCCAGGTTAGTGACCATGGGAGCTGAGTTCCTCCAGGTTAGTGACCATGGGAGCTGAGTTCCTCCAGGTTAGTGACCTTGGGAGCTGAGTTCCTCCAGGTTAGTGACCTTGGGAGCTGAGTTCCTCCAGGTTAGTGACCATGGTAGCTGAGTTCCTCCAGGTTAGTGACCTTGGGAGCTGAGTTCCTTCAGGTTAGTGACCATGGGAGCTGAGTTCCTCCAGGTTAGTGACCATGGGAGCTGAGTTCCTCCAGGTTAGTGACCATGGGAGCTGAGTTCCTCCTGGTTAGTGACCTTGGGAGCTGAGTTCCTCCAGGTTAGTGACCATGGGAGCTGAGTTCCTCCAGGTTAGTGACCATGTGAGCTGAGTTCCTCCAGGTTAGTGACCTTGGGAGCTGAGTTCCTCCAGGTTAGTGACCATGGGAGCTGAGTTCCTCCAGGTTAGTGACCATGGGAGCTGAGTTCCTCCAGGTTAGTGACCATGGGAGCTGAGTTCATCCAGGTTAGTGACCTTGGGAGCTGAGTTACTCCAGGTTAGTGACCTTGGGAGCTGAGTTCCTCCTGGTTAGTGACCATGGGAGCTGAGTTCCTCCAGGTTAGTGACCATGGGAGCTGAGTTCCTCCTGGTTAGTGACCATGGGAGCTGAGTTCCTCCAGGTTAGTGACCATGGGAGCTGAGTTCCTCCAGGTTAGTGACCTTGGGAGCTGAGTTCCTCCAGGTTAGTGATGGGAGCTGAGTTCCTCCAGGTTAGTAACCATGGGAGCTGAGTTCCTCCAGGTTAGTGACCATGGGAGCTGAGTTCCTCCAGGTTAGTGACCATGGGAGCTGAGTTCCTCCAGGTTAGTGATGGGAGCTGAGTTCCTCCAGGTTAGTGACCATGGGAGCTGAGTTCCTCCAGGTTAGTGACCTTGGAGCTGAGTTCCTCCAGGTTAGTGACCATGGGAGCTGAGTTCCTCCAGGTTAGTGACCTTGGGAGCTGAGTTCCTCTAGGTTAGTGACCATGGGAGCTAAGTTCCTCCTGGTTAGTGACCATGGGAGCTGAGTTCCTCCAGGTTAGTGACCTTGGGAGCTGAGTTCCTCCAGGTTAGTGACCATGGGAGCTGTGTTCCTCCAGGTTAGTGAACATGGGAGCTGAGTTCCTCCAGGTTAGTGACCTTGGGAGCCGAGTTCCTCCAGGTTAGTGACCTTGGGAGCTGAGTTCCTCCAGGTTAGTGACCATGGGAGCTGAGTTCCTCCAGGTTAGTGACCATGGGAGCTGAGTTCCTCCAGGTTAGTGACCATGGAAGCTGAGTTCCTCCAGGTTAGTGACCTTGGGAGCTGAGTTCCTCCAGGTTAGTGACCTTGGGAGCTGAGTTCCTCCAGGTTAGTGACCTTGGGAGCTGAGTTCCTCCAGGTTAGTGACCATGGGAGCTGAGTTCCTCCAGGTTAGTGACCATGGGAGCTGAGTTCCTCCAGGTTAGTGACCTTGGGAGCTGAGTTCCTCCAGGTTAGTGATGGGAGCTGAGTTCCTCCAGGTTAGTAACCATGGGAGCTGAGTTCCTCCAGGTTAGTGACCATGGGAGCTGAGTTCCTCCAGGTTAGTGACCATGGGAGCTGAGTTCCTCCAGGTTAGTGATGGGAGCTGAGTTCCTCCAGGTTAGTAACCATGGGAGCAGGTTAGTAACCATGGGAGCTGAGTTCCTCCAGGTTAGTGACCTTGGAGCTGAGTTCCTCCAGGTTAGTGACCATGGGAGCTGAGTTCCTCCAGGTTAGTGACCTTGGGAGCTGAGTTCCTCTAGGTTAGTGACCATGGGAGCTAAGTTCCTCCTGGTTAGTGACCATGGGAGCTGAGTTCCTCCAGGTTAGTGACCTTGGGAGCTGAGTTCCTCCAGGTTAGTGACCATGGGAGCTGTGTTCCTCCAGGTTAGTGAACATGGGAGCTGAGTTCCTCCAGGTTAGTGACCTTGGGAGCCGAGTTCCTCCAGGTTAGTGACCTTGGGAGCTGAGTTCCTCCAGGTTAGTGACCATGGGAGCTGAGTTCCTCCAGGTTAGTGAACATGGGAGCTGAGTTCCTCCAGGTTAGTGACCATGGAAGCTGAGTTCCTCCAGGTTAGTGACCTTGGGAGCTGAGTTCCTCCAGGTTAGTGACCTTGGGAGCTGAGTTCCTCCAGGTTAGTGACCTTGGGAGCTGAGTTCCTCCAGGTTAGTGACCATGGGAGCTGAGTTCCTCCAGGTTAGTGACCATGGGAGCTGAGTTCCTCCAGGTTAGTGACCTTGGGAGCTGAGTTCCTCCAGGTTAGTGACCATGGGAGCTGAGTTCCTCCAGGTTAGTGACCATTGGAGCTGAGTTCCTCCAGGTTAGTGACCATGCGAGCTGAGTTCCGAAGCTCAACTTAAAGATATACCTGTTGACTCTTTCCCTGCTTTAGTATTGCAAGGGACATTACTAGACCATAAATCTTAAACACACTCTGTGGGTGTATAGGTGAGGCCACTCTGTGGGTGTATAGGTGAGGCCACTCTGTGGGTGTATAGGTGAAGCCACTCTGTGGGTGTATAGGTGCCACTCTGTGGGTGTATAGGTGAGGCCACTCTGTGGGTGTATAGGTGAGGTGTCTCTGTGGGTGTATAGGTGAGGCCACTCTGTGGGTGTATAGGTGAGGCCACTCTGTGGGTGTGTAGGTGAGGTCACTCTGTGGGTGTATAGGTGAGGCCACTCTGTGGGTGTATAGGTGAGGCCACTCTGTGGGTGTATAGGTGAGGCCACTCTGTGGGTGTATAGGTGAGGTGTCTCTGTGGGTGTATAGGTGAGGCCACTCTGTGGGTGTATAGGTGAGGCCACTCTGTGGGTGTATAGGTGAGGCCACTCTGTGGGTGTATAGGTGAGGCCACTCTGTGGGTGTATAGGTGAGGTGTCTCTGTGGGTGTATAGGTGAGGCCACTCTGTGGGTGTATAGGTGAGGCCACTCTGTGGGTGTATAGGTGAGGCCACTCTGTGGGTGTATAGGTGAGGCCACTCTGTGGGTGTATAGGTGAGGCCACTCTGTGGGTGTACAGGTGAGGCCACTCTGTGGGTGTACAGGTGAGGCCACTCTGTGGGTGTATAGGTGAGGCCACTCTGTGGGTGTATAGGTGAGGCCACTCTGTGGGTGTATAGGTGAGGCCACTCTGTGGGTGTATAGGTGAAACCACTCTGTGGGTGTATAGGCGAGGCCACTCTGTGGGTGTATAGGTGAGGCCACTCTGTGGGTGTATAGGTGAGGCCACTCTGTGGGTGTATAGGCGAGGCCACTCTGTGGGTGTATAGGTGAGGTGTCTCTGTGGGTGTATAGGTGAGGCCACTCTGTGGGTGTATAGTTGAGGCCCACTCTGTGGATGTATAGGTGAGGCCACTCTGTGGGTGTATAGGTGAGGCCACTCTTTCTAGCTCTGTCTTTCCTAGGACATTCTGGGATTTTAATCTGGCGCTAAAGAAGAAGTGTGGCTTACTTGTTTGGAGTTGAATATGGGGTGCCTGTCCGGGTTCCTGGTTGGCAGGTTTTAGTCCGCTTAACTGGCGGTGAAGGACGAAGCTAAGAGATGGGTGTTGATTGCTGAATCTGTGCTCATCATATGTCATGGTTGAGTTTTAGTTTTTATTCCTAGGGTAACAATGCCGGAGTTTCATGCATTCAAAGGATGGCGCCTCCATTTTGTGGTTGGGTGCTGGGTCAATTCTTCACTAGTAACTCCTATTAGCTGTTGTGGGTTGCTGACATTACAGGGGAAAAACCAGAGCATCTAGTCCTGGCCCTAGTTGTATCTCTGATTCTACTACTTTGTTTGCCTTGCCCTGTTCCTAACTTAGCCATGAGTGTCCTGGTCCTAACTTAGCCATGAGTGTCCTGGGTCTAACTTAGCCATGAGTGTCCTGGTTCTAACTTAGCCATGAGTGTCCTGGTCATAACCTAGCCATGAGTGTCCTGGTTCTAACTTAGCCATGAGTGTCCTGGTTCTAACTTAGCCATGAGTGTCCTGGTCCTAACCTAGCCATGAGTGTCCTGGTCCTAACCTAGCCATGAGTGTCCTGGTCCTAACCTAGCCATGAGTGTCCTGGTCCTAACCTAGCCATGAGTGTCCTGGTCCTAACCTAGCCATGAGTGTCCTGGTTCTAACTTAGCCATGAGTGTCCTGGTTCTAACTTAGCCATGAGTGTCCTGGTCCTAACCTAGCCATGAGTGTCCTGGTCCTAACCTAGCCATGAGTGTCCTGGTTCTAACTTAGCCATGAGTGTCCTGGTCCTAACCTAGCCATGAGTGTCCTGGTTCTAACTTAGCCATGAGTGTCCTGGTCCTAACCTAGCCATGAGTGTCCTGGTCCTAACCTAGCCATGAGTGTCCTGGTTCTAACTTAGCCATGAGTGTCCTGGTCCTAACCTAGCCATGAGTGTCCTGGTTCTAACCTAGCCATGAGTGTCCTGGTTCTAACTTAGCCATGAGTGTCCTGGTTCCATGAGTGTCCTGGTCCTAACCTAGCCATGAGTGTCCTGGTCCTAACCTAGCCATGAGTGTCCTGGTTCTAACTTAGCCATGAGTGTCCTGGTTCTAACTTAGCCATGAGTGTCCTGGTTCTAACTTAGCCATGAGTGTCCTGGTCCTAACCTAGCCATGAGTGTCCTGGTTCTAACCTAGCCATGAGTGTCCTGGTCCTAACCTAGCCATGAGTGTCCTGGTTCTAACTTAGCCATGAGTGTCCTGGTTCTAACTTAGCCATGAGTGTCCTGGTCCTAACCTAGCCATGAGTGTCCTGGTCCTAACCTAGCCATGAGTGTCCTGGTCCTAACCTAGCCATGAGTGTCCTGGTCCTAACCTAGCCATGAGTGCCCTGGTCCTAACCTAGCCATGAGTGTCCTGGTCCTAACCTAGCCATGAGTGTCCTGGTTCTAACTTAGCCATGAGTGTCCTGGTTCTAACTTAGCCATGAGTGTCCTGGTCCTAACCTAGCCATGAGTGTCCTGGTCCTAACCTAGCCATGAGTGTCCTGGTCCTAACCTAGCCATGAGTGTCCTGGTTCTAACTTAGCCATGAGTGTCCTGGTCCTAACCTAGCCATGAGTGTCCTGGTCCTAACCTAGCCATGACTGTCCTGGTCCTAACCTAGCCATGAGTGTCCTGGTTCTAACTTAGCCATGAGTGTCCTGGTCCTAACCTAGCCATGAGTGTCCTGGTCCTAACCTAGCCATGACTGTCCTGGTCCTAACCTAGCCATGACTGTCCTGGTCCTAACCTAGCCATGAGTGTCCTGGTTCTAACTTAGCCATGAGTGTCCTGGTCCTAACCTAGCCATGAGTGTCCTGGTCCTAACCTAGCCATGAGTGGTTCTAACCTAGCCATGAGTGTCCTGGTCCTAACCTAGCCATGAGTGGTCCTAACCTAGCCATGAGTGTCCTGGTCCTAACCTAGCCATGAGTGTCCTGGTCCTAACCTAGCCATGAGTGTCCTGGTCCTAACCTAGCCATGAGTGTCCTGGTCCTAACCTAGCCATGAGTGCCCTGGTCCTAACCTAGCCATGAGATGACTGCTGTTGGTGGGGGTGCCTAGGCCCTGTTTCACAGGGAGCTGAGTCAGTGTGCTCTAGACACCTAGCTGTGGGTGCCTATGTCCTGCTTCAAGAGCAGCCAAGCTACCACCGACTAGGCATCAACTAGGGCCCTTCTTTGATGGGAGGTAGTGCCAAGCACCCAGCAGGTTAAATATAAATATATATTGTGGTCAGTAAGTCCCCAGGCCACTTGCAGCTGGACACATCCCAAAGCATGATTTTTTCCCCCTAATAATAATAAAAAACACATGAAATTTCTTTGGCAACTTGGATAGTGGTCATGTCTTCCACTCTCCCGCTCCTCCATGTCTCCACCTCCTCAGTGTTCCTCCTCTCTCCACCCCATCCATATTTCTTCCTCGCTCCATCCTCTCCACGTTCTTCCTTCTCTCATTTCCTCCCATTAGGTGGACTCGGCCTGGGCTCGTGGGGATGTTGTAGCAGCTCACCAGAACTCACGCAATGCCAAGGGCTGGAATATCGTAGCCATTGTGGGGGGAATTATAGCTGTCGTGGTGATCATTATTGTCAGCATAACATCCAATAGTGTACAATTCTCTTCCTACTCCTACTAGCAGGGGCAGGGGAAGATGCTCTTTTCTTCTATATAAACTTTTTTCGTGTCATGTCAATACACGTTGTTGTTGTTGTTGTTGTGATTATGTAGTATATACAAAGGAGCACATGCCATTGTATAGATCTTAATTAATGCCCGATTAACTTTTTGCTGTGCCTGTCATGTGATTTATGAATATTTAATATTCATGTATATATGTCTACTGTGTATGTATATATATACTCTTAAGTAATTTTCTTAAGTAAGTCAGTCTGTCTTTCGTATCATGGGAAGAACCAGATCAAACTTAAGGCCAAATTTTTTTATTTTTTTTGGTGGGGGGGGGGGGGGGGTTCTTTTTGGTGAATATAGGGACCTTTTGAGCCTACAACCGGCCCAAGGGGAAGGGTGTGTTAGGGGGAATGTGCTCTCCTATGCGCAAAGATCAAAAGCAAAGAAAGCATTCAAAACATAATTATACAAATAAATGAATATATATTCAAAAGAAATTATAGATAAGAGATTAAGAGATTCAAAATCCATTCTCCTTGGGTGTGTGTCCAAATAATATTTCAACAACTTCATCCAGATTATGTTGTCATAATGTATGGACCTCACAGCCAGTGTGCGGGTTCCAGAGAGAGGTGGGGGGGGGGGGTGATGGAATGGACTGCCGTGGCCATTTGGAATAGGATACCTGCGAATGCCGTTTACCATGTTCCCAACAAGTAACACGGGTGTATCAGACCGAGAGCTAACCTGTTTGTTATCGAGGCTGAATAATGTTGGGGTGGCAGATGCTTGTGGGGGACCATGTCTCTTATTCTCTTTTCGTGCTTCTGGGGTAACAAGCTGGTGTGTCTGTCCGGCTATTTATCTCGTGAAAACGACCAGGAATATATTCTGAATTAGCATGACTAGGAGATGATTTTATATTGACTGGACTTCTGGTCGCTATCGTGGGCCATTTTTTGGTTTTGGGTTTTGACATACCGACGGTCACAAATTGCGTTACAGTAAATTAAAATTAGAATTAGATCCCTAAGAACGAGAGGGAAGGGGACATTGAGCAAGAGAGTGCATGATATCTGGATGAGGCTGGACCATGGCAGAAAGTGCAGATGCAGAGAGCTGATGGTGAATGGAAGGATAGATTGGAGCAAAGTTTGTGATGAAATACATGAGATGTGAATCATGTGATGATATGCAGCTTTTTCTGCTTTTGTTTCTTCCAAACTGTTGCTGAGAAAGCAGGTCCAAACTGATATTGTTCGATGATAAAATTGTTTTCTCTCTCTCGAGCCGGAACTGGTCATACTGCTTGGCAACCTCTTCATTGGGAGTCAGTCTTCCTTTACCCCGTAGCTCATTAACAAAAGAGGCTTCATCAGTTAGCTGAGTATATACTAGTGTAGATGACGTTGACATATGAAGTGAAAGCAGCCTCTTGAGAAATGTAGATTTAATCTTATCTATATTCTTCAGGTGAGCCAAGGTCAAGAATGGAGCAATGTTGCCAATGCAGTATGCAGTATCTTCATTCTAAAAATCTTCATGCCTGTTTCCACAGACACCATAGGTAGTTATATGTGGGCGGTAAATGTCATCGAGGGTTGCAATATTATTCCAAGATATTCATAAGTTTTGCAGAGCTGCACTTCTGTCTGACCATAAGTGAATGAGTCATAGTGTGCCAGTCTCCCCCTTTCCAGAATTTTAGTTTTTTTTCAAGATTGACAGTTAATAGGTTATTCTGGCACCATCCATTGAGGGTGTCTATCCATTGAGGGTGTCTAGGCCACATTGAATGTCTCCTCGGCCCGATGAATAAAAGACAAGATCATCTGCATAAAAGGCAAATTTGAGCATCGGAGAACATTACCGAAG
Source organism: Cladorhizidae sp. MBARI D1340-BT2 (assembly GCA_028752905.1). NCBI lineage: Eukaryota > Metazoa > Porifera > Demospongiae > Poecilosclerida > Cladorhizidae > Cladorhizidae sp. MBARI D1340-BT2. Next base: position 7,345,877 of record JAQNBH010000018.1, on the reverse strand, counting down.
GATATCAGCAAGATAAGACACAAAGAATACAAATCTTCTCATTAAGTCTCTGCCACCTCTGTGTATCTCTGGTCAGTTAGTGACTGAGTTCTAGTGCCTGAGAATCCTCTTTTCTTCATCTCACAAACATATTTTTACATCTCTTCCGCAAGACCTGTAAATTACTTGGTCTTCTCTACCGTCATTTCTACTGCTATTCAGACACTTTGCCTATACACTTATCTTATCCGTCCTTCATCTTAGAATTTTGCATGGAAAAATATCAGCAATGAGTATATATGATCTTTTTCCATAAAAAATAAATTCTCAAGAGATGGGCTGTCCATTTTGATTAATAGGTCCTGATATTTGCAGGCCCACTGTTTTGTACACATTTTGAGAACATACTTTTTCTAGTTTCTCAACATCCCCAATGGTCCCCAAAAGGAGCAGCATGTTCCAGATGTAGACATACTATACATCTCTAGCATGCTAGCGATATATAGAAATTCCTATGTAATATATATATAGGCCAATTAGTTTCTTAGTTTTAGCACAAGTACTCTCTATATACAGAGACCCAGAGACAGCAGAACACCAAGGGATTTTTAATGTATAATATGGTGCTCAAGCATGAAGCATGGCCTAGGTACCCAGTGGCTGGGCTTCCAATGAAGCATGGCCTAGGCACCCAGTGGCTGGGCTTCCCATGAAGCAGGGCCTAGGCACCCAGTGGCTTGGCTCCCCATGAAGCAGGGCCTAGGCACCCAGTGGCTAGGCTTCCCAATATTAATAAGCACTGCCGCCATAGTTCGCTATCTTTGCTTTTCCCATGGCTAGTTGTGTCTTTGTGCAATATTGGTCTAGCTGAGCCAATTCAGCAGCTGAAAATTGTCACTTAATATGAACGATCAATTAACCAAGAAGCTTATATTATAGGTTTGAAACCGATTGGACTGCATTATAATTCAAGTACATTTACAGCTTTATTTTTTCCCTTTCTTTTCCCGTTTATATAAAATATGACAATTTGTGAGATTATTCATATAGTTTATCATTATTATTATTGTTGTTGTTGTTGTTGTTATTATTATTATTATTATCACTTTACAGTATTATATATATATACATAATTATATATAAAACATGAATGGTGACTGCGATTAGGGAGAAAGAGACAAGTCAAATGAAGTAGCCAGATTTAAGTGGTGGAAGTTAGTAGGATAGGGTGTATTAGTGCATTTGTTACATAGACATAGAAAATAATAAGAGCATGAATTATTTGGATCAAAGTTTGAAATGAAGTGATTAATAAATAATAAGTTTAGCCGATGTTTTATAATAGATAATGGAAGATTCAAGTCTCTACTATATAGGGAGTGAATTCCAAAGACAAGGAATGCGAGTGAAAAATGAAGGTTCTTTACATTATGAGCATGAACATGTTTGATGTTTAGATCTGGTATATAGTTATAGTGGACATAGAAATGTAATTAAGAATATTAAAATGTTCATTTAGAGATTTTACAACAAATAAGATATCATTTAGTTCCAGAGTCATCATAGGGAGAATTTTTAAACTAATAAGGCATTCTGATGAAAAATCTCAGAGGATAAACTTCCTTGCTCTTCTTTGAATCTTTTCCAATGGGACAAAGTCTTTCTCGAGATGAGGGCACTAAATTGAACAGCCATACGTGGGTAGAGACTTCACTAGAGTGAGGTAAAGTTATTTCTTATCACTCACTGTTGCAATGATGGAAAGTATGTCGTATCAGTAAAGATGTCAAGATGAATTATCTTCAGCTGATATCGAGGTTTCTCTTTCACCCCAAAAAGAGAAACATCTTATATAGTACTCTTGTTTCCTTTTGTTTTTGAAGTCAATCCACTCTATATATACCTGTTTTGTGTGTGCATTTGTTTATTTGATAATCTAAGCATACAGTAAGGAATTAATACCCGTGTTTCAAAAACGGCCAATCTTTCATTTTATACATCTATTACTACAACTGTTTGCAAGCAGTAGTGATTGATAACTCTGACTGACTAGATGCTAGCTGATGATTACCTCAGATGTTGCTCTGCAGCATGAGACCAGTTTGCCCTGCTTGACCAGAATTGCACTACCATGTGCCTGAAAGCAACCAACAATACTGCAATCTGATTGGGTAGCAACTAAAGTTATGACACCATGCCCTTTTCTTTCCTACCACCTCGAGTCATACAACAAATTCGGAAGAGTGGGAGAGGAAAATAGGGTTGCAGTGGAGAAGAAGGATATACTGGAGGTTCTGGCCAAGCATTGGGAAGGATTAGGGAGTATATATGTCCAGGTCAGGGGAGGATGCTCCAATTGTGACAATCTAGAGTCTAAAGCTAAAGAAGTGAACTGGAATCAGGACGGTGCAGCGGGTTGGATTCCAGGAGATGTACAGTATTGTGAAGGGGTTGAAGAGAGGCTCCTGGCCTGATGGCATAATTAGCGAGATGTCGAAGCAAGGATGGTGGGAGTGTTATGTTCTCTAGTTAATTTTGTGATAGAGTCTAAGTTTTAGCCAGATGATTGGAGACAGAATTATAATTATTGTGCCCTCTTTAAAGCTGGAGATGAGGATGTTGTGTGGCAAAAGTTATGCCAAGAGTGTTGGCAGATAGGCTCAATAGGTTTGCAGAGAAGTATATACTAACAGAGGGTTAGGGTGGATTTGGGCCACAAGAGGATGTGCAGCAGTTCCTAGTGTTGAGGTGTGTGTGTGACAAAATGAGGTCACAGGGAGACAGACTACTGGTACTTCTGGATGTAAGCAAGGCATATGATACTGTGTGGAGAAAATGAGATTAGGATGAAGACGGAATTCAGGAAGAATTTGTCGCCGTATGAAAGAATTCAGTCAAGTGTGTCGTTAGGGGAGGGGTCTCAGGCCCGTAGCCAGAAAAATGAGTGGGGGTGTTCTGTTGGTAAATATTGGGACCTTTTGGGTCTCGAAGCGACCCAAGGGGGAAGGTGGGGTAGGGGAATGTGCTCTCTCCTATGCAAATATCGGAACCAAAATAAGCATTCTAAACATAATAATAAATGACTATTTATTAAGAGATTAAACTAGAGATTAAACTATCTAATAAGAGTTTCAAGTTCCATTCTCCTTGGGTGTAAGTGTCCAAATATTTCAACAACTTCATCCAGATTAATTGTGTCAAAATGTACATGTAAGAGTGCTAGAGATGTCAGGCGTTCTTGGTTCATAGATGCTCTTAGGTAATTGTTGAGACGTTTAAGTGTACTGCCACTTCTTTCGCATTCACAAGATGTTACTGGCAGAGTGCATGCGATTTGCAAGAGAACACGAATGTTTGGAAAAAATGCTGCATCACAATCCTTCAAGGCACTAGATGGTGTGGATTCTCTTTTGTGAAAGGGTACATTTGCATATCTTGATTCCAGCGAGTGAGTTCAGTTTCTATTAGTTCTGGTGATGGCAAATCCTGGTGATAAGTTTCAACAACTGTGCTGATATCAAATGATCTTGTGGTAATCAGAGATGGTACAAGTACCAGAAGAGATGAAGCAGTTGCTGACAATGATGAGAACCTTTCATTTAAGCTAGTGCAGATATGGTCAAGGAATGGAATAGCAAGATTACTCTTGAAGTAATCAAATACTGATTCTGCTGGTGCATTACCACGGTGCTGCTGTCTGCTTGCTATCCTTGGCTTACTCGGGGTGGTGCCCACCTTATCAGCCATCAAGACGCCTGGTCATATATTTTCTGAAAGTTTTCTTCTCCTTGCTTTTTTAGGCGGCAAAAAGGAAGTTAGAGCCTGGCAGTTCTTGGCTGCCTTTTTCAGTTCTCTCTTTCTTTGCTGGGACCTACCAGGCATACTTGATTCTTTTGAGTGCTCACCACATAAAATGCAGCTGTCAGCTTTTCTTTAAATAAATTTTAACAAACCACAAATTAACCAACACAAATTCATTGTAGATGTACATACTCCATGATGTGGTTAACACCATTGTAGCTATGTAAGTAGCTTTGTGAAAGAAAGTGTGGACCCAATTGGAAATGTGGACCCAATTAAAAGGGTGGGTGGACCCAATTAAAAGGGTGGACCCAACTGAAAGGGTGGACCTCACAGCCAGTGGGGGGGGGTTCTAGAGAACCCTGAGAACCCCCCCTGGCTACGGGCTTGGGTCTAGGTGGTTTGAAGTAGAGGCAGGCAGGGTTGTCCTTTGTCTGGCATAGTGTGTATGTTATGGGTTTGTTGAAGGATTTGGATTTGGAGGGGGAAATGGATGTACTTAATGGTGGCCTATCTCAAGGCTAACAGAATAATAACTACGAAGGTACGCTAGAGCAGCGGCAGGTACATTCTTGTTTCCATCAGGTCAAGGTAAGCTACCCATGAAAGTCCCTCCCACGCAGATAAGCAGTTCGTGAGCCACACCTCCGAGTAGATGCTACGCCACATGAAGGACGGCGCGGTTATCTGCCTCTCCCTGTCGGTTCTGACGTCCAGTTTGCTAGTGGGGGTCTCTGATTGCAGACGATCGTGGATGTTTAAGCTTATCGACAAACCTGTAAGTCAAGAGGGTTGATTTTTGCCTAATTAACTATATATCTCCGTGTAGGTGCAGTGCCCTGTTACTGGGGTAGCATTTGCTTCTGTCTACACATCCATCATAAAGGATATGGATATAGCTGACCATACGACTGGAAAGTACTGCAGTGCACCTGTGGAGGACAAGCTTGTTCATGGTTAGCAGTGAGTACTAATTTTTGTACTGGACCTTGTAACCTGAGGCCCATAAAGATGTTGGAGAGAAGAACATCTCGTGCCCCAATGACCAGTTTTTATGGGCCCAGCTCATAGCAAACCAAAAATGCAGCATTCTAGTAGATATATGGTCTATAAATGATGCAGGTACTTCCTAACATTTGCTCTAATTTCCTTTTATTTTTTCACGTCTTATTTCTTATCATATCTAGTCGTTATTAAATGCTTTAATTTATCTTAGGGGTTTTATAACTAGTTGATTATTTCCTCTGTGCCTTTGCATTGATTATATCCACACATTTACATACTGTAAGCTCGGACTGTTAGCTCTACACACAAATTTTACTAATATGAGCATGTCTATAATTGGTCTATATATAGTCACCAGATGAGCTTCTTATATTTGCTGGGGAGCCTTTTCCCAGCATTCTAGTGAGAAAGCAACTCATCCGAGGCCTATGAAGTTCCAAAAACACTTTCCAACTTATTGGCTGTCGCAAGAATTGTTGTCATCTTCTGCTAAAAGGAAGTTTTCTCAAAATAGTTTTTAGACATGCTTCTGAGGAATAAAGTAGAACACCAAATATACTTGCAAGGCCATCCTAGTTTGCCTCAAGACTTGCTCCCATAACTTGCCTCGAGGGACTGGATCTTTCCAAGAGATTGACTCCTTCGTTGGATAGCTCGCGAAATTAGATCCTCAGTGTTCTCCGTCCAAAAAAATATGGAAATATTCATTTTTCTGTGAGTGTGCACTGTTTAACAATAGAGCGGCCTATTGTCAGTTAAGCTTGCAGGTTAGCATTAGTCAAAAACAACCAAAGTTTATGGCAAATGTGTATAATATAAAAAACAGATTTTATATGCAATCCGATTTTGGATTCTTTGAACAATTATTATTATTATTTTATTATATTATTATTGTTGTTGTTATTTTTGTTTTTATTAATAATAATGTATTATTATTACTATTATTACTGTTGTTGTTGTTGTTGTTGTTGTTGTTATTATTATTATTATTATTATTATTATTATTATTATTATTATTATTATTATTATTATTATTATTATTATTATTCATATATATACTCAATGAAATATATGTTTCATCTTCACTTTACATGTTTTTTAGAGGGCACGATGTTTCAAGAATCTTTAATTTGTCAGGTTCTCCTCAATTTCTCACGTCGGCTCCTGGTTAACCTGAACGGCACGCAAGATTGCTGCATTCGGAACATCTCCAGCTGCCGGAACTCAACCTCCGATACGGATGACCCAATTGATATAACTCAGGGTATGAATCACCATCCTTTGCATATGGAAATCAGATGGTACATTTATTTGTTAGAAGAGGGTAATTACCTCGCGTCCGCACATAATAGCAAAGCAAAATCTGAAGTGATCAAGTCTGTCAATTGGAGTTATATGAATATGATTGTCAAACATTCTTGATCAGTGTACGTGAATATATTTCAGTGTATATGAATAAACTTATCTAGGATATGAATATGCTTGTCAAAAAAACCCAACAATTAACAAAGACCTTTTACGGAGCCTCCTTGAGCATATATATATTATATATATATATAGTAGTATATATGAAAGTAAATTTAATTGAGCATATATATATTTATATGACAACCATGTTAACCCTTTCACTGCACATACCCCAGTAGTACCGGGTAGAAAAAAATGTCGTTGAATTGCGCGTCCCCGGTAGTACTGGGTATGTAAAAATAATGCGCCTGTACTGCACGTGCCATCTATCATTTTTTCTATGAACTAGAGGTGATTTCCACGTGGAAAGTCGTGTTTCCCAGTGGTAGGCAGCAAAATGGCGGGAGCGCGGCCTCACAGCAGGCAATACACTGTCAACGAAGTTGTGGACCAGATCTTTGCTGATACGGACAGTGAGGACAACTTTGATTTGGATGACACAGGTAATTCATTTCCAACAGTTGACTATGATAATGCTGACAGTGATTGGGAGTATTCCATGGACGAGGCCGATGATTTGCTCAAAAGGTGACAATGCTATGTCTGTAGATTCTGGCTGTGAATCTGACGATGATGCGGGTGATTTGCCAAGGTGCCCGCCCTATTCAAAGTGTGCGGTGTCCTTCCCACATATTCACACTATGGAGCTGACTAAAGTTGAGGTTCTGAAATGAAGGAACAATATAGTGTTTGCAGTCAAGCAGTTTTATTTCAGAAAGACAATCATTATTGTTACAATTATTTACAAACTGAATAAATCAGGTTGTGTGGACAGAAAATCATAGTTTTCGTGTAATGGAGTCTCCAGAAAGTGGTCGGTATTCACTCGAGTAGAGTTTTCTTACCATTCAATTCTAAAATATGATAACATTGCCAAGTTTGGCTGTTTCTTTTCTTTATTATAAAGGTAGTAGGCTTCAGAAAGAAGAACAATGTCATCATTATGTTACAACAAAGGTTTTTCTCCTAAAATGGTGAAAAATTGATTGCATTTTCCAACGAAACGACATCAATGTGACCAAAATATATGGCTGCTGCTAAGGGTTACATAACCAGATAAATGTTCAAAACACATTTGAAAATATGCATCCAAACTTCAAATACCTGCATTCCATCATCTCAGAGGGATGTATGGAGTATAAATGATTAATTGTAGGGGGAAACACATGTTACAGTGCCGACGAACATTGATTTTTGTCTGTTTTAGAATAAATGATGAAAATAATTCGAACTATTGATCATTTTATATATCTTCATCATTATCCAGTGAAAAAACAGCATCCCATAAGAATTTCTTGGAGAAAAAGTAGTTTTTATCACAGATTTGATGAAAAATGGTAAATCCTATATGGCCGCCATGAGGTCACATGACCACCTAGAGTTATGTAAAACACAAAATTTCAATTTTCCCCCCATAGGCCAACCTCTTGCCCACCCAAACACAAAAAGAATTTCCTCTTTTAGTTTTTTTTTGGCATCGATTTCAAAATCACCTTTTTTCCTAAAAAAAAGGCCCAGCACAGGGGGGTATTTATCTCAGCAGTGAAAGGGTTAAGATGGATAGATAAATATATAGAATCATATTTGTCCCGATAAAATGATGGTGTAAGCTAGTTCACCTCTTTATCCTCTCATGCTACAAGACAACAACAATAATAACAAACACCATAGGGAGCCTTATGGTCTACTGCTGTCCTAATAGCTGGAAAGACATCTCTCAACCCAGCAGGCTGGATCGCAAGCCAATTTGCTATAATTATAGACAATTATAGTTATGCCTATTTCACGATATGTGGTTTTTGAGGATGCTCAGCACAAATCATGACAAGTCAACATCAGTTACTTCTTTTGTCAAAGACGGGTTATTAAACGCTGCTTACTACAGAGCTACGAGAAGCCAGGTGGCAGAAGGATTAATCCCAAACAGTGTCAGAGTCCATGTGTTCTGTGAATGCATTCTTGTTTGACATTAAAGTCACATGCAGGAGGTATGAAGGGAGGGACCAGCAGTGATTATCACCTGAGCTTTAGCTTCAACTGTCGGTCATGAAAACATCTTGGAAGTCTTCGTAGCATGTCATTGCCATCACCTCCAGATGCTTTGCTAGTTCTCTTGAATTTTAGGCACAGGAGCAGGGGTAGCACTTGAAGCACCAGCTAAAATGGGAAAGAAAAAAAGAAAAAACAACAAACTATTATTAGTTGTTAGGTGAGGATGACTTTGGGTATCGTGTTTGATATTTGCGAGAGTCTCATGAAGTCAATCAGTTCATCAGCAGGACCTCAGTGATGGACTCAAAACTGCTGGATTGATACAGCTCTAAAGCTTTAGTGTGTGAAAACCTGCAATTCTATACCAGAAGAAATGAAAAACCACTGGCAGTAAAGCAGTCGACAACTGATGGTGTTAGCTAAATAGAAGCATGAGACCATGTTTTTATGTTCAAGCACTCTAGGGCTGACTAGTCCATGGTTGCTTCCCCGGCCCTTGAAGGTCATAATTCTTGCCTCATCGACCCATTTTTTTACTCCTCCTATGCCCCTAAATTATGAATTTACCTTCTAACATTATACGGATCTATAGCCCAACATCACCGAGGTTGAAGGGCTCTAATGGGACCACACTGAATTCATGTCACACTGGATCGAGGCAGGTTGAAGTAGGTTGACAATAGCTCTATGGGACACACACTGGACCAACACCACACTGGGTTGAGGCAGGTTGAAGTAGGTTGACAATAGCTCTATGGGGACACACACTGGACCAACACCACACCAGGTTCAGGTAGGTTGAAATAGCTCTATGGGACACACACTGGATCCATGTCACATGGATTGCATGAAAATTGTGCATGTCCATTCTCCCACGTATATACTAGACACATTGCAATCATTTCTCCCTCTAGCCTATGGCTATGGGACTCTGATGGTGATACTCCTGAGTCTCCTGTCTCTAGTGGGAATTGTGGTCCTCCCTCTCCTCAGAGAAAACACAAAGTTAGGGCGCTACTATGAGCACTTCAACTTGTTCATGATCTCCCTCGGCACGTCTGCTCTCTTCAGCGATGCAGTGTTGCATCTCTTACCTCAGGTCTGATAAATAGGAGGTTGCAATTACAATGGTGGGTGGAGTAGGAGGATGGAGGAGGTGAAAAGGGGAAAGTGAGAAGGGAGAGGAGGAGGAATGATGGAGGGGTGAGAGGTGGGTGAGATGAGCAAGAGAATGAGGGATGACAATGACAATAGACATGCTGCAGATATCAGAGCATGCTGTAATGTATGCATAGTATACTGTATCACTGAATATATCGTCACACTTAAGCACCAATTTTATAGATTTGCCAAATATATATACAACAATTGCACATTGCCATACTAACAGAGATGTTAATACCTTCAGCATGGCCATACTAACAGAGATGTTAATACCTTCAGCATGGCCATACTAACAGAGATGTTAATACCTTCAGCATGGCCAACTAACAGAGATGTTAATACCTTAAGCATGGCCATACTAACCATGATGTTAATACCTTCAGCATGGCCATACTAACCATGATGTTAATACCTTCAGCATGGCCATACTAACAGAGATGTTAATACCTTCAGCATGGCCATACTAACAGAGATGTTAATACCTTCAGCATGGCCATACTAACAGAGATGTTAATACCTTCAGCATGGCCATACTAACAGAGATGTTAATACCTTCAGCATGGCCATACTAACAGAGATGTTAATACCTTCAGCATGGCCATACTAACAGAGATGTTAATACCTTCAGCATGGCCATACTAACCATGATGTTAATACCTTCAGCATAACCAGCCGTAGAATGAATAAAATGACAAGGAAGAAAATGTTATTTGAAAACACACGATACCTTATCTTTCTTCTATCAGCATATAATACGAGATGTCTTTATCTCTGTGTGTATGGCAGTCCTTTGGTTTGGACCACCACACCTATCAGGTCTACTATCAAGGCAAGAAGGAAGGTGGTGAATTGGAAATTCTGTGGAAGGCGTGTGCAGTGCTGGGGGGAATGTATCTCTTTTACTTGTTTGAGCTGCTGCTCTGCATGTTCACAGGATACAGTCACAGTCACGAGGCCAACGTGAGTATTTCACTAGGACAAGTAGTGGTGTCCTTGTGTAGGATTAAAAGGTTGTGCACTATTATCTGATAGTCCGTCAGTGTGTGTCTCCATAGAGATTTTTTTATTTTTTACCATTTATGGTTATAAAAGGCACTTGTATACAGATAGATAGCTATACATCATGGAAATAAGGTTGGATGAAGTGACACTGACCAACACAGATTTCATAAGGTGGCTTTAACAAGGCAGGTTATCAAATTGAAATAATGATAGTGAGAAGTTGAAGCAACAAACTCGAGAGCACACATGGAGAGGTTTGCATGTGGAGAGGTTTGCATGTGGAGAGGTTTGCAACATGCAGAGGTTTGCACATGCAGAGGTTTGCATGTGGAGAGGTTTGCATGAGGAGAGGTTTGCATGTGCAGAGGTTTGCATGTGGAGAGGTTTGCATGAGGAGAGGTTTGCATGAGGAGAGGTTTGCATGTGCAGAGGTTTGCATGTGGAGAGGTTTTTCACATGGAGAGGTTTGCACATGCAGAGGTTTGCATGTGCAGAGGTTTGCATGTGGAGAGGTTTGCATGAGGAGAGGTTTGCATGTGCAGAGGTTTGCATGTGGAGAGGTTTTTCACATGGAGAGGTTTGCACATGCAGAGGTTTGCATGTGGAGAGGTTTGCATGTGGAGAGGTTTGCATGAGGAGAGGTTTGCATGTGCAGAGGTTTGCATGTGCAGAGGTTTGCATGTGGAGAGTTTTTCACATGGAGAGGTTTGCACATGCAGAGGTTTGCATGTGGAGAGGTTTGCATGTGGAGAGTTTTTCACATGGAGAGGTTTGCACATGCAGAGGTTTGCATGTGGAGAGGTTTGCATGAGGAGAGGTTTGCATGTGCAGAGGTTTGCATGTGGAGAGATTTGCATGAGGAGAGGTTTGCATGTGCAGAGGTTTGCATGTGCAGAGGTTTGCATGTGGAGAGGTTTGCATGTGGAGAGGTTCAAAATGTCTCAAGATGGTAAGAGCAAGGTGCAGAAGTTTTGAACAGACTCATCATGATTCTTGTTTCGATGTGCTGGAAGGTACTGAGTGGGATTTGATAGAACTCCACACTGACTGAGAGCCCCTATTTCTAGTGCTTCATAGGACACTGTCCACCCACTATCCTCGAAGTCAGTTACGAGTTTCAAGAATTTGGTTGAGTGACTTCTTTGCTCTGGCAGATGCTAGAGCTGCTGGTGAATTGGAAGGAATTGTTAGTTCAAGATAGTTGGTTCTTGCCTAGAAAGAAGTATCAGATCTGGTCCGTAGATAGTGTGCTCACGCCAGATGGAATTGTGGAGATCTGCAAAAATCCTTATTGAGGCAAGTTTGCGGAGAGCATGATATACAAGAACGCAAGGTGTCAAGTTTGTGGAGATATACAAGATAACTCATCACATAGTCACCTCCATGCATAGTGGCCTTAGTTTAGAGCTTCTGAGGATCCATTTAGGATATGAGATCTGGTATATATGGTGGAGGAACCACGAAGAGGACAGAGTTACTTTGTACCTCCATTGGCAAAGATTCACGGGTATAGGTAGCCAATAGGAGCCAGCTTCAAGAAGAATTCAGCATTGACCAGCTGAGAGACCTGCTGTGGTGGACAGCTAGTCACTGGTATATATATAACAAGCTTATGCGAGTCTTAGCATCTCATTATTCCTGATGAAAGCTAGAGAGAATCTGGTCGAAACATCGAGAGAATAAAACTCAAGTTGATTATTGAGAAGATCATTGTAATTTCATTATTGTCATATACTTAACCTGCCTCAACCCATTATTTGTTGCCACTAAACTTCCCTTTTAGATTGCCGTCAAAATAGAATAGAAAAAATAACAAGAGGCAGAAGTAGTAAATGAGGTATTTCAAAGCTTGAAGTCACAGGCTGTATAGTAGACATAGCATACAATATACATAACATACAATATATACAATATATATAGTAGACATAACATACAATAAATATATATATATATGACATATTGTAGACAACACACAATAAATATAATTATAATGACATATAGTAGACAACATATATATGGCATATAAACTCGGTGTCTTACTGAGCCCCACAGTCACCACTCTGACATAACTTGAGAAGCCCTACATCAATTATCATTGTGTCTGTAATGTGCATGGTTGCATTGAGCTCTACGGCTTGGCTTGTACAGTTGTAGAACACTGCCATGTCTACAAGATGCTGACAATACTTTATCATCCATGTTACATGTTGTCACATTGTCGCCACATCTTCAATCATGAGGTTAAGAATATGAGAGAATCCTCGTGTGTGCCTATTGATGCAGCAATATTGATAGAATGTGTGTCCTCATAGTCAATCAGGCTTCTGTTCAGCCAAGTTGTGTGTGTCCCCATAGAGCTTGCTTCAACCATGCTGCTTGTCCCAGTTGCAATGTGTGTCCCCATAGAGCTTCTTCAACCATGCTGCTTATCCCAGCTGCAATGTGTGTCCCCATAGAGCTTGCTTCAACCATGCTGCTTGTCCCAGTTGCAATGCGTGTCCCCATAGAGCTTACTTCAACCATGCTGCTTGTCCCAGTTGCAAGATGTGTCCCCTAGAGCTTGCTTCAACCATGCTGCTTGTCCCAGTTGCAATGTGTGTCCCCATAGAGCTTCTTCAACCATGCTGCTTATCCCAGCTGCAATGTGTGTCCCCATAGAGCTTGCTTCAACCATGCTGCTTGTCCCAGCTGCAATGTGTGTCCCCATAGAGCTTGCTTCAACCATGCTGCTTGTCCCAGTTGCAATGCGTGTCCCCATAGAGCTTACTTCAACCATGCTGCTTGTCCCAGTTGCAAGATGTGTCCCCTAGAGCTTGCTTCAACCATGCTGCTTATCCCAGTTGCAATGTGTGCCCCCCATAGAGTTTCTTCAACCATGCTGCTTGTCCCAGTTGCAATGCGTGTCCCCATAGAGCTTACTTCAACCATGCTGCTTGTCCCAGTTGCAAGATGTGTCCCCTAGAGCTTGCTTCAACCATGCTGCTTATCCCAGTTGCAATGTGTGTCCCCATAGAGCTTACTTCAACCATGCTGCTTGTCCCAGTTGCAATGTGTGTCCCCATAGAGCTTACTTCAACCATGCTGCTTATCCCAGTTGCAATGTGTGTCCCCATAGAGCTTGCTTCAACCATGCTGCTTATCTCAGTTGTAATGTGTGTCTCTATAGAGCTTACTTCAACCATGCTGCTTATCCCAGTTGCAATGTGTGTCCCCATAGAGCTAACTTCAACCATGCTGCTTGTCTTAGTTGCAATGTGTCCCCATAGAGCTTACTTCAACCATGCTGCTTATCCCAGTTGCAATGTGTGTCCCCATAGAGCTAACTTTAACCATGCTAGTTGCAATGTGTCCCCATAGAGCTTACTTCAACCATGCTGCTTATCCCAGTTGCAATGTGTGTCCACATAGAGCTTACTTCAACCATGCTGCTTATCCCAGTTGCAATGTGTGTCCCCATAGAGCTTACTTCAACCATGCTGCTTATCCCAGTTGCAATGTGTGTCCCCATAGAGCTTGCTTCAACCATGCTGCTTGTCCCAGTTGCAGTGTGTGTCCCCATAGAGCTTGCTTCAACCATGCTGCTTATCCCAGTTGGAATGTGTGTCCCCATAGAGCTTCTTCAACCATGCTGGCTTATCCTAGTTGCAATGTGTATCCCCATAGAGCTTACTTCAACCATGCTGCTTATCCCAGTTGCAATGTGTGTCCCCATAGAGCTTACTTCAACCATGCTGCTTATCCCAGTGCAATGTGTTTCCCCATAGAGCTTACTTCAACCATGCTGCTTATCCCAGTTGCAATGTGTGTCCCCATAGAGCTAACTTCAACCATGCTGGCTTATCCTAGTTGCAATGTGTGTCCCCATAGAGCTTCTTCAACCATGCTGCTTATCCCAGTGCAATGTGTGTCCCCATAGAGCTTACTTCAACCATGCTGCTTATCCCAGTTGCAATGTGTGTCCCCATAGAGCTTACTTCAACCATGCTGCTTATCTCAGTTGCAATGTGTGTCCCCATAGAGCTTACATCAACCATGCTGCTTATCCTAGTTGCAATGTGTGTCCTCATAGAGCTTACTTCAACCATGCTGCTTATCCCAGTTGCAATGTGTGTCCCCATAGAGCTTACTTCAACCATGCTGCTTATCCCAGTTGTAATGTGTCCCCATAGAGCTTACTTCAACCATGCTGCTTATCTCAGTTGCAATGTGTGTCCCCATAGAGCTTACTTCAACCATGCTGCTTACCCAGTTGCAATGTGTGTCCCCATAGAGCTTACTTCAACCATGCTGCTTATCCCAGTTGGAATGTGTGTCCCCATAGAGCTTACTTCAACCATGCTGCTTATCCCAGTTGCAATGTGTGTCCCCATAGAGCTTACTTCAACCGTGCTGCTTATCCCAGTTGCAATGTGTGTCCCCATAGAGATAACTTCAACCATGCTGCTTGTCTTAGTTGCAATGTGTCCCCATAGAGCTTACTTCAACCATGCTGCTTATCCCAGTTGCAATGTGTGTCCACATAGAGCTTACTTCAACCATGCTGCTTATCCCAGTTGCAATGTGTGTCCCCATAGAGCTTACTTCAACCATGCTGCTTATCCCAGTTGCAATGTGTGTCCCCATAGAGCCTACTTCAACCATGCTGCTTATCCCAGTTGCAATGTGTGTCCCCATAGAGCTTATTTCAACCATGCTGCTTATCCCAGTTGCAATGTGTTTCCCCATAGAGCTTACTTCAACCATGCTGCTTATCCCAGTTGCAATGTGTGTCCCCATAGCGCTTACTTCAACCATGCTGCTTATCCCAATTGTAATGTGTGTCCCCATAGAGTTTACTTCAACCATGCTGCTTATCCCAGTTGCAATGTGTGTCCCCATAGAGCTTACTTCAACCATGCTGCTTATCCCAGTTGCAATGTGTGTCCCCATAGAGCTTACTTCAACCATGCTGCTGCTTTGCAATGCTGTCCTTCTTGTAATAGCTATTACAGAACCTTTCTCAAATTATCATGCCATGACCTGGTGTGTAGGCCACATCCATGACCTAAACTACTGCAACCAACACACATGTAAGTTTCTGTGGTTTTATGTTGCTGGAGATTGACTCAAGATCACCTTAAAAAATAGCACTCTTTAGATTTTAGTAAGATAAAGAAATTATAATATATATAGCTCTTCTTCCCTCCAAATGGCAACATGAATTGGGAGACTAGTGTGCCGTACTTTGTTTACATTTAGCGTTGCTATTGTTATATATATATATACCTACAGTACCTATGAATTGTAAATTGGTGTGCCCGGCTTTGAGTACATGCAACTTTTTGTGACCAAAATTCGTGACACATGGATGCATGTGCCTTTCTAATGAGATCTGGGTAGGGGGAATTTGGGAGGGGCCCCAACAGGTCAGTCGTCCTGCTGAACCCCTTCTGAAGATAGCATCACCATGAGAGGCAAGATGTCAAGCATTACATTGAGTGGACAAAAGGGAGAAGTTCAGAAATACACTCATTGAAAAAGAATGGACCATCATCTTAATTTGTTGTTTAAAAAAATGCAGTTTAACATAGGGATCACCTCAATCCAGCTATCCAAACAAAAGCTGCTCAGTGCTGCATAATAATAATAACAATTTAAAAGTCATACAGCAAGGAAATCCATCTATATAGGAGCACTGCATTTCTCAAGATGAAGGGATTCAGAGTGGTTCCCAGTAAACTTCAGCCTTCCTCAGCAGAGGAGCTTATGGTCCTTGCCAGTTTGAAGTTGTGATAACCAGATAACCAGCAACTTTTTTATTAATTATTTTTTATTTATCACCATTATCATCATTGCCATCAGGGTTGGGGACAAGCCATTTCCCTAGTCATTATTTGAACTTGAGGGAAAGGGGTTTCTATAAACTATAATATGAATAAGCATGAATACGTTGAATACGTTTAATATTCCTTTAAAAAAAAATTTCTTTAAATTAAAAAAAATTAATTATATTGTTATTGCTGTCGTTTTGTTTGTTTTATTATTGTTATTATTATTATTATTACTACTACTATTATTATATTAGTAGTAGTAGTATATAGTACATTATTACTATTATTAGTAGTAATAGCATATATATTTTACTCCTTAACCCTTTCAGTGTTGATTTATTAAATAAACACAACCTACGTGAAGATATGCCTTGCAATACTTCATAAAACTCCCTAGCAACCATACCATATGTAATAGCATTTGCATCGACCAACATTGTGGTTAGTGTTTGTTGCCATAGAAACCACATTGAGGTGAATCTCATTTGAACTTGGTAATTCTTGTTTTGATGTGTGTTGATCCAGTAAAAATAATAAAATACCTTCATGCATAAATGACCACAATTTGATATTTTGATCTGAATTATAATGTTCCTGAAGTGTGAATACATTATTATGCATGCTAGCACAATATAAGATCATCATAATGAATATGAACACAATAATTATAACAGAGAGAGAGAGAAAATGCCATGCAGAAACCAATAAATGCAACTAACAACAACAGATTGAAGTAAAACACAAGGACACTATATACTGGGTCAAGTCTACCATGGTGTGATGTTTGGGGGAAAGTCCTTTATGACACACAGAGATACTGGGGAAAAATCAATTCGTGGACTACCCACAAACAACGATACTATAGAATACAAATGCTTATATACAAAATGTGACTTTGGAGTTCCATAGACTCTGAACACTTCACTGTATCAACTAGATTATAGCAGATCTCTCTGTGTGTTCTCTTTTGAAAAATGTTGCATAGGTATATAGGACCATGTCAAAGCAGTCAAAAGTTGGGCGCCTCAAAACTTGCATGCCTGCAGTAGTGGCTCCCACTTGGCTAGACATCAGCAGCAAGAGGAGGCCTGTTCTCTGCAGTAGTGGCTCCCACTTGGCTAGATATCATCAGCAAGAGGAGGCCTGTTCTCTGCAGTATAGTGGCTCCCGCTAGGCTAGACATCAGCAGCAAGAGGCCTGTTCTCTGCAGTAGTGGCTCCCGCTTGGCTAGACATCATCAGCAGCAAGAGGAGGCCTGTTCTCTGCAGTAGTGGCTCCCACTTGGCTAGACATCAGCAGCAAGAGAAGGCCTGTTCTCTGCAGTAGTGGCTCCCGCTTGGCTAGACATCAGCAGCAAGAGGAGGCCTGTTCTCTGCAGTAGTGGCTCCCACTTGGCTAGACATCAGCAGCAAGAGGAGGCCTGTTCTCTGCAGTAGTGGCTCCCGCTTGGCTAGACATCAGCAGCAAGAGGAGGCCTGTTCTCTGCAGTAGTGGCTCCCGCTTGGCTAGACATCATCAGCAGCAAGAAGAGGCCTGTTCTCTGCAGTAGTGGCTCCCGCTTGGCTAGACATCATCAGCAGCAAGAGGAGGCCTGTTCTCTGCATAGTGGCTCCCACTTGGCTAGACATCAGCAGCAAGAGGAGGCCTCTATACTGCACAAGGAGCCACAACTGCAGATAATTCAAGCATGCAAGTTTTGAGGTGCCCAACTTTGACTGCATGTAACTTTGGCCTAGTCATATATATATACCTGTGTAGTATCACACTGAGGTCTAATTAGTTCATATATATATATATATAGAGTGAAGTGTACAGAATCTATGGAGCTCCAAATAGGCATTGCTAATACTCTCTCAAGAAACAGAGCATCATGAATATCAAGAAACAGAGCTTCATTTTATAGACTAACATTTTAGTGAACAATATCCGAGTTTGTGCCTTATGTTGTGAATTAGTTAATTACCTCACCGATTCCTTTTCCTCTTCCCCTCCCCCTCTGTTCCCACGCATCCATCAAAGAACGCCGGCTTTAAGAGAGAGACTGGCTGGCGCCTCAAAGCCCAGCCTCTGGTAGTGCTGATTATATGTGGGGACGCCTTCCGCAACTTCACTGATGGAGTCGCTCTAGGGTCATCCATATCCATGAGCTTGGCTCTTGGGGTCAGCAGGGCAGCTCTACATCAGAGCTTGGCACTTGGAATCACCACTGCCGTCGCACTGGTCTTCCATGAAATCCCTCATGAGCTAGGTGAGTTCTGCCTGGTCACCACACATACTCACTCGGGCATCTTGATAGACAACCACTGACATTATTTCAGTGCAATACCAATAATTTAACTTTTTTCTAAGGAATACGTCTGTGCTCAGTTACGCCTAAATGCTGTTCAATTTCAATTCCCTGCTCATGCATTGATTGAGCAACGGTAACGTCAGTAAGACAAATGTACATCTGGAACAACCCGATAACACCCTCTCCCAAGTAGGAATGGCTGCATAGATAAACCACACCCACAGACAGGATTATCTTTCAGCTGACATCAAATACGTGATTCTCAGATTTTGTTTTTAGTGTTGTTTTTTCAACCGAAATACTTGGGCGTTTGCACTAAAATTAAAATTTTCAAGTTATTTTTATTATTGTTATTATTAACCTATTAACCCAACAAAAACTTACTACATGATCGGTTTCCTAAATCAGAGACTAGAGCCAAGGTCTTAAAAATATTAGTATTTAGAACTTTGAACTGATTCGCTACAACATTTTATGGCTGTGTGGGTGTGGGTACATGCTCTTTACTTCTGCCCTCTGCAGGAAACTTTGCCATCCTCCTCTCCACAGGCATGCGTTGGCTTGTTGTGATTTTCTTCAACTTCTTGTCCTTCATCGCGGCTCTGGTTGGCTTCTTCATTGGGGCATCTGTAGGGATTGTGAACAATGAGGCCAACACCTGGACGTTGGCTATGGCTGCAGGAACATTCCTCTACGTCGCTCTCGTGGACCTGGTATGTATTGTCTATGAATGTAGCCAGTGGAGGTCGTGCATGTCAACCTTTGACATCCCTCAACCCACATAATGGGTGGAGGTAGGTTAAAGTAGGTTGACACTTATGGGGACACACACTGGACCAACACCACACTGGTGGAGGCAGGTTAAAGTAGGTTGACACTATGGGGACACACACTGGACCAACATCACACTGGGTGGAGGCAGGTTGAAGTAGGTTGACAATAGCTCTATGGGGACACACATTGGACCAACATCACACTGGGTGGAGGCAGGTTAAAGTAGGTTGAACACACACTGGACCAACATCACACTGGGTGGAGGCAGGTTAAAGTAGGTGGACAATAGCTCTATGGGCACACTGGACATCACACTGGTTGAAGTAGATGGACAATAGCTCTATGGGGACACTCACTGGGTGGAAGCAGGTTGAAAACTAATTGACAATGAAGATGCCATAGCTGCCATGGCACATATACATTAAGACAAGAATGATGAGAATCTCTACACTAGGTGGAGACTACTCACAGAGCAACTCCTGAATTTTCTCATTTATTAAATATTTTTATTGCATTTGTAAAGCTACCCCTGATCCTGCACTCCAAGGTACATGGTTGCATGCGAATCTTCATCTCCAACATTGGGTTCTTCATCTCCTTCAGCATCCTCCTCCTCATCCATCTTCTTTGAAGTGGAAGATCAAAGGGATTCTTTCATTACAGCTCACTTAGTCAGGGACAATCAGTAACGAGCAGGACATTGCAATGTGTAGTTCGTGAAGCCAAGTATTGTCTTGTTTGTGTGTGATCTGAGGTCAACTAGAGGGCTCTGGATTATCACATCATGTAACTCAAGAAAACAATCTTAGATGATGTGCAATAGGTCAAACATATTGTGTGCGTGTGTGTGTCTGGATTTTTAAAATTTAATATTCATGAGAGATGGATGAATATTCATGAGAGATGAACAAATATTCAACATTCTGAGATCCTTAGGAAGAAATTGCTTATTAATAATCATCAGCACACATGTGAAGGCACCAGCGAGATGTGCGGTAAGATCAGCCTATTGGTCAGGAGGCATTTTTGTGGTATTTTTTTAGGAAGTTAGTATGGAAGACTTCCAGTCTTGTAAGCATTTCATCCAGCTGGTCGATGGGAGGCAAGATCGTCATTCTATACAGAACACAAGAGATAAGTATGTGTTATATATAGTGAACATCACATTTCCCACCCCACGAGGTATATTCAAGAGCAAAAGAAAGAAACACAAAAGTGCGTCTACAGAGGCAAGGAGGTTGAGGCCAACATCTAGGAGGAGGGGGGGGGGGGGGTAAGCCACCAATGAGGTGGTCAAAGAAACTACCTACATGACCCTGGAAAACAAAAATTAATAGTGAAGCTTCTCAGTCACCATAACAACCTCTATATACGAAGTTGTTACCATAACAACCTCTATATACCAATAGTTGGAACTTCAGTTACCATAACAACCTCTATATACCAATAGTTGGAACTTCAGTTACCATAACAACCTCTATATACCAATAGTTGGAACTTCAGTTACCATAACAACCTCTATATACCAATAGTTGGAACTTCAGTTACCATAACAACCTCTATATACCAATAGTTGGAACTTCAGTTATCATAACAACCTCTATATACCAATAGTTGGAAGTTCAGTTACCATAACAACCTATATACCAATAGTTGGAAGTTCAGTTACCATATAAAAATAGTTGGCAGTTACCATAACAACCTATTACCAATAGTTGGAACTTCAGTTACCATAACAACCTATATACCAATAGTTGGAACTTCAGTTATCATAACCTCTATATACCAATAGTTGGAACCTCAGTTAACATAATCATGGAAATAGAAGTGTGCAAATGAAGCTCTAGTAGCAAAACAAAGAAGTATTCTGATGCCTCTCTCTCTCTGAAGGCTAGTGACATCACTTTCCCCGTCTTGTTCACACATTGAAGATCCTTTTGTCCGTAATGTGCACTTGTGTGGTGTGAACAATTAGGGAATGAGGTACATTGGTTTGACTTAAAACAGCGGGGGGAACATTTATAAATAGGCTGAATCTCACTGTGGCAATTTCTAGTATCATAAATGGTGTCTAAAGCTGATTTTGCCCCCCCCCCCCCCCCCCCCCAATATATATATATATTTACCATGCCTTGAAATCCTTCGCGAAGGTAGTACCCGGGGAGCCGTTAAAATTGAATTTTCATCGCGAGATCTTGTATCTACTGATGTATCTGTTTATCTACTTTTCTTCCCGCACATAATTGCATACAGACCGTCTGTCGTCCTAACTTTACTACCAGAACCATCCAATGTACTAACCACATAAAAGGTAGGCAAGGATCGTTAATATCATAAACACACCTGTGCACGTACAATATCCAGTCTTGCTCAGCAAGCAGCTGCACGCTTTCCTTCCATGAAGTAATCAATTGGTTTCCTCAGAACTTCACTCTTGTGGCAACAGCTAACAGACGAACATTTCTATAAAACCAAGTCACTATAATGCATGTCTATCAGTTGGTTTTCCCGGAAGCTTATTCTTGTGATGATAATTAACAGCACAGAACTGAGTTGAGTCACCGATAACTACACATTGTCATAACAAGAATTGATGAGCTGGTTTCCTCTGATGTTTACTCGTGACAATATTTAACAACAGACCATCTATTTATAATGCACGTGTCTGTGTATTACATGATATACAGCATGTGTCTATGTGTATTACATGATGTATTACATGATATACAGCATGTGTCTATGTGTATTACATGATATACAGCATGTGTCTATGTGTATTACATGATATACAGCATGTGTCTATGTGTATTACATGATATACAGCATGTGTCTGTGTATTACATGATATACAGCTACAGCATGTGTCTGTGTATTACATGATATACAGCATGTGTCTATGTGTATTACATGATATACAGCATGTGTCTGTGTATTACAATATACAGCATGTGTCTATGTGTATTACATGATATACAGCATGTGTCTGTGTATTACATGATATACAGCATGTGTCTTTGTGTATTACATGATATACAGCATGTGTCTATGTGTATTACATGATATACAGCATGTGTCTATGTGTATTACATGATATACAGCATGTGTCTATGTGTATTACATGATATACAGCATGTGTCTGTGTATTACATGATATACAGCATGTGTCTATGTGTATTACATGATATACAGCATGTGTCTATGTGTATTACATGATATACAGCATGTGTCTATGTGTATTACATGATATACAGCATGTGTCTATGTGTATTACATGATATACAGCATGTGTCTGTGTATTACATGATATACAGCATGTGTCTATGTGTATTACATGATATACAGCACATACATCTACTTTGGTGTTATACTGAATAGGTAGCTACTTAAATTATTTTTTTATTGTTATTATTATTATTATTTTTTATTTATTATTATTAATAGAGACAAAACAAAATGTTTAATAAGGTGAAAGTAAGTGCTTTCAAGATTGCTGTCCAGATGATTAAGGTATATATACCAGATATATATAGGGGAATCAACAAACAAACCATCTACATTTTGGCACCAAAATCAAATTTATACATCCTGGGATGCAGTTATTAGCTGGTATGTTTTTCCCCTCTTCATCATGAGTCACAAAATGACCACCTTAAGATCAACCAGGCAAAAATAAATATGCTATTGTAGTCAACAAACATTTTAGGAGACCCTTTACCTATTAAGGCCATGCTTTATATATTAGTGGGTGAAGGGTCCTGCAAATGTTTGTTGTCCATTTCTAGTCATATATATATATATATATAATATATATTATTAAGTATATTAAGTAGTAATCCCACCCTAAAATGTCTTGTGGCATATTTCATAATGTCGGGCACTAATAACACCCACACACACACATAATCACACCCACACACGCGTGCAGGAGGGGAAGGGGGGGGGAACGAAGGCTCATCTCAGCTAAACTTATTTTGGTAAATTTTTAGGCACCTAAATGTGATTTTAGCTCCAAAAACACTTGCAGTGTGCCATGAGTCCTTGCTTTAGAAGGAAGCCGGCAGCGCCAGAAAGGGTGTTAATAAAATTCATGATCTATTAGACAGCTCAGCTTCCCCCCCCCCCCCCCCCCCCCCCCCCACTAAGCATTGTAATTTTACTTCCAGAAGATTCCAAACTAGCCAATGGATTGCAGCAACTAGTGATTCAGTAAAAACATGAAAACTGGTTGTGTGTTGAACCAAACACAACGCTTCAATATTGAGCCTGAAGCTGAACTGGTTCAGCAGCTGCTGCATGTTCCAAGTGACCAGTTGCTTTACTGAGAAGCGTACTCCCTTACTCCCATGTTTTACAGCACTGACCTTCAAAAAACAACCAAGACAAACTACCATGATTGTGCACCTTTGAATGCATAAAGTGCATGTTAGTAACATGTCAAGATATCTGTTAGTTTAGGAGAGTTTAGGAGTTGCCCTCAGCAAGTTCTTGAAGGAAGCTGCTCAGGTATAGTATTTACAACACAACGAGAGCAAACAAACATTATTGGATTGACGTGTCAACTTGCCAATGAGTATGAACTTTCACTTTACACTTTACCCTCTAAAATTATGAACACCAAATATAATTAAAAAGTATTATAAAAGGTAAAGGGTCATCTAAATGAAAAATTATTATTATTGGATCTATTATTGGATCGACTCGTCAACTTGCCAATAATAATATAGCCCAATAATAATTGAGCACAAACATTCAAACATGCATTAACACTTTACCTTCTGAAATTATGAACACCAAATATAATTAAAAAGTATTATAAAAGGTAAAGGGTCAGTTAAATGTTTGGTCTACATTGGTAAGTTATCGTTCCTTCCTTTCTTGACGAATATATTTTTGTCTCCATAACTTTGCCCGGTGATTCCTACCTAGCTTGAGTCAGTATAGGACCATGCATGCCCCTCCCCCACTCCGTAGTATCACCTGAAGTGCCACTTCCCTTCGAGCTTCCCAAACCCACTGCCTGGCACCACACACACTCCATTCTGCCGGAGTAACTCAAGACAGTAATACATGTCCAGCTGCATGGTGGGGTCTTCCTTCTGCAGCAACAACAACATACAACAGCAAAAACTCTAACAGTACCTATAAAAACACACTTCCTTCCCTCCCTTTCCTGCCTTCACTTTTCCCTCTTTCGTGCCCTCACTTCCTTCCCCATCTTTCCTGCCCTCACTTCCTTCTCCCTCTTTCCTGCCCTCACTTCCTTCTCCTCTTTCCTGCCCTCACTTCCTTCTCCTCTTTCCTGCCCTCACTTCCTTCTCCCTCTTTCCTGCCCTCACTTCCTTCCCATCTTTCCTGCCTCACTTCCTTCCCATCTTTCCTGCCCTCACTTCCTTCTCCCTCTTTCCTGCCCTCACTTCCTCCTCCCTCTTTCCTGCCCTCACTTCCTCCCCATATTTCCTGCCCTCACTTCCTTCCCATCTTTCCTGCCCTCACTTCCTTCCCATATTTCCTGCCCTCACTTCCTTCTCCCTCTTTCCTGCCCTCACTTCCTTTTCCCTCTTTCCTCCCCATATTTCCTGCCCTCACTTCCTTCTACTGCTCACCCTAGCATCTTCCCAGGCCTCCTCAGGAATCTGTATCTGGGGGTACGCATACATAGCCCCCTGCACCTTGTTGCAGGTGATTCCAGGTATATTTTTTAGCCTGCGGTAAACCAGGTCAGCCTTCTCTGAGAGGGCTCGCAAGATAATGTCTAACTCCTCCTTATACACAGGGTAGGAGGGGTCTCCAGGTTTTGGACGCTTGACTAGAGCATCAGTCACAATCTAGAAAAGGAAGAGGTGAGAAGGGGATGAAGTAAGGTAGAGGACGAGGATCGGAGGAGAAAGAAACCCAGTTGGAGGGAGAGAGAGGAGGAGGGTAGAATTTTAAAAATATATTTAAAATTAGCAGGGGATGTCCCCAGAAATATTTGAAGGATTTGCTTAAATTCTAGACAAAGTGTAGATGAGGAATATTACCAACATTGGCTTGTACTGTCATGAGTGCACACAGTGTTGTACAAGAAGAATAAGAGAGGGGGAATAAAAAAGACTGTATGCAAGTAGACTAGACAACCCTCGAGTCTTCTGGTATTAAATCTTTTATGAATAGTTATACAAGTTAGTGAGGAAGAAGACAGACATAGCAGGACACACAGGATGCTAGAACTAAAGTGCTTTTTAAAGTGCTTTTTATTGTCATGCACTGCTTGGATTGTGATATGGGAAGTAGCCAAGATATTTATAGATTCCTTACAGATTCCAAACTCGTGCAAGTTTCAGGTGAGAGCTCTCTCAGATATTCTCCAAGCTAATCATTTCCAGTTTAGTAAACCCGTTTTATTTGAGGCGATAGCACACCTCCATAGCTAGAGCATGCTGATGAATTGAGTAACATGTGAAAATGAAATTTCACCCTCCCCCACCCCCCTTCCTGTCTGTCAGCTAATAGCCATGCAACCGCTCAGTTTTCTTTCTTATAGCTTAAATCTGCTGCCATTTTTTCTCAATCCTTAAAGCTCTTCACTATGACAACCATTCCTGGCTTACATAAGCCCTCGTTATACCAGGCGATCGACACTCGTTATTGTTTTTAACGGGTGAACATACAGTCAACATGTACTACACAGATATACATCATGCACTGCAATACCAAATTTTCAATCCAACTCCCCACTGGGGGTTCGCTTTGATCGCCAATATTTTATTTGTTTATTAAAAAAACATTAATTTATAATTTTGTTATTATTGTTTCACAGAATCCTTCAGCATTACAGCGAGGGACACCTCAAGAAAATCCATAGGCAGGAAGATATACACACACACATGCCTGCCTTTCCATGGTTGGCCCAGCAGATGGTGATATATATATTGTATATAGTGCAAGCAGCCATAAGCTTCTATTTTAACCCGCACGAATAACTTGCGAACATTTTCTTGAAATGACTTTTTTTGTGTGCCATTGAACTTAGCTCATCATTTCCTTTAAATAGTTTTACTGTGCTATGCTAGGATCAAGTCACTTGTCCTATGCGGAATCTAATACAAAATATATGGGCATGGCATGTTTTAGAGCTTGGTTTTTTTTGTTCTGCGTTTGTTTAGCTAATGAGTGCAAATAAGCCCAAATGGGTGAAAAGAAAGCATTAGCTAGCCAGAGCCGCGAGTATGAGAGCTGCTAAAGCCCTATGTATGACCAATATGAGTGATTCTTCTGTGTCACAGTTGCCTGAATTGGAGTCTGGACCAGAAGCACCACTTATTCAAGAAGTGAGTCAACCTATACCTAGCTCACAAGCTGGGACAACCACAATTTCATTGGATCAATGCAGTCTAAACTTCTATCCCTTGGATGACTCATTTCAGCTGCCACCAGTTCATTCATTCGATGAATAGAGTGACAATGATAGCTCCTCTGACAACCATACCCCAGAAGAAGAAGCAACAGCTTGCTATAAAGAATGGGTCTCTAGTCAGCCAAAGTCTGTTCAGAAAATGTTTGCTATCATTCTTATGGACACTTTCAGGATAAGATTTGGACTGACAAATGTAGCAGATGCTGTGGTAACCGCTCGATTCGATCATGGAATTATTTTTACAATAGCAAGGGAGAGTTAGCTGATTCTCTAAGAGGAAAGCACAAGCGGCCGTATGTATTGGATGATGAGGAGCGTCGCTCGAAAGCACTGACATGGTTGCAGCAAAATGCCTATGAAAAAGGTCAACCAACCATGACAGTTTGCTGCCTTTGCTGCCTGGGTTAACCATGATTTGCTTCCCTAATCTCACCTCCCTCCTGGCTTTCCTCGTAGCATAATCCCTCGCACTGCTTGTAAGTGGCTACATTATTTTGGCTTCCATCCTACATCTTACCGTGAGGGTGTGTACGTCGATGACCACGAGAGGGAAGATGTAATTGAGTACATGAAGATGTACTTACGAAAAATTGAGGTGTTGGAATGCACACATTTGCCACTACCAGAGTGTAGGGAGGGAAAATTGGAAGCAAGTGTAGGCTCCAGTACTGCCTTAAAGAAAGCTTGTGCTTATTTACCTGATGAGTCCTCTTTTCATGCAAATGAAGGACCATCGTGGCAGTGGGCTGAAGCAGGGAAACTTACTATTCGACCAAAATCTGTTGGACGTGGGATTATGGTGAGTGACTTTATTACTGAGCATCATGGTTATCTACAGCTCAATGAGGAAGAACATGAGCGAGCAAAGCATTATCCAGCCATTCCAAGAGCTTCGAGGGTTTTGTTCAAGTATGGGGCCCAATCTGAAGGATTACTGGAACTGTGAAAAGTTTCTGTTGGAAAATGCGGTTGAAATAGCCGAAACAAAATATCCTAGTGAAACATACTCAATAACTTTAATCTTTGACCAAAGCTCAGGACACACTGCTTATGCTGATGACGTACACAGGATAAATGTAAGTGATGGTGGCAAGCAACCAAAGAGGCAAAACACATATTGGGATGGAATGATGACTACAGCAAGTGGCCAACCAAAGGACTTACAAACAGTCCTGGAAGAGCATGGTGTGGACACCACTGGCATGATCAAAACTACGATGATAAAAAAGTCCTGGAAATCACGCATGATTTTAAGACCCAGAAAACTTGCGTGGAGGAGTTGGTTTCCAGTCACAAGCACAGGTGTATGTATTGTCCTTCCAAAATACTATTGTGAGTTAAACCCTGTTGAACAGGTTTGGGGTCAGGCAAAACGGTTCAGACGAACTAACTATGATTATACATTTGGAGCACTGGAAAAAATCATTCAACCAGCCTTGGATTCAGTTAGTCCTGAGTTGATACAGAAGTTTTATAGAAGAGTGAGGGAACATCATCGTGCATACCGTGAAGGAAAAACAGGAGGTGTTGAAGTAGAACATGCTGTGAAATTATATAAATTGCATCATCATGTTCCTGAAACAGAGCTATAGTAAGCAATTTTTTACTTTACAGATGCTTAGCAAATTGATAGTAGAATTTTGTAATTCCAACATAACTCATTGCCTTAAAATTACTAATTTCAATATAACACCTTTTCTCAGACCATGCCCCCTTGTTTTTAGAATGAAAAGGGGTCAACATAAAATTAGCTTTACAAAAACATTTCATTTGGTGGGAAATAATTACATACCTAATTCAGTTCTTGTACACTAACAGAATTATATAAATCTAAACAAAACTAAAAGCTTGATAACATCAATATTCATGAGATGTTGCCATAGCAACCCAAATTTAACCCACACAATTTAAGACTCGTTCTTGTTTTCACTGAAAATGAAAGTCTAATTTTGTTGTAGTAATTAGTTGGTCATTTATGTTGTTGTGACCTATGACGACCAGCTCGCTGATGATGTTGTTGTGACCTGTGACGACCAGCTCACTGATGATGTTGTTGTGACCTATGACGACCAGCTCGCTGCCGATGTTGTTGTGACCTGTGACGACCAGCTCGCTGATGATGTTGCTGTGACCTATGACGACCAGCTCGCAGATGTTGTGACCTGTGATGACCAGCTCGCTGATGTTGTTGTTGTGACCTGTGACGACCAGCCCGCTGATGATGTTGTTGTGACCTGTGACGACCAGCTCGCTGATGATGTTGTTGTGACCTCTGCCGACCAGCTCGCTGATGATGTTGTTGTGACCTGTGACGACCAGCTCGCTGATGATGTTGTTGTGACCTGTGACGACCAGCTCGCTGATTATGTTGTTGTGACCTATGACGACCAGCTCGCTGATGATGTTGTTGTGACCTGTGACGACCAGCTCGCTGATGATGTTGCTGTGACCTGTGACGACCAGCTCGCTGATGATGTTGTTGTGACCTGTGACGACCAGCTCGCTGATGATGTTGTTGTGACCTGTGACGACCAGCTCGCTGATGATGTTGTTGTGACCTATGACGACCAGCTCGCTGATGATGTTGTTGTGACCTGTGACGACCAGCTCGCTGATGATGTTGCTGTGACCTGTGATGACCAGCTCGCTGATGATGTTGTTGTGACCTGTGATGACCAGCTCTCTGATGTTGTTGTTGTGACCTGTGACGACCAGCTCGCTGATGATGTTGTTGTGACCTGTGACGACCAGCTCGCTGATGTTGTTGTGACCTATGATGACCAGCTCGCTGATGATGTTGTTGTGACCTATGACGACCAGCTCGCTGATGATGTTGTTGTGACCTGTGACGACCAGCTTGCTGATGATGTTGTTGTGACCTATGACGACCAGCTCGCTGATGATGTTGTTGTGACCTGTGCCGACCAGCTCACTGCCGTGAGGAGAAACTTCCAACTAGCTCATTAGCCACTTCTAGTTGGAACTTCAAGAAATCCCGCTGCTTGCTCCCAGTGTCCTTGTGCTCAAGTGGACAATGTGTGAATCTAGCACATAGCTATTGGGTAGTGCACACCACCAGGTATGCATATACCCTCTTCCACCACTTCCACTGAAAATGAAAGTCTAATTTTGTTGTAGTAATTAGTTGGTCATTTATGTAATTAATACCTAAATGGAAGTTTATGGCTTCTTGCACTATACACACACATACCTCCTGCCTTAGGCTGGCCCAGCAGATGTGATATATTATATACACACACAAAACCTGCCTTTCCAAGGCTGGCCCGGCAGATGTGATATATTATACATGGCAGATGTGATATATTATATACACACACAAAACCTGCCTTTCCAAGGCTGGCCCGGCAGAAGGTGATATATTATATACACACACAAAACCTGCCTTTCCAAGGCTGGCCCGGCAGATGGTGATATATTATACATACACACACACAAAACCTGCCTTTCCAAGGCTGGCCCGACAGATTGTTTGCAAGCTTCTAGTTACCTCAGCTATAGCGGACTTCGACAGCTTCTTGACACCTTAAATGGTGGCTCGTGTGTGTCTAGCTAAAAACAACAACGCTGCCTTGCAGCCTCTACCAACACCAGCAGACAACTAACAACAACAACAACAAAACAACAATCCTAAAAAACAACAAAATCCAACAACATTGAAGCTGTGAAATTGCTCCTGGAGGGACGAAACCATTTTTGTAGTAAAGTGTTAAAAAACCCTTGTGGTCACCACTTTATAGCTCTATAGATTCTGCTAACTTCATGGTATGGACTTGATATATAGCTCAAAAGATAAGTCTCTCTGTGTTGAGACTAAAACATTTTTCATAGCTATAACTATACCCAAGTTCTAGGAGATAAAGTGGGGTACCTCAAAACCTGATTTCCTGATTTTGCCACATAAATATCTCCAGATTACCAAGTGCTCGAGAGTTGAAATTAGCACCAGTGGCTAGACGAAGCCCTGCGCTATGCAACGACTGGTTTCATTAGGCGCTAAAACTTAAGTATGTGGTCAAGCGCCCTCTAGCCACTGGTGCTAATTTCAACTCTCGAGCACTGGCAATCTGGAGATATTTATGTGGCAAAATCAGGCACTCAGGTTTTGAGGTACCCTCACTTTAGCTCCAGTAACTTGGCTATAGTTATACCTATGAAAAATGTTTTAGTATCAATAAAGATACCATCTTCCACCACTTCCTTGTGAATCTAGCACATAGCTATTGGGTAGTGCACACTCCATTGGGTACACAAACACCATCTTCCACCACTTGCTTACACTCCACTGGGTACGCAAATACCATCTTCCACCACTTCGTTGTGAATCTAGCACATAACTCCACTCCACTACTAGGTATGCAAATACCCTCTGGAGGGGGAGCAGATACAGAGGGAGAAATAGTGCTTGAAGAGGGTGTGGCTAGGACGAGGAGGAGTGGCAGAGAGAGAGAGAGTGGCTAGAGCAGTTCCAATTGTTGGAACTGGAGGTCTCTCGTCGTCATCACACATCAAATCTGATATATAGCATGCAAATGTTCATTTCAACACTTGAATTTCAATTCACCACCAAAAGGTCACACTTGAATTGGTAGGAAACCTTGCAAGCAATGTCTTTGCTCTTGAAGAATGACACGCTAATATTGTAGACAGACTGAAAAGCCCGGAAAGCCTCTCGTCTTACCTAAAATACCGCAACTTTTGGAAGATTTGATTATCACTTCAGTGGCGACAAGTTGCCAAGCTTTCTACGCCCGCTCCGGTTCAGCATTTTGTCTGGGGCCTTCATACATCCTTCTGGTACGCGGTCTAATTGAGGGCGCGGTCTATTTCTTTCGATGCAGTAACTGGTGCACACTTTATTCGAGGGTGTGTTCTAATTGTGGAAATACGGAATCGCTTTCTCGATTGGTAAAGGTCATCAGTGTAATAACAACGGTTGTGCACATGTGAGGCTAACTCACCAGCCACATGTTAGCACAACAAATAGCAGTCCGCTGCTTGAGTAGTTCACCTCGTGTGAACCTTATAGGAGCCTTTTAGCAGCTGCTTTGAATACGCTGTACTATCGCATTCAGTGAATATGTCAGCATGGAGGGTGAGAGATGGTGACAATAGTTCACAGCACAGGCGATACAAAACCAGGCAAGCTACTTGGTAATGTGTCCTTGTGTGTATGGATGTGTGCTTTGGTACTAAACTTGGGAAGAATAACATCAGCTACAATTGGTTAGTTATGGATTTTTCGTTTGTCAAGCCGGCTCCTCGAAATATATGCTTAATATTTATAGAGATGGAACAATAAAACTTGACCAATGAAAACCATGGACGCAACCTTTTTTAATGATGGTGGGTAAAGTATCATCACAATGCATGTGCTTTTTTAAATCTTGGTCAAATCTTATACATTTTTGACATGGGTAATTATGACAGCAACAGCAACAACAGACAGCACAGAAACAACAACATACCTGCCCGGGTACATTAGGACAGAGGCTGACAGAGACGTTCTTGTAGATTTGCTTCATTACCTCGTCATCCATCCCTCGTATGTGCATGTACCCTCCCCTTATCCCACACCTGCACACACACACACACACAGTCACACATTAACACTCATTGTGCTCCATTATCAATTGAATTGAACCTAGAGTGTCCTCATCTAGTCAACCCGCTTCACTCTGCTTCACTCTGCTTCAACCCAGTGCGATGGTATGTCTGCACAGAGCTATTGTCAACTTACCTCCACTGACACTGAGTGTGGTGATGTGATGTTGGTCCAGTGTGTGCCCAGACAGAGCTATTGTCAGCTTACCTCCACTGAGTGTGGTGTTGGTCCAGTGTGTGCCCCAGTGCTATTGTCAGCTTGCCTCCACTGAGTGTGGTGTTGGTCCAGTGTGTGTTCTCATAGAGCTTTGTCAACCTACTTCAACCTGCCTCAACCCAGTGTGGTGTTGGTCCAGTGGGTGTCCCCATAGAGAGCTATTGTCAACCTACTTCAACCCAGTTGATGTTGGTCCAGTGTGTGTCCCCATAGAGCTATTGTCAACCTACTTCAACCTGCCTCCACCCAGTGTGGTGTTGGTCCAGTGTGTGTCCCCATAGAGCTATTGTCAACCTACTTCAACCCAGTGTGGTGTTAGTCCAGTGTGTGTCCCCATCTATTGTCAACCTACTTCAACCTGCCTCAACCCAGTGTGGTGTTAGTCCAGTGTGTGTCCCCATAGAGCTATTGCCAAACTACTTCAACCTGCCTCAACCCAGTGTGGTGTTAGTCCAGTGTGTGTCCCCATAGAGATATTGTCAACCGACTTCAACCTGCCTCAACCCAGTGTGGTGTTAGTCCAGTGTGTGTCCCCATAGAGCTATTGTCAACCTACTTCAACCTGCCTCAACCCAGTGTGGTGTTAGTCCAGTGTGTGTCCCCATAGAGCTATTGTCAACCTACTTCAACCTGCCTCAACCCAGTGTGGTGTTAGTCCAGTGTGTGTGCACTATTGTCAACAAATTATCAGTCACTGGCTGATACTGTGTGCTCAACTTAATAACACTTACTCTCCAAAGAACCCCTTGGAGGTTGAGTTGAAGGACACCATCTGTAGATCTTGGTACTCCTTTCCCATGCTGTGAAGAATTTTACGGAAGGATTGGAACTCCACCGACTTATAGATGTTTTCCTGGTACACCTGCAGATGGAAATAAGACATAATTAGGATAAGAAAACTATTGATGTAGCGATGGAGGTAGGAGAAGAGAAAAGAGGAGCAGAGGGAGGAAAGAGAGAGGGGAATAGAAAGGGGGAACACTGAAGGGAAACAGGGAGGAGGAACAGAGAGGAGGAACAGAGAGGAGGAACAGGAACAGAGAGGAGGAACAGGAACGGAGAGGAGGAACAGGGAGGAGGAACAGTGAGGAGGAACAGGGAGGAGGAACAGAGAGGAGGAACAGGGAGGAGGAACAGGGAGGAGGAACAGGGAGGAGGAACAGAGAGGAGGAACAGTGAGGAGGAACAGAGAGGAGGAACAGAGAGGAGGAACAGAGAGGAGGAACAGGGAGGAGGAACAGGGAGGAGGAACAGGGAGGAGGAACAGAGAGGAGGAACAGGGAGGAGGAACAGGGAGGAGGAACAGGGAGGAGGAACAGGGAGGAGGAACAGGGAGAGGAGGAACAGAGAGGAGGAACAGAGAGGAGGAACAGAGAGGAGGAACAGAGAGGAGGAACAGAGAGGAGGAACAGGGAGGAGGAACAGAGAGGAGGAACAGAGAGGAGGAACAGGGAGGAGGAACAGGGAGGAGGAACAGGGAGGAGGAACAGGGAGGAGGAACAGGGAGGAGGAACAGGGAGGAGGAACAGGGAGGAGGAACAGGGAGGAGGAACAGGGAGGAGGAACAGGGAGGAGGAACAGGGAGGAGGAACAGGGAGGAGGAACAGGGAGGAGGAACAGGGAGGAGGAACAGGGAGGAGGAACAGGGAGGAGGAACAGGGAGGAGGAACAGGGAGGAGGAACAGGGAGGAGGAACAGGGAGGAGGAACAGGGAGGAGGAACAGGGAGGAGGAACAGGGAGGAGGAACAGGGAGGAGGAACAGGGAGGAGGAACAGGGAGGAGGAACAGG
Source organism: Cladorhizidae sp. MBARI D1340-BT2 (assembly GCA_028752905.1). Classification (NCBI taxonomy): domain Eukaryota; kingdom Metazoa; phylum Porifera; class Demospongiae; order Poecilosclerida; family Cladorhizidae; species Cladorhizidae sp. MBARI D1340-BT2. The sequence continues at coordinate 7,311,568 of JAQNBH010000018.1, read as the reverse complement.
GAGGAGGAACAGGGAGGAGGAACAGGGAGGAACAGTTGGAGGAGGAACAGAGAGGAGGAACAGGGAGGAGGAACAGGGAGGAGGAACAGGGAGGAGGAACAGAGAGGAGGAACAGAGAGGAGGAACAGAGAGGAGGAACAGAGAGGAGGAACAGAGAGGAGGAACAGAGAGGAGGAACAGAGAGGAGGAACAGGGAGGAGGAACAGGGAGGAGGAACAGGGAGGAGGAACAGGGAGGAGGAACAGGGAGGAGGAACAGGGAGGAGGAACAGGGAGGAGGAACAGTTATGCCAGCTCCACTGTGAAGTGTTTTGAATAGTTTTTAGTTTATTTGAGTCTGCATAAGAATAAATGACAGATTTTGAGGAGGGACAATGCCATTATTATACAAAAACTTGTGGGTACAATTTTGGATTCTGCACACTTCTCTACTGGATATATAGCTCAAAAGATTGATGTCTCAGTGTGCTCTCTTAGGAGGAACAGAGAGGAGGAACAGAGGAACAGGGAGGAGGAACAGAGAGGAGGAACAGAGAGGAGGAACCGAGAGGAGGAACAGAGAGGAGGAACAGAGAGGAGGAACAGAGAGGAGGAACAGAGAGGAGGAACAGGGAGGAGGAACAGGGAGGAGGAACAGGGAGGAGGAACAGAGAGGAGGAACAGTTGGAGGAGGAACAGGGAGGAGGAACAGGGAGGAGGAACAGAGAGGAGGAACAGAGGAACAGGGAGGAGGAACAGAGGAACAGGGAGGAGGAACAGGGAGGAGGAACAGAGAGGAGGAACAGAGAGGAGGAACAGAGAGGAGGAAAGGGAGGAGGAACAGGGAGGAGGAACAGAGAGGAGGAACAGAGAGGAGGAACAGAGAGGAGGAACAGGGAGGAGGAACAGGGAGGAGGAACAGGGAGGAGGAACAGGGAGGAGGAACAGGGAGGAGGAACAGTTGGAGGAGGAACAGAGAGGAGGAACAGAGAGGAGGAACAGAGAGGAGGAACAGGGAGGAGGAACAGAGAGGAGGAACAGAGAGGAGGAACAGAGAGGAGGAACAGAGAGGAGGAACAGAGAGGAGGAACAGAGGAACAGAGGAACAGGGAGGAGGAACAGAGGAACAGAGAGGAGGAACAGAGAGGAGGAACAGAGAGGAGGAACAGAGAGGAGGAACAGAGAGGAGGAACAGAGAGGAGGAACAGAGAGGAGGAACAGAGAGGAGGAACAGAGAGGAGGAACAGAGAGGAGGAACAGAGAGGAGGAACAGAGAGGAACAGGGAGGAGGAACAGGGAGGAGGAACAGGGAGGAGGAACAGGGAGGAGGAACAGAGAGGAGGAACAGAGAGGAACAGGGAGGAGGAACAGGGAGGAGGAACAGGGAGGAGGAACAGGGAGGAGGAACAGAGAGGAGGAACAGAGAGGAGGAACAGAGAGGAGGAACAGAGAGGAGGAACAGGGAGGAGGAACAGGGAGGAGGAACAGAGAGGAGGAACAGAGAGGAGGAACAGAGAGGAGGAACAGAGAGGAACAGGGAGGAGGAACAGGGAGGAGGAACAGGGAGGAGGAACAGGGAGGAGGAACAGAGAGGAGGAACAGAGAGGAGGAACAGAGAGGAGGAACAGAGAGGAGGAACAGAGAGGAGGAACAGAGAGGAACAGGGAGGAGGAACAGGGAGGAGGAACAGGGAGGAGGAACAGGGAGGAGGAACAGAGAGGAGGAACAGAGAGGAGGAACAGGGAGGAGGAACAGAGAGGGGGAACAGAGAGGAGGAACAGAGAGGAGGAACAGAGAGGAGCAACAGGGAGGAGGAACAGGGAGGAGGAACAGGGAGTAGGAACAGGGAGGAGGAACAGAGAGGAGGAACAGAGAGGAGGAACAGAGAGGAGGAACAGAGAGGAGGAACAGAGAGGAGGAACAGAGAGGAGGAACAGGGAGGAGGAACAGGGAGGAGGAACAGGGAGGAGGAACAGGGAGGAGGAACAGGGAGGAGGAACAGGGAGGAGGAACAGGGAGGAGGAACAGGGAGGAGGAACAGAGAGGAGGAACAGAGAGGAGGAACAGGGAGGAGGAACAGGGAGGAGGAACAGGGAGGAGGAACAGGGAGGAGGAACAGGGAGGAGGAACAGGGAGGAGGAACAGGGAGGAGGAACAGGGAGGAGGAACAGGGAGGAGGAACAGGGAGGAGGAACAGGGAGGAGGAACAGGGAGGAGGAACAGGGAGGAGGAACAGGGAGGAGGAACAGGGAGGAGGAACAGGGAGGAGGAACAGGGAGGAGGAACAGGGAGGAACAGTTGGAGGAGGAACAGAGAGGAGGAACAGAGAGGAGGAACAGGGAGGAGGAACAGAGAGGAGGAACAGAGAGGAGGAACAGAGAGGAGGAACAGAGAGGAGGAACAGAGAGGAGGAACAGAGAGGAGGAACAGGAAGGAGGAGGAACAGAGAGGAGGAACAGAGAGGAGGAACAGAGAAGAGGAACAGGGAGGAGGAACAGGGAGGAGGAACAGAGAGGAGGAACAGAGAGGAGGAACAGAGAGGAGGAACAGAGAGGAGGAACAGAGAGGAGGAACAGAGAGGAGGAACAGGGAGGAGGAACAGGGAGGAGGAACAGGGAGGAGGAACAGGGAGGAGGAACAGGGAGGAGGAACAGGGAGGAGGAACAGGGAGGAGGAACAGGGAGGAGGAACAGGGAGGAACAGAGAGGAGGAACAGTTGGAGGAGGAACAGAGAGGAGGAACAGAGAGGAGGAACAGAGAGGAGGAACAGAGAGGAGGAACAGAGAGGAGGAACAGGGAGGAGGAACAGAGAGGAGGAACAGAGAGGAGGAACAGAGAGGAGGAACAGAGGAACAGGGAGGAGGAATAGAGGAACAGGGAGGAGGAACAGAGAGGAGGAACAGAGAGGAGGAACAGAGAGGAGGAACAGAGAGGAGGAACAGAGAGGAGGAACAGAGAGGAGGAACAGAGAGGAGGAACAGAGAGGAGGAACAGAGAGGAACAGGGAGGAGGAACAGGGAGGAGGAACAGAGAGGAGGAACAGGGAGGAGGAACAGAGAGGGGGAACAGAGAGGAGGAACAGAGAGGAGGAACAGAGAGGAGGAACAGAGAGGAGGAACAGAGAGGAGGAACAGAGAGGAGGAACAGGGAGGAGGAACAGGGAGGAGGAACAGGGAGGAGGAACAGAGAGGAGGAACAGAGAGGAGGAACAGAGAGGAGGAACAGAGAGGAGGAACAGAGAGGAGGAACAGAGAGGAGGAACAGGGAGGAGGAACAGGGAGGAGGAACAGGGAGGAGGAACAGGGAGGAGGAACAGGGAGGAGGAACAGGGAGGAGGAACAGGGAGGAGGAACAGGGAGGAGGAACAGAGAGGAGGAACAGAGAGGAGGAACAGAGAGGAGGAACAGGGAGGAGGAACAGGGAGGAGGAACAGGGAGGAGGAACAGGGAGGAGGAACAGGGAGAGGAGGAACAGAGAGAAGGAACAGAGAGAAGGAACAGAGAGAAGGAACAGAGAGGAGGAACAGAGAGGAGGAACAGAGAGGAGGAACAGAGAGGAGGAACAGAGAGGAGGAACAGAGGAACAAAGTGGAGGAACGCAGAAGTCGGGAGAAGGTAGGACGGGAGCATGTGTATAAAGGAAAATGGAAGAGCAGATTAAAATGAAGGAGAGGGAAGGAGAAGTGGGCAGGGCAAGTGAACACCTCGGCAGCATGCGGGGGGGGGGGGGGGGGGGGGGGTGCGTGGGGTGTGAAGTATGTAATATGTAAGACCTCAGAGCAACTTACTTCATCGGTGAAAAGAAGAAGGCCTTCTCCATGACAGAACTTGATAATGTCGTATATGTTATGCTGCGGCAGATACTGACCTGCACCGACAAAGACCCCAACATGTAATCATGTGATATCATGTGATGCACACAACAACAACTAATATATATGACACATCAACTGATGTAATCATGTTATATCATGTGATGCACACGACAACAACTAATATATATAGACACATCAACTGATGTAATCATGTGATATCATGTGATGCACACAACAACTAATATGTATGACACAGCAACTGATGTAATCATGTGATGCACACAACAACAACTAATATATATGACACATCAACTGATGTAATCATGTGATATCATGTGATGCACATAACAACTATGCACATAACAACTAATATATATAAGACACATCAACTGATGTAATCATGTGATATCATGTGACACACACAACAAATATATATATATATATATATATACATAACAACTGAAGCTACAAAGAGAAAATGACCAGATCTAGATCGGAAACAGTTCAACAAAAACACAATTCAACCGACTAGGATCTTAGGCATGTAGGACTTTGACTACAGCATGGTAACCACTGCGTAGATGCACCTGTGGGGTTACCAGGGTTGATGACAACCAAGACGCGAGGATGGCACCTTTCCCTGGCCTGGTAGAGTTCCCTGCGTATGTCCTCCACATTCAGCCCCCAGTTCTCATTCTCGTTCAGAGTGTAGCTCACCTGGACATGGCAAAGCACAGACAAGTAACAGGACACAGTCATCACTGGAACAGAGTACAAAGCACTGTCTGGCAAGTAAAGACGTGCTGTGCTAGACAGAGCAGGAGAAATACATCAATTGAGTGTACTTATGGAGCAACACTTTTGTGCTAACTGTAAAAAGTGTGCTAAAGAGAAGTCTGCAATTGCTGAACATGCATGGAATAATGGACATCCTATTTTGTGGGAGGAAGCCACCATCTTGGACCAGGCCAGAAGACAGAAGGAACTGCTAGTGAAGGAGGCATTGCACATCAGCCTAGCAACAAAGTGTAAAATCAAGACTGTGGAATGGACTTGCCTGGCTGCTGGAGAGCCACTCAAGAGCCTGAACTTGAAGCCACGACCACCATAATTACTCTTATTTTACCTATTGATTTATTATTATTATTATTATTATTATTATTATTTATTTATTTTTATATTCTTTTATATAATAATTATTATTATATTTTTATTATTTTTATATTTATTATTTTTATTATTTAAATTAATTTGTTTATTCATATTTTATTTATTATTATTATTATTATTATTATTATTATTATTATTATTATTAGTATTATTATTATTATTATTATTATTATTATTATTATTATTATTAGTATTATTATTATTATTAGAACATGGTGGATAGCTAGCTACCGGTATATATCAGGCTCACGCGAGCCATAGCGTCGCTGATGAAGGCTAGAGCATCTAGTCGAAACGTCGAGAGAATACAATTTCAAGTTGATTATCGAGAAGGTCATTGTAAAGACTTGTTAATTGATAGTTTCACACTTAGATGTTCTCCCTCATTAGCACATCTCTCCTCTATGCCTATGCACCATATTCTTCCTATATTATGTGCCAACTTGTTCTCCCTGTCCTTTGAGAGCGGCACATGAATCTCTATAACAGTTTCTCCACCATCACGACATAAATGGCTCATCCCACCACCTGCACAGCTCGAGCATGTTGCTGAATGGAGTGGCTCTGTCAGAATGGGACTCCGCCATCCTTCCCTGTCAGCTATTGACACGCAGCAGCTTGTTCCCACTTGCCTGGGAAGCCATCTTTCTTTCTTCTAGCTTCAAATCTGCTGCAGCAGCTTGTTCCCACTTGCCTGGGAAGCCATCTTTCTTTCTTCTAGCTTCGAATCTGCTGCCATTTATCTTGGTCTTTCTCTTCACTATGACAACCATCAGTTTACATAAGCCCATTTTACTGGCTAGTAACTTTATGGGCGAGTGCACAGTGAATACATAGATAGATAGATAGATACGCCATCCTCAGCAATACAAAGTTTTCCATCCTACTCTCCCGTGAAGGCTCACTTATCTGTATAAAAATACGCTTGTGTGTATGTATGTCGTGCTACTGAGCATGATCAGTGCAACAGGTAGCAACTGTCATTAACCTGCAAAATGCCGCAAGTGCATGGTAGAGCTACAGAACAGAGAGATAGAGGCAGAGAAGGGCGGGTTCAGATGAAAATGTGAGAACAATATCACGATACCTGACGGGAAGAAGGAAAGAGCATTAGCACACAAGGAAAGAAACGTCCCGAGAGAGCTGAACAGAGAAAGGCAGAAACTAGCGATAAGAGATAAAAGTGACGGTCTGCAAACGTCCCCATCTCCACACTGTGCCAGCATCGACATACTTCAAGGTTTAATATGGAGACCTTGAACTGCTGCCACAATGGCAAGATTACCAACACTTTCTGAGCACCCAACACACAAGAACTATCAAACAGCACAGCAAAAGATTTTCAACTAAGACAATACAACAGTGCCTTCTCCTTCATACCTTCTGGAGCACACACACCACTTCAATTATATATATTTTATCTTTCCATTATTTTTTTATTATTTTAGTTATATATTACTTATTTTCATTTTATTATCACTAGTTGAGATACCCACTTCAAAGCTGCAGGAAGGAACATGTATTTTTGTTGATCAAAACTGATTTGTTTCTGGAGACACATTTGCAAGTGTTTTTCTAATAGAGTAGGGTTAAGGGCAGCATCGCTAGCAAACTGCTGGCGTCGTGCAAGCTCAAACATTGCTAGTGCAACTTGTAGGTGGCTCCACCATGATGTAATGCGCATGCCCAGGCACAAAATGGCCGCTGATCACAAGTGACGTGCCATTTTGGTGATGGTGGTTGCCAGGAGCTTGGAGGCATTTTATTTTGGGGAAAACAATATATTTCTGCTCGTGTGATTCAGAACATATGCAGCGTGTGGGTCTTGATTGGTTGTTGAGTGTGTAGAGGACAGACAGACTGACGGGCTCGCACATGAGCTTTAGATCATTGTTATCATTCATGGTGGTTGTTGTTATTGTTGTTTTTATTATTACATGTTTCTAGTTTTCAATGTGTTTCCAACTGTTTCTAACCTGTTTCCAAACTTGATGACTTGTGTTTCTAACCAGTTTCAAACTTGTTTTAACTTTTTCTAACTAGTTTCCGACTAGGTTCCAAACTAGTTTTAACTTGTTTCCAACTTGTTCCAAACTAGTTTTAACTTGTTTCCAACTTGTTTCTGCTTTTCTTCTTCTTCCTACAGCTGCAGCCAAGGCAGTATAAATATTCAGCCATCACCAAGGCGCTTCATATGTCACAAGCAGCTTCCCCAGTCCAACTCAGAGCTCAGCTTGGCAAATATAGTCAGCATAAAACCTCACTTACTCTTTGTTAGAGTCCGCAACCACAGGGACCTAACAGGGGGGAGAAATAACCTGCTATAACCACCAAGCAACCTACTTCTCTGGTAATGCTGCCACCAGAGTCCTCCACTAAGCCTACCCAGCTAGACTATAAGGTTATTAGGCCTTCAGTTAACTTGTAATGAGTAGAAGTAGAGTGAATCGAGAACTAACACATATACACTCAGCTGGAGCTTTTATAGGCTCCAGAGAGTAGTTACAATAATGACCAAATATGGAAATGTCTGAAGTTGCATAGAGTTCAAGGTAGGTGATTTACAAGTAGTAGTTAATGAGTGAGATAAGGATTAAGGGTGAAAGGTGATACAATAGTTAAGTGATAATTATCCCACACACACACATGACTAGGGTCAAGGTGTTCTAGCTAATTAGTGTTCAGTAGGGCTGTGTCAGCCAGTCAGGGTGGTTGGAGCCTGACATCACCCCCCTCTTTTTTTAAGGTGATGGTCGGTCTGCATCTTCTTCTTGGCTGTCCCAAGCCTGTCTGGAGAGGCCATCCGCATTGGCATTCTTTGAGCCTGGCCTGTAACGGGTGGTGAAGGTATAGGGTTGAAGGAGCAGAGCCCATCTGGTCAATCGTCCATTGAGGTGACGAGAAGAATTGAGATAAGTGAGGGCTCGATGATCAGTCTCCACTGTGAATGGTTTCCCCACCAAGTAGACTCCAAAGTGTTGGATGCTGCGGACAATGGCCAAGCACTCGAGTTCAGTGGCAGAGTATCTTGTCTCCGCTGGCTTCAGCTTCCTCGAGTAGAACCCAACAGGTAACTCTTCATCCTCCCGGATCACGCTCAGTATACCAGCTATACCTTTGGCTGAGGCGTCTGTCTGTAAGACAAATATATCTGAGGGGTTGGGGATGGTAAGGTAGGACAACTGACATAGAGACGAACAAAGATAGGTAAATTCATCATTCAGCACATCATTCCACATAACAATATTAGGTGCGCTCTTTCGCGTTGCCTCTGTCAGTTCGATGGAATTGTGGGAATACCTGGGTATAAAGCGGCGGTAGTATCCTGTTGTACCTAGGAAGGATTGTACATCTTTTTTAGTTACTGGACGTACATAGTTTTTGATGGCGTCCACCTTGCAAGCTGGAGTGGATACTTGTCCTCTGCCAACTGTGTGGCCTAGGAATGTTAGTGAAGCTGAGCCCCATTGGCACTTAGATGGTTTGGCTGTCAGGCCAGCTTCTCGCAGTCGTTGCAGGACCTGATCTACATGAGTGACGTGATCTTCCCAGGACCGGCTAAATATAATAATGTCATCTATGTAGGCTCCACTGAAGTCTAGCATGCCATCTAGAATCGTGTCCATCATTCGTTGGAATGAGGCCGGGGCATTCCTGAGCCCGAAAGGCATAACTGTGAAATGAAATTTCCCCCAGGGAGTACAAAATGCCGTTTTTTCCTGGTCTTGATCGTGCAGTGGTATCTGATAGAAACCCTTGTTGAGGTCTAGTTTGGACAGGTAACGGGCTTCAACCACAGGGACCTAACAGGGGGGAGAAATAACCTGCTATAACCACCAAGCAACCTACTTCTCTGGTAATGCTGCCACCAGAGTCCTCCACTAAGCCTACCCAGCTAGACTATAAGGTTATTAGGCCTTCAGTTAACTTGTAATGAGTAGAAGTAGAGTGAATCGAGAACTAACACATATACACTCAGCTGGAGCTTTTATAGGCTCCAGAGAGTAGTTACAATAATGACCAAATATGGAAATGTCTGAAGTTGCATAGAGTTCAAGGTAGGTGATTTACAAGTAGTAGTTAATGAGTGAGATAAGGATTAAGGGTGAAAGGTGATACAATAGTTAAGTGATAATTATCCCACACACACACATGACTAGGGTCAAGGTGTTCTAGCTAATTAGTGTTCAGTAGGGCTGTGTCAGCCAGTCAGGGTGGTTGGAGCCTGACACTCTTGCCCAACTCAGGTGTGCACAATCACCTTCTAGCTGTTATTAAAAAACTTCTTTCTCCCACTTTTCAGAAACATGGCCTTTAATGCTGTAAAGTGCTAGGCCTTTAATGCTGTAAAGTGCTAGGCGCCTTTAATGCTGTAAAGTGCCGGCCTTTAATGCTGTAAAGTGCTGGCCTTTAATGCTGTAAAGTGCTGGCCTTTAATGCTGTAAAGTGCCGGCCTTTAATGCTGTAAAGTGCTGGCCTTTAATGCTGTAAAGTGCTAGGCCTTTAATGCTGTAAAGTGCTAGGCCTTTAATGCTGTAAAGTGCTGGCCTTTAATGCTGTAAAGTGCTGGCCTTTAATGCTGTAAAGTGCTAGGCCTTTAATGCTGTAAAGTGCTAGGCCTTTAATGCTGTAAAGTGCTGGCCTTTAATGCTGTAAAGTGCCGGCCTTTAATGCTGTAAAGTGCTGGCCTTTAATGCTGTAAAGTGCTAGGCCTTTAATGCTGTAAAGTGCTAGGCCTTTAATGCTGTAAAGTGCTAGGCCTTTAATGCTGTAAAGTGCTGGCCTTTAATGCTGTAAAGTGCTGGCCTTTAATGCTGTAAAGTGCTAGGCCTTTAATGCTGTAAAGTGCCGGCCTTTAATGCTGTAAAGTGCTAGGCCTTACCACATTTTCACTAGCAAAGTAGTTCTAAGTGCAAGTTAGAAGAAACTGGATAAGGAATTTATAAAGCTGCAGAGACAAAATGAGAAGCCATGAGAGAGCATATCTAAACACACTGAAACAAACTCCTACTACAAGAGATGGGTCTAGGGAACAAAAAGTTCAGCCAGTTCTTGCAACTAATATTGTGTTAGCCATTGTGTTAGCTAAGTGTCTCTGTCAATTACCTGATTAGCATTTTGGCAGTTTGGAATGAATTACTAAAACTTTGGATTGGCTATGCCACTTATACAGTAAATAACACAGTGCAGCTAGGGCTAGGGCAATGACTATTATAACTAACACAGTCCAGGACAATGACTATTATAACTAACACAGTCCAGCTAGGGCTAGGACAATGACTATTATAATTAACACAGTGCAGCTAGGGCTAGGGCAATGACTATTATAATTAACACAGTGCAGCTACGGCTAGGACAATGGCTACTATAATTAACACAGTGCAGCTAGGGCTAGGACAATGACTATTATAATTAACACAGTGCAGCTAGGGCTAGGACAATGACTATTATAACTAACACCGTGCAGCTAGGGTAAGCTAGTTATCATTCACCTGAGCTCTAGCCCTAGCTTAGCCCTAGTACGGTGTCTAATTGTGGTGAGTTTTGCCAGGGTAGGGACCTATAACTTCTTCCCAATATCTCTAAGCAAGTGATTTTAGAATCTTCCCCCTGCCTTCCTCCATGCAAATGGAAACGGTTTTGGTGCCAAAAGGTAGATCTCTCTGTGGCTTTATAGGCATATCAACTCAACCAGGGGCTTCGGGGTCATATTCTCAGAATTGGTTCATACTCATCCTACAAGTTCCTATGTATGAGATATGTCGCCATGCCCCCAAAAATCGCCCAACTCTCAACTGTTCCTGAGATATGGCCCCGCCCAATTTTGGCCCCCGCGCGACCGTCTAGAAACAAAGCTGGTAGAGGTGGATATATACAGCTAACACAAAATACCAGCTATATCCTGGTGTATCCTGGGAGCAACTTGAAACCCTAGCATCATTAGAGTGTGTAGCTCTAGCCATTGTCCGGGCTAAGCTAGGACTAGAGCTAGGATCAATGCTGCTAAGCTAGGACTAGAGCTAGGGTTAATGTTAACTAGGTTAAGCAGACTAGAGCTAAGGTTAATGCTAACTAGGGCTAGGCTAGGACTAGAACTATGGTTAATGTTAACTAGGGCTAAGCTAGGACTAGAACTACGGTTAAAGCTAACTAGGGTAAGCTAGGACTAGAACTACGCTTAATGCTAACTAGGGTAAGCTAGGATTAGAGCTACCTAGGGTTAATGCTAACTAGAGCTGACTAGAACTGCGGTTAATGCTAACTAGGGTAAGCTAGGATTAGAGCTACCTAGGGTTAATGCTAACTAGAGCTGACTAGAACTACGGTTAATGCTAATTAGGATAAGCTAGGACCTAGTATTTCAACTAAAGATAACCTACTGGCCTAGAACTAATGCTGCACTCTATAACTGGTTTCTCTGTTGAGAGAAACTATGCCATGTTTACATACAACCTCATCCAGGAATATCTGATCACCAGTGTTGGTGAGTTCCTGACATCAAAGCAACTTACTCCCCTCTCAGTGTACTGTGTAGAGGGATATTTTAAAACATTGCAGAAGGTGACTAACAGTCTTGTCCTTGCAGCCATGCAACCTGTAGACACTCTTGCCTTGTCCTTACAGCCATGCGACCTGTAGACACTCCTGCCTTGTCCTTGCAGTCATGCGACCTGTAGACACTCCGGCCTTGTCCCTGCAGCCATGCAACCTGTAGACACTCCTGCCTTGTCCCTGCAGCCATGCAACCTGTTGACACTCCGTCCTTGTCCCTGCAGCCATGCGACCTGTAGACACTCCTGCCTTGTCCCTGCAGCCATGCAACCTGTAGACACTCCTGCCTTGTCCCTGCAGCCATGCAACCTGTAGACACTCCGTCCTTGTCCCTGCAGCCATGCAACCTGTAGACACTCCTGCCTTGTCCTTGCAACCATGCACAATACTGAGAGACATGCGGCCAGTGAACACTCCTGTGCAGCCAGTTCTCCTTCCTCAATCTTCAAACCTGCCAGCCAGTGCTGCTCTTGATCCTTTTGCTACTAAGACGTTCCCTTGCTTACGTTAGCCCATTACTTTTGACGGGTGCCATTTCTCTCATGTACAGGAGAATTACAAACAATAACTAAGCCATCCTTCACATGCCAATTAACACCCCAGAAAGGATCCTGATGTACATTTATGCACTTAAATACAGCCTTTAGCCACTCCCACTTCTTCTCTATTTTACAGTAAGACTTCAAATATTCCATACATAAGCTATAAACACACTTGCATCTTTGTGTGACAAGTGGTGGGTGGGATAACTAGCCAAAATGTCGGTCACATCGGGAACCTTTTTTTAAATTTTTTATAGCTACTAGGCTGATCCTACAGAAGATTCATACACTATGCTCAAATCAAGCTGTTCGAAGACATCGATCCCAGGGAAGATTCATACACTATGCTCACATCAAGCTGTTCTAAGACACTGAAACAATGCCACCTGACCCAAGATGCACACAAGCTTCCCTGCTTAAGTCCCCTTGTCTAAGCTCCTAAGCCCCCTTGACTAAGCACCCCTGCCTAAGCCTGCAGCCTCCCTGCCTAAGCCTAATTCCCCCAACTTAAACTCCCCTGCCTAAGCTCCCCTCTCCCTGACTAGTTCATATATATATATATATATTTTTTAAAGCACTTAATTAAAATGGCTCAGTGGGCAAGAGGTGAGTTTTTGGGTCCTTGGTCGTGGCCCGTTGGTTTGACCTTTAGGCCACCCAAGCCTAGCCCCTAAGATTAAGCCCTCACTGTCTCTGCATTGAGCTGGGCAATGGCCGCTGAGTAGAGGGGGTACTGGGGGAGAGGTATCATAATCCCTGTCTTCTTGTCGTTGTGTCCCATGGCCATGAAGAGCATGCTCTTGATGCCTTCACTGGCCCCGTTCAGCAGGTAGATGCTCTGGTAAGAACAGTGAAATCCATCACGCTCCGTGATGAACTCAGCCACGTGCTGGCGGATGATGGAGATGCCGTGGGACTGAGAGTAGGAGCCTGTGTGTGTGTGTATGTGTATGTGTATATATCATATTGTGTTAGTGTGTTATGAGTGCACTGCGTGCATGCAGTGTGTGTGTATGCAGTGTGTGTGTGCAGTGTGTATATCATGTTGTGTGAGTGTGCCGTGTGTGTGTGAATGTGTGTTAGCATACAGTGCATATATATGTGAGTTTATGTGTGTGCACAGTGTTTGTATGTGTGAGTAGTGTATGTGATTGTGTATGAATGTGTAGCGGGCCATGTGAGTGTGTGTAAATATATACGTATGTATTTGAGTGTGTGTGCATGTATGTATGTGTGTGCATGTGTGCACAGTGTGTGTACATGTGTGTGTGCATGTGCAGTGTGTGTGTGCATGTATGTGTGTGCATGTATGTGTGTGTACATGTGTGCACAGTGTGTGTACATGTGTGTGTGCATGTGCAGTGTGTGTGTGCATGTATGTGTGTGCATGTATGTGTGTGTGTGCATGTGTGTACAGTGTGTGTACATGTGTGTGTGCATGTGCAGTGTGTGTGTGTATGTGTGTGCATGTATGTGTGTGTGTGTACATGTGTGTGTGTGTGTATATAACAAAAGCATCAAAACAATAGAAGTAAAACATCTCGCACATGCATGCAACTCTGGTTTTCTGCGTGTATATATACATACATAATATAGTACAGTACACTCTCACACATATACAAATGCATTGGGGTCCATCATAGTTCAGATAAGGGGAAAATTCTGATAAGCAAAGAGCATGAATGTCATGAAAGACTGACTCCTGGTGTTTGGCAGGACCTTGAGATGTGAGCACAGTCCCGAGATACATCCTCAGTAGCTGCCATGGTGTCTTACACACCATTGTTTACAGTAGTGTTAATGTATTGTGTAGAACAATTGATGGTCACAACCAGGTTATGCACATACACTACTATACACTACAATACCAGGTACTGTACATACACTACTATACACTACAATACTAGGTTCTGTACATACACTACTATACACTACAATACTAGGTTCTGCACATACACTACTATACACTACAATACTAGGTTCTGCACATACACTACTATACACTACAATACTAGGTTCTGCACATACACTACTATACACTACAATACTAGGTTCTGCACATACACTACTATACACTACAATACTAGGTTCTGCACATACACTACTATACACTACAATACTAGGTTCTGTACATACACTACTATACACTACAATACTAGGTTCTGCACATACACTACTATACACTACAATACTAGGTTCTGTACATACACTACTATTCACTACAATACTAGGTTCTGCACATACACTACTATACACTACAATACTAGGTTCTGCACATACACTACTATACACTACAATACTAGGTTCTGCACATACACTACTATACACTACAATACTAGGTTCTGTACATACACTACTATACACTACAATACTAGGTTCTGCACATACACTACTATTCACTACAATACTAGGTTCTGTACATACACTACTATACACTACAATACTAGGTTCTGCACATACACTACAATACTAGGTTCTGCACATACACTACTATACACTACAATACTAGGTTCTGCACATACACTACTATACACTACAATACTAGGTTCTGCACATACACTACTATACACTACAATACTAGGTTCCGTACATACACTACTATACACTACAATACTAGGTTCTGCACATACACTAGCATTCACTACAATACTAGGTTCTGCACATACACTACTATACACTACAATACTAGGTTCCGTACATACACTACTATACACTACAACACTAGGTTCTGCACATACACTACTATACACTACAATACTAGGTTCTGTACATACACTACTATACACTACAATACTAGGTTCTGCACATACACTACTATACACTACAATACTAGGTTCTGCACATACACTACTATTCACTACAATACTAGGTTCTGTACATACACTACTATTCACTACAATACTAGGTTCTGTATATACACTACTATACACTACAATACTAGGTTCTGCACATACACTACTATACACTACAATACTAGGTTCTGCACATACACTACTATACACTACAACACTAGGTTCTGCACATACACTACTATACACTACAATACTAGGTTCCGTACATACACTACTATACACTACAACACTAGGTTCTGCACATACACTACTATACACTACAATACTAGGTTCTGTACATACACTACTATACACTACAATACTAGGTTCTGCACATACACTACTATACACTACAATACTAGGTTCTGCACATACACTACTATTCACTACAATACTAGGTTCTGTACATACACTACTATTCACTACAATACTAGGTTCTGCACATACACTACTATACACTACAATACTAGGTTCTGCACATACACTACTATACACTACAATACTAGGTTCTGCACATACACTACTATACACTACAATACTAGGTTCTGTATATACACTACTATACACTACAATACTAGGTTCTGTACATACACTACTATATACTACAATACTAGGTTCTGCACATACAGTACTATTTAATAAAATACCAGGTTTTGTACATAGAGTATTATTTACTAAAATACATACTAGGTTCTGTACATACACTAGTATTTACTAAAATACTAGGTTCTGTACGTTCACTCTCCTTTAAGGACTGATTCAGAACTTATGGCCTGCAACACTTGGTGGTCTATCCCATCATCAGGAACCAGCCTGCACTGTCAGTAAATGGAGGTGCTTCTGATTCTCTTTGATGTAACACTTCATGAAATTCTGCCTTCTCTCTTATCAATGTAGAAATGTCCTGCTAATGGGTGTGTGTTGTACATAATCTGCTGATCCATCTTGTCTCAAGTAAGGGAGAGACTAGCTGCCTTGATGGAGAGGAGAGGTTGGCTCTTCTTAACCACGGCAAGTGTGGATGTCTTGTTGCTGCTAGAAATTGCTCGCAGCTAGGGCTAGGGTATGTGTGTTGGCGAGATAACTAGTTAGGAGTGGGACACAGAGAAGAGGTTTGCTTGCATACGTGTGTGGGGGAGATAACTAGTTAGGAATGGGACACAGAGAAGAGGTTTGCTTGCATACGTGTGTGGGTGAGATAACTAGTTAGGAATGGGACAGAGAGAAGAGGTTTGCTTGCATACGTGTGTGGGTAAGATAACTAGTTAGGAATGGCACACAAGGAGAAGTTGATCCTCCCAAAATCCTGGTAGATTCAGGTAAGTTTCCACTTCCCCAGACAGGCTCCCCTTTAACCGCACCCCCAAGCACTAAACTGACATTTTGGGTAATTGAAATTACCAAATTATCATTATCTCAAGTGGCGTAGATACGCCCTCTTAGATACGCCCTCTTATACCTCACCAATGCTATTCATACATCAACACGCCCTCTCCTGTACAACTTCCCACCATACCTCCCCTCACACCCACACATATACACCCTCCCCTATCACCCCCACCATTTTCTATGCAAAACGTCCAACCTCCCATCCCACCTTCCTTCCACACACTCCCCTCACACCCACACACCATCACCTATGCTCTCCCCTGCACAATGACTCAGGATGATCTTTGCCCTCTCCACCACATCTGAAGGAAACATGTCCGGCAGACTCAGCAGTTCAGGGCGTACGCACGCAGCCAGAAGCTGCCGCACAAACGTGAGTGGTTTCTGGCCCATTGCATGACAGTCTCCGATGTTGCAGTACACCACCTTCTTGAATGGGTACTTGCTGGAACCCTGGGAATAGAACACCAGTTATGTATATATAACACTAACACCTAGTCGCCCCTTGCATAGAAACATCACTCATACATACAGGGTGGGGCAGAAAAACCTCCCACATTTTATACGGTCAGTGTATTCATCTTTGCATATTTGTATTTGAAGGGATAACTATAGGTCCTCACATGTGTATGCTCTACCCCATAGCTGCAGGCTCTACCCTTAAGCAGCACATCTATAGGCTCCACCTTTTAGCAGTACATTTGCAGGCTCTACCCCATAGCAGCAGATCTGCAGGTTCTACCCCATAGCAGCACATCAGCACATCTGCAGGCTCTACCCCATAGCAGCACATCTGCAGGCTCTACCTTTTAGCAGCACATTTGCAGGCTCTACCCCATAGCAGCACATCTATAGGCTCCACCTTTTAGCAGCACATCTGCAGGCTCTACGCACATCTGCAGGCTATACCCTTTAGCAGCACATCTGCAGGCTCCACCCCATACCAGCACATCTGCAGGCTATACCCTTTAGCAGCACATCTGCAGGCTCCACCCCATAGCAGTACATCTGCAGGCTCCACCCCATAGCAGTACATCTGCAGGCTCTACCCCATAGCAGAACATCTGTTAATTTGAGCTCTAGTTTGAGCCAAGGACAACGAACAATCATAAACTGCTCAGTAGCTTACCCTATTGACCCATGAAGTCAGTGTTCTGTGCACCCATGAGGCAGTCGGCAAGAGGGCCCAAGGAGATGCTGTGAACCTTGCTACTGCCGTACGCCAAACCTTTATAGCTCACTTGGAGTCCACGGAAAGAGAAGCTTTTGAGTGGAAGCCATCTTTAACACCATGTACTCCCACATTTTATACGGTCAGCTCTAATTGTATCAAATGTGGAGTCCCAAGTGGCCATGAAGACATCGCTAAGGTCGACTATCTTCCTATGCTGAAGACAATGAGTTTGATTGCTTTGTCTATACGAGTGCTTGTGTGAACTCGAAGACAAAATTGCTGGAATGATTGATGACCATCACTGATGAATCCCATTACTGAATTCGTGGAGCCATAGAATCGCACAGGATCACCTGTTAGTGATATCAAATATCTGGAAACCTGTCTTGCATCAATAACAACGAGGGATTGATAATTCTGGATTTCAAGACAATTGAGCTCGTTACAATAATGAGCTTCCAAATCCTTAAAGAAATTAGTAGCCAGTTGACTTCCTTTGAGTTGCTACAGTGGCAGGCCTGATGAAAGGCTTGGGTTTGGCATAATTTAGGCTTGAAGTTCATTAATTAACTCTGAGCTATTTTTAACTCCAGCTCTTGTTAATTAACTCCATCTATTGTTAACTCCAGCTCTTGTTAATTCCAGAAAATTCATTTTCCAACCACCCAGCTTGACTAAAGTTTTAGCACCTAATGAACCACTACTTTGAGTAGCCACTGGTGCTAATTCAGATCTCTGGCACTTGGCAATGCAGGAAAACATGTTCCCAACTCTGGCACTCAGGTTTTGAGGTACCCCCACTTTAGCTCCAGTAACTTGGGCATAGTTATGGCTATCAATTAGTATCAAAAGAGAGCACACAGAGAGACCTATCTTTTGAGCTATATATCAAGTCCATACCATGAAGTTTGCAGAATCTATGGAGCTATAAAGCAGTAACCACACGTTTTTTAAACATTTGACTACTAAAATGGATTGGTCCCTCCTTTTAAAGACTAAGGGAGTGAGGTCATCAGGAAACCACTTCTTACCACGCAAAAGCTGCCAGTCGGTCAGGTGATGGTTTTGCACTGAATTAACACATCACTCCTCTATTCTACTCACTATGGTCTCCTTAATTAACACATCACTCCTCTATTCTACTCACTATGTAAACCATCTCTCTCCGTCCATAGAGCACACAGCACTTGTGTCTTCTTACCAAGCTTTACAATGCATCATCGGGACACAGATGATCTACCTAACTCACATAGCTAGAGCATGTTGATGAATGTGGCTATGTCAGAATGAAACTCCATCATCCTTTCCTGTCAGCCATGCAGCCATTCTCTCCCTTGTCTATGCTCGGTCAGTTTTCATGCCTCTACTTCAAAATTGCTGCTGTTCTCTTGATATTACTACAATGACCATTCACAGTTTACATACACACCCGCTATATTTAAGATGGGTAACCCGTTCATATTTTTTCACGGGTGAACATATAGGGAATACATACGTACATCATGCACAGCAATAATCCTATTTACTCAAGGAATCCCTGTGATAAGAATAGTGGTCACATATCTTTCCAAGGAAAATTGTAGTCGACCACACTATCAAAGCTGTTGGTTGAGCCCATACTCATGTCATATGTCATCTCCACTCCAGTCATTCTCACTCTCCCAAGTGGTTGCTAAAACCTAGTAACCTTCACCAAGAAATTTCACTTCACATTTGTAAGAGACACCTCTCTCTTCATTTTCCTGCACTATTGGTAGTGTGATTGTTCCAACACATTTGTACTTCCCTTCACTATTGTAGTACGTATCTTGAACAGCTCGTAGGGAACACGAGCGGGTAAAGTGAACTAATAAGTCCCATTACTTTGATCTCAAGGTAGCTCCTAACCTTTATTGCCTTGGGATTTGTTAAAAAAATTCCTGTTTCAGGTGCCCCCCTCCCCAGCAACATAAGGCGTATTAGAGACACATAGAAGTATGGCAACGTTCAATGTCATTACGTTGTCCTGCTCTGCGGCATGCATGCGGGGCAAAGACAGAATGGGATCTGGGGGGGAAATTGGCTCAATTAAAAATTAAAAATAAACTATGGGGTATCGGGTATAGGATCAATTACTACTGGGGCAGTCTCTGATTTAGATCCTCTTAACCTTAGAGAACATCTGTTGACATCATGCATCTAGCAACAGTTGCCACCACATATCAGTAAGTACAAGGGGAAAATGCCTCTCATACGGCGGATGTTACATTGACAGGGTGTATACCTCTGAGGATAAAAATGGGAGACTGTTTCAACAGCAGTAGCTCTCCTTTCATGCTAAACCAGTAATTGTTACTTCACACAAAACATGCACAACTTGGTTTCTCCATAAAGAGAGCATTCTACTCACCTTTTTGATACTTTTCTCAATCTCGAGAGCCTCCTGTGGCAACTTGCCTCTCACTGCATATTCCATGTTCTTCACGTAAGGGTTGATAGTATCCAGGTTAAGTCTGAACTTCACTCGAGCATCATTGCTCAGTCCTCTCCAGTTCATATCCCTACTCCTCTGTCCAGTAGACGAGGCAGTGACTGAAGACCTAACCAAGTGGTTGTGGTTGATAGCAGTACAACAGCTACTAGCTACAGTTGTCAGACTAGCTATTGCCCAAGTTGACACAGATGCAGGTCTGCTGAGTAGCTTAAAAGAGTTAGTTCCACTCACTGCAGGTATCCAACTCATGTTGAATCACTTCTGAACCCTAGCTAACTTAGAAATATTTATCACAGGTGTGGAAGTTGCATACACTCGCGCTTGGTTGGTAGGTTACGTACCAGCGTGTACTTGTGGCTAATGAAATAAACCACACAGTTTGTTGTGGAATACCGGTGTGGTTAACTAGCAGGCAAGAAACATACCTTTCCGTTCGCGATCTTGACCAAAAATGATACGAGGTTTGAAAGAGGTTGGGTCATTACGTAAGTGAAAGAAAAGTGAACAAGAATAGTGAAGCTGTATAAATTGGCAATGAACGGTACAGGGATACAATTTTGGTTGTTTGCTAGAGGATAAGAAGAGATGAGAGGATGAGACATGATCATGTGTGATAGTGGAGTAGAGGAAAATGTGGGACATTTCCTGGTTGATGTGTGGGGATTTTGAGAGCTACCAGTGCTGGACAGTATCTGGATGAATATGGAAGTGAGGTGGCATTGCTGTTGGGGAAAGGTGTGGAGGGAGTAAGTGATGGAGGTGTATTGGGTAGAGAAGTGGTGGCAGAGGAAAAAGGAACTGTTGTGTATGGCAAGCTGAGGAATAATCTTTGGTCCCCTCCCCTCCCCTTGAACAGCTGGACACATTATTGCACATTATTGCAACTATACCGTTAGTTATTCTTTTCAACATAGAGTTATTAGTGCTACTTTAGTGCTGCTGTGTGTAGCCTTAACAGTATTAGTGTCACACTACTGAGGCTCAACAGTATAATGTATAACTATATACTCAACCGATAAAGGAGTGTCTAAATTGTACATTTTCATTTTAACGCTTGCTGTTTTTTCTTTTTCTGTCTAATTTTTCTGTGATGTGTTGTGGGTATGATAAATAACCTGTTTGGAACTACTTCTCTATGTAATGCTATATAGCTATATAGACAATATAATTCCTGATGAAGGCTAGAGCATCTCGTCGAAACGTCAAGCGAATACAATTTGAAGTTGATTATTGAGGTGATTATAATATTGTCAACCGAGAGCTCGAGTGAAACCTTGCTAGTTGGTTGTTGTTGAAGTTCCAGGCAACTCAAGTCTACCACGCAGGTTGGGGGAGGGCGAATTTATGGCTTCCTGGTGGGGTCTATATAATAAGTTGTTATAAGTTGCGGGCACCTCTTGGTCTCCTATTTGCCCAGATATCGAGTTCCACGTATAAATTTGTTGTTATGATGAGCATTATTATTATCATATATAATATATATATATATATTGTTTTAATAATTGTTCCAGTTATATACTATATACAGAAATAAAACAACTACTACCAAACTGCTTAACAACAAATTAGAAACAGGAGCAAGAAGTATATACAATAATAGCTAACTAAACATCCCAAAAGGAGAGAAATTACTTCCAGCTTTTGCACCTAGGAATAAAATAATATATATATATATACAGTCTTAAAGTCACTGATAATAATAAAAACAACAAAACCACAATAACAACAATATATATAAATAGCCAAGGTATATAACAATACATAATACGTGTGTATATATACGTAATACAAAAGAAATGACACATTATCTGAAAGAGCTCGGTTTTTGGAATACCTCATGAAGGAATCAGATATATAGAGAATATTTAGTTAGGTATTTTGATACTGATTTGACATGACAGACCTATTGGCACGATATTTAGGCTCAATAGTTTCCATATTACCAAACCAGAAAAGCACAAACAAACTGTCGCTTTCTGGTGCTAAACGATGCCCCCAGTTATATAAATTATTACATACATTATTCTATCTTCCATTGTCTGTTACTTCTGATTAAGAGTTCTTCTATATTCATTTTTAAGAAATCATTCCTAGTTGAGAACTGGCCTCCTCGCTCAATTTATGCCTCTCCTCTTATGCTGAAGTTATTACACACCGTCTGTCGTGGCAAAAGTGGACCTGGAGGCTATAATTATAGCATCATTGAATAAATATCTGCATAAAGATTATATTTAAGCTGTTGCTCTGTGTTGGGGTCCAGGCACTGGACTTATGTCACAAAATCAACAAACCAGGGCTATTAGCATGTTTATCCTTTAAACACTAATAGCTAGGAGCCCATTTGGTAGGCTCTGGCAGATTATGATCATATTTGTACCTCTTCTGCCAACTGACAAACAGATGGTTAACTCTATGCCTACCATGGTGGGTCTAATTGACCCTACAGAAAGTGGGTCAATTACTCCCCACATAACTTCCTCAAAACTTAATTGCAATGAATACCAGTAAGCTCATGTGACTGAGCACGCAGTGTGCTTCAATTGGGTATATTATAAGCTACTATTGCTGCCAGTGCTATGACTGAGTCAAGCTCATGAAGAGCTCACGGATGTTTGCTTTGGATGAAGATCTTTCCTTACTGAGTGAATGACGATGATATAGATGAGTTGAAGATTAGTTCTTTAGGGTTAGATATGGAGAGTGAAGATGGTTCACAATGCCTCCTATCAAGTGACATATTGTCTTCTGATGGTCCTATTCTCCAGTCCTTTGCTATGAACAACTCAGACCTTGTCATAGAGATTCTCTGCTACTCTTAGATCCAGACATGAAAAGGCTTGTTTGCGTCTAGCTAGGGCTATAAACTATAATCATCTTTTCTTCAGCATCAACTCAAGCAATACCACTTCCCTCTTCATCTTCTCATTCACTGTCTACATCAGCACGGTCTCGATCTCATTCTAGATCTGTCACCTTCATCAACACGATCTGGTTCACCCGATCAGCATCAGGTCCCTGGAAGTTCTAGCAGCGTAAGTTGACGTGATGGTGGTACAAGAGGTCGTGCTGGGGAAGACATGGTGGTGATGCAAGAGGTTGTGTTGGTGGAAGACATGGTGGTGATGCAAGAGGTCGTGCTGGTGGAAGACATGGTGGTGATGCAAGAGGTCGTGCTGGTGGAAGACATGGTGGTGATGCAGGAGGTCGTGCTGGTGGAAGACATGGTGGTGATGCAAGAGGTCGTGCTGGTGGAAGACATGGTGGTGATGCAAGAGGTCGTGCTGGTGGAAGACATGGTGGTGATGCAAGAGGTCATGCTGCTGGAAGACATGGTGGTGATGCAAGAGGTCGTGCTGGTGGAAGACATGGTGGTGATGCAAGAGATCATGCTGCTGGAAGACATGGTGATGATGCAAGAGGTCGTGCTGGTGGAAGACATGGTGGTGATGAAGAGGTCGTGCTGGTGGAAGACATGGTGGTGATGAAGAGGTCGTGCTGGGGAAGACATGGTGGTGATACAAGAGGTCGTGCTGGTGGAAGACATGGTGGTGATGCAAGAGGTCGTGCTGGTGGAAGACATGATGGTGATGCAAGAGGTCGTGCTGGTGGAAGACATGGTGGTGATGCAAGAGGTCATGCTGCTGGAAGACATGGTGGTAATGAAGAGGTCGTGCTGGTGGAAGACATGATGGTGATGCAAGAGGTCGTGCTGGTGGAAGACATGGTGGTGATGAAGAGGTCGTGCTGGTGGAAGACATGGTGGTGATGAAGAGGTCGTGCTGGTGGAAGACATGGTGGTGATGCAAGAGGTCGTGCTGGTTGAAGACATGATGGTGATGCAAGAGGTCGTGCTGGTGGAAGACATGGTGGTGATGCAAGAGGTCGTGCTGGTGGAAGACATGGTGGTGATGCAAGAGGTCGTGCTGGTGGAAGACATGGTGGTGATGCAAGAGGTCGTGCTGGTGGAAGACATGGTGGTGATGCAAGAGGTCGTGCTGGTGGAAGACATGGTGGTGATGCAAGAGGTCGTGCTGGTTGAAGACATGATGGTGATGCAAGAGGTCGTGCTGGTGGAAGACATGGTGGTGATGCAAGAGGTCGTGCTGGTGGAAGACATGGTGGTGATGCAAGAGGTCGTGCTGGTGGAAGACATGGTGGTGATGCAAGAGGTCGTGCTGGTGGAAGACATGGTGGTGATGCAAGAGGTCGTGCTGGTGGAAGACATGGTGGTGATGCAAGAGGTCGTGCTGGTGGAAGACATGGTGGTGATGCAAGAGGTCGTGCTGGTGGAAGACATGGTGGTGATGCAAGAGGTCGTGCTGGTGGAAGACATGGTGGTGATGCAAGAGGTCGTGCTGGTGGAAGACATGGTGGTGATGAAGAGGTCATGCTGGAAGATGTGGTAGTGGTGCAAGAGGTCTTGGTAACGACGTAAGGGGTTGTGTTGGCACAAGGGGTCATGGTTGGCCTAGAGGGGGTGGTAGGGCTAGCACAAGTTGTGAGAGGGTTCTGGCTGGCTCCGAATGGATATGGACAAAAACATCCACTCAACATTCATCGGATAAGTTTCACAGGTAATATTCGGTCAGCGTGGGATTTCAATTGGTGTAAAAGATCCTCTTACCGGTTTCCATAATTTGTTCTTGCTGCATTCCTTTTATGGTGAAATGCACAAACAAATCTCTGTGCCTAACAGCAACAAGCAGCCAACAAAGTCACTAGACAATGGAAGCCTGTGAGTTTAGATGAACTAAAAGCTTTTCTGGGCACAACTATTGCCATGGGAATTGTATCACTACCTCTATAAGTCATTACTGGAGCACAGATCCTATCTTATCCCATTCGTGGTTTTGGACAGTAATGCCTCGTAATAGATATCAAGAAATACTACGAGATATCCATGTAGTGAACAACAGCACTGACCCATCCCGATCAGACACAAATAATTACGATCGTTTATGGAAAGTCAGGCCACTTATAGAATTATTACAGAAAAATTGTTGTGATTTGTACTGCCCTCACCCTCAACCGTCTATACATGAAAGCATGATATGTCGGATATCTTTCATTCAGTATATGCCAGCTAAACCTACAAAATGAGTAAAGGTGTGGGTTTGCAGTGATGCTACGAATGGTTACGTTCACAATTTCTCTACCTATACCGGAAAAGATTCAAGCTCACCAATTTAAAAAAATAGCTTAGCATATGATGTGGTGACAAAGTTGCTTGAATCTAAGTTGCATCTGGGGTATTCTGTATAATGTGGACAATATCTATACAAGCCCTCAACTATTCAAAGACTTGTATGCTGTGGGGACTACAGCAAGTGGAACTGTAAGAACACATCGTAAACACTTCCTAAGGAGCTCACATCTAAGGACAACCCAAAGTCTCCAAGAGGTACTGCCATTTTCAGCCATCATGCATCATTTTTCAGCTGTTCGTTGGTATGATAATAAAGATGTGTATATATGCTTTGTCTACCATTGATAGTGATGCATTGACCTTGTGTCGTCGTAAACATGAGGGTAAATCAACAACCATATGCTGTCCAACGATCATATCAAACCAGAATGCATTCATGGGTGGTGTCGATTTAACCGACCAGCATCTCCGCAATTGGTCGCAAAACAATGAAATGGTGGAGGCATATATTCTGGCGTATGCTGGGGTATAATGAATGCTTTTATTATCTTATCGTCACAACAACGATCCAACGACCTGCTAATTACATACCAATAAACAGTTATGCACTCGTATCTAGTAGCAGAGCGATGCATATCGAGGAGTCCAGCAGAGTCAACAGAACAGCGGCTCAGAGGAAAACATTTCCCCTATAGAGCTCCTGAAAGAAAGAGATGTGCATGTAAAAACACGCAAGGACACGAAAACAAAAGTTTGGTGTCCAAAGTGTGAGGAGCATCTTTGTTTTGGCAGGTGCTTTGAACTGTACCACACTAAGTTTCCGTCACAAGTATTACCAATGGTAATATATTTATTGCTGTTATTTTGATATAAATTTATAATGATGTAATTATGTGACGTCATTTAATTTTATGATGCCATTGACAACAACAAATAATTTCATATTCAATTTGTTAAAAGATGATCTATAATGTTCCTATCTTCAATAGTTTTGGAGATGTAGCACATAACAAACCTATGTCAAAAGTATACAATTTTTGAACCCAGCTGTTGGTAACTATAGGGTTAATTGTTGATGATTGATTCTGAAAAATCTGATCGTACACGGTACACATAAACGTCTGTGTTTCAATCATAACTGATTCGAATCCTAGATCAACCAATAGTTACACTATTACTGTTTGTATAGTTGTATGATGGCATAGCAGAAAGTAAATCAAGTGGAACTATTTGAAGTTGAACTTGTATCTATTGTTCAGGAAAGTTTACCCAGCAGAATTCCAGATTGCTCAAAAGCAACTAATCTTATGCTAGCACAATCTGCTATGGCTTATATACATAACATTAGGGTGCCAGCTCAGTTCCTGACACAATGGTGGGAACTGTCACCTACCTCATGCCTAGGTTAGGGCAGGTGCCAGGGGCCGCATAATGGAAATAAACCAATTTTGGATCCAGATGTATACATATGAAGGCATATGCAGTGCTGTATATAGCAGCCAATGCTGTATATAGCGGCCACGGCCGCATAGGTTTTTGAGCAAGTTTGACCATTAACCTCTCATTTACTAACTGGCTCAGTTCAACACTAGTACCTTGGCAAACAAGAACTTCAATTAATTTCCTAACTAATCACCTGTGGCCACACAGAGCAATGACCAGTTCACCACTAATGACTCTGAACTGACCTCCAACAAGTGATCTCCCAGTCACTTTTGACCCCTTCTTCCTCCTCCCAATCCTTCTCATTTCTCACCTTCCACTTACGTACTGACCCAACCTCATTGTTTGGCTCGTATTTTCTCAAGATCTCATATTCTTACCGCCATCCGATTCCTCCATCCTCTCTAAGTAACAACCAATCTGCTCTGTATTTATTTGAACGTTGTTCTTTGTGTGTGTGTGGATATACGTTGGCCAACATGACCGAAATGTTTCTACTCTGTGAAATCTTTTTTCGCCAAGAATAAGCCTGGAAAATCCAAGTCTAAGAAGAAGTGAGTTATTGGATGATGAAATATGCTCTTCGATGCATCTTCCTTTAAGGTACAAGAGACATTGATGTGTTTTGGTGTAATGTCCAAGATTTTTGTCAAGTCTTGTTGAACTGTCTTGAATATGTGGTGACCATTGTTCGTGAATTCCTGAACTGTCTTCAATATGTGGTGCTGTTGTTTATGAAGTCCTGAACTGTCTTGAATATGTGATCCTGTTGTTCGTGAACTTTTGAACCCTGAGTCTTGTGATGATGTATATACAATGCTGCAATAACTCTCAAGCTGTGACAACTATATCTGTATAATCAGCAGTGGTGCTTTTATGCATCTTAGATCTGAAGTGCTTTTGGTTTATTCCCCATGATGTTCTCTCTCCTTAGCCTATCCTTCTCTGTCTCTCCTCTCTATCTATCTCTCTCTCTCTCTCCTCTCTATCTCTACATACTTCCTCTCTAGCAATGTTATTCAATATTATTCAGGTCTTGTTTGTAGTAAGTGTTGAACAAATTCCAGATATATATGCATTTTTATCTTTATCCTACAATACTAATAGTTTGAGGTAGTGCTCTTCTGTGATTGGGGAGAAAATATCACTCGATTTGAGAAAAATTTGCTTATCAAGATCAAAGGTTTGATTGCCTGCGATCAAGGTCAAAGTTTTGATAGCATGCTAGATTCTAAACAGCAGAATTATTGATACTGTAAATGCTGGGTTCATTTGACAGCTTCAAGACTGCAAGCGCAAACTCAGATATCGTTCCTATAAAAAAATTTAAAAAACAATACGTGCTTTTTATAAACTTGCGCATGCCCAGTACCCTTGCTGTATGGATGTAGACCTGGGAATCACTATGGCTGGATGGGTTCCTTCCTGTAAGTTTTGTTGTCGACATCAAGTGACGAGCAAAGTTCCTTGTTCTCTTAACCCCTACAAGCTTACAAGGCCGATTCCTAGATCAGACAGCAGATTTTCAGCAGGGAATACGCTGGTCCCTCCTCCCTTGTATTGGTTTGACCCACTTTTTAAGTGGCAGACGGTTAATTAAAACTAATATATATATATATATATATATATATTACTTAGAAGGTAGTTGTCCCTGATGATTGCATTCGCATGAAACTGCAGTAGGACCAGTACTTTTCTATATATATATATTTATATATATTTTTTTAATAAAAAAAAAATAATAATAATAATAATGATATGTCAACCGCTACTGACTTCTTCAACTAATATCATTACTTCAACTTATATAATTTAATTGTATAACTATCAATTGATTATTATATATAATATAAAATAAAATAAAAATAATAATAATAATAAAAACAATCTTCACTTTAGCACCCCAAATTGTGGTTTTGGCTGCTATGAGACCTATGGTTGTAAATAAAAACCGTTGACCCTAATTGATAGGGTCAACATAATAAACCCTCAAAGATCACCTTCAGAGACCTATCATATAACTTGTGTGCAACAGATGGTGTAACAGAAGATTCCCAGTGATCTGCATCCACTCAATTGTGTGTGTGGGGGGGGAGGTGGGGGTAATGACAATTGTCGATGAAGCCAACAAGCCAGGTCATATGATGTCCCATAATCAGATTTGGGTATGGCCCCCCATTGGTGGTACGACTCGAGCAGTCGGTTGATTTACAATGAATAACCAAATGCAAGCAAAAGCAAGAAGTAGATGTCAGGAATAAAAATGTCATATTTAATAAACTACTTTTTTGGATTCACCGTCACAGAAGAGGAAACAAAACAAGTGTCTACTCACGTAGACCACAACCAGTTTGGTGACCCTTTACCACTTGAAACAGTCATTTTACAATACAGGTATATGGAAATGATTGTTAGGGAGTGTCAGCCCGTCCTAGCTCCCTAACTAAAAGTTGAACTATTGTTACCTTATATAGTCATGCAAAGCACAGACAGTATACCAAACAGTTACCTAAGAGGTGTAGTCATTTGATTGGCTGTAGTTTATGTGTAGTCATCTGATTGGCTGTAATGTTATTCGCTATAGGGAGCCGAGTAGATAACCCACAAAAGGAACAGTCTGCTCAGCTAGGAGTCCCCTCTGTATTGCATGATATTGTGACTAAAGATACATTCTCTAATTACTTTATCAGCAGTTATTGAATTAGCACAGGGACCGAGCCCTGAATACATTCTCTTACTTTATCAGCAGTTATTGAATTAGCACAGGGACCGAGCCCTGATCAGATATCAGACAGAGGTTGTGGGTTAGCTATACAGTAACCATAACAATGATGTCATCTAACAGGGTGTGGTCTGTTTGATTATTTCCTTTCTTTTCTTTTTTAACAACCAAATGCTGTTCGTTTTTAACTGGAACACTTTTTTGTTCTGTTCATGTTTCAAGTTGTTTTCTGTACATTATTGCTGTTATGCTACACGAATCATGGCATGTCTTGTTGCTAAGTACTGTTGACTGTAACCATGGGTCGGCTCCAGGCAGCTTCCTTCAAGGACTTGGCAACAGCTGCACAGGAGAACTCGGGTTAAAAAAAAGATTAGCTACAGCCTCCTTTGGACGGTTTCCCAGGAGGAGAGAGAACTCCACACAAAGAACTGAGCTTCATTCGTTCTAATTATACAAGTGCAATTGTATTACTAAATTCCAATCATAAAATGGCATGATGAGCTAGATCGATTGCATCATTCAATGCTAAACTTGACCCAACCTCTTTCCTGCAATGGAAAAGTAAGATACGTCGCTGCAAGGCATTGAAACATTTGACATCTTTCCGGTACTAGTATGCAAGGAATGCGATGGAAAGAAATGACATCAATCTTGAAGATGAGCTTAAGTTCCCCCCACTTCAAACATTGGGGGGGGGGGCTTCCAGTTTATAGGGAGTGCCAATGCACCACACGACATGTGCACGTGTACTTAACAATAATCACAGATCAGTTCTGGCAGGGTTGTATACAGAAATTTTGCCAAGGGGGGGCGAACTTGAGATATGGAAAAATAAGGGGGGCGGAGAGCCTGGATGGTGCGGAAAGGGGACGTGCACCCTGGGCTTCCGCGTGGAGTACGAAAGTGTTTTACCCACAGGTATTTTTGCAGTACTAACTGTATATATAGCTGCTACTTATGATGGCATGCACTTTTTCTAAAATCTTTAGTACAACATTCCATCTTAAATATTTGCTGAAGTTGCATGCTACGGCAATCAGCATATATAGATTAGATATAGTCACTTGTCACTCGTATAATGGAGGTGGGCTTTTGTGAAATCGAATTATGTTGCATTCCATGCATTTTCTTACAAAATCATGGACAACAGGTTTCATACACAATTTTTCTCTAGTTCTCTAGGGGGGGGGGGGGGGGGGGGTGGAAATGGTTGGTCACTTGGTGCCCTAATTTTTGTTAATATTTTCTTAACATGTTCATAAGTCGTAAAAGGGGGGTCTGGGGGGAAGATCCCCCCATATTTTTTTTTGCTTTTACAATGTCTGAGGATAGCTATTTTGACTGACTACCAATGGCATTATGCTATACCGAACTATGGCTAGACTGTATATATTTCTCATGATATTGTAGCTGCTTGGAAAAAAGGAGAGCATGTGTCATGACACGATGACATCACACACCACCACGTGCTCTCCTTTGTAGGTTTGTCACTTCTTTTGTTTCTCCTTCTTTCCCACTCCCTCTCTCTCAGTATTTTTAACTCAGTCCATTATGTCATGGTCTTCAAGTCTAATCTTAGACATGATGTCATCACACGCCACCACGTGTTCTCCTTTGTAGGTTTGTCACTTCTTCAGTTCCCTCCTTCTTTCCCACTCTCTCTCAGTATTTTTAACTCAGTCCATTATGTCATGGTCTTAAAGTCATCACACACCACCACGTGTTCTCCTTTGTAGGTTTGTCACTTCTTCAGTTCCCTCCTTCTTTCCCACTCTCTCTCAGTATTTTTAACTCAGTCCATTATGTCATGGTCTTAAAGTCTCTATAAAAGAAACCTTACTAGCTGATTTCTCTTCATATTAATATGGATATTCGCTCATACTTTGCAAGTACTTCTCAAGCCTCTTCTCATGCTAATAGCAGCGATAGCGAAGATAGCAGAACAGATAGCTCTGAGCATGTCGAGGCATCTAGTCCTAGCCTTAGTCCTCCACCTTCAAAGAAAAGCAAGCAAAACAAACACCGCTCTTCTGTATCCACGAAGAGAAAATACTCTAAGAGCTGGGAGAAAGATTTCAGTTGGCTCTATTATGACGAGGATAGCGATGGTGCCTTTTGCAAGGTTTGCAAGCAATCTGGTCTGCAGCGTACTGGAGGAGTGTGGGTCACACAACCTTGCAGAAATTGGAAGAAAGCTGTTGAAAAAATGAAAGCTCATGCGAGAAGTGACTTCCATATCCATGCAACTCAAGATCTTTTTGCAGCTAAAGGAGCAGCCAAAGGTGGAACAGTTGTACAGCAACTCCAGAATGTTTTAGCTCGCAAAAGAGCTCAGAACAGAGCTGCAGTGAAGTGCCTGATCCTACTCACTCATTTTCTTACGAAAGAACAAGTTGCACATTCGACAAAATTTGAGAAGCTGGTTGACGTGGTGGTTCGATGTGGCAGCCAACATTTGAAGCAATTCTTAGAAACTGCACCAAGAAATGCTGTGTACACATCAAGAGTGGCTGTGGTTGAATTCATCGAATCATTGGGGACATGGGTGGAGGAGTCGATTCTGAAGCGACTTCAAAAGGCACCTATGTACAGCCTCATGGCAGATGAGTGCACAGATGTCACCAACGTAGAAGAATTGTCTGTGTTTTGCCGCTGGGAGGAAGATGGTGTACCAGTAGAGTGCTTTCTGGAGCTTATTCCATTGAAGAAGGCTGATGCAGAGACCATCTATTCTAATCTCATCGATTGTTTAAAGAAGAAAGGTCTACAAGTCGGAAGAATAGTTGGATTGGGATTTGATGGAGCTGCAACTTTTTCTGGACGAAAGACCGGGGTTCAGGCACGTATCAAGAAACATACTCCTCACGCTCTGTTTATACACTGCCACTGTCACTTACTGCAGTTGGCTTGTGTGCAAGCTGCCAATAAAACTCCTGGAATTGCTCATGTTTACAGAACATTGACTACTCTTTGGAAGCATTTTCGCAATTCCCCCAAGCGAGCAGAGTGTCTGAAGGAGGTACAGCACGTTCTTGAACTTCCAGAAATGAAAGTGATCAAGCCATCTGACACACGCTGGCTGGCACATGAAAGGTGTGTCAAAGCTGTCAAAGCAAGTTATTCTGCAATTGTAATCACCATTGGGAACATCTACGAGACGTCCCACGAGCCAGAAGCTCTTGGAATCCATGGTGCCCTCTGCAAATTGTCTACGATTGCAGCTATATATTTGCTTGATTTCACTCTACCACAAGTAGCCAAGCTCAGCAAAGCACTTCAGGCAGAGCAGCTTGACCTCTCGTTGATATCATTCCTTGTTGATGCTACTGTTAAATCCTTGGATGATGCAGTTTTGCCTGGAGCGAACTGGGTGTTGGAGCTTCTTGAAAACGTTGAAGACTTGAAGTCATCTACAAAGGTGTCTATTGACGCTGATAAAATACTTTCGTTCCAGAATGTTGTTGGTAAGCCTTTTGTTGCTGATTTAAAGGCCAACATAACAAGCCGATTTTCTTCATCCAACGCTGTTGTATCAGCATTGTCTATATTCGATCCACGGAAAGTTCCAAAACCAGATTCAGTATCTTTTCCCACTTATGGAGACACGTCTGTTGAGAAACTGATTGCTCACTACGGAGAAGATAGAGATGCAGAACATTGGATGGAGAAGAAACAGTGAAGACAGCCATGATTTCCACTGAAATACTTACAGAGTGGAAAACATTCCGCCAGCTGTTAGTCAAACAACCACGGGATACTACTGCATCACAGCTGAAAGAACTTGTTTCAAACGACATGCTCAAGGCCATGTTTCCCAATTTGCACAAGATTGCCTCCATCTGCTTATCGATTCCAGTTTCTACTGCTTCTGTGGAGAGAAGCTTCTCACAGATGAAGATGATCAAGACTCGTTTGCGTAATTCTCTAAGTGACTGCAGCCTTTCTCACCTTATGAGGATTGCTATAGAGGCACCAGAAGTACTCTCTGAGAGCGACCTTGAAGAGATTGTGGACGTATGGCAGAGAAAACCAAGAAGAACCTCAGTTTGACATTCCTATCATTTGAACCTGATATCATAAGCTTATTACACCTTTCTTGTATTACACCTTTCTTGACATTATTAAAAAAAAAATCTCTAATTTCAAGGGGGGGGGGGCGAGAATGATACAAGGGGGGGCGAATGCCCCCCCCCGCCCCCCCCTAAATACACCCCTGAGTTCTGGGGTCTCCTGAGCAACTCTTACCAGGTCCTTAATGGAGGATGTACACTGTTCCTTGGCCGACTCAAATAGCAAAGCAAGAATATGTTCGTAAGAGTGGTTTATCTCGACTGGCGGGATTACTGCTATTTCGTTTGCCACGTTGAGTACAAACCCAAATCTATTTAATGCCACTTTGTCAATATACAAAATTAAAAAACTCACCAATAATGTTCAGTACCAAATCATAGAATCATAGAACTTCAGTACCCAATCATAGAACTTCAGTACCCAATCATAGAACTTCAGTACCCAATCATAGAACTTCAGTACCCAATCATAGAACTTCAGTACCCAATCATAGAACTTCAGTACCCAATCATAGAACTTCAGTACCCAATCATAGAACTTCAGTTCCAAATCATAGAACTTCAGTACCCAATCATAGAACTTCAGTTCCAAATCATATATTTTCTTGGCCAAGTTATCATTTTAAACGTGTAATTTATGCAGGATGCCCAATGTGAAGGATACCATGGCTCTAGGAGTCACCAGCTGAAGTCATCCTTCATGGCAGACAATTTGATTAGTCCAACTCGAGCAATGTGGACAATTCAGTGTGCTTGTATAAAAGTAAATGTTCACTGGCATATTCCAGTCTTACAGGTAAGCACCAAATAT
Source organism: Cladorhizidae sp. MBARI D1340-BT2 (assembly GCA_028752905.1). Lineage (NCBI taxonomy): Eukaryota > Metazoa > Porifera > Demospongiae > Poecilosclerida > Cladorhizidae > Cladorhizidae sp. MBARI D1340-BT2. The sequence continues at coordinate 7,277,450 of JAQNBH010000018.1, read as the reverse complement.
AAGTCCTCACGTTGCTCGTACGCACCAAATATAACAGTCCTCACGTTGCTCGTCCACCATTGCTATCAAGGTCATTTGCACATACCGATCTTGTTTGATCATTTTCATGAGCAGCAGCAAAATAACCGCATTTGGAGGTTGAGCTAAGTCATGCTGAGCTGCACCCTCACCTGATCATCTTCAGAACACCCAGTGGAGCCGGTGAAACATTCAGAGGAAGAGACGCAGGAAGAAGGACGTCAGAGGCTCGGTTACGAGACCTCCCATGATGCGAAGATTCGAGTATACTGGTGGGCCGCCATTTTGCTTCTTGGAAATGAGCTCTGTAAGTGTACCGCGCGATAGCACTGATTCCAATTCTGGGACAGAGATTAGGTTTTCACTGGGCATGCTACTTCCAACATAACTATATCTTCTAAACCGTAGGGGTTACAAGGGGCTACAGATTTTCTGAGGTGCTCAAAATGTTCAGAATGGCCATGTTTAGGGGAAGCATATAATTTCTAATTTGATATTTTACGAGAAAGTGCTTGTCTAACATCTCCAACCTACTCAAGAGTTCATCGAGGTTCTATACTTGGAACACGTCGTGCATCAGTCCAACGGACACGATGGCAATCCAATTAAACCCTAGCCGCACCTGTTGACCTCGTCATATTCCACTTGTCTCAGAGCATCGGAAGATTTGCTCTTGAGCATAAGAGATATTGCAATTCCTGCACCCGATTACGATAAGCTCTTGTCCAAAGTGTTCCGCTCAAGTTTTGAAGTAAAAATAACTCTTTTGTACGATCTTTAAAAACTGTGTACTTCTATCGAGTTCTGGATCTGTGCCAAAGTCCTCCGTTAGACCAATGTGGGTGTGTGCAAACATCAACAATGTGGGAGTATTTCGAGGGTGTTTTTCTGACAGCCGATTGAATGATATGAAAAGTAAGTGCAGCGAGTCTTTGTGATCCAGTCAAACTCGCTGTGCCCCTTCATCACTACGCTAATCACCACATGTATGGAGAATGACATCTTCGAAAGTTATCTCACTGTGCCCATGGTCAGCGGTTCCACATTGGACCACATGGCGCCAATGATCGGGGTGTTTCAACCTGGCTTGGTGGAACACTGTCCTCCGCATACCAAACATTGTTCTTTGAAATGAACACGGCGAATACCTGACTGACGAGTTATCCCGAGAACTGGTTATTACTCTGTTGCTTTACTTTTGATGAGGCTTCATGTGAGTCTTTGCGGTGAACGTGGTGTTTGTACGTGGCGGGTGTACATGGCAGGTGTACGTGGCGAGTGTACGTGGTGGGTGTAAGTGGTGGAGGGTGCAGTTCCTATGTGGATATAGTCTATAACATAGAACTGCCTCTGGATCACAAACCCATCACCCCGAAATCGACTGTTCTGGGCCAGCAGCTGTCGCATTTAAAAGAGAGGATCGCATTTAAAAGAGAGGATCACATTTGAGTTATGACTGTTAAGCCCTCGTACTGCTAGACCTAGAAATAGAGGGGAAGACTGCATGTTCACCAACCATCGCCATGGCAATGTTAAAAGGCAAGACACATGTACACCTGCCTAATTAGAAGTAGACCGGAAGACAAAATGGAAGAAAACGGGAAGAGTTGTACTTCATCTAACAAAGGTGTGTTTCCATGGAGATCTGAGTGGTCAGTGCAACCTCGCTAATCCCAATGAGGCCTGTACCTAGGGGGTGTTGGGATTGGTGAATTGTTAGGATTACACAGTGTAATTTGTACTGTAGTTGTAATAATTTATACAGCACTACATGTGTACATGTAAACAGAGAATTATTCGATTAACTTCCTGAGTAATAGTGGTCAGTCCTTACTGTACAGGATACTGCAGGCTAGGTTTTAAGCAGTGTACACTGTCTTGTAAATTTAAGCCCATAGAAGTATATAATTAACTTGGGATTTAATGAAGGTTAACTGTACAGGATGAGATAGATTGCTATAAAAACTCCCCCCCCCCCCCCCCCCCAACTTTGGGTGAGCAGACAGGTGGACTTAGTAAAGTCTGTACTTAACTAACTTAATGGAAGCTATTGTGGTCATTATTCCCTGTAAATAGCTTGCAGGGTTTCATTGGGAGGCAGGAAAAGGCTACCCTCCTTCGAATATACAATACACATCTACTTGGGCCCACTTCTACCAGCATGCAATACACAGCTACTTGGGCCCACTTCTACCAGCATGCAATACACAGCTACTTGGGCCCACTTCTACCAGCATGCACTACTTGGGGCCACTTCTACCAGCATGCAATACACATCTACTTGGGCCCACTTCTACCAGCATGCAATACACAGCTACTTGGGCCCACTTCTACCAGCATGCAATACACAGCTACTTGGGCCACTTCTACCAGCATGCAATACACAGCTACTTGGGCCCACTTCTACCAGCATGCAATACACAGCTACTTGGGCCACTTCTACCAGCATGCAATACACAGCTACTTGGGCCCACTTCTACCAGCATGCAATACACATCTACTTGGGCCCACTTCTACCAGCATGCACTACTTGGGGCCACTTCTACCAGCATGCAATACACAGCTACTTGGGCCCACTTCTACCAGCATGCACTACTTGGGCCCACTTCTACCAGCATGCAATACACAGCTACTTGGGCCCACTTCTACCAGCATGCAATACACAGCTACTTGGGCCACTTCTACCAGCATGCAATACACAGCTACTTGGGCCCACTTCTACCAGCATGCAATACACAGCTACTTGGGCCACTTCTACCAGCATGCAATACACAGCTACTTGGGCCCACTTCTACCAGCATGCAATACACATCAACTTGGGCCCACTTCTACCAGCATGCAATACACAGCTACTTGGGCCCACTTCTACCAGCATGCAATACACAGCTACTTGGGCCCACTTCTACCAGCATGCAATACACAGCTACTTGGGCCCACTTCTACCAGCATGCAATACACAGCTACTTGGGCCCACTTCTACCAGCATGCAATACACATCAACTTGGGCCCACTTCTAACAGCATGCAATACACATCAACTTGGGCCCACTTCTACCAGCATGCAATACACATCTACTTGGGCCCACTTCTACCAGCATGCAATACACAGCTACTTGGGCCCACTTCTACCAGCATGCAATACACATCAACTTGGGCCCACTTCTACCAGCATGCAATACACAGCTACTTGGGCCCACTTCTACCAGCATGCAATACACAGCTACTTGGGCCCACTTCTACCAGCATGCAATACACAGCTACTTGGGCCACTTCTACCAGCATGCAATACACATCTACTTGGGCCCACTTCTACCAGCATGCAATACACAGCTACTTGGGCCCACTTCTACCAGCATGCAATACACAGCTACTTGGGCCCACTTCTCTCTACTAGTTTTTCAATATTATGTGGTGTTTTTTTCTGCAGTTTTTCTGCAGAAGAAGTGGAGATACTGATACTTGAAGAAGTGGGTTTTCCTGATACTTGAAGAAGTGGGTTTTCCTGATACTTGAAGAAGTGGGTTTTCCTGATACCTTAATGTATGATTTGGCACAAAAATTATTTAGTATTTATGTAGTTTTCAGAGTTACCACCAATTTCCATGGCGACCATTTTGAAATTTTTTTAAAAGTTTTAAAAAAATTGCCCAAGGGTGATGTGCATCAAATGGAATTATGTTTAGTAGAGCTTCTATTTGTACCAGGATCAAACCATAAAACATTATATGTATGCTAAACCACTCCCCCCCCAAGTAAAAATTTTAAAAAAACAACATTCTGCAACCTGACTACAGTTGCCTATTGCTTTTGAGAGGGCCACCACAGGGAGCGTGCTGGTGAGAGTGGAGTGCAGCTCTCTGTTGGTGCAGAGATGGAAGCTGATGGTGGTTAAGCAGCAGCTGCAAGTCACCAATTTTGCTGCAAGTCTAGGGAGGAGCCAAGCAGGAACCCCAATGTGATCGCCAAAACAAGTGGTGGATGTTTTTGAGCATTTTGAGGAAAAACTGTCTGAATCGCTCATTCTTGTCAAAATGGCCTCCTTTTCAACTTTATGGAACTGTTTCTACTGTTTAATGTTTAAACGACAGAAAATGTCTTTTAGTGACAAATCTCCCCTTTTTAACCGATAGCTCTATTTTGCTACAAATGATAAGGTCAGACAAGGTCAGACAGAGGTCACTCCATTTTAACAACTATTTTTTGATTTTCGACCAACCGTGTGCGCTAGACACTTACACACACAGCACACTTACACACTAGCTAGACACTTACACACTAGCACACTTACACACTAGCACACTTACACACTAGCACACTTACACACTAGCACACTTACACACTTACACACTAGCACACTTACACACTAGCACACTTACACACTAACACACTAGCTAGACACTTACACACTAGCACACTTACACACTAGCACACTTACACACTAAGCTAGACACTTACACACTAGCACACTTACACACTAGCACACTAGCTAGACACTTACACACTAGCACACTTACACACTAGCACACTTACACACACAGCACACTTACACACTAGCACAATTACACACTAGCACACTTACACATACAGCACACTAGCTAGACATTTACACACACAGCACACTTACACACTAGCACACTTACACACTTACACACACAGCACACTTACACACTAGCACACTTACACACACAGCACACTTACACACTAGCTAGACATTTACACACACAGCACACTTACACACACAGCACACTTACACACACAGCACACTTACACACACAGTGTGCACACAACACACTAGCTGCAAGATCTAGTACTACATACAGTGTACACTGTTAGGCCACACCCTAACCACGGAATAGTATGCAACACTTTAGCACATGAACATGTATAATTACTCTGAACTTATCACACTTAGTTAACACATAAGGTGTTGTGAATGCAGTCATGTGTTCTGTGTTCGGAGTGATGGGCTGGGATATTTAATTAAGCCCCAATGAGATCAGCCCAGGCAAGCTGATGATTGATTATTAGAATTAAAACTCTATCCTTTGAGCGTTGTCAAGGCAGTCCCTGGCAGCCTATCTATACTCTGTTAGGTACTTCAACCATACTGTGAAAGACACACACAACACACTCTCTACAAGATCTAGTACTACATAGTTATACTTGCAAGATCCCCACCTGCCAAATCAAAACTCCTGTCAAAACTAATTCTTGGCTCAATGTTTTGTGAAATGCGTTTGCCTCGACTATGAAGTTACATAAGCAATACTCTTTACCAAAGTCAGCACTTCACAGAGAGATGCAACAATGCCCGACAGAGAGACACCTGGCAATGCTGACTCCAGCGCTCAATAGCTTGCTAAGTGAAGAAGTCAAGTGGCTAAGGGGAGACAGTTGCATTAAAAAAATTTTTTTATTACTTATGATTACAACTTTAGATCTCCGTAGATTCTGCAAACTTCATGGTATGGACTTCATATATAGCTCAAAAGATAGGTCTCTCTGTGTGCTCTCTTTTGATACTAAAATATGTTTCATATGTATAACTATAGGCAAGTTACTAGACCCTAAAGTGGAGGGACCTCAAAAACCTGAATCCCAAAAACCTCAACCAAAATAACTCCAGAAAGTTTTGAATTGGGACCGGAGGCTAGAGGAAGCCCTAGGCCATTCAATGACCTTTTTCATTAGGTGTTAAAATTTTAGTACGTGGCCAAGCGCGCGGGTGGAAAATTGATTACGTTGATTTTCAACGTATTCGATTTTCCACCCGCACGCTTCTAAAATTTTAACGCCTAATGAAAAGGGTCATTGAATAGCGCAGGGCTTCCTCTAGCCACTGGTACCAATTTCAAATATTTAGCACTTAGCAATCTGTTTTGGCTGAGGTTTTTGGGATTCAGGTTTTTGAGGTCCCTCCACGGGTCTAGTAACTTGCCTATAGTGTATATTTTAGTATCAAAAGAGAGCACACAGAGAGACCTATCTTTTGAGCTATATATCAAGTCCATACCATGAAGTTTGCAGAATCTACGGAGCTCTAAAGTTGTAACCATAAGTTTAAAAAAAAATTTTTTTAATGCAACTGTCTCCCCATGAAGAGACTCCATGTCACTTGTTTGCTTACCTCAATGGAGCTGCTTCTTGGACCACACTGCAGCCTCTTTGACCACACTGCAGCCTAGTGCACTTACAGTACAAGCTTAACGTACTGTTTGCGTTGGACGTTTGAGTCACAGCATTGCTGTACCGTTCGCCAAACGTTCACTAATAACACGAACGGAAGATTAGGCAGGGATCGTTATATGCATTGTAACATTGAATTTCACTCGCGCATGTCCAGCGATCAATGAAGGCGGGAGAAAGGCTAACTGTCGTTGCTCTAGCGGTTACTCTTTTTCAGCTTATCAGAATCAAGATGCCTTATTCTAGTATAAGAAACGTTTGGAATCTAGAGGATTCAAGGCCGCAGCTATCGTCTGTATTTTGAAGGAGGGCATGACAGCAACAAGGCAAAGCGTCCACAGTTTTGTCAAGCACCGCAAGGCTGGTATCGCCCGACAGCCATGGAGCGGGAGATCTTCGTTGGTTACAGCTACTGTCCAAAAAGTCGTGGAGGAAAACATGCAGGAAGATGACGAGAAGACAGCGTACCAGCTGCACATTCTCCTTCACAGCAAAGGGAACTCAGTCTTGCTTTTCAAGACATTGTGTGGATTTTTCGAGGCAGTGTGTAGTGCCAACTGATAAGAGAAGCCAACTAGGTTTGTGTTGAACATAGTTAAGCTATGTGAAAGTGTAGAAGCTTTCTGTGTCACACTGAAGCTAAGTTGGTTGCCAGTGGCTAATGCTAATCTAGGCCCGAGTCTTGATGGCATTTTGGCTAGAGCCAATGTACCGATTGGGATAAGCCATTGGATTTAAAAAAAAATATATATATATATATATATATTGTTTAGGCACTTTGTAGACGTTATGGCTTAAGACTAGGGCAAGATATTGATATAGAACACTGGTGAATTGGTATAGTGACTCATGTAATAAGCTTATGATCAATAGCGGTATCATTTATCCCTATCCTAGGTCAAGAGATTGGAGCGAGACAGGCAGAACCTTGAAGAGGCAGCCAATGGGTTGTTGTTTTAATGTCATACGGACGGACGAGTGCACAGTTCAATTGGAAACACATGACATTTATGTCGCCCAGGCAGGCATGAAAGAACAAGCCAAGAAATGTTACTTGTTGTATTGATGTGTAATAAGGTGTGTATAGTATGCTATATGTAAGGCATCTAAAACTTCTGTTTATTTGATTATAGGGTGAAGGTGTATGTGCGGGCTGGAATAAGCCAAATGCATCTTTGATGGTATTATGAGAGCCCCACTTTTTGTTCAAATTCTTCACCAGACCCTTTTACCCTTCGTGAAGGATGTTTGCCCCCATCACCGCTTCCAGGACACTGACTGCAAACATACATCCAGGCTGGCTCAGGAATTCTTTAAATCGAACAAGATCAATTGGTGGAAAACACCTTCCAAGTCTGATGCCAACCGTATCGAAAACCTGCGGCACGAGTTGAAGGACTAGATCAGGAGAGAAGTGAAGCCTGAATTGGTGGACAGCATAACACAATTTTGATTTACTGTAGATGTTGTCAGAAGTAGATTGGACACCTGGAGGGTTGAGTTACACGGTAGGTATATTTGGAAATCACTTGCCAAGCAATGCTTCTTGAAGTTGTTGAAGTTGGCAGAACTTTTGTGGTGTTTGTGTTGTCCTGGAGGTGTTTATTTTTAATTTATTATTATGTGATAATAACGATAATTTCGAAACAACTATCTAGTTAAAAATCACCTTCTCAATAATCAACTTCAAATTGTATTCACTCGATGTTTCGACTAGATGCTCTAGCCTTCACCAGGAATTTTTTTGGCTTGTACTGTAAAAGAAAAGGTCATAGCTATGAATATCATTATTAAATAAAAACACCATATATTGTGCAAGCAGTTAAAAATTGGAAATGTAGAGGCGTGTTCCTACTTCAGAGCTCCATAATCATCACATGCTTCAGAGGGTTAATCTGATATTGGTTCAGGGTTAACCATTGATGGTTCAGGGTTAACAATTAATATTGATATTGGTTCAGGGTTAACATTTATATTAATATTGGTTCAGGGTTAACCATTGATGCTTCAGGGTTAACAATTAATATTGATATTGGTTCAGGTTTAACATTTATATTAATATTGGTTCAGGGTTAACCATTGATGCTTCAGGGTTAACTATTGATATTGGTTCAGGGTTAACATTTATATTAATATTGGTTCAGGGTTAACCATTGATGCTTCAGGGTTAACTGTTGATATTGGTTCAGTGTTAATATTGGTTCAGGGTTAATAAATAGCTCTGTCTTTGTACTTCCTTTTAGCACTAAAATTGTAAGTACCGTATTCACTCGAATAGAAAATGTACTCTTCCAATTGTAGCACACCTAGATGATTGATTACAGTTCTCACCATGTGCTAGCACCTGCGTGCAGTTAGGAAATATCTCTCTAGCGTGCAGTTAGGAAATCTCTTGCACTAACTATAAAAGCTGCCCAAGTTGATAAAGAAATCCTCGTGTGCTTGAGGAATATCTGTGAAGGAGGAGGGTCTGAAGACAGAGAGATTTACTGCTTGAGGGATGATAGAGAAGCAGCTTTAGCTCTTCCAGCCATTCTTGAAGCTACTCACCAGCTGTTGGAATAGAGAGTGACAGAAATAGAGAACATCCATCCTCCTCCCTGGAGGAAGAGGACGAAGAAGAGACTGACTGAACAGAACAAACTCCTCGTTGGCAACTATGAGCTCGGTAACTGACTGCTAGCTCTGTCTAAAGGCTGGTTCACAATATGACGCTAGCCCAGCGTTTCGTTCCGTTCCGTTCCCTAGCGTCATACCGTCAATTTGTGAACATGCTCCGTTTTGAAGAAAAGAAGAAACGGAGAGAACCGCTAGATTAGACTCGAGTTCTATTCTAGCGTCTGTTGACGCTAGCTTGACCAATCAGATTGCTTCATATTTTCACGTGTCATATCGTAGTTCTAATTAATGCCAATTTGTCAGTCGAAAATGGAGGATGAAAAGTTAGTTGAGGCTGTGCGAAGCTTTGTATGTCTTTGGAAGGTAGGATCAAGCTCTTACAAGGATCTACGAGCTAAAGAGAATGCGTGGAAAGAGGTTGCTAGCAAGGTAAACTACGTAGCTACTGAACTAAATTATCTTAGTAGTCGTCATATTCCCATATTCATAATATTGTTTAGGTTGGAGAAGGCTACACAGCGGATGGATGCATCAAGAGGTGGAGGATTTTGAGGGACAAATTTGTGAGGGAACTGAAAAAGACCAAGAAGAAGAAAGTCTGGAGATGCTGGGCCTGTTGTGGTGTCCAGTGAGCACAAGAAGTATGTAGTGAGGTTGAATATTGATCCCTCTTCAGAAACCTTTCACCCCACTACCCCTCATTCCCATGATTCTATGGATTATTACAACTATTGAACTAGTGCATTATATTACATCGCATTTTGTTCAGTGAATGAATGATATAAATAATTAGTTGAGTTCTGCGAACATAGCTGTACTGCCAATCAACTTCTCCAGCAGGAGTACAGAAGTATTCTTTGAAACCTTCCCTGATCTCCACAGCAGACTGAGAATGTCTTAATAAAAAAGAAATAAACAACGCATAAGCAATTATGGCAAACCTGTTGCTGCCAGCATGACCAATTGATGTCATTCCCTTATTTTGGTTCTTCATCTCCTCTCCACCCACCATCAATCATGTTTCTACTACCATCTTCATTATCAGACATCCGCAGATACCTGAAATGGCTTTCTGGATCCATCTCCTGAACAGGTTGTGATACTCGCCTTGCTGTCTTCGCATTCTAAATATTGGACGTACCCACACTCTGTTCTGCCTTCTCCTATTCCTCCTCCTCCGCCTCCTGAGCAAAGAATCAAAATAATAGCCTGCTTCACTGCCGAACTTCGAGTCATAGCTAGCCAGCCGTAGTCGAGGGTGTGGCAAGGTAAAGGGTCGAACCTCAATTGGCAAAATTTGGCTTGCAGTGACGGAACGAAACGCTAATTTGTGAACAGGACGAAACGAAACGCTAGGCGGAGAAGAAATGGAGACGAAACGAAACGCTGGGCTAGCGTCATATTGTGAACCAGCCTTTAGGTGTTTAAAAAGACCACCACAATGATTTGGCAAAGAAACTTGCACCAGCGCAATGAATGTCCTTTGATTCAGCAGATCAGATGCAAGAGGCTACCCTTTTATTGTGCACGCACGCAAGTGCCAACCACAACACTTGCGTGGCTGCGGTAGTTGCTCAGACATAAATAGAAGTTGTGACTTCTATTTAATTAATTAAGTGAATATGGTATGGGCCTAACCACATCAGTGATACTTGCACTAGTCTTGGCCCAATACCTCACAAATGACCGAGTAAACTATTGAGACTCAACTGTCCTCAGATGTCATGGACACGGGTTAGTCAAGTTAATTCTGGCACTAAAATTGTCATGAACATGCCAGCTGTAAGCGGGTTACGAGGGATATGCCTGCTGTCAGGTTATGAGGGACATGCCTGCTGTAAACAGGTTATGAGGGATATGCCTGCTGTAAACAGGTTACGAGGGAGAGGGACATGCCTGCTGTAAACAGGTTACGAGGGAGAGGGACATGCCTGCTGTAAACAGGTTATGAGGACATGCCTGCTGTAAACAGGTTACGAGGATGTGCCTGCTGTAAACAGGTTACGAGGATATGCCTGCTGTAAACAGGTTACGAGGGATATGCCCAGGTTACGAGGGTCATGCCTATTGTAAACAGGTTGCGAGGTATATGCCTGCTATAAACAGGTTATGAGGGTGGGGAACCAGAGACACTGGCAGACCATAGATCACGGCAGATACAAGATTATGGAAGACAAATTTGTTGATGTTTTTAGGTAATGAAGTGTTTTGGGGAACTGTTGGGGGAGAAGGCTGCTAAAAGCTAAAAAATAATGGTTGTGTGTGTGAGAGTGTGTGTGACTGCCATTTTGAAATGTTGGTCAAACCAATCAAGATTCTCTCTGTGATATACCTTTTTTAGTCGTTGACTTTCTTGGCCGTTCCTGTCCCTTGGACTTCTTCTTCCTCTGTGCTCGTTTGGCCGCCCGCACCAAATACTCCTGCTCCAGTCGCTCCTTCTGAGCTGCCCGTTCCTCCTCCTGTTCAAAACACATGTTCATAATGCTACTACTGTTGCTATGTCACTCTGTTGCTAACGTTTGCTTACTAGCAACATGTTTCTCGTTGGTGTTGCTCTTGGTCGCACGGGTCAGAGTAACGCCCAGAGCCACACCATGGAATGTCCGGGATTATCTACGGATGCCTAACCTTCAAAGTCGTTGCCCACCTGACCCTCTTCTACTGATCCCGGGGTCATCCGAGGATGCCCTAGCCCTAGCAAATTGCTACCAAGAATGCCCTTATCAATCCACCAAGAAGACCTTGGAAACCCACCAAGAAGACCTTGGAAACCCAACAAGAATGCCCTATGCCTAGTCTAGCCCTTATATCCACCTCAACTAGTGATGGTGGCATTGCCCTATCAATCCACCAAGAAGACCTTGGAAACCCATCAAGAAGACCTTGGAAACCCAACAAGAATGCCCTATGCCTAGTCTAGCCCTTATATCCACCTCAACTAGTGATGGTGGCATTGCCCTATCAATCCACCAAGAAGACCTTGGAAACCCATCAAGAAGACCTTGGAAACCCAACAAGAATGCCCTATGCCTAGTCTAGCCCTTATATCCACCTCAACTAGTGATGGTGGCATTGCCCTATCAATCCACCAAGAAGACCTTGGAAACCCACCAAGAAGACCTTGGAAACCCAACAAGAATGCCCTATGCCTAGTCTAGCCCTTATATCCACCTCAACTAGTGATGGTGGCATTGCCCTATCAATCCACCAAGAAGACCTTGGAAACCCATCAAGAAGACCTTGGAAACCCAACAAGAATGCCCTATGCCTAGCCTAGCCCTTATATCCACCTTAACTAGTGATGGTGGCATTGCCCTAGCAATCCACCAAGAAGACCTTGGAAACCCAGCAAGAAGACCTTGGAAACCCACCAACAATGCCCTATGCCTAGCCCCCATATCCACCATCACCTAGCCCTGGCCAATATTAGCTGGTTAACATATTTGAACTTTGAACATCAGTGGGTAGAGTCGGGTAACCCAATGCACTGCTTACCGTGACAGGTTTCTTGTGCGCCCGCTTCTTGATCTCCTCTTTCTTCGCTTTCTTACTAAGCGGGAGAGAGACTTCCTGTCCAGACTTCTCCTTCCTCTTGTCTCCTGGCTTGATCCAAGTGCGAGCAGGCCTGCCGAGAATCTCGTCTCGGTGCTGCACCAAATTGCGTGCCTTGCTGAGCTCCATCTCGGAGAGCCTCATCTGCTTCTCCTCCTCCTCCTGTTTCAAGATGCACTTCACCTGTCCCTCCAGCGTCCGAAGCTTGTCTCGATACTTGGCCACCACCTCTGAGGGAGGAGGGGGAGGAGTCAAGGAGAGAGAGAGAAAGCAAGGATAATGGGGAAGGTTCAAGATGTCAGAGTCACAGACCACAGGTAAGGGAATTGTTTGGAATGTTCCCGACAGTAAATTTCAGTGCCAAATTTGTGTCATTTCAATGGCCATCAAATACCGATGTACATTCCAGCAACTTGTTGTATCAACACTGAATAATAAAGCCAGTATTGATGTATATTCCAGCAACTTGTTGTATCAACACTGAATAATAAAGCCAGTACTGACGTATATTCCAGCAACTTGTTGTATCAACACTGAATAATAAAGCCAGTACTGACGTATATTCCAGCAACTTGTTGTATCAACACTGAATAATAAAGCCACTACTGATGTATATTCCAGTAACTTGTATCAACACTGAATAATAAAGCCAGTACTGACGTATATTCCAGCAACTTGTTGTATCAACACTGAATAATAAAGCCAGTACTGACGTATATTCCAGCAACTTGTTGTATCAACACTGAATAATAAACCAGTACTGACGTATATTCCAGCAACTTGTTGTATCAACACTGAATAATAAAGCCAATACTGACGTATATTCCAGCAACTTGTTGCATCGACACTGAATAATAAAGCCAGTACTAACGTATATTCGAGCAACTTGTTGTATCAACACTGAATAATAACTCCTTAATTAACCAACAAGAAATGTTACCATTTACGATGTTTATTGCCAAAGGACACACCCAAGCCTGCATACACACCCAAGCCTGCATACACCCAAGCCTGTGTACACACCCAAGCCTGCATACACACCCAAGCCTGCATACACATCCAAGCCTGCATACACACCCAAGCCTGCATACACCCAAGCCTATGTATTGCCAAAGGACACACCCAAGCCTGCATACACACCCAAGCCTGCATACACATCCAAGCCTGCATACACACCAAGCCTGCATACACATCCAAGCCTGCAGACACACCCAAGCCTGCATACACACCCAAGCCTGCATACACATCCAAGCCTGCATACACACCCAAGCCTGCATACACACCCAAGCCTGCATACACATCCAAGCCTGCATACACACCCAAGCCTGCATACACACCCAAGCCTGTAGACACATCCTAGCCTGCATACACATCCAAGCCTGCATACACACCCAAGCATGCATACACACCCAAGCCTGCATACACATCCAAGCCTGCATACACACCCAAGCCTGCATACACATCCAAGCTTGCATACACACCCAAGCCTGCATACACCCAAGCCTGCATACACACCCAAGCCTGCATACACACCCAAGCCTGCATACACATCCAAGCCTGCATACACACCCAAGCCTGCATACACACCCAAGCCTGTAGACACATCCTAGCCTGCATACACATCCAAGCCTGCATACACACCCAAGCCTGCATACACATCCAAGCCTGCATACACACCCAAGCCTGTATACACATCCAAGCCTGCATACACATCCTAGCCTGCATACACATCCAAGCCTGCATACACATCCAAGCCTGCATACACACCCAAGCCTGTATACACACCCAAGCCTGCATACACATCCAAGCTTGCATACACACCCAAGCCTGGATACACATCCAAGCCTGCATACACACCCAAGCCTGCATACACATCCAAGCCTGCATACACATCCAAGCCTGCATACACACCCAAGCCTGCATACACATCCAAGCCTGCATACACATCCAAGCCTGCATACACACCCAAGCCTGTGTACACACCCAAGCCTGTAGACACACCCAAGCACATCCAAGCCTGCATACACATCCAAGCTGCATACACATCCAAGCCTGTAGACACACCCAAGCCTGCATACACATCCAAGCCTGCATACACATCCAAGCCTGCATACACATCCAAGCCTGCATACACACCCAAGCCTGCATACACATCCAAGCCTGCATACACACCCAAGCCTGCATACACCCAAGCCTGTGTACACACCCAAGCCTGTAGACACACCCAAGCCTGCATACACATCCAAGCCTGCATACACATCCAAGCCTGCATACACACCCAAGCCTGCATACACACCCAAGCCTGCATACACACCCAAGCCTGCATACACATCCAAGCCTGCATACACATCCAAGCCTGCATACACACCCAAGCCTGCATACACATCCAAGCCTGCATACACACCCAAGCCTGCATACACATCCAAGCCTGCATACACATCCAAGCCTGCAGACACACCCAAGCCTGCATACACATCCAAGCCTGCATACACACCCAAGCCTGTATACACATCCAAGCCTGCATACACATCCAAGCCTGCATACACACCCAAGCCTGCATACACACCCAAGCCTGCATACACATCCAAGCCTGCATACACATCCAAGCCTGCATACACACCCAAGCCTGCATACACATCATACACATCCAAGCCTGCATAGCCTGCATACACATCCAAGCCTGCATACACACTCAAGCCTGCATACACACCCAATTTTTAGCGCACATTGCCATTCAACAACCACTTTAGTTTATTGCAATGTGGTTTCACTCCAATCACAGCTGTTAGCTATGACAAGCCACAAACCAATTTACAGCTTTTGATTTTTTTTAATAAGTTGTTGGAGTTGTGGGGGTCTGCCAAATGGAGGAGGGTCCTGCCTTGGATGTTTCTGCATGCATCTTCTGACAAAACATGCCTCTAGAGATATTTTATATATCATTGGAAAGCGCATAGAACAAGCAACAATTTGAGCATAAAATTAAAAAGTTATGGGCAGCCAAAAGTCAACAACGTTTTTAGCCAGTGTTCAATAGAGCCCCCTCAGCTAACTAACTGATCACTTCTGTGCAGCGAATATATGCAGCAGCAGCTGTATCAGCTCAGCTCGGCTCAATATTGCACACACAAGTGTGTTTATTGGGTAAACAACCTTTTACCAATTTATGGGGCACATACAAGAGATGACTGCAATGAACTTTGTAGTTTTCTGGCAGTATAACGATAAGGAATGGACCTACAAGTTATGTGTGGATAGATAGATAAATAGATAGATTTAGATAGATAGATACAAGGTCCTGGAATACAAATTTCAAGGGGCTAACTGTTAACTGCCTTAGTGATGAAGGGTTCAAGGCATGCTGTTTTTTTGTTTTGTTTTCGGGGGGATTTTACGAAACCATTTAGAACATTAAGAAGAGAATTTCCCAGTGTAGATTACAAGACACATTACTTGCAAGTTAAAGGGTCCTATAAATGACAATGGAAAATTCATCTTCTTTGGGAGGGTCCTAAAGCCATACATATATACACACACCCACACACACTACTACACTGTACCAGGCGGCACTATTCTGCTCTTCACAGGACATTTGGTCTGCTTCATGATCTCCTTCAACAGCCATCTCTCCTTCTCACCCACCAGAGAAACTGATCTGCATTCACAACAACAACAACAACGAAAGCAATTGAATACCAGACTTGGTTTAGAGCGCTCCCCAAGCCACATCATAGAGAACAGAGATTTGTTACAACACAACTTGTGTCTTACAAAAGCTACGATATAAATAACCTCAACATTGAAATAACATGTCATCACCACGACAACGTCCTGGCCAAACAAGAGGAAGTAAGGACGCACGACTCTGTACCTGCCACTCCTCCCAGCGCGAGCCGTCCGACCCACCCTGTGAATATACTGCTTCATGGAAGAGGGCATGGACATGTTGATAACCTGGAAGCACACACACATACACACACACAACACATTACACAATATGGTCACACATACACACACCCAACTAGATGCCACACTCACACGAGTTACACACATTCCTTTTGGGGTGGGTGGGTGGGTGGGTGGGGGAGAGACACCCTGTACTCCCTCAAAGGAATCGAGGAGATCTGGGGCCCTCCTCTAGGATTCCTATCAACTCTCTCTGAGATCAACTTGAATGTAATTTTGGATTGAAAATCGTTGAGGTAGAAATTGAGCAAAAGGCCTCTACAGACTACAGTGGACGCCACATACTTAACTGTGAGATATATAATTGTATGCATACAATGACTCTCCCAATAATCAAGCTGCTCAATGTTTCGGTGTCATCAGGAATTTATTCCTGACGAAGGCAAGAGCATCTAGCCCGGGCTAAAACTTTTTTGAGTGAGCAAAAATTATAAGTCGATTATCAAGCAAGTCATTGGTGTCAACTGAGAGCTCCTTTAGAAGTTGGTGCCTGTACACATAGTACAGGATCATGCATTGCTACTTCACTGGTGCCTATAAGTACAGGATCATGCAGTACTACTTCACTGGTGCCTGCACACAGTACAGGATCATGCAGTACTACTTCACTGGTGCCTATACACAGTACAGGATCATGCAGTACTACTTCACTGGTGCCTGCACACAGTACAGGATCATGCAGTACTACTTCACTGGTGCCTGCACACAGTACAGGATCATGCAGTACTACTTCACTGGTGCCTGCACACAGTACAGCATCATGCAGTACTACTTCACTGGTGCCTATACTCAGTACAGGATCATGCAGTACTACTTCACTGGTGCCTGCCATTAGAGGGACTATGTGTTTGGTGTGGCCAGCACCGCACACACTGTCAGAAAAGTCGAGCTCTTAGTGTATTCTAACTGTGAAAACCAAGAATGTTAAACCCCTAAAAATATTAGACGCCTCAAAATTATTAAACCCTCAAAAATATCTTTCTATACCCCCACCTGCCCTTCTCCTGTCCCATCCCTCCCCCCCTCCTCCCCTCCCCTCGTCCCCTAATCCCTCCCTCCAGTACTCACTGTTTTCACTCTTGCAATGTCCAATCCTCGCGAGGCCAGATCCGTGGCCAGCATGAAGTCCACCGTGCCCTCTGTAAACTCCCTCAGCGACTCGATTCTCTAAATAAAAAACAGCGACATGCCAAATCGGATGTGGTCACAACATTCCAGAGAAGAACCACACAACCAACAAATGGCTGCATCACTCAGAGAGCTTCCCCATGACACTGAAGACTTGTACACAATCATGGCGCGTGCGTGTGTGTGGGGGGTATCTGCTTCTCCTCGTAGAGACCACATATAGTCCCACATCTTGAGATCTTGAGGAAAACTGGACCACAACGTAGCAGCAGTTAGCTCAAGTTTGTGTGCATGATGAGGACTAGCTGATAGCCAAACTGAAGACTTGCTCACTAGAGGAAGTGTCTGCGGCTCACTAGAGGAAGTGTCTACAGCTCACTAGAGGAAGTGTCTGCGGCTCACTAGAGGAAGTGTCTGCGGCTCACTAGAGGAAGTGTCTGCGGCTCACCAGAGGAAGTGTCCGCAGCTCACTAGAGGAAGTGTCTGCGGCTCACTAGAGGAAGTGTCTGCAGCTCACTAGAGGAAGTGTCTGCAGCTCACTAGAGGAAGTGTCTGCAGCTCACTAGAGGAAGTGTCTGCAGCTCACTAGAGGAAGTGTCTGCTCACTAGAGGAAGTGTCTGCAGCTCACTAGAGGAAGTGTCTGCAGCTCACTAGAGGAAGTGTCTGCGGCTCACTAGAGGAAGTGTCTGCAGCTCACTAGAGGAAGTGTCTGCAGCTCACCAGAGGAAGTGTCTGCGGCTCACTAGAGGAAGTGTCTGCGGCTCACTAGAGGAAGTGTCTGCTCACTAGAGGAAGTGTCTGCGGCTCACTAGAGGAAGTGTCTGCGGCTCACTAGAGGAAGTGTCTGCAGCTCACTAGAGGAAGTGTCTGCTCACTAGAGGAAGTGTCTGCAGCTCACTAGAGGAAGTGTCTGCGGCTCACTAGAGGAAGTGTCTGCGGCTCACTAGAGGAAGTGTCTGCGGCTCACTAGAGGAAGTGTCTGCAGCTCACTAGAGGAAGTGTCTGCGGCTCACTAAAGGAAGTGTCTGCGGCTCACTAGAGGAAGTGTCTGCAGCTCACTAGAGGAAGTGTCTGCAGCTCACTAGAGGAAGTGTCTGCGGCTCACTAGAGGAAGTGTCTGCGGCTCACTAGAGGAAGTGTCTGCAGCTCACTAGAGGAAGTGTCTGCAGCTCACTAGAGGAAGTGTCTGCGGCTCACTAGAGGAAGTGTCTGCAGCTCACTAGAGGAAGTGTCTGCGGCTCACTAGAGGAAGTGTCTGCAGCTCACTAGAGGAAGTGTCTGCAGCTCACTAGAGGAAGTGTCTGCTCACTAGAGGAAGTGTCTGCAGCTCACTAGAGGAAGTGTCTGCAGCTCACTAGAGGAAGTGTCTGCAGCTCACTAGAGGAAGTGTCTGCAGCTCACTAGAGGAAGTGTCTGCGGCTCACTAGAGGAAGTGTCTGCAGCTCACTAGAGGAAGTGTCTGCGGCTCACTAGAGGAAGTGTCTGCAGCTCACCAGAGGAAGTGTCTGCAGCTCACTAGAGGAAGTGTCTGCAGCTCACTAGAGGAAGTGTCTGCAGCTCACTAGAGGAAGTGTCTGCAGCTCACTAGAGGAAGTGTCTGCAGCTCACTAGAGGAAGTGTCTGCGGCTCACTAGAGGAAGTGTCTGCGGCTCACTAGAGGAAGTGTCTGCAGCTCACTAGAGGAAGTGTCTGCGGCTCACTAGAGGAAGTGTCTGCAGCTCACCAGAGGAAGTGTCTGCAGCTCACTAGAGGAAGTGTCTGCAGCTCACTAGAGGAAGCGTCTGCTCACTAGAGGAAGTGTCTGCAGCTCACTAGAGGAAGTGTCTGCAGCTCACTAGAGGAAGTGTCTGCAGCTCACTAGAGGAAGCGTCTGCTCACTAGAGGAAGTGTCTGCAGCTCACTAGAGGAAGTGTCTGCAGCTCACTAGAGGAAGTGTCTGCAGCTCACTAGAGGAAGTGTCTGCAGCTCACTAGAGGAAGTGTCTGCAGCTCACTAGAGGAAGTGTCTGCGGCTCACTAGAGGAAGTGTCTGCAGCTCACTAGAGGAAGTGTCTGCAGCTCACTAGAGGAAGTGTCTGCAGCTCACTAGAGGAAGTGTCTGCAACTCACCAGAGGAAGTGTCTGCTCACTAGAGGAAGTGTCTGCAGCTCACTAGAGGAAGTGTCTGCTCACTAGAGGAAGTGTCTGCAGCTCACCAGAGGAAGTGTCTGCAGCTCACTAGAGGAAGTGTCTGCAGCTCACTAGAGGAAGTGTCTGCGGCTCACTAGAGGAAGTGTCTGCAGCTCACTAGAGGAAGTGTCTGCAGCTCACTAGAGGAAGTGTCTGCAGCTCACTAGAGGAAGTGTCTGCAGCTCACCAGAGGAAGTGTCTGCAGCTCACTAGAGGAAGTGTCTGCGGCTCACTAGAGGAAGTGTCTGCGGCTCACTAGAGGAAGTGTCTGCTCACTAGAGGAAGTGTCTGCAGCTCACTAGAGGAAGTGTCTGCTCACTAGAGGAAGCGTCTGGGCTCACTAGAGGAAGCGTCTGCGGCTCACTAGAGGAAGTGTCTGCAGCTCACTAGAGGAAGTGTCTGCAGCTCACTAGAGGAAGCGTCTGCGGCTCACTAGAGGAAGTGTCTGCAGCTCACTAGAGGAAGTGTCTCACTAGAGGAAGTGTCTGCAGCTCACTAGAGGAAGTGTCTGCAGCTCACTAGAGGAAGTGTCTGCGGCTCACTAGAGGAAGTGTCTGCGGCTCACTAGAGGAAGTGTCTGCGGCTCACTAGAGGAAGTGTCTGCGGCTCACTAGAGGAAGTGTCTGCGGCTCACTAGAGGAAGTGTCTGCAGCTCACTAGAGGAAGTGTCTGCTCACTAGAGGAAGTGTCTGCTCACTAGAGGAAGTGTCTGCAGCTCACTAGAGGAAGTGTCTGCAGCTCACTAGAGGAAGTGTCTGCAGCTCACTAGAGGAAGTGTCTGCAGCTCACCAGAGGAAGTGTCTGCAGCTCACTAGAGGAAGTGTCTGCAGCTCACTAGAGGAAGTGTCTGCAGCTCACTAGAGGAAGTGTCTGCGGCTCACTAGAGGAAGTGTCTGCAGCTCACTAGAGGAAGTGTCTGCAGCTCACTAGAGGAAGTGTCTGCAGCTCACTAGAGGAAGTGTCTGCAGCTCACTAGAGGAAGTGTCTGCAGCTCACTAGAGGAAGTGTCTGCAGCTCACTAGAGGAAGTGTCTGCAGCTCACTAGAGGAAGTGTCTGCAGCTCACTAGAGGAAGTGTCTGCAGCTCACTAGAGGAAGTGTCTGCAGCTCACTAGAGGAAGTGTCTGCGGCTCACTAGAGGAAGTGTCTGCAGCTCACTAGAGGAAGTGTCTGCGGCTCACTAGAGGAAGTGTCTGCGGCTCACTAGAGGAAGTGTCTGCAGCTCACTAGAGGAAGTGTCTGCAGCTCACTAGAGGAAGTGTCTGCAGCTCACTAGAGGAAGTGTCTACAGCTCACTAGAGGAAGTGTCTGCGGCTCACTAGAGGAAGTGTCTGCGGCTCACTAGAGGAAGTGTCTGCAGCTCACTAGAGGAAGTGTCTGCGGCTCACTAGAGGAAGTGTCTACAGCTCACTAGAGGAAGTGTCTGCAGCTCACTAGAGGAAGTGTCTGCTCACTAGAGGAAGTGTCTGCTCACTAGAGGAAGTGTCTGCAGCTCACCAGAGGAAGTGTCTGCAGCTCACTAGAGGAAGTGTCTGCTCACTAGAGGAAGTGTCTGCAGCTCACTAGAGGAAGCGTCTGCAGCTCACTAGAGGAAGTGTCTGCAGTTCACTAGAGGAAGTGTCTGCTCACTAGAGGAAGTGTCTGCAGCTCACTAGAGGAAGTGTCTGCGGCTCACTAGAGGAAGTGTCTGCAGCTCACTAGAGGAAGTGTCTGCTCACTAGAGGAAGTGTCTGCAGCTCACTAGAGGAAGTGTCTGCAGCTCACTAGAGGAAGTGTCTGCAGCTCACTAGAGGAAGTGTCTGCTCACTAGAGGAAGTGTCTGCAGCTCACTAGAGGAAGTGTCTGCGGCTCACTAGAGGAAGTGTCTGCAGCTCACTAGAGGAAGTGTCTGCAGCTCACTAGAGGAAGTGTCTGCAGCTCACCAGAGGAAGTGTCTGCAGCTCACTAGAGGAAGTGTCTGCAGCTCACCAGAGGAAGTGTCTGCAGCTCACTAGAGGAAGTGTCTGCAGCTCACTAGAGGAAGTGTCTGCGGCTCACTAGAGGAAGTGTCTGCAGCTCACCAGAGGAAGTGTCTGCAGCTCACTAGAGGAAGTGTCTGCGGCTCACTAGAGGAAGTGTCTGCAGCTCACTAGAGGAAGTGTCTGCAGCTCACTAGAGGAAGTGTCTGCGGCTCACTAGAGGAAGTGTCTGCAGCTCACTAGAGGAAGTGTCTACAGCTCACTAGAGGAAGTGTCTGCGGCTCACTAGAGGAAGTGTCTGCGGCTCACTAGAGGAAGTGTCTGCAGCTCACTAGAGGAAGTGTCTGCGGCTCACTAGAGGAAGTGTCTGCGGCTCACTAGAGGAAGTGTCTACAGCTCACTAGAGGAAGTGTCTGCAGCTCACTAGAGGAAGTGTCTGCTCACTAGAGGAAGTGTCTGCAGCTCACCAGAGGAAGTGTCTGCAGCTCACTAGAGGAAGTGTCTGCGGCTCACTAGAGGAAGTGTCTGCAGCTCACTAGAGGAAGTGTCTGCAGCTCACTAGAGGAAGTGTCTGCAGCTCACTAGAGGAAGTGTCTGCGGCTCACTAGAGGAAGTGTCTGCGGCTCACTAGAGGAAGTGTCTGCTCACTAGAGGAAGTGTCTGCAGCTCACTAGAGGAAGTGTCTGCAGCTCACTAGAGGAAGTGTCTGCAGCTCACTAGAGGAAGTGTCTGCGGCTCACTAGAGGAAGTGTCTACAGCTCACTAGAGGAAGTGTCTGCAGCTCACTAGAGGAAGTGTCTGCAGCTCACTAGAGGAAGTGTCTGCAGCTCACTAGAGGAAGTGTCTGCAGCTCACTAGAGGAAGTGTCTGCGGCTCACTAGAGGAAGTGTCTGCAGCTCACTAGAGGAAGTGTCTGCGGCTCACTAGAGGAAGTGTCTGCAGCTCACCAGAGGAAGTGTCTGCAGCTCACTAGAGGAAGTGTCTGCAGCTCACCAGAGGAAGTGTCTGCAGCTCACTAGAGGAAGTGTCTGCAGCTCACTAGAGGAAGTGTCTGCTCACTAGAGGAAGTGTCTGCAGCTCACCAGAGGAAGTGTCTGCGGCTCACCAGAGGAAGTGTCTGCAGCTCACTAGAGGAAGTGTCTGCGGCTCACTAGAGGAAGTGTCTGCGGCTCACTAGAGGAATTGTCTGCGGCTCACTAGAGGAAGTGTCTGCGGCTCACTAGAGGAAGTGTCTGCAGCTCACTAGAGGAAGTGTCTGCGGCTCACTAGAGGAAGTGTCTGCTCACTAGAGGAAGTGTCTGCAGCTCACTAGAGGAAGTGTCTGCAGCTCACTAGAGGAAGTGTCTGCAGCTCACTAGAGGAAGTGTCTGCGGCTCACTAGAGGAAGTGTCTGCAGCTCACTAGAGGAAGTGTCTGCAGCTCACTAGAGGAAGTGTCTGCGGCTCACTAGAGGAAGTGTCTGCGGCTCACTAGAGGAAGTGTCTGCAGCTCACTAGAGGAAGTGTCTGCAGCTCACTAGAGGAAGTGTCTGCAGCTCACTAGAGGAAGTGTCTGCAGCTCACTAGAGGAAGTGTCTGCGGCTCACTAGAGGAAGTGTCTACAGCTCACTAGAGGAAGTGTCTGCAGCTCACTAGAGGAAGTGTCTGCGGCTCACTAGAGGAAGTGTCTGCAGCTCACTAGAGGAAGTGTCTGCGGCTCACTAGAGGAAGTGTCTGCGGCTCACTAGAGGAAGTGTCTGCAGCTCACTAGAGGAAGTGTCTGCGGCTCACTAGAGGAAGTGTCTGCAGCTCACTAGAGGAAGTGTCTGCAGCTCACTAGAGGAAGTGTCTGCTCACTAGAGGAAGTGTCTGCAGCTCACTAGAGGAAGTGTCTGCGGCTCACTAGAGGAAGTGTCTGCAGCTCACTAGAGGAAGTGTCTGCAGCTCACTAGAGGAATCGTCTGCAGCTCACTAGAGGAAGCGTCTGCAGCTCACTAGAGGAAGCGTCTACAGCTCACTAGAGGAATCGTCTGCAGCTCACTAGAGGAAGCGTCTACAGCTCACTAGAGGAAGTGTCTGCTCACTAGAGGAAGTGTCTGCGGCTCACTAAAGGAAGTGTCTGCGGCTCACTAGAGGAAGTGTCTGCGGCTCACTAGAGGAAGTGTCTGTGGCTCACTAGAGGAAGTGTCTGCGGCTCACTAGAGGAAGTGTCTGCGGCTCACTAGAGGAAGTGTCTGCGGCTCACTAGAGGAAGTGTCTGCGGCTCACTAGAGGAAGTGTCTGTGGCTCACTAGAGGAAGCGTCTGCAGCTCACTAGAGGAAGTGTCTGCTCACTAGAGGAAGTGTCTGCGGCTCACTAGAGGAAGTGTCTGCGGCTCACTAGAGGAAGTGTCTGCGGCTCACTAGAGGAAGTGTCTGCGGCTCACTAGAGGAAGTGTCTGCGGCTCACTAGAGGAAGCGTCTGCAGCTCACTAGAGGAAGTGTCTGCTCACTAGAGGAAGTGTCTGCAGCTCACTAGAGGAAGTGTCTGCAGCTCACTAGAGGAAGTGTCTGCAGCTCACTAGAGACAGTCTTACAGTTGCTAAAACAATTGACCTAAACATTGCTCCTCAATGGCCTGTCTTGCCTGATGTATGGAGCAGCTAAGATGCACATCGTCACATGAACGCAGTCAGTTTCGTCTCTTTGACGACCTCTTCACGTAATTCAAGACTGACCAGGTTAAAAATAATTGCCATAATTGTGTGCATGCATGTAGGTGTGTGTGTGTGTGCATGTAGGTGTGTGTGCATGCATGTAGGTGTGTGTGTGCATGTAGGTGTGTGCATGTGGATGTGTGTGCATGTAGGTGTGTGTGTGCATGTAGGTGTGTGTGCGTGCATGTAGGTGTGTGTGTGCATGTAGGTGTGTGTGCGTGCATGTAGGTGTGTGTGTATGTAGGTGTGTGTGTGCATGCATGTAGGTGTGTGTGCATGCATGTAGGTGTGTGTGTGCATGTAGGTGTGTGCATGTGGATGTGTGTGCATGTAGGTGTGTGTGTGCATGTAGGTGTGTGTGTGCATGTAGGTGTGTGCATGTGGATGTGTGTGCATGTAGGTGTGTGTGTGCATGTAGGTGTGTGTGCGTGCATGTAGGTGTGTGTGTGCATGTAGGTGTGTGTGCGTGCATGTAGGTGTGTGTGTATGTAGGTGTGTGTGTGCATGCATATAGGTGTGTGTATATGCATGTAGGTGTGTGTGTAGGTGTGTATGCATGCATGTGTGTGCATGTAGGTGTGTGTGTGTGTAGGTGTGTGCATGTAGGTGTGTGTGCATGCATGTAATGTAGGTGTGTGTATATGCATGTGTGTGTGCATGTAGGTGTGTGTGCATGCATGTAGGTGTGTGTGCATGCATGTAGGTGTGCATGTAGGTGTATGCATGCATGTGTGCGCATGTAGGTGTGTGTGTGTGTATGTGTGTGCATGTAGGTGTGTGTGCATGCATGTAGGTGTGCATGTAGGTGTATGCATGCATGTGTGTGCATGTAGGTGTGTGTGTGTGTAGGTGTGTGCATGTAGGTGTGTGTGCATGCATGTAATGTAGGTGTGTGTATATGCATATGTGTGTGTGCATGTATGTGTGTGTGCGTGTGTATGTAGGTGTGCGTGTGTGTAGTGTGCAATGAAGACACTCTCTACAGCACCCCCACCCCCCCCCCCCCCCACATACACACTGTATTTGGTGGAGTATAGGTCGAGTAGAAACTCTGAATCTTCCCCCTCCACTTCAGGGGTGTTACTTATGCACCAGATGAGCTGATTTTGAATCACTGGGCGGGGTCACAGGTGGAGCATGTGACCTCGTAGTAGTGCAGCAGGTGCAATGCTCTGAATTTGTGTGTGCTGCTGCAGCTTTTAATTAATTAAGCTCAAAGTATTAGCAGGGAAGTCAGGGAATAGAGGAGCTGAAAGGGAGTACAGAGTAAGTGACAAGCTAGTGCAGGACTGGAGAAGATGGGGTCGACAAAACTTACCAAGATCAGCCACATCACATCAAGTAGAGGTCAGAGTTCACTCTAGCTCCTGCATGCTGGTAGATGGTGCTTTATTTAGTGCGAGACTTGCGCTCCAGTAATTATAGAAGAATGGCGAACTTTTGGGAGGTGACCTATTCCGGTACGAACTATACTCCGACAAATACGGTATTTCACACGCAACTTGTAGTGGCTCGATATTTTCGAGAGTTTTTATATTCGCATTATTCGCAAGTTAGAATCAAATCTGCAAATAGATATGGCAAAGAGTAGCACACAACCCACGAACATTGCCCTCAGGGCGGATTCTTCCGTTTACTCACCACCAGGAATATTTAACCCCTTGAAAATACCCCCACACACCACCAGAGAATATTTAAACCCTTGAGAGAAAAAAAACCCACACACCACCAGAGAATATTTAACCCCTCGAAAATACCCCCGCACACCACCAGAGAATATTTAACCCCTCGAAAATACCCCCCCCCCCCCCCCCCCAAATGCTGGTTATTGACTTGGTTTTACTTGAATCTGGGAGAGATCCCCGTGAAGCTCCACGGCTTTGAGGTCGAGGATGCCGAAGATGATCCTCATCTTGTGCGCCGCCTTCTTGGTAGACAGGAACACGAGGCAGTGTTCCTTGAAGGAGCGACAGCACATGGCTATGGAGGAGAGGGAGGGAGGGAGGAGTGGACAGATAGTGGGTGTGGTCAGTTATTCCAGGGAATAAAGCCGCATGCCAGAGAGGGCTACGGAACTAGCTGGAGAGGAAATGCCATTTGCTTTCTGGATATACTTTCCCGACCCCTCACAATGGAGGGGGGGAGGGGGAGGGGGGGAGGGGGAGGGGGGGAGCTTCCAGGAACATTATCTGATGGACTACAAAAGTGAGTGTCTGCAGATGCAAGCCCGGACATACCCTCAAGGGCTGCAGATGCAAGCCCGGACATACCCCCGGACATACCCTCAACGTCTGCAGATGCAAGCCCAGACCTACCCTCAAGGGCTGCAGATGCAAGCCCGGACATACCCCCGGACATACCCTCAACGTCTGCAGATGCAAGCCCAGACCTACCCCCGGACATACCCTCAACGTCTGCAGATGCAAGCCCAGACATACCCCCGGACATACCCTCAACGTCTGCAGATGCAAGCCCAGACATACCCCCGGACATACCCTCAACGTCTGCAGATGCAAGCCCAGACATACCCCCGGACATACCCTCAACGTCTGCAGATGCAAGCCCAGACATACCCCCGGACATACCCTCAACGTCTGCAGATGCAAGCCCGGACATACCCCCGGACATACCCTCAACGTGAGAAATGATTTTACCATTTGCACTAGCACCGAATTTTTTTAAATTTTAAACATGGACATGCTCAGTACAGTGCAGTGCTCTATATCTATAAAACTTTACTTTTAGTTTGACAGGGAGAGTAGCAAATGATTTTTCCCCTTTTAATGGCCGATAATCGCAACCATGGACAGTCCCTCTACGTCATGGACAGTTTCTCCCAGGCCTTTACTGCCATGGACAGTTTCTCCCAGGCCTCTACTACCATGGGGGGACAGTTTCTCCCAGACCTCTACTGCCATGGACAGTTTCTCCCAGGCCTCTACTGCCATGGACAGTTTCTCCCAGGCCTCTACTACCATGGGACAGTTTCTCCCAGGCCTCTACTGCCATGGACAGTTTCTCCCAGACCTCTACTGCCATGGACAGTTTCTCCCAGGCCTCTACTGCCATGGACAGTTTCTCCCAGGCCTATATATATATAATAATTATTGCAACAAACCACAAATATAGCTGGCATTCAATCTGTTAATTGGCTGATCCTGCGTTAGATCTTATTTTGTTGGTGACTGATGCTATTAGCATCCTACAACCTGGTCGCTGGAAAAGGAGATGGAATTGGCAATGAGATGCTTGATGTTTTTACCACACCTAATGCTACTGCCATGGACAGTTTCTCCCAGACCTCTACTGCCATGGACAGTTTCTCCCAGACCTCTACTGCCATGGACAGTTTCTCCCAGGCCTCTACTGCCATGGACAGTTTCTCCCAGGACTCTACTGCCATGGACAGTTTCTCCCAGACCTCTACTGCCATGGACAGTTTCTCCCAGGCCTCTACTGCCATGGACAGTTTCTCCCAGGACTCTACTGCCATGGACAGTTTCTCCCAGACCTCTACTGCCATGGACAGTTTCTCCCAGGCCTCTACTGCCATCATGGACAGTCTCTAGGTCTCTACTGCCACCATGAACAGTCTCTTCCAGACCTTCACTGCTATTTCGGAGGAAAGCTGCACAGGTATCTATACCTTACCAGGAATCATCTACGTCCCTTCATCACTGAGAAAGAAAGGAGACACTCCTGGATGGACCTCCTTGCTGAAGTTTTGTTACAGACTTAGAGCGACGTAGCGATGCATAGCTTTTGTTTCCTTACCTCAATACCTCAATGGAGCTAACAAACTGCAGCTTATTGTATTTGCATTCTGAACAGTTTGAAGAAATATTCTTGAATTTTAATGGCGATAAAAACACCTCCAAATAAAGGAGTCACTTAATTCCTTCTTTTACTAGCTACAAGCAAGGCCTTAGCTGTGGCTTACTAGACTACTACAAACAAGGCCTTAGCTGTGGCTTACTAGACAACTACAAACAAGGCCTTAGCTGTGGCTTACTAGACAACTACAAACAAGGCCTTAGCTGTGGCTTACTAGACAACTACAAGCAAGGCCTTAGCTGTGGCTTACTAGACTACTTACTACAAGCAAGGCCTTAGCTATGGCTTACTAGACTACTACAAGCAAGGCCTTAGCTGTGGCTTACTAGACAACTACAAACAAGGCCTTAGCTGTGGCTTACTAGACAACTACAAACAAGGCCTTAGCTGTGGCTTACTAGACTACTACAAGCAAGGCCTTAGCTGTGGCTTACTAGACTACTACAAGCAAGGCCTTAGCTGTGGCTTACTAGACTACTACAAGCAAGGCCTTAGCTGTGGCTTACTAGACTACTACAAGCAAGGCCTTAGCTGTGGCTTACTAGACTACTACAAACATGTCCTTAGCTGTGGCTTACTAGACAACTACAAACATGTCCTTAGCTGTGGCTTACTAGACTACTACAAGCAAGG
The DNA here is from genome assembly GCA_028752905.1 of Cladorhizidae sp. MBARI D1340-BT2. Classification (NCBI taxonomy): domain Eukaryota; kingdom Metazoa; phylum Porifera; class Demospongiae; order Poecilosclerida; family Cladorhizidae; species Cladorhizidae sp. MBARI D1340-BT2. The sequence goes on along the minus strand of JAQNBH010000018.1, from coordinate 7,248,715 downwards.
CCTTAGCTGTGGCTTACTAGACTACTACAAGCAAGGCCTTAGCTGTGGCTTACTAGACAACTACAAACAAGGCCTTAGCTGTGGCTTACTAGACTACTACAAGCAAGGCCTTAGCTGCGGCTTACTAGACTACTACAAGCAAGGCCTTAGCTGTGGCTTACTAGACAACTACAAGCAAGGCCTTAGCTGTGGCTTGCTAGACTACTACAAGCAAGGCCTTAGCTGTGGCTTGCTAGACAACTACAAACAAGGCCTTAGCTGTGGCTTACTAGACAAACTAAACAAGGCCTTAGCTGTGGCTTACTAGACAACTACAAGCAAGGCCTTAGCTGTGGCTTACTAGACTACTACAAGCAAGGCCTTAGCTATGGCTTACTAGACTACTACAAACAAGGCCTTAGCTGTGGCTTACTAGACTACTACAAGCAAGGCCTTAGCTGTGGCTTACTAGACTACTACAAGCAAACAAGGCCTTAGCTGTGGCTTACTAGACAACTACAAGCAAGGCCTTAGCTGTGGCTTACTAGACTACTACAAGCAAGGCCTTAGCTGTGGCTTACTAGACTACTACAAGCAAGGCCTTAGCTGTGGCTTACTAGACTAATACAAGCAAGGAGCAAGGCCACTACTACAAGCAAGGCCTTAGCTATGGCTTACTAGACTACTACAAGCAAGGCCTTAGCTGTGGCTTACTAGACGACTACAAGCAAGGCCTTAGCTGTGGCTTACTAGACTACTACAAGCAAGGCCTTAGCTATGGCTTACTAGACAACTACAAGCAAGGCCTTAGCTGTGGCTTACTAGACTACTACAAGCAAGGCCTTAGCTGTGGCTTACTAGACTACTACAAGCAAGGCCTTAGCTGTGGCTTACTAGACAACTACAAACAAGGCCTTAGCTGTGGCTTACTAGACAACTACAAAACAAGGCCTTAGCTGTGGCTTACTAGACTACTACAAACAAGGCCTTAGCTGTGGCTTGCTAGACAACTACAAGCAAGGCCTTAGCTGTGGCTTACTAGACAACTACAAGCAAGGCCTTAGCTGTGGCTTACTAGACTACTACAAGCAAGGCCTTAGCTGCGGCTTACTAGACTACTACAAGCAAGGCCTTGGCTATGGCTTACTAGACTACTACAAGCAAGGCCTTAGCTGTGGCTTACTAGACTACTACAAGCAAGGCCTTAGCTGTGGCTTACTAGACAACTACAAACAAGGCCTTAGCTGTGGCTTAAGGCATGTCCGCACTGGGACCACTATTGACCTAGATCGGATCTGGATAAGTGGGATCTAGATCTGATCTGGATAAATCCTGTCCGCACTGCAAAAATGAACAACCACAATTAAAAGCATTTTACACCTCCAAGCAGCTGCGTGTCACATGACATGACAGCTGGTATCGCTCACATGACTGCTGCTAGTGTACTTGTACTTCAAGATGGATATGTCCTGGCTCTGTGTGTTCTATCTATATTATATAGCCACTATTGCTAAACAACATCAGAAGAATAGGTGCCAGAGAAGGGCAATAATGCTGAAACAAAGGAGGAGAAGAAGGATGAGGAGGATCATTCAAGCCAGGAATGCCAGGTAAGGAGAATAGCTAATGATAGTAATAATGTCTGCCAGCCAGCAGTGTGCAGCAACAATACAACCTTAAAACATACAGAATGAGAAGCAGAATGCGACTGGCCTGTCTTCTGTTGTGTAGCAGGAAAAGTATCAGCAGCCGAAGAATGTGGAGCAAGCCAAGGAATCAGGAGTGGTGGGAAAATGTGATAGGTGGAGTGTATGGTACAAGTTGGTGGCGTGAGAACTTGAGGATGACCAGAGAAACATTCCTGATCCTGTGTGATAAGCTGAGGCCGTACCTTGAAAGGCAGAGTACACAGTTCAGGGAACCTGTTAGTGTGGAGGCTAGGCTTGCTGTGACCATTTGGCGCCTCGGAACAAATGTAGAGTTCAGGACTATAGCAGCATTGTTTGGGCTTGGACGCTCTACAGTAGGGGAGATAGTTCTGGATACATGCGATGTAATAGCCGGTCAGTTGATGCCACATTATGTTAGAATCCCTCAAGGAGACAACCTGAGAGAGGTGGTCGATGGCTTTGAGCATCGCTGGGGGTTTCCTCAAACAGTTGGAGCAATTGATGGATCGCACATCCCCATTATAAAGCCACAAGAAAGTGCGTCAGACTACTATAACAGGAAAGGGTATTATTCGGTCCTGATACAGGCAGTAGTGGATTATCGTGGTGTTTTTATAGATGTCAACATCGGCTGGCCTGGAAAGGTATGGATACAAATAAAGTAATTCCATTTCTTTTGTGTGCTTTTTGTCAAATCTACACACCTGTGCTTCCCTCACTATTTGCAGGTACATGATGCACGTGTATTTGCTAATTCGGCATTTTATCGCAATGCATGCAATGGGTCGTTGTTTCCCAACTGGACAAAACTATTCAATGGCGTTGAAGTGCCACTTGTGGTTCTGGGTGATCCAGCATATCCACTTCTACCATGGCTGATGAAACCGTACTTGGAGACATCCAGCAGTAAACCAGAAGAACTGTACTTTAATTATAGGCAAAGCAGGGCAAGGATGGTGGTGGAGAATGCTTTTGGTCGGTTAAAGGGCCGGTGGCGATGTCTACTGAAGAGAATGGACTCGAACTTGGCAAATGTACCAAGCATTGTTAGTGCATGCATAGTATTGCACAACGTGTGTGAGATCTATGGTGATCATTTCCAAGATAACTGGCTCAATCGGGAAGGCAGTGCAAGTGCGAGTATATCAACCTCAGCAGTAAGCAGTAACACCGCTACAGCCATTAGAGATGCCATCAGAGACAAAATATACTAACAATTATTATTAGCAGATCAGAATGGTTTATCATAGTATATAAATTAATTGAAAAAAACAAACAAATAATAATAAGCTATGGTGAAGGTGAATAGTGGTGAGTGAAGTTAGGAGATGAAAAAGTTGGGGTAGGTGGTTGAGATGGGAAAGGTGAAAGGGGAAAAGGTGGGCGGGTGGGAAGAGAAGTGTGGAAAGTGTTAGGAGGGTACGTGGATGGGGGAGGATAATAGTTCATTATTGTAGTAAACATGGACATCATGCGTTCCTCATGTCGATCTTCCCTTTCCCTTCTCTTCGCCTCGAGTGCTAGCTCCCTTGCTTGCAGCTCGGCTTCCCTCTCAGCTGCACGCTCCTCCCTCTCAGCTGCACGCTCCTCTGCCTTTTCAAAAATAAGGGCAAGCTCCCTCAGCCCACTGTCCTCATGCCTGCGTTTATGTCCTACACCGGTTGAAAAGGAATAGTTAACACTGTATTGTACAAACTTCTAAACACAAACCTTTTTTTCGAGCTGTCACTGCCTCTCTTCTAGTACCTAATAAAAAAAAAGTAATCATTAATATTGTTTACAAAATAAAATAATAACTTGTTACTTCGCTGAGAAGAGGGAATACTTGACGCAGTGGCAGTGGCAGTGTCACTTGTTCCCTCCACATGTAGGCTTGGAGCAGAAATGGCTATATATCAGGTAATGCAAACAAAACGCAATTAAAAAGTTACTGTTAAAATTGAAATCATTACCTTCTGTGTGAGAGGAGTCCTCATCCTCATCCTCATTCTCTGCTTCAGGGGAGGGTCCACTCATATCTAACGATAAATAAACATCGAGTTTTCTACCAATATCTAATCACCAGACTTACCAATGTCAGCCACCACTTGTGATGCCCCTCCTGAGTGCTCCTGCTGACTGCTCTCCACCACAAGAGGGGGGCGAGAGGCAGCCCGACTGCCCAATATGAGATCGATTTCTTCATACATTGGGCATATAATGCGCCCTTTCCCCGACACCTTATTGCCATCCTTCACCTGACAGAGAGACAGTTTTATAACCACACTGATCAGTTCCATCGACCACAGATAGCTCGCTAGTATTGGCTAGTAGATAGTTTATAAAACAGCCAGCACAAGCTTATAGCTAAAATGATTACACCAGCCAGCTAAACCAAAAAGCTTATAGATAAACGGTCTACACCATCCAGTGAAACCAAAAAGCTTACCTTCCTATACCTCTGAGTGAGGTTCTTTATTTTTGTTTTGCATTGCTGCCACGTCCGCTCATGCCCCAGTTCTGCCAAGGCTTTGGCAATGCGTTCAAACACCGACCGGTTCCTGGCCACGCCATCTAGCTGAACCTGGACATCCTCATCCCCCCAGATTCCTACCAAAGCCTTCGTCTCCTCCCAAGTCCAACCAGCTGCCATAACTCTTTCGTATGACAGTAGCCACGTAGCCGCGTTTTTGTCACGTGAGAATGCCGCACCCACCATATATTTCACTCGGATAGGACCTTATAGCGATCGGATCTACCTACCCGGGGTGGACCAGCCGGATCGCGATCGGATCGTACCCGGAAAAATGTGAGTGCAGTGCGGACAGGATTTATATCGATCGGATGTAGATCGTTGGTATAGTGCGGACATGCCTTTACTAGACTACTACAAGCAAGGCCTTAGCTGTGGCTTGCTAGACAACTACAATCAAAGCCTTAGCTATGGCTTACTAGACTACTACAAGCAAGGCCTTAGCTGTGGCTTACTAGACAACTACAAGAAAGGCCTTAGCTGTGGCTTACTAGACAACTACAAGCAAGGCCTTAGCTGTGGCTTACTAGACAACTACAAACAAGGCCTTAGCTGTGGCTTACTAGACAACTACAAGCAAGGCCTTAGCTGTGGCTTACTAGACAACTACAAGCAAGGCCTTAGCTGTGGCTTACTAGACAACTACAAGAAAGGCCTTAGCTGTGGCTTGCTAGACTACTACAAGCAAGGCCTTAGCTGTGGCTTACTAGACAACTACAAACAAGGCCTTAGCTGTGGCTTACTAGACAACTACAAGCAAGGCCTTAGCTGTGGCTTACTAGACTACTACAAGCAAGGCCTTAGCTGTGGCTTACTAGACAACTACAAAAGCTGTGGCTTACTAGACTACTACAAACAAGGCCTTAGCTGTGGCTTACTAGACAACTACAAAACAAGGCCTTAGCTGTGGCTTACTAGACAACTACAAGCAAGGCCTTAGCTGTGGCTTACTAGACTACTACAAGCAAGGCCTTAGCTGTGGCTTACTAGACTACTACAAGCAAGGCCTTAGCTATGGCTTACTAGACAACTACAAACAAGGCCTTAGCTGTGGCTTACTAGACTACTACAAGCAAGGCCTTAGCTGTGGCTTGCTAGACTACTACAAGCAAGGCCTTAGCTGTGGCTTACTAGACTACTACAAGCAAGGCCTTAGCTGTGGCTTACTAGACTACTACAAGCAAGGCCTTAGCTGTGGCTTACTAGACAACTACAAACAAGGCCTTAGCTGTGGCTTACTAGACTACTACAAGCAAGGCCTTAGCTGTGGCTTACTAGACTACTACAAGCAAGGCCTTAGCTGTGGCTTACTAGACAAACTAAACAAGGCCTTAGCTGTGGCTTACTAGACTACTACAAGCAAGGCCTTAGCTGTGGCTTACTAGACTATTACAAGCAAGGCCTTAGCTGTGGCTTATAGACAACTACAAACTAGGCCTTAGCTGTGGCTTACTAGACAACTACAAACAAGGCCTTAGCTGTGGTAGAGAACCATCACTACGGAGCCAGTTTATTCTCTGGATGGTCATCGTAGTATCATCCTGAGAACAAATGTCCACCACAGGGCAGACGATTCTGACAACCAACAAGGTCAGACACGAGTGACGAGAGAACAAATACCATCGTCTACCACTAGAGAGTTCCGGATGACATCATCAGGCAACCCCAATGCCATGACAACACAAAAAAAATTAATAGGGGGGGAAAGGCCTTCACATTAGAAGGGATGGACCTGTCATAAGCAGGCAAATACTCCTAGCTGAGAAAGCTCACCTGTCACTAAAGCCTCCCGGTCCCCCTCCTTCAAGTTCCGGATACGCACAAACTCTTGCCGCAAATTTGCAGCAACATCCGTGTTGGCGTCCACGAACAGTCGCACCGGATGATTCAGACTCAGCTTCACCAACTCTTCGACCTAATGCACACATGACCGTCACATGACTGTCACATGGGATCACATGATAAAGTGACATCCTGGCTGATCGCGTCATCCAGACACACACCTGGTCAGTCATGGTGGCAGAGAAGAGCATTGTCTGTCTCTTCACTGGAGTCAGCTTGATGATTTCGTTCATCTGGTCTTCAAAGTGCTCATCCAGCATCCTAAGAAACCAGCAAGACACACTTCAAGAACAGACATGCTAAGATATATAAAACAGCAAGACCTCACACCACCTCAAGTCCACTTGGAAAAATGCCAAGAAATAACTCTCGGTATGTAGGTCTGACAAAGACAGGCCATCCAGTGTGGTGTTGGTCAGTGTGTGTCCCCATTGAGCTATTGTCAACCTACTTCAACCTGCCTCCACACAGTGTGGTGTTGGTCAGTGTGTGTCCCCATTGAGCTATTGTCAACCTACTTCAACCTGCCTCCACACAGTGTGGTGTTGGTCAGTGTGTGTCCCCATTGAGCTATTGTCAACCTACTTCAACCTGCCTCCACCCAGTGTGGTGTTGGCCCAGTGCGTGTCCCCATAGAGCTATTGTCAACCTACTTCAACCTACCTTAACCCAGTGTGTTGTTGGTCCAGTGTGTGTCCCCATAGAGCTATTGTCAACCTACTTCAACCTGCCTCCACCCAGTGTGGTGTTGGTCCAGTGTGTGTCCCCATAGAGCTATTGTCAACCTACTTCAACCTGCCTCCACACAGTGTGGTGTTGGCCCAGTGCGTGTCCCCATAGAGCTATTGTCAACCTACTTCAACCTACCTTAACCCAGTGTGTTGTTGGTCCAGTGTGTGTCCCCATAGAGCTATTGTCAACCTACTTCAACCTGCCTCCACCCAGTGTGTTGTTGGTCCAGTGTGTGTCTCCATAGAGCTATTGTCAACCTACTTCAACCCAGTGTGATGTTGGTCCAGTGTGTGTCCCCATAGAGCTATTGTCAACCTACTTCAACCTGCCTCCACCCAGTCTCGTGTTGGCCCAGTGTGTGTCCCCATAGTCAACCCACTTCAACCTGCCTCCACCCAGTGTGGTGTTGGCCCAGTGTGTGTCCCCATAGAGCTATTGTCAACCTACTTCAACCTGCCTCCACCCAGTCTCGTGTTGGCCCAGTGTGTGTCCCCATAGAGCTATTGTCAACCCACTTCAACCTGCCTCCACCCAGTGTGGTGTTGGCCCAGTGTGTGTCCCCATAGAGCTATTGTCAACCCACTTCAACCTGCCTCCACCCAGTGTGGTGTTGGCCCAGTGTGTGTCCCCATAGAGCTATTGTCAACCCACTTCAACCTGCCTCCACCCAGTGTTGTGTTAGTCCAGTGTGTGTCTCCATAGAGCTATTGTCAACCGACTTCAACCCAGTGTGATGTTGGTCCAGTGTTCCAGTGTGAGTCCCCATAAAGCTGTTGTCAATACTTTCGACTGGCCTTCATCAGGAATAATTACTCCCGATAAAGGCTAGAGCAGTCGAAACTTCGAGTAAATACAATTACAGGTTGATTACTGAGAAGGTTATCAAGTTGCTATAGAAGAGTAGTTGCGATATATCTTGATTCTGCCAGGCACGAGACATTTGCCTGCTGGTTTGATTGAATGAGGTTCACCTCATTGTGGCTTTGTGGTTTATCACAGTGTGTAATCTGGTAAGGTGCAATGTGCCCTCCTTATGCTACTTACCTGTCCGCTTCATCCAAGACGAGGATCTCCACAGTGGTGAGACTGAAGGAGGGAGCATTGTGGAGGTGGTCTACTAGCCTCCCAGGTGTAGCTATCACGATATCTGGGTTCTTACGCAGAGATGCCTCCTGGCTCTTACTGTCCAAACCACCTTAGACAAGACAGGGAGAGGAGGAAAAATACCCGGATACCAGACAGAGAGGAGAGGAGAGGAAGAGATACGAGAGGGCAGAGGAGAAAGGAAGAAGGTATATAAGAGGAGAAAGGGAAGAGAAAGAATAAGAGATAGGGAAGAATAAAGTGGTTAAATTTTGAGGATAGGTGTATGATTAGGAGTGCTCTAATAACACATGGACATGCACCTTCTAACAGCTATACTTGTGTGTGTGTACAGAGGCACATTCAACCCAAGCTGCTTGGGCTAAGCTTTTAACCCTGTCAGGTTTTAACCCTGTCAAGTTTTAACCCTGTCAAGTTTTAACCCTGTCAAGTTTTAATCTTGTCAAGTTTTATCACTGTCAAGTTTTAACCCTGTCAAGTTTTAATCTTGTCAAGTTTTAACCCTGTCAAGTTTTAACCGTCAAGTTTTAACCCTGTCAAGTTTTAACCCTGTCAAGTTTTAATCCTGTCAAGTTTTAACCCTGTCAAGTTTTAACCCTGTCAAGTTTTAACCCTGTCAAGTTTTAATCCTGTCAAGTTTTAACCCTGTCAGGTTTTAACCCTGTCGGGTTTTAATCCTGTCGGGTTTTAACCCTGTCAAGTTTTAACCCTGTCAAGTTTTAATCCTGTCAAGTTTTAACTCTATCAAGTTTTAATCCTGTCAAGTTTTAAGGGGCAGAAAATGTATATTTTTTCAAAAAAAAATTTAGGGGACAAAAGTGTTTATAATGTGTCTGCAGGTTGAGTTTCAAGTTTCAGAGCAAGTGAATCTATCAGAAGTTACAGCCACTTTTATACAGTGCAATATCATTTCATTTCAGGTTCAAAAGAGGTTCTTCACCAGTCTAACCCGTCTACAGTCAGGCGGTCGGCGATGATCGCCAACCCCAAACACACATTTTATATACCAAAATGCAGCCGATTTCACGTACAACCTTACCAGACATTTGTGCAATGAATTGACCATTGACCAATGGGGGGGGGGGGGGGGGGGGGGGGGGGGGTATTGCGCAACCAGAAAGGCAACCACTTTTTTTTTTAGTTATCACGTGTTTAAGCGTCAGTTACCAAGAATCGCTGGAAAGGATCATACTGGGGGAGACGAAGCACTAGAAGAAAAAGCCCCGCTAGCGGCTGTTGTTGGCCCTAGTACAGCACCCACATCAGGCAAGTTTAATTAATGTTTATCTCAGTATAAAAAGTTACTTGCTGTTTCCTTTGTTAGTGAGTATATCGGATCCTGAAGGTGGTTGTAGTGCCTTCTGTGAACCTTCACTTACCTTGCAATCAATTGAAAATGTCGGAGGAGAGGCCAGTTCCAGTGGTGACCCTGACCAGGAAGAAGTCGGCTCTCTTTGGATCGTTCAGCTTCTTCTGGGGTGTTGGCTGCTGGATCTACTGACTCTACCTCTTCGGACTAAAGGGGTGTTGTGGGAGAACTGGGTAAGGGTAATGACTTAGATAAGCTTAGAAAGGAGTAATAAGTGTATTCAATGTGGTAGCCAAGCTCCCTTACAACTGAAGGAAAATTATTCCCGTAGGGCGGGCATGTTGTGTCATATTTTTACTTATTCTGGTAACACTCAAGACATCACAAACCCTGTACCTGTAGAAGTCCATTCTTTGAACATCCAGTCAATACTGAATGCTCGCATTGCTGGAAATAGTCATTCTGGTCTGGATGGCATCACCGCAGTCATGGATATGTTGCCCCTCTTAGTTCCACCAGTTTTTTAGGGGGGGGAGGGGAATATACTAAGTCGAGAGGGAGTGTGCAAATACAGCAACAAAGAGTATTATGTTGGATGCCGCTCGTAGGTTACATGATTTTTATGGGGTGGGGCATGAAGGAATCATTGATGTTAGTGTTACTGTTTACGGCATGTGGCATAGACGGGGCCACAAATCAAATTATTGCTGTGATGTCTTAGGACACTGGAGAAGTTTTAGATTATTATCTTATGTCTAAGTTCTGTCAAGCTTGTGCGTGAATACCTGAAAATGAGACAGAGGCAAGTTACAAAGAATGGTTTGAGGGTCACAAGGTAAGTTATGAAGCCAATTTTGAAGGCTGTTCTGGTTCCATGGAAGTTGTAGGAATATTGGGGCATTCAGTGGATAGACAGAAGCTTTTAGTTACAGGGTCACAATGTAAGTTGTGAAGCCAATTTTGAAGGCTGTTCTGGTTCCATGGAAGTTGTAGGAACACAAAACCTTTTTGGCATTCAGTGTATAGACGGAAGCCTTTAGGTACGTACACACACATAAGTAGTGATGGGGATATAAATGGTTGTTGGATGTCAAGCCTTATGGTCCTAGTGTTGAAATAGAGAAGGTAGAATGTATAAATCACATTAGTAATCGCTTTTTAAAGCATTTTGAGACATGCTAAAATGCGCTGTTGATGACGATGGCAAGCGTGTAACTTTGGGTGGCACTAGGGAGATTAGTCCCCTGTCCATAATTAAAATGCAAACCTGTTATGGGGGAGCAATTACAAATAACGAGGACGGGATGATTCGCAATGTGAAAGTAATTTTTTTTAATCAACTGCAGAACATCCCCAACATGAGTATTGTCCTACAGGCATTTTGAGTTGAGCCTGCACTAAAGGTGAGGATCTTTTCACAAGTGTTTAGGCGGCTACACACAGAATCAAAATGAGAGTTTTGTTTCTGTAGTGTGGAGTAGAGTGGATAAGACAGAGCATATGAGTATGACAATTGTCAGGCTTGCCGTCAATTTAGGTGTGGTGAGCTTCAATGTTGGGAGGAAGGTTGGCTGTGGTAAGATTATGTCTGAAAGGTAGTCGAGCTAACATGTCCTTTGAGTGTTATATTTTGTTTATGTATGTTTTGTTTTGTATTGTCAAGCTTGCAGGGATTACTGGAGGATGAGTGAAGATGTGCGTGGAGGATGACGATGGATGCACCTGGGCATGGGAGCCCCTGCCAATTATGATGTGCTTATGTTTGCTAATTCAGGCAACATATCAAAACAAGTCTGATGCATCTTTAATATATATATATATAATAGTTGGACACTGGCTTTTGCTGAAAAGTAGAGGAAAGAGAAAGTGAATAGGTGGCTTCAACATTTTGTTTGCATGCACACATAATTCTAGTAATGAAGGGATGTATTCTAGTGATGCATGGGGTGTTTCTGGCAGCTGGAACATGGTTAGAAACTGCTTGGACTTGAAGGCTCGATATCTTGGAGGTGATTTTTCAAGAGGGGGTTCAAATGATAACTTCAATATTTTTTATCCTTTCATATTTCATAAAATGTTTTATATCATTTGAAAGTAAATTTTATATTCTACAACTTCACCGTGAGTTCTTGTTTGAGAGGATCATTAAAAAAAGATGTAAATGTAACTTGATGTCATAAAGTTATGTTCATAAAATCCAACAAAAAAACTATTTTTCAAGAACGTCAGTTTGTAGTACTCGTTATGATCGACTAATAACCTGAATAAGAGCCTCGCAAAGGTCGTTGCTGGAACGTGGTTTACTAAATGGCTTACGGTCCGCACTCAAAGAGTCTATAATAAAGAAGGAAAAAAGAAGGGCGAAACAAAATTACAAAAGAGAAATACCATTAGAAAGCACAGAGTGCAAACTATATTTTAATATATAAATCAGGACACTAGTGTGAATGCAAGAAAAGATATGGTCCTTTATATGAGGCCACGCGTATACGCAGACTTGATCCCCCCTTAAGGGGGGAAGAGGGCTGAAAACGCATATTTTTTCAAAATTTTTTTTTTGAGCCCAAAAGGGTTCACATGTCTGGAGTTTGAGTTTCAAGTTTCAGAGCAAGTGAATATATGCATCAAAAGATAGAGCCATTTTTATACAGTGCATTATTTTTCCATTTCATTTCACTTCACATCACATTCGAAGGAGGTTCTCTCTCAGTCTCACTGGCTACAGTCGGGGGGTTGGCGATGGTCGCCTACTCAAAATACAGTTTTTATATATCAAAATGTTGCCAATTTCATGGAGACCCTTACCAGTCGTTTGCGCAATGAATTGGCCAGGCAGGGGGGTAGTGCGCAAGCGCTAAGTCGAGCACGTTTTTTTTAGGTCACGTGTTTTTTTAGTCAGTTCGCCAGAATTACTTGAAAGTATCACACTGTTGAGTTATGGGGAAGAGAAAAGAGAAGTATTTTAAACAGAAAGGCCAAGGATTCAAGAAGAGTGAGGACAAGAAGAAGAAAGTCCTACAGGCGGCTGTTGTTGAGCCTGTTACAGGGCAAGTTTTAATGTTTATCTCCGTACTAAAAAGTTACTTGCTGTTTCCTTCCTCTGTTAGTTGGTCTCTCGGATCCTGAAGGTAAGGGTAGCGCTTTTGTCAACCTTCATTTACCTTGGCAATCAATTGAAAATGTCTGAAGAGAGGCCAGTTCCAGTTCCAGTGGTGACTATGACCGGGAAGAAGTTGGCTCTCATGGATCGTTCAGCTGCTTCTGCGGGTCTTGCTACTGGATCTACTGGCTCTACTTCTTTGGACTCGGGTGGTGTTGGAGAACTAGGTATGGGTAATCGTATAATAAACTTAGATAAGCTTAGAGGTCATAGAAAGGTGTAATAAGCAACAAAAAAACTTTTTTTCAAAATTTCAAGACGCGCAGTTTGTAGTGCTCACATTATGATTGACTAATAGACCGAATAAGAGCCTCGCAAAGGTCGTTACTGCAATGTGGTTTACTTAACGGCTTACGGTCCGCACTGGAAGAGCCTATTAATGAGCCAGGAAAAAATTATGGCGAAGCAAAATGACAAAAGAGACTTACCATTAGAAAGCACAGACTGCAAGCTGTAATTTGATATATAAATCGGGAAACTAGAGTGAATGCGAGCAAAGATATGGTACTTTATATGAGACTACGCGATACGCAGCCTTCTTTCCCCCTTAACCCTGCCAAGTTTTAATGCTGTCAAGATTTAACCCCGTCAAGTTTTAACCCTGTCAAGTTTTAAACCTGTTGAATTTTAACCGTCGAGTTTTAAACCTGTCAGGTTTGTAACCCCATTAGGTTCATAACCCCGTCAGGTTTTAACCCTGTCAGGTTTTAACCCTGTCAAGCTTTAACAGTCCAGTTATAACAGTTGAGTTTTAATCCTGTCAAGTTTTAACCCTGTCAGGTTTTAATCCTGTCAAGTTTAAACAGTCCAGTTATAACACTGTGGAGTTTTAACCCTGTCAAGAAACAGTCAAGTTTTAACAAAGTTTTAAGTAACCCATTTAAATCAACCCCACCCTGTTCCCCTTCCAGATGCAGTCACATGTACAATTCTGTGAGTTTGCATTGTCTATTCTTAAAACCTGTTATGAGGCAGAACTCCACGTCAAGATGTTTCGCCAGAGCCTTGCCCACAGAGAACACCTACACATGCATACATCACAGTCACATGAGCATCACATGACACATCACTAGCATATCCACGGGGATGGGCGCGTGGCTCACCTGGATGGCCAATTCTCTGGTCGGGGTGAGAACGAGGATTCTTGTGACCCTGTTCCGAGACTGACCAAAGAGAAGCCGCTCCAAGATAGGCAGGAAGAATGCAGCCGTCTTACCTGCACAAGAAGTACGACATCTTTGTTAACCACTACCCATGGCTAAATAGAGACACATGCTGTATATATAATATATCCATACTTGTTGTACTACCCATGACTAAATAGAGATACATGTAGTATATATAATATATCCATACTTGTTGTACTACCCATGACTAAATACAGACACATGCTGTATATATAATATATCCATACTTGTTGTACTGCCCAAGGCTAAATAGAGATACATGTAGTATATATAATATATCCATACTTGTTGTACTACCCATGACTAAATAGAGATACATGCTGTATATATAATATATCCATACTTGTTGAACTACCCATGACTAAATAGAGATACATGCTGTATATATAATATATCCATACTTGTTGTACTACCCATGACTAAATAGAGACACATGATGTATATATAATATATCCATACTTGTTATACTACCCATGACTAAATAGAGATACATGCTGTATATATAATATATCCATACTTGTTGTACTACCCATGACTAAATAGAGATACATGTAGTATATATAATATATCCATACTTGTTGTACTACCCATGACTAAATACAGACACATGCTGTATATATAATATATCCATACTTGTTGTACTGCCCAAGGCTAAATAGAGATACATGTAGTATATATAATATATCCATACTTGTTGTACTACCCATGGCTAAATAGAGATACATGCTGTATATATAATATATCCATACTTGTTGTACTACCCATGACTAAATAGAGATACATGCTGTATATATAATATATCCATACTTGTTGAACTACCCATGACTAAATAGAGACACATGTCATATATATAATATATCCATACTTGTTATACTACCCATGACTAAATAGAGATACATGCTGTATATATAATATATCCATACTTGTTGAACTACCCATGACTAAATAGAGACACATGTCATATATATAATATATCCATACTTGTTGTACTACCCATGACTAAATAGAGACACATGTTGTATATATAATATATCCATACTTGTTGTGCTACCCATGACTAAATAGAGATACATGCTGTATATATAATATATCCATACTTGTTGTACTACCCATGACTAAATAGAGACACATGTTGTATATATAATATATCCATACTTGTTGTACTACCCATGACTAAATAGAGATACATGCTGTATATATAATATATCCATACTTGTTGTACTACCCATGACTAAATAGAGACACATGTCATATATATAATATATCCATACTTGTTGTACTACCCATGACTAAATAGAGATACATGCTGTATATATAATATATCCATACTTGTTGTACTGCCCATGACTAAATAGAGATACATGCTGTATATATAATATGTTGTACTACCCATGGCTAAATAGAGACACATGTATATATATATAATATCCATACTTGTTGTACTACCCATGACTAAATAGAGATACATGTAGTATATATAATATATCCATACTTGTTGTACTACCCATCGCTAAATAGAGATACATGCTGTATATATAATATATCCATACTTGTTGTACTACCCATCGCTAAATAGAGATACATGCTGTATATATAATATATCCATACCTGTTGTACTACCCATGACTAAATAGAGATACATGTAGTATATATATAATATATCCATACTTGTTGAACTACCCATGACTAAATAGAGATACATGCTGTATATATAATATATCCATACCTGTTGTACTACCCATGACTAAATAGAGATACTGTAGTATATATATAATATATCCATACTTGTTGTACTACCCATGACTAAATAGAGACACATGTCATATATATAATATATCCATACTTGTTGTACTATGTACTACCCATGACTAAATAGAGATACATGTAGTATATATAATATATCCATACTTGTTGTACTACCCATGACTAAATAGAGATACCTGCTGTATATATAATATATCCATACTTGTTGTGCTACCCATGACTAAATAGAGATACATGCTGTATATATAATATATCCATACTTGTTGTACTACCCATGACTAAATAGAGATACATGCTGTATATATAATATATTTATATACTTGTTGCACTACCCATGACTAAATAGAGATACATGCTGTATATATAATATATCCATTCCTGTTGTACTACCCATGGCTAAATAGAGATACATGCTGTATATATAATATATCCATACTTGTTGTGCTACCCATGACTAAATAGAGACATATGTAGTATATCTATACTTGTACTCGTGCTATAGGCGTGGCATTAGATATTCTCCCCTAGTCCACCGTGGTTATTTTATACTCAACTTATGGCAATATCTCCCAAGACAGCACAAGCAGTCCAGCAGCTTATTGACAGCAATAAAGCTATGAAGACTGTCAGCGGAACTGGGAGTGACTTAAATGTGTGTGGTGATGGTATCAATCCGGACCAACCAACTGTTATACAAAGTATAGTAATTATTACGAGTATCGTATTCACTCGAATAGAAGTCACAACTTCTACCAATTCAGCCTAACTAGCCAGCGTAGGTTGTGATCATACAAGTACTGCGGGGATGACACTTGCGCAGAGAGGGGAAAGGGGCTAGGGGGGGGGGGGGGGGGGGGGGTGTGAGAAACCAGCCTTGCCTCTGATCAAATCAAAGGTCACGCTTTGGTTGAGTAGATCAGAGGCAAGAGGCAGGCTTCTTTCTCTTCAGACTGCTCCACTTATGTTGCTGTGTAGTTGCGATATGGTAGTTACATGTAGGATGTTGCAAACACCCTCGACGCAGAGCTAGCTGCAGCCAGTCACCGAGTTCTTGGTCGCTATTTTTGTCAAGGAAGAGTTCGTTCAGTTCAATTTCTTCTCCATCTTCCTCCTCCAGGGAGGTGAATGCATCGCTGTCACACACAGCTGGTGAGTAGGTTCACCACCAACAGCTGGAAGAGCTAAGTTGCTACTCTATCATCCTTGACGCAGTGAGTCTCTATGTCTTCAGACCCGTCCACCTTCACAGATATTCCGCAAGAGCACAGGAGAATTCTTTGTCAACTTGGCAGCTTGAGATTTACCAACTGCTAGTACATTTCTAAGTACTGTACTCAACTAGGTATGCTACAATTGGAAGACTGGTATTTTTGAGTGCAACTTCTATTCGAGTGAATATGGTAGCAAACACACCCACCCTCACACACACACACACCACACTCACTCACACACACCACACTCACTCTCACACACCACACACACACACACGCGTCACCTGTGCCTGTGGCTGCACATGCACAGATATCTTTCCCCATTAAAGCAACAGGAACAGCTCTGGCTTGAATAGGCGTGGGGGTCACGTACCCCAGAGAGGACACCGCCTGAGGGAAGAGACATAAGGTCACACAAGGAATATATCAAATTCAATATTACTACTATATGTGAGCTGTTGAGCATAGCTGGAGCCCTAACAGAGTACACTGATCTGCACTGTATTGATGTCATCAAATTCTAATGCTTGGATTGTGATAAGGGAAATAACTAAGAATATATAATATATATATATATTCCTTATACATTCCAAACTTGTCCAAGGTTGAGGCTTGTGTGTTCTACAGACTCACCGTGACGATCATTTCCAATTTAGCATTTATTTAATTTTAATGCAATTCCACACCTCCTCAGCTCGAGTGTGTTGATCACTTGAGTAGCTATGTCAGAATGAAACTCCAGAGTCCTTTCTTGCCAGCCATTAAGCCTGTGCAGCCAGTATTCTCTCCCATCGCTTCGAATCTGCTTTGTTTTCTCAACCGTTCTATTCACTATGACGACACACACTGGAGCAACACCACACTGGGTTGAGGCAGGTTGAAGTAGGTTGACAATAGCTCTATGGAGACACACACTGGACCAACACCACACTGGGTGGATGCAGGTTGAAGTAGGCTGACAATAGCTCTATGGGGACACACACTGGACCAACACCACACTGGGTGGATGCAGGTTGAAGTAGGCTGACAATAGCTCTATGAGAACACACACCGGACCACACCCACACTGGGTGGAGGCAGGTACATAAGATGCCCACCTTTAGAATGGGACGAGATATGTTCATGTCCATGAAACTAACATCTGCTGTCTGAACAGGAGCTTCTTCAAAGTAAGAGTCTGTAATCTTGTGAGGTACTCTGACCTGGACAACACAACATATACAACCACCACACAATTAAGGTTGCATTAATAAACAGGGGGGCAGGGGTTATATCATATAACAAGGTTGTTATAAGAGAAGACTAGGGGTTAAAATCTCAAGACAGGTGACCATTACAGGGAAGGTGGTGCTGGAGTGGTGCTGGTGGTGAAGTGGTGCTGGTGGTGAAGTGGTGATGGTGGTGAAGTGGTGATGGTGGTGAAGTGGTGATGGTGGTGAAGTGGTGATGGTGGTGAAGTGGTGGTGAAGTTGTGGTGATGGTGGTGAAGTGGTACTGGTGCTGAAGTGGTGCTGGTGGTGAAGTGGTGCTGGTGGTGAAGGTGGTGAAGTGGTGCTGGTGGTGAAGTGGTGATGAAGTGGTGCTGGTGGTGAAGTGGTGCTGGTGGTGAACTGGTGCTGGAGCTGGTGGTGAAGTGGATAACGTGGGTATGATCTGAGCCTACTATTCTCATTATGGGACCAGTTGGAGTCCACTCAACTACACCCCAAAAATGAGGAGATCATCATCATCATCATCATCATCATCATCATCATCATCATCATCATCACATCGTCGTCGTCGTCGTCATCATCATCATCATCATCATCATCATCATTATTATTATAGTTATTTTATTATTATTGTTATTATTATTGCTGTTAAAACTGCTTATTGGGAGACCACACATGGCACAAGGTACACACAGTGAGCCATGCATACTCACCCTCACAAAATCTTCACGACATTCCTCCAAATTCTCGGGCTCTTCATCGCTCTCTTCCGCTTCCTCGTCGGAACTCGTGGATTCTTCACCTGACAAGCTCCCACCGTCCTCCTCCTTACCGCCCACCAACTTCTTCTGCTCAGCCTAAACCACGCATGAGACAGTATTAGTAGCCATGGCAACAACATCAGCGCAATGACCGACCTTCAGCCTCCTCATCTCCCTTGCTCGAGCTATCTTAGCTTCCAGGGTAGAGAATTGAAGCTTCTGTAATGAGCAAGAATCAAATTAAAATCGCAGGGTTTCATTTAGGGGGGGGCCACCTTTTTGACCCCCCCCCCCCCCCTTTGGAAATTGTATTATAAAAATTCATTAGAAACGTTGTCACATCTTTAACCATCATGCCCCCCCCTTAATATCCAGATTCCTCCAGTTGCCCCCCCCCCCCCTTGGACAATTTTCTAAATGAAACCCTGAATCGCTTCCGAAAGTAGAGCAAACATCCCAAATTAAATCTGCTACACATAATACATGTGTCGTATACCGATAGTTTAGTGCCAAGAGGTGGTACAAGAAAGATACCATTCACACATTCGTAATTGTTATCATTCAGACACACCCATTACATAGCATCGGCTTCGGTCTTCATTAGGGAAAATGAAGATAAATTACCAACTGTGCCAAGAAATCATCAGAGTTTTGTATAGAATTCCCTGCAGCTGTGGGAAAGTGCACATTGGTGTCAAGGAGATGGTTGCCATCGCAGAGCACGCGTGGAGCACCACCACCCAATCTTATGGGAAGAGAGCCAGCAAATGGAAGGAATCACTCATGAAGGACGCGCTGCACATCTCACATCTAAGGATATGCGCTTCAGTCGAGATGTAGGGCTTGGAGCCACCCGATTGCTGGGTCTCGCTCGACTAACAAGACTATGATGTGAAACCACACCCATCATTATCTGTTTGATACGCTACTTGCACTCTAGAAGTCATTGCCAGCGAGTACAATAATTATTATATTCACCCTGATGAAGACCGAAGTATTCGAAAGCTTAAAAGATAAATTTTCAACCCGCACTCTAACCCGCTACTCAAATTTTAGCGCCTATATGAAAGAAAAACCACAAATCCTATAGAGTAGTGCTTCCACTAGCCACACATGCCAATTTCAACATTCTAACACTTGCCACACCTGCAGCCAGTTCAGGCACTCAAAGATTTGAGGTACCGCACTTTAGCTTCAGGTAACTTTAGCATAATTATACCAATGCAACTTTTTTTTAGTACCAAACACGCAGAGATATCTCTACCTTTTGAGCTACATATCATGTGACGTGCAGAATAGAAGGAGCTCTAAAGTCGTAACCACAAAAAATATATATTAGTTTTTGGGGGGTTTAGTCCCCTTCTTAAAGCTAAAGATAACAATACAAAAGGTGAGTGCGTATTTTGCAGGTTGAAACAATACACTGCCAGGCCATACATGGACCTGTCTTAGCACTCAATGGTTGTCGCTTATGGCTAAGGGTGGCCCAGGGCTAATGGTAGGGTGAAGTACCCATAGGCATAGATAGTGAAAGGCAGAATCTTGTTGCACTGTCTCGCAAAAAAAAAATTCACCGTCAAAATTGGTCTCCTAGACCTTTTCAACTCTAACCCTGGACCTAGTCTCATTCTAGCACATAGCTTTGGCACTACCCTATCCATCAGGTGGCTACTGGTCATGGGTACCTAGTCCTGCTTTAACAGGTCCAGTGCCTAAACACGGCACCCTGACAGCTTAACATAGAAACATTATGATTCATTATCAGCTAATACTTGGCCAGGATGCAAAACATTCTTGCTGTCAATTTTTGGGGGCATTAAACTGACCTCTGATTCACAACAAACAAATTAACCAACAAGCTTTACACTAACCTGTCTTTAACTAACAAGCTCTACACTAACCTGTCTTTAACTTAACAAGCTCTACACTAACCTGTCTTTAACCAACAAGCTCTACACTAACCTGTCTTTAACCAACAAGCTCTACACGAACCTGTCTTTAACCAACAAGCTCTACACTAACCTGTCTTTAACTTAACAAGCTCTACACTAACCTGTCTTTAACCAACAAGCTCTACACTAACCTGTCTTTAACCTAACAAGCTCTACACTAACCTGTCTTTAACCAACAAGCTCTACACTAACCTGTCTTTAACCAACAAGATCTACACTAACCTGTCTTTAACCTAACAAACTCTACACTAACCTGTCTTTAACCTAACAAACTCTACACTAACCTGTCTTTAACCAACAAGCTCTACACTAACCTGTCTTTAACTTAACAAGCTCTACACTAACCTGTCTTTAACCAACAAGCTCTACACTAACCTGTCTTTAACCAACAAGCTCTACACGAACCTGTCTTTAACCAACAAGCTCTACACTAACCTGTCTTTAGCTTAACAAGCTCTACACTAACCTGTCTTTAACCAACAAGCTCTACACTAACCTGTCTTTAACCAACAAGCTCTACACTAACCTGTCTTTAACCAACAAGCTCTACACTAACCGGTCTTTAACCTAACAAACTCTACACTAACCTGTCTTTAACCAACAAGCTTTACACTAACCTGTCTTTAACCAACAAGCTCTACACTAACCTGTCTTTAACCAACAAGCTCTACACTAACCTGTCTTTAACCAACAAGCTCTACACTAACCTGTCTTTAACCAACAAGCTCTACACTAACCTGTCTTTAACCTAACAAACTCTACACTAACCTGTCTTTAACCAACAAGCTTTACACTAACCTGTCTTTAACCAACAAGCTCTACACTAACCTGTCTTTAACCAACAAGCTTTACACTAACCTGTCTTTAACCAACAAGCTCTACGCTAACCTGTATTTAACCAACAAGCTTTACATGAACCTGTCTTCAACCAACAAGCTTGACATGAACCTGTCTTTAACCAAGAAGCTTTCTAACCTGTCTTTAACCAATACAATAAGCTTTACACCAACATGTCTTTAACCTAACAAGCTCTCTTTAACCAACAAGCTTTACATGAACCCATCTTCAACAAACAAGCTTGACATGAACCTGTCTTTAACCGAGAAGCTTTCTAACCTGTCTTTAACCAACAAGCTTTACATGAACCTCTTTAACCAACCAGCTTTACATGAACCCATCTTTAACCAACAAGCTTTACATAAACCTATCTTTAACCAAGCAGCTTTACACAAACAGTCTTTAACCAACCAGCTTTACACGAACCTGTCTTTTAGACACCATTTCCAATACATCCTCATCCACACACCATCCCTTTCCTTTTTCATCAGCCACGTATGCATTTCCAACTGCAAACTCGAATCCATCCGAAAAGAAAGGCTTCTTGGATGACACCTTGTAAGAGGGGGGAAATAAGCATTTAAAAATATTTTAATGCTTATGTACTTTACTTCATCGTCGTCTGATTCAGATTCGTTCACATCTATTTCGTCGTCTTCTTCAATCGTTCTGATAAAACCTGAAGAAGTCGACATCATCAATCACGCACGCACTCAAAAACAAAACAAAAGCCACGTGGGTAGATTTGACTTCACCTTACCCAATAATGGTAAATTCGCGCACAAAATTCATTCCCGTCCCTCCCTGTACAATTAGTGCGCACAAAATGTCACGTTCCAAGTTCGCTGCAGCCTGCAGGAGCTGCTACCCCAATCAGTATTCCTGCTCATCCGACTCTAGTGGGGACAGGAATGGAAAGAGTCAGGTCTGTCAAACTCGCTTCCTGTTTTTGTGTTCACGCCAAGAAAATCGTGGAGTGTAAATTCCCGCTGGATTACACCAGAAAAGGGCTAATTCTTCTTCCCCGCAAAATAAATAGCAAAACAGTAAGAAATGGGGTCAAGAAGGATTCCCCGGGAAGTGCGACGGGAAGTGCGAGTAATGTGGCATGGCCTCCATGCAATATTCCTCGCACATTTATCGCTCTTGCCAAATTACTCCTCAGAAGATGATTCTGCCAGATGGGTACTCAGGTAGTAAGCTCTGTGGTGGGGTCAGTATACAGGGCTTCTCGTAACTAACTACAGTAATGCAGTTGTTCTGTTGTTCTGCCACCTGATGACGGGTACTCAGGTAGTAAGCTACACTGTGTCTGTAGTGGGGTCAGTATACAGGGCCTCATAACTTACTAATGCAGTTTTTTTTATTTATTTTTTATTTTTATTTTTTTATATTTTTTTTATTGCTTCTCAGAGTATCATAAATTTTGCAGAGGGAGATGTACAGTTGCATATGTGAGTGTGAGTACTGATAGTCAGCCAGGCCGGTGCACTGACTGCCTTGAACATGCGATGGTAAAAAAAATAATAACTTGTAGCTATGGATGGGGCAAGAATTTAAATAAGATTAAACAAAAAATCAAAAACTTATGGTATGGGGGGGGTGAGCAATAGGCACAAGGACACTGTAAATGATAGGTACATGGAGAAGAGGGGTCAAATGTGTTCAGGAAATGGTTCCACAACTTTTCTTTGACTTTCTCTCTGATGATGGCTGGGGATTTTCCACGTCAATCTGTGGGATGGTGTTCCATAGTCTTGGCAAACGGTTGAAGTAAGAGAAATGAGCTGTTGAAGATGTTGAACGTTTGTGGCACATTTTTGTGTATGTGGCTGACCTGGTTCCATTTGTTCTAAATGATATGTAGTCTCTGATGTCGAAATGTCTTGCAGGGGACTTCAGGTTCCTAACGCAGAAGACTATGTCGTTAAGTTCATACTCCCCATGAGTGGGAGAATCTTCAGTGCCATTAACCTTGACTTGTAATCCGATGTATAATCATTGAGTATATACTTCGTGGCTCTCCTCTGAATCTTTTCTAATTTATTAGTTATGTCCTTTATAAAGTGAGGTCTCCATACCTGTGAGCAGTATAGCAGCTAGGTAAGAATAAGTGTGATGTAGAGTAGCTTCTTTGCATGTACTGATTGCACAGAGTGGAAGGTACGCCGTAGGAGCCCAAGGGTTTTGTATGCCCTGGATGCCAGATAGTCTTAATGGGCGTTCCAAGTGAGATTAGAGGATGTGATGACACCAAGGTCCTTGTGTTCTTTCTTCACAGGTATCGGATGTTCATTGAGGATGTAAGTTGTATTCATAATATTATCCTTTGAGCTGAATCGCAGGTGTACACACTTTCCCACTTTGAAGGTCAGTTTTGACTTCCTGCTCCACCCCCCCATACTGTCTAGGCCATCTTGTAGTAGTAGGTGGTCTGATACACTCTTGATGTGTTTCACACACTTTGCATCGGCAGCGTATAATAGTAGTGGGAGGTAAGAGGTGGAAGGTCATTAATATAGACCAAAAACAGAAGAGGGCCCAAAATACTGCCCTGGGGGACCCCCGAGATCACAGGTAACAGTTCAGAGCGGCTACTCCCCAGACATACACATTGCTGTCTCCCAATCAGATATTCTTGAAACCGCAACCATAAATCACCACACACACCAATGCATTGAGCTTGTAGAGGAGTTCATTGTGGGGAACACTTGTCAAATGCCTTAGAGAAGTCTAGAAAGATTACATCAGATTGCAAGCATGAACTTACAGACTCGTGTATATTGCTGTAGAACACTAGGAGTTGCTGCAGGGTAGAACGTCCACTAAGGAATCCAAACTGTGCAGTGGACATTAATGGCTCCAAGAACTCTATGCATTTATTGTATATAATGCGTTCAAGGACTTTGGATGTTGAGCTGAGGAGGGATATTGGTCTGTAATTCTCAACTGATCCTCTATCACCTGTCTTGTGTATGGAGTTATTCTGCGTATGCGCCATTCTGCAGGAATTCTATGCTGTGTTAGGCTCTTTATGAAAAGGTGCCGTAGAGGCTCACAGAGAGGTAAAGCACATAGCTTTAAAACTTTCTGTCCAATCCCGTATAGTCCCATTGATCTGCCACCTGATGACGGGTAAGCTACACTGTATCTGTGGTGGGGTCAGTATACAGGGCGTCATAAATAACTAATGCAGTTGTTCTGTTCTACTTGCTTTTTATTGTCCATAATTTAAGAAAATCCAAAACTGATGGGCTATGTTTTTATCAGCCATAGCAGCAATTGGTAATGTAGATTTTAATTATCAGAAAAAGACCAATTGAATATCAATACAAAATACCCATAGGAATCACATATCTATAGTTAGCATGAGTTAGCTGTGTAGGATAGCTGTGTAGGAGAAAGAATGAGAAACACGATTATCAATTATTGCATACATGCAAGAAGTCTAAATTGGGGCCCTTGGTCACTCACTCGTAAGACCCTGGCTAAGTTTTAGAATCCTGCAAACAAGCTCTAGAAGCATCAAATACATAGTTAATTTGATAGTGGTGGGAAAGTGGCAATTATATATATACATGCTCTGTGTTATGTTCAGAGCTAGAGATGACCTGGAGTTGTCTAACAATGGTAGACTATTGGACGTGCTGTAATTCCCTCAGCTGTTCAATCAGTTCTCTCTCCAGTTCTCTCTCCAGTTCTCTCTCCATAATTATTAATCTTATCATTCACTATATTATATATTTTGTTACTCTCCTTACCTTTTGTTGCCCTTGCAAGCTCTGTGGGACTATATCCCAAGCAGGGTGGATGCCTTGCTGGTCCAGGACCCTCTGTTTCATCTGCTAGTTACATATTGTAATTTCATTTTCTACTTGAATTGTTTTTCTCTTCTCTCTCTAATAAGTGTGAATTATTTTTATATAGAAATACAGTTTTTACTGGAATAGTTTTATGGCATGTGATTGCACTTGTCATATATATTACTCACATTTCATTAAGTGTTGTGGTATATAGGAAAACCTACTCTAACAATATGAATTATTCATTTTTCCGAGACAAGCAACCATCTCTTGCCAAATAACTCAAATAACTCACAATGTATTTCACAATTCAAGAGATGTACTACACGATACATTTGTTGACAAACTGACTGAATATTTTACAAGCCTGCATCGCAATTCCATTCTTTATGTAAGTTTGCAATGGCTTGTGGAGGAATGTTAGCATATAATTGGTGGAACCATTCCTTACATGAACAGCACTGTGCAACTGTAAGAGCGTGGTTATGAGGCTGTTTACAATGCATATATATAAGTGGTATTCTTTCATCCAACTTTTTGCAGGTTGCAGTCCATTTGAGTCCTTTAGTAATTTCCGAAGGACCTTGTGTCGCATCTTGCTCAAATCAAAATATATGACTGATGGATTAATCCCACTGCATAAAGCTGTTGCAACTGCAATAGCAAATGACCCACAATCATTGCTTCCAGCCTGTTTCTGTATTTCCGGTGTCTCAATGTTGTAAGATAAGCTTCCACCATCCAGGCAAGGCCTTTCAGCGTATCCAATTCTGCATCAATGATAAGAACAGATATATTAAAGCAAGCATAAGGTATGGTACATGTGTTAAGGTGGAATATCAAATATCATTGTGCATAGTCCTCGGCTCCATTCACCCGACTTGAAGAAAACATTGTCTACAAATGCTTCCAATGTGATGAAGAAAGTGGAACACTCATAAGTTAATATGTGGATAATTTGTTGATTTTTAATGTTATTAGGTTAGTTACTAAATATTCCCACACTGTGCTGTAATATATATGTGATTGCCTTAACAGGCTCAGCAATATCAAGATCATCAAAAACACTTGAGATCAAAGAAGTCCCTCATATCGCATACTTTACGTGAAAATTAATTAATTTCAGCGTATAGGGAGAAGTTTACAAACTATCCTCCTCACTGTACTACTTGTAACTAAGTATCAGTTTCGATGTGTGCCCATTTCAAATCCCCTTTGCAGTAAGTGGGGTAAGGTCTCTACATGCGCTAATAAATGGTCACCGGGTAGCTAAGATTGGCGTAAAGAACGCCAGTTATATATATAGCAATATGGGAATTTTTATTGCGCTTGAAAAGATATTTGGATTCATTATATCTAGCGCTGTGATTTACTACCTCTTGAGTAATGGAAAGGAATGTACCACCTCGGTACTTCTTGTAGACGAAACAGGATTGGAAAGAGATCATTTCTCTCTGGTGGTTTTAGTTCTGTCAAGATCTGGTGGCAGAGATTATTAGGCAGACGTGGATTAAAGTACACAGAGAAAATGCACTAGGTGTTTTGGTCAAGTTTTCTATTGGAACTAAACGACTTTCCACTGTGGATTTTGAGAGATTGACTTCAGGGGAATCAATTTATGGTGATCTGTTGCTTCTCCCTGAAGTGCAAGATTTGAACTACGAGTTCACCTGAAAGGTTCTGAAGAGCTTTGTGGCACTAAGTAATGTTTACAACTTCACTTACTTTCTCAAATGTGATGGTGACACTTTCGTAGCCCTGGACACCATTTTGGGTGAATTGGCGAAGAGAGGATCAACAAAACAAAATAAGGGGGAACTATGTTAGAAAGGGCTCAAGTCATAAGGCATGGGAAAATAGCAGAAACGAATGGTTTTTGTGTGACACCTACCTTCCTTATGCTTCAGGTGGCTGCTACATTCGAGAGACATCATGACTTACAGTTTAATGCTGCCAGAGATAGTAGAAAGTGTGAAAGCTCTAACATTGCCATTCAATATCAGACGAAAAATTACATGATTACAAAAGTCATAGTTATTTGTTTAGACCACAAGATTATCTTCTTTTTTTCAACCTTCACTTGGTCATGCAAACAATAATATCTTGAAACTTTTGTCATGCTTGATCATTTTGTTTTGGCCATATCACTCTAATATTAGAGGTAAATTTGTATGACTATTAATATATATTAATATACTACTTTTATTAAGATAGTTACACCATTTTGTCCAGTCCAACTCTCCCCGTCCAATCCCTAGGCCATCACCAATTAGGGAATATGATTATATAACTAATTAAAATGTGCACTGTTCAGTTCTGTAACATCAACCCTTCCTTAAAAAGCAACTCATACCGAGTGACTGTTCTACTGCAACCTCTGGGATGGTTGGTTGGTGCAGATGGATCGAGTCATGAGATGATGTGTTCAGCTCCAGATGGTGGAAGTGGATCTGATGGAACAGACAATGCAGGTGATGAAGCATGTGATGGAGAGTTGGTCCTGCTAAGATGTCTTGCTCAAGTGGTTCCATCAGTAGCTGATCCAGCCAAAGCTGTTCCAATCCGTTTAGGAGGGTATCCAGTCCCTTTTAGTTAGCTCCCATACCAGAGTACATGTTCATGAAACCTTTGGGGTAAGGCTTCACTCTGTTCTGATGCAGTTTTACAATATCCTCACATTCTGTAAATAGTACTCCACCTTCTGCAGCTACACACAGTGGTTCTTCCTCTGTCGCACTGTGACTGACCTGAAAATTCACATATGAACATTTTATATCTGAGGTTAAATCATGCATAGTGTGATAGTTTGCTAGATCAACATCATAGGTATATAAATAAATGGAATTATGTATCTGCTTCACCTTTTAGATATCTGTCTCCCAGCAATGGCATTGGTATGGCTAGCTTGACTGCGTGGGAGGAATGAAATAAGGGTTTGCACATGCGCATTTGGATATAAAGGCGGCAAACGAGGGATTTGGCATGACACTGGCGTTAAGCATGGATGCAAGGAGTCAGTCAATGCGGTTGTTCTGGAGACTGAGGTCAGTAAATAAGGGTCTTAAATTAACTTCCTCTTTGACAGGGCAATGTGGATCTTCTTCACCTCATTCCAAAATGGATTTGTCCTGTGGCAATATGCATTCCAGAAATGCGCTAAGAAGGTCCATGTGCCCTCTCATCCAAAAGGCTGTAAAAGGAAAGCTTCCAAGAAGTTGGGGAAGAAGGTTTAAAGCAGGTTTAAAGTGGCTAGATGGGTCATTGATCATCCTCATATTGAAGTCGAAGACAAGCTCAGAAATATGCTCACAAGGTGCACTCCTCACCCACAGTCATGAGTGCATTGGAGAAGATGCTCCCTAAATCTGAGGAAAGAGGTCTATGGACATCATTCATGTCTGAGCTGCCCATTTCAGGCCATGGGATAATTGGATCCCCATCATGGTGGAGTATTCAGTGACATGCTGCAGCAGGTTTCAGCAGGCTTGATGATGAGTCCCAGAGCCCTTGCTCGCTTCACAAATATCTGATGAACTTCGCCACCAAATCAGCTTTAGAGATCACCCAGTGCTGCACCACTGTTCTTGATGTGTTCATGAAAGTGACTTGGTTGCTACATGTCCAATGATGGATCTCTCCATCTGAAATTCGTGAAGACAAATCCAGAATTGCCACCTCAGTCCAACCCTTTTGAAGCAACCCTTCCAGGAACTTTGATCCTAGTTGCATTGAAAGTGGCGACTCAAAAGGGCCATCTTTCCCTCTGAAAGGAGGTTAGTACTGATCTCAATGGCACAGAAAAATCTGTGAATATTGGTAAAATACCGAACAAACCGAACAAACTGTCAAACTGATCACGCTATCGGTATTACACCAAGATTAAGAGACAGCAACTATTGACTCGGTCTCCAGAAAAGATAGGTTAAGTTCATCAAATAGAGACCAAACTTCTCCAATTCCCCACTAGTCATCGATTGTTCCTTTAAGTATTTAAATACTTTGGTAGCCAAACTGTTCTCAGTGGTGTTTTGCCAGAGACTTGCACTGAGGGTCAATTTCCCGAAGCATTGGCTACCCCTTGAATTTTTTTTGTTGTAATGCCAACCACCACCTTCTTTGACAGGTAGTCCATGTTCCTCGAGGTAAGAAATAACCCGATACAGAGAAGCATCATGAGATGGAACGAACACTATGATTGTTCTTGACTCGTACATCTGGAGTGGGGCAGGAT
The DNA here is from genome assembly GCA_028752905.1 of Cladorhizidae sp. MBARI D1340-BT2. Lineage (NCBI taxonomy): Eukaryota > Metazoa > Porifera > Demospongiae > Poecilosclerida > Cladorhizidae > Cladorhizidae sp. MBARI D1340-BT2. Next base: position 7,219,450 of record JAQNBH010000018.1, on the reverse strand, counting down.
GTGGTCGTAAATAGCGCGCATCAACTCAAACTTGTACCTGAAAACCCATTCAGACTTCTTAGCTTTGTCACTGGTTAATTCAAAGTTATAATATATCAAGGAAGTAATCGAAGTCAAAACCTTGGAGGTGTTAAAGAATTCTCTTGTAATACCCAAGATATTATTCCTGCATATTCCCTGTTGTAACAAAAATCCTGCATACTCTCTGTTGCAACAAAAATCCTGCATACTCTCTGTTGCAACAAAATCCTGCATACTCTCGTTGCAACAAAAATCCTGCATACTTCCTGTTGCAACAAAAATCCTGCATTCTTCCTGTTGCAACAAAAATCCTGCATACTCGTTGTTGCAACAAAAATCCTGCATACTCGTTGTTGCAACAAAAATCCTGCATACTCCATTCCTAGGAGATGGGGGGAAAACTGGAAGGAGATGGGCAGGGAGAGAGAACAGTCTACAACACTTACTTCAAGTGAAGGTCATCAGAGTGGACTAACGTAGTTATGTATGAGCAAATAGGATGGGCTGAAGAGGTGGATGTTGTGAAGATTTAAAGAGGGAAAAGTCTCCAGGACCAAATGGGATACTCGACGAGATGGTATGTATTGGTGGATATGCTGAAGAAAAAAGTTATGCTTTGTTGGGTGTTGGGAAAGAAAGAGTTTGAAGTGGAATATTGATGGAAGGAGGTAGAAGTAGTAGAAACATGTAGACACCTAAGTCCTTGGAGTGTGTTTTATGGTAAGTGAAGAGGGATTGTGCACTCGGAAGAAATGAGGGTTAAAGCAGAAGGATGGATTGGAAAGGTAGCTTGGATGAGTCAATTAAAAGGAAGTGGACAGAGGTAGGATGGTGTGGGAGGTGTTGGCTAGGCTAAGCCTGTAACATGCTGCCGAAGTGTGGTGCACAGGACAGACTGCTTGTATGAAATTAGAGTCAGTCAACCGAGTGAGAAGAAATCTGTTAGAGGCTAGCAATAACAAGGGGCAGGGGTAATGGTGCTGGGGGACTTAGGGTGGAGAAAGGAGGGAGGAGAAGTTCCTGTAATAAAACTGGAGGAGGGCAGGTTAGTGAAGGTAGTCAGAAAAAAATTAAATGGATAGGGTAATGGGAAGAATATTTACTGTTGAGGAAAATGAGGTTGGATGGTGTGTCAATGGAAGGTGAAAGTAAAGCAGAAGATGCATGTGATTGAGAGGAGGGAGTAGGGAGTAAGAGCAGCTTGAGGAGGTATATACAAGTTAGCAAATGATGGAGCAGAGAGGTATACAAGGTCATTGCAGGGGTGTGAAAGAGTGAGGTTGATGTTCAGGTTGTAGACAAGGTCCTGTGGGACAAGTGGAGATGGAGGTTGTGTAGTGATGAGGTGTGTGAGGCGTGACAGTGGAAAAGTCGATGATATAGACCATCTCCTAAGCAGAATGTGATGAGGAATGAAAGTCGGTTGGAAAGAGCTGAGTGGAGCTTGAGAGGGCTGGAGAATGGTCTGAAGAGGGTGGGCACTGAGGGAAAACTGGTGTTGTTGGGGGGGGAGTGAGTAATCGAAAATGGGATTGATGCATGCCACCCCCCCCAACAGCCCAACCATAGTTCAACTCATTAACTTAATTAAACAGTCTTCAGAATAATGTTTTATTACAGCTTTAATACGGTTGTTATTATTTTGCACTGCACTGGGGGTGATGGTCCTCAAGGGACTCAGCATATAATTGCTTACCCTTGTTCACCTCATCTCTCCCATCGATTCAGCTTACAACAATCAACTTTTGCCCGTACCATCTCTCATCCTTTTCCATCATCACCTCAAATCATCATCTCCTCTCATGCTTCTATCAATCCATGTTGCACGATATGTGAAGACCTCCACATTCTTCTATTAATTTGCCACACCTATTCTCCAAACTTTTTCCAACCATCACGTTCAGCAGATACAGTATACAGACAACCAACGACTTCCTCAAGTCCAGCTGATGGGAAACAATATTTCTGGTGTGGAAGGCAACCTTCCCATGAGCGACAGAAGTGCCCAGCTAGAGATGTCACTTGTCAGAACTGCCCGACCACAGACACCCAAGACCATCCACCGACCACATGCATGCAAGACCATCCACCGACCACACGTACGCAAGACCACCACACACCCATCACCGGGAGGAACGACATCATGCAGGAACGACATGACCTCATGACGAAATTGTACCGGGAGATATCAGAATGAAAATGAAAGAACCTTTTCATTTGCTCTCTGGCAAGGCTGACGAACTGCTAAACTGTTGTAATTAGAGAGTAACCATAATGACTTTAGATTAGGTGTCAGGTAGATGATGAGAACAAATGCACACACACACGCACACCTATGTGACAGGTTGATGTACACCATGTTCGGTCGTATGGGAGCAGTTCAGGCTCATATAAAAGGGGCCTGGCTGCCCAAATCCTGGTCATTAGGATTTTAATTTTTCATGATTTAATCTTGATATTGCTGAGCAGGTTAAGACCATCACATATATATTACAACACAGTGTGGGACTATTTAGTAACTAACCTAATACAATCTATCCACAGCTTACATACTAACCATCCGAGGAGGCCAGCAAATGAGGCATGGGGAGAGACACGTCTTCAATCGCTACGTAGGTTGCTACGGAAACCAAAGAGCAATGACCCACGAGGTAATTTATCAAGCTTCATAACCTTGGCAGGTCCTGGACTCCTGGTCAGTTTTTGGGCGAAGTGGGCCTTCTCAGATCGTCATGCATTATGTAATGTTTTGTGGACTGTCAGTGTGGAACTGGCTTCCCATCGAGTATAGCTAGCATTCACTAACCCAAAAAGCTTCTGCTTCTGCTATTTTCTGGACTTGTCAGCATATTCTCTCCCTGGCCTGAATCCTTCATTTAAACTGTAAACCTATTAAGCCTTCCTCTGTCATCGCCTTTGCTACATAGCTCCAAATTGCCATCTCCAAATTTTCAGCCATAGGACTGTTCTGCCAACATTTACATTCCATCAGCACGCTAAAAAGAGTGTCCACAAGATTCCTACATTCCTCAGCCCAGAACAGAGTAAAGGGTCGTCTAAGGGTATAGTTGAACTTTTGAACTTACAAAATTTGAATATAAATGCGGCCTGCGGGAAAAGCGAGACGAGGATAAAGCAGTTCGTCTAGTTCTGTTTCTGTTCTTCAATTCCGTTATGAATTCTAAAAGAGAAATGGGTAAACTGCAGGAAGATAATAAACTTATCACCAGGAGACTCTCTGAAGTGGAGGTTGACCTAGAAAGAAAGGAAGACCTTCTTCGAGCTGCCAATCAGAGGTAGGCTTGGTGTTATGTAAATTCACCACACCACAATTACGCATACACTCGACGTGGTTTCCAAGAACTGTCTAAACGGCCTTTAAGTCTCAAGTTGGTGTTTACTATTATGAGCTATTTTTGAACTGTCAACATCTAGGCATGCATTGTGTTGACAATGGTAGTACATAATATAATGGCATGTTTTTGTTTGCATTTCTTTATTATTTATGTACATTTTATGTACATTTTTATTTGTTGTTCGTTTATTTATTATATTTAATTTAATTTATTTGTTTAATTTTTATTTTATTTTTTTAATTCTTTATATATATATTTTTTATATTTTTTTTAAATACATCCGGTGCACATGCTAGGCGTGTGTACTGGCGCACGTGGTGGATAGCTAGCTACCGGTATATAACAAGCTCACGTGAGCCTTAGCGTCTCATTATTCCTGTTGAAGACTAGAGCATCTAGTTGAAACGCCGAGTGAATATAAATTGAAGTTGATTATGGAGAATATGGAGAAGGTGATTTTAATGATTTGTTTACTTTTTTTACTTTTTTTATTTATTAATTAAGGGAAGGTTCAGAATATGAAATAATAGATACACATCATGGAAATGCATTGACAAGATTTATGAACCAAAATGTAAAATGTGTCATGAACACACCAAAAGTTTCCTCCTGTGGCAGTTACCCATGGACAAATAATAATACTGTTGCTGTAATACTGTTGCTGGTATGAACTTTTACTATATAACACATTTACAATACATCTAGAGATAATGCTACCTGGGAGTTTTACATTTATTAGAGTCTGGCTCAAAGATCTATGTAAAGCCTAGATGAAGAAGCATTAACCTGCATCAGCCATGTTCAAGACAGGACCACCCAGCTCACTCATGCACTGAGACCCTATTGTATCCCAGAGAAAACTTTTATCACAGGCCCTGCAACTAAATTCATATGGATAGGTGATGGGTATGTGGTAGAAACACTGAAAATGTGATATGTAACGAGATTATATGCCTCACCAGTTTGGATGTGTGCCTCACTAGTTTGGATGTGTGCCTCACTAGTTTGGATGTGTGCCTCACCAGTTTGGATGTGTGCCTCACCAGTTTGGATGTGTGCCTCACCAGTTTGGATGTGTGCCTCACCAGTTTGGATGTGTGCCCACCAGTTTGGATGTGTGCCTCACCAATTTGGATGTGTGCCTCACCAGTTTGGATGTGTGCTTCACTAGTTTGGATGTGTGCCTCACCAGTTTGGATGTGTGCCTCACCAGTTTGGATGTGTGCCTCACCATTTTGGATGTGTGCCTCACCAGTTTGGATGTGTGCCTCACCAGTTTGGATGTGTGCCTCACCAGTTTGGATGTGTGCTTCACCAATTTGGATGTGTGGCTCACCAGTTTGGATGTGTGCCTCACCAGTTTGGATGTGTGCCTCGCTAGTTTGGATGTGTGCCTCACTGGTTTGGATGTGTGCCTCACCAGTTTGGATGTGTGCCTCACTAGTTTGGATGTGTGCCTCGCCAGTTTGGATGTGTGCCTCGCTAGTTTGGATGTGTGCCTCACTAGTTTGGATGTGTGCCTCACTAGTTTGGATGTGTGCCTCACCAGTTTGGATGTGTGCTCGTTTGGATGTGTGTCCACCAGTTTGGAATGTGTGCTTCACCAGTTTGGATGTGTGCCTCACCAGTTTGGATGCGTGTCTTACTAGTTTGGACGTGTGCCTCGCCAGTTTGGATGATGCCTCACCATTTTGAAAAATCATGACATCTGAGCTACAAAATGCTCTATTGCAAGGTTCATCTGCATATCTGGCCCCACATATCTGGCCCCACAAGCAGGAAAGAAAATGGTACGGCCTAAGAAGAAGTATCTGAATGCTTGATACTTTGTGCAATTTCTGACGTAGCAGCTTTTGTCAAGGTAAACTTGTAATAAAACAAGAGATGGAAGGAGAGAGATGGAAGGAGAACATGAAATATTGCCCGGTATGATTTCTTAAACTAAGATTCAGTGGGGCATCACTGACACTGATGCAAGTAATAACTAATTTAATGATTAACTGCCATTAGCACCTACTCATACATTGTCCACAAAAAATGAGTTGATCACGTTAAAAACCGAATTTTTACATACCCAGTAGACTTGTCATAAAAATCTCCTTCAGGTTTAGGGGGTGATTAAGCAAAATGTTAAAAATTGCTGACAGTTGCAAATGCTGTCATGAACAGTTTCTTTCTGCTGTTTCTGGAAGCCCTTCTTTAGAGGAGAGCTGCACGGACAATCGTTGTGAATTCCTTCTCTCTTGAGAAATGAGAAGCTCCTGGATGGAATTCTGTGCTGTAAGTTTTATTGTAGACATATAGCAATGTAGAGATGGATAGCTTTTGTTTTCTTACCTCATGGAGCTGATTCTTATCCAAACTGCAGCTTGATTCTAATGATAAAGTTATAGCTATGATTTATTATTATTATTTACACAAAAGGTCGGTGGTCAATGGGTTTAAGTGCTGTTTTGCGTAACATCATTTTAAAGCTCATCTTTGCGCCAAATTGGTTCATTTCAAATTTTGTCATAATATGTGGTACCAATTGCTAAGCCACTTCCTGATTGTAATGTCATTGTTCTATTCTCCAGGAAGTCAGAATTACTGATGGATTTGAGGCTGTACCAGCAGAAAGTGAAGGATCTGAAAGTTCAGCTGGAGAAATTGGAGACGACTGATCTGGAGGCTAGAAGCATGATTCACGAACACAGTTTGGCGTTGGAAGCTTCTGAGAACAGTCTGCATGATAAGACAGCTTCGTTCAAGTTGTCAATCAATTCCCTTCAGGTGGAGATAAAAACTCTCAAAACAAAGTAAGCAGAAAGTTAATGTCAGCCCACACCACCAATAGCAAGCTACCAATAAATTTACTTTATGAGGGTATATTGTTTACAGGTATTAACATGTCCTTGGACTCATGTTTAATAAGCTCTTGTGCCAGTCTTGCAATCTTTCAGAGCCCTAAGGGGGACCTAAACCATTTTTGTAGTCAAGTGTTTAAAAACGTGTGGTTATCACTTTATAGCTCCATAAATTCTGCAAACTTCATGGTATGGACTTGATATATAGCTCAAAAGATAGGTCTCTCTGTCTGCTATCTTTTGATAATAAAACATTTTTCATATCTACAACTACCGTATTTGCCGGAGTATAAGTCGCAGTAGCAGCTCCAAATCTTCTTCTCCAATTGAGGGGTGCGACTTATAATCCGAACATGCCGCTTTTCTTAAACAACTGGGCGGGGTCTCTAGTGGCGATAAAATGTCTGGGAAGCGAATGAGTTACACTGCTGGCTTTAAGCTCAAAGTAGTTGGGTATGCAGAGAAGTTCGGAAACAGAGCAGCGGAAAGAGAGTATAGAGTCAGTGAAAAATCGGTCAGGGACTGGAGAAAGAAGAAGAGTGTTTTGACAACGCTGCCGAGATGCGCTAAATCTGCTAGAGTTGGAGTCTCGGCTTACTGGCCAGAACTTGAAAGAAAACTGCAGGAGTGGGTGCTGGACAAGCGCTTGAATGGAATAGGCATTTCTGGGACCATGATTGATTAAAGGCGAAGTTGATGGCCAAAGACATGTCTCCAGAAGATGTTGAACATTTTACTGGCTCTACCTCTTGGCTATACAGATTCATGAAGAGAAAAGGACTTGTTAGAACAAAAATAGCACAGCGTCTACCTCAAGAATTTGAAGATAAAATCATAAGCTTCCAACGGATGATGATAACAATGAGGAAGGAGAACGGTTATGAAATGCAGCAGATTGGGAACATAGATGAAACACCCCTGAACTTTGATATGCCACTATCTCGTACAGTTAATGCAGTTGGTGAGAAATCTATCCTGATAAAAACGACAGGAAATGGAAAAAATCACTTTACAGTTACGTTGTCGTGTCTAGCTGATGGCACTAAGCTAAAGCCCATGATAATCTTCAAACGCAAGACGTTTCCCAAAGAAATGATTCCACCTGGTGTGCTAGTTCATGTTCAGGAGAAAGGCTGGATGTAAGAAAATGGGATGAAGATGTGGATTGAAAAAGTGTGGAATCAACGTCCAGGAGGTTATTCCAAAAAGAAAGCCTGTCTTGTCCTTGATATGTTCAAAACACACCTTATGGATTCCATCAAGAAGAAGCTACAGCAAGGAAACACAGATGTTGCCTTCATTCCTGGTGGATTAACAGGTCAGTTGCAACCACTTGATGTTTCCATCAACAAACCCTTCAAAGGGAAGGTGAGAACACTGTGGTCTGATTGGATGGCTGGTTCAACTGATCATGCGCTTACCAAAGGAGGCAGGCTAAGGAAACCCTCTATAACATTGTGGTGCCAGTGGGTCCTGAAGGCGTGGGAGGAAATTGATCCAGCTATCATCATCAGGGCCTTCAAGAAGTGCAGCATCTCGAATGCTATGGATGGATCGGAAGATGGTGTGCTTTATGAAGATGACAGCGATGATAGTGGTGATCCTTTTGCTGATATCGATCAAGATTCAGAGGACTGTGACGATATTACACAGAATGATATTGACACATAATCATAGAATTGACAAGATACACATGCACACTACTGTATACCATTTCTACATGATATAATTATTTCAGTTTCTACACGATATAATTATTTCAGTTTCTACATGTAGCTAACTAGGAGTAGTAATAGTCTTTTTCTTTTTCTTGTTTGCCATCACTTTCACCAGCCTTTTGATCATGGTTGGCTTTGCTCTGAAGGTGTACACGCAAGGAACCACTACACCTGTGTTGAGAACATCGCAAAACTTTCTTCTTCCTGTAATTTCACAGGTAATACGACCTCCATGCTGAAGAAAATAGAAGGGTACTCTCGAGAATTCACGTGGCAAATGTCCGACGACAGTACTACCAAGAGTAGTAGCAACCGCGTAAGAATCGTGGGTATTTTCCGCTTCAGATTTGACCAGCAGGAACTGTCCTATACGAGGTGTCCAAGTATTCTTATAGACATGGTGTCCTCGTACTGAACTTTCCAGTTGGTAGCTTTCTTCCTCTTCAACTCCTGCTCCAGCCATGCTCATTCGTCTCGTGGTAGTCGAAACTTTACCTATTGTCATTGCGCATGCGACCTATACTTCAACTATTATAGATTTTCAAAATGAGGCCAACTTTGGGGGGTGCGACTTATATTCCGGCAAATACGGTATACCAAAGTTATAAGAGCTAAAGCGGGGGTACCTAAAAAAAACTGATTGCCTGATTTTGCCACATAAATATCTCCAGATTGCTAAGTGCTAGAGAGTTGTAATTAGCACCAATGGCTAGAGGAAGCCCTACTCTAGGCAATGACCTTTTTGATTAGGCGTTAAAGCGTAAGTACGTGGTCAAGCACCCGGTAAAATGAATTTCGTTAAAATTCTTTTTCCACCCCTTACACCAGAAAGTACTCCTCTCCAAATCTTCTCCCACTTTTTCACAGATGAAGTTTGGGACCTGTTGGTGCTTGAGGCTAATTGCTTTGCTACCACTGTTTATGGAACTACTTCCCGAGCTCGCCCCTGGACTGATGTGACCATGAGGGAAATGAAAGCCTTTTTGGTGTGCTCATTTTTGTTTGTGCAGGCAAGCCCGCATAGGTCTTTATTGGACAACTAAGTTTCCCCTAGATGACCGTGGGGTGGCTGATGCAAGAGCATCAACCGTTTTCAGCAGTTGTTCAGGTGTTTGCATCTAGATGACAACTCTGCCCAGATTCCAGTTTGTCAGCCAGTGCATGACCACTTGTTCAAGGTCAGAAGGCTTCCAGATTTACAGATTTACTTATTCCCCATTTGAAATGGAATATAAGAGTTTCCATTGACAAGGCGATGATCCTGTTCAAGGGTGGCTTTCAAACAGTATATAAAAGCTGAGACAACAAGTGGGGCATCAAGGTGTCTGTCCTTGCTGATGCAACGAATGTCTGTGGGTGATGGTAGTAGTAGTAGTGTAGGTTTTTGTACTAAGTATTAGATCTTTTGTGTGGATTGGAAGGCAGTGGTTTACACTTGTACACTGATAACTAACCCACTCTCTATTTGCATCTTTACAACTGTGGCTCAATGCCTGTGGAATAGCCCATCCTAACAGGGTAGGGTTTCCCAATGAGTTGCTAACAAAGGCCACAACGGATAAAAGTCTTAAAACATATGTCAGTTCTTAAAACATATGATGTCAACTGACAGTAATCGTACTACTGTAGGAGTCAGTTATCCGAACTTCAGTTATCCGAACATGTCGGGTTAACCGAATGCTATGTGAGACCACACCTGCTGCAAAAAAATGGCAAGTGGTAAAATTATGCATGCGCATGCGCATAACAGATTTCCCGACGTGGAACCTTTCTAAAACTTTCTTTACACTCCATTTTGAAGCAGATATGCTGTACGAGTATGGCTACAGTTATTCCAAAGAGAAAAAAGATTGTACTTAGTATCAAAGACAAACTCAAGATATGTGATTTAGTGAAAAGTGAGAAAAATTTAGATTGTGTTGCGACTGAGTACAACGTAGGAAAGTTAACTGTTCATGATATCGTTAAGAACAGTAAGAAGCTGCAGGAAGTTCAGAACGGTGACTGTACAAAGAAGAGAAAGGTAGTCAGGAGAGCTGACTATGATGAGCTGGATAAAGCTGTGTTTCTATAGTTTGTCCAGCAGAGATACAAAAATAAAGTGTTTTTATTTATTTTGTTTAGCTTGCTTGAGCTTATTCTGATATAAACTGACTAAACAATAGTCTGTTATTTCTTGAAAGATTGTGTTTCTTATTTGTAGGAACTCCTGTTAGTGGTCTGCTATTGATGGCCAAGGCACGTCTGCTTTTTCCTCGAATCTACACAGATGAGAGAGATTCAAGGCTGGGACAGGTTAGCTCAAGCGCTTCAAGGATAGGCATGGTGCGTGGCTTGTCAGTACAAGGAGAGTCACTCTCATTCAGAAAATGCAGAGTGTGTTGGAGCCTTCAAGGATCTTTTGGCTATAACAATGGAGGAGAAAGGTTTGATATTTTCGCAGGTGTTTAACTGTGACGAGACAGGGCTCTACTGGAAGCTCATGCCAGACAAAACTCTTGTGTCAGCCAGGGAGAAGGAGGCCAAGGGCTTCAAAAAGCCGAAAGACCGAGTGACACTGATGGCATGTGCCAATGCTAATGGCACAATAAAACTCCCTCTAGTGTTTTTTCACAAATCCTTGAACCCACGCTGTTTCAAGAATTTGGACAAGAGGGAGCTCCCAGTAGAATATTATGCCCAGAAGAGTTCCTGGATGGACTTGGCCATATTCACTCAATAGTTTCATTACTACTTTGTGCCAAAATGCTGTATGAGATTAAAAGAACTTGGCCTTACCCCAAAAGCCTTGCTTTCCCTAGACAATGCCCCATCCCACCCTGATGTAAGCAACTTGTCTTCGGATGACGGTCAGATATCATGCCTGTACCTGCCACCCAACACAACCTCCTCATACAGCCCATGAATCGAGGTGTACTGCATGCATTGAAATGGCCGTACAAAAGATGCGCATCATGGATGAAGAGAGTGTAGGACAAATGAACCTGGCTGAATTTTCAAAAACAATCATGCACTTTGATTGTCTGCCAAGTATTGGGATGAAGTGGAGCCTGGGACAATATCTAAGAGCTGGAACAAGCTGCTCATATCAAACTCTGAGCAGGAGGAGGAGGTGGTGGAGACTCCAGAGATCAACACTCTCCTCGATAACTTGGCCATTCTACCTGCAGAAAGAATAGATTGGCTTTTAGCTGATGATAACAATGCTGGCTACCATGATTTGACAGAAGAGAAGATTGTGGCACTTGCTGTAGAGGGGGACAAAGGTGATGGAGATGATGAAGAGGAAGAAGAGGAGTGTCTTCCAGCTGTGTCCCATGCCCAGGCTTGCACTGCACTAGAGACAGTGCTAGCATAATTATGTCCAAGAGCAGCATGGAATTCCAATGAGCACAACGGTGAAGCCGAACAGTCTCTTGCTTGAAACTGCAACAAAACAAAAAAGATCTATAAATCAGAAACAAACAAAAGTTACAGGTTATGTACTTCGCTAAAGCTTCATACTCTAATACTTGTAATTAAGTTATTCACAATGTTATTAAGATGATGATCATAATAATTGTACATGTATTGTGGTAATTTGATGAACATTTTGTGCAAGTATAGGATAGCCTATTCAAAAGAGTGGGTTATGCGCCTATGTAACCTCCGAGTTTGCGGTTACACTGGCGCATAACCCGCGAGTGGAGTATAGGCTATCTTACTTATACTACATTGCGCATGCGCTAAACTAAATGCGGTTAAAAGTGTAGGTTATGCGCCTATGTAACCTATAGTTATTTACCAATCAAATTAGCCACAGATCATGTGATGTAGTATAACTTCAGTTATCCGAACATTTCAGTTATCCGAGCACCCTCCAATTTGCCTGTAATTTGAACTAAAAACAGAACTCATAATATGTCAAATCTATTTTTGGGTGAAGGATTATTAAAGAAATAGGCGGCATATTTGAGTGTTAAATAACCACCACAACAGAATCAGCAATGGTGTAAATATATATTTTTTATTATCCTGGAGCAAGCAAAATGCAGGGAAAAGTCAAAAAAAAATTAATAAAATTTTTGGACTTGCCGAAAGCTCACGATATTTGCAAGGTAATATGCTGTTTTTCAATCATTTTCCAAAAGACCCCGGAATCCATAATGAACCAACCTCCGGTCCCAACATGTTCGGATAACTGACTTCCTACTGTACATTTTTGTTATTATTATTACCATTTATTATAATTATCATTATTCACAGGTTATCTGAGAGTGAAGACAAACGTGACAGTTGCACGGCAGCTCTGCAGTCTTCCAAGGAACAGCTGAACACCCTCTGCCAAGAGAAATCTCGTGCCAACAAAGAAAGTCTGTCCAAGCTCTCTAACCTAACCCTGGCTCTGAAGCAGGAAAAGCAGAATTGTGCTGAGCTCACCGATCAGAACGAGGAATACAAACACAAGGTGTGGGAGCTAGCTAAGGAGTTGGAGGAGCTGAGGTGGGAAAGAGAGAAGAACACTGATAACAAATCCAAGAGATTTGTAAAGTTTTCCGAGTCGCCTGTGCGCCAAGGAGGAGGAAGCACTGTATTTTCATATCAGCACAGTTGTTCATCTGGCAATGGAGCCTGTGGCAGGGCCATACCAGAGGAGACTCATCTCGGAATGTTACAAATAGAGAACAAAAAGCTGAAGCAGGAGCTCGCTTGCTTACAGACAAACTTCCAGCTCACATCTCAGAAGTCTATGCAAATCCGGAGTGAGGCAAAAGATACTGAGACAAACTTGACTGAGCTTCAGGTCCAATTTCAGAGAATACTGGAAGAGAAAGAGGATATCTTGTTCAAGTACCAAGAGGCAAGTAGCGAACTCAGAGTCCAAACTAAGCCCAAGAGAGATAGTGAGAAACAGATGTACAAGCTGAGAGGGAGTGTCGAAGAGTTGCAAAAAGAGTTGGAGTATGCTCAAGGGCAGAGTCTCCAGTTTCAAGAGGAGTTGAAGGCAGAGCTTGAAAGGGTACAGAATGGCAAAGAATTGGTCAAGAGGCTAGAGGGTCAGGTCATATCACTGAAGAATGAGAAGGAGGCAATGAAACGTGACATTGCCAGTCTTCACGAGGAGCTAGGATTCTTGCAAGAAGAATTCCAACAGTCTAGTTTAGCCTGTGACGAAGAAAAAAAGAAGGCATCTATGGACGTAGGAACTCTGGAGTCCAAAGCATCTCGTCTGATAAGAGAGAAAGCAGACATGTTTGAAGAACTGGCACAGGCTAGTAAGCAGCTGAACCATGCCCACGATGAGATCCAGTTACTTGAAGATTATCGACAAAGATTAGAGTCTAGATTGCAGAAGAAAGAGAGAGAGATTGTGGCCTTGCATGCTCAGGAGAAACAGGCATCGAATTTTCCAGGTGAAATAGATGCATTGCAGGATGAAATATTTGTGCTGAATGAAGAGATGGAGGAGATGAGATCCAAGAATGAATCCCTAGAAAGTGCAAGGGCATCACTGGAAAACTGCATCTCAGACCTCAAGAAGGCCAACAAGAAGCTGAGCTGTGATCTTAGTCGAGAGACCAGGAAAGGAGAAGAGATGGCTCGTAAGATCAACACCGAACTAGAGGTAAATGAAGACAAGGTGCAAGCCCTGGAAAGCAATGTCCAAGAGAAGATCAAAGAGTGTCGAGTCCTCAATAAAAAACTGAAGGATGCTCAATCGGATCTGCAAGAGGTAAAATTGACAAAATCATCTCTTGAAGGAAACCTCTGTGTGATGAACCTCAAAGTGAGGGAACTGGAGGAAAAAGGACTCTTATTCATCTCGCAGCTAAAACAGGCCCAAGGAGAGAAGGAGATGGAAACAAGTATGTCCTCAAACCAGAACATACTGGAGCTCGAGTCACAGCTGGATGCAGCCAGTTATGCAGTGCTAGAGAGAGAATCAATTATCTCAGATATGAAATGTGCCCGTGAATTGATGGAAATGGAGAACTCCACTCTCTTGACTCAAGTAACCTCTCTCTCAGAAATGGTGTGCACCAGGAACTTGAAGTTGGAGTCGCACCAGTCGTTAATCTCCCAGCATGAGGTGGAAGTGCTGGATATTGTGGAAAAGATAACCGAACTGGAGAGAGAGCACAGTGGATGTACCAAGACCATAAGTCAGCTCATGGAGAGGAATGAAACCTTGAAGGTCACTTTGGAAGAAGGGCGAGCAGGGAGATGTGCCTTGGATAATCAAGTATCAACTCTAAAAGGAGAGGTGGAGAGACTTCGGACATCTGGTGCCATCCTACGAGATACAGAGACTGACCTGCAAGTTAAGTTGGAGGAATTAAGAACCACGAATGATTGCCTTGCATCCAAATACTCAGAACTGAAAGGTCAGGCATACATTCTTGAACAAGACTTCAAGTCTGAAGCTTTCTCCCTGAGGACAACTCAGGCGGAGCTGAAATATGCACAGAAGGTGCACGAGAATGAAAAGGTGGAGATGGAAGTAACGGTGGAGTCGCTCTTGTCCAAATTGGAAGATGCTGATCATCGACGCGAGGATCTCCAACAACAGAACAAGGAGCTGAAGTCGAGGATTTCTGATGTGCAGAAGAGGGCAGAGGAATGGAATGACTCGTGTTTTTCCCTGATGAAAGAGAGAGATGGAGTGGAAGAACAGTACAGACTGCTGAAGGAGACAGCTCTCTCTGTTCTGCACTCAGAGAGTATGGATATTGCTACTCCTAATGAAGATATAGAAAATCAGCCTCCTGGTGGTAGCACTGGTAAAGGGAAGGAAGCAGTGAATAAACCTGGTGCAAGGGAGGTCCTGCAGAACATTACCAGCAACTAGTCCAACCCAAACAGTTATATTCATCTTGTAATGAACCGATAAGCTCAATCAATGAGCACACTCAATCAATGAGCACACACAACAGAGGGGGGGAAAGTTATATCTATCATGTGGTTACTATTCCAGTTCAGACGTGATGTCAGTGGATAGGTTATTGCTGATGTGTATATATATATATATGTGGAGTGGGCAGGGCTTCAATTGCTGAAAATTATATTGATCTCATTTTATAACCTTGTGGATTAAGATAGTTAATGATTTTTTAGGTTGTGTGTCTGCTACTTAATTCAATGAAAACTTTCCAGTAAATGGAAGCTGCATGATCAGACAATATTTAACCTGTCCGAATGGAACAGTAGGTTATATGTTCATATTTTACTTAGCTGCCATTGATTTATAGCCTAGAGCTCTTAAAATCCTTTCAACTCCTTGTGGAGGGGAGGTATTTGATTGATATCCTATTTAATCAACATTTATGTTTATTAGTGCGATTGTCCCAAGTTATGTAGTCATAGTTCAGGTGTGTGTGTAGACCAGATAATGTTCCTGTTATTCGTTTTCTGCTCTTGCTCTAAGCTGTGCCGTCCTGTCTGTTTTTCCTTGTTCAGTTGTGGTAATGCTGGATCTTTCTCCGTTAGTCTGAAACCTTTTGTTCTTGTATATATATCGAGTGCGTACTTTAGTATATATAAGCATGGTGTAAAGAATAATACTGCTATATAGGTTTGGTTACTCTATTAAAAGCAATACTGTATTAAATAATAAAAAAATGGATTGACTTATCAAGAGAGTAAGGAAACAAGAATTCTTCTACCAATGTAGACTGCAAAAACTTGAACACCAATTATAGCATGTTTAAAAAAATAGATTAGGTGTTATATAGCTATAGCCACTAAAAAGTAAAAGATCCTACATCATGGTATATAGCTATACCTTTATCTTTTGACAAATCAATCCAATTTCTGTTTTTAAAATAAATTGTCGTTGATGGTAATGGTGGTTGAAGGGTTGCCACATTGAAATAGTTACCCTGCATCCAGTTAAAAACTCAGTAGGATACTAACTGCTGTGTGAAAAGTTGGGGAGAGTGGCATTACCCGAGTTCTATATAATTATATAGGTTGAGTATATTCCTGGTAGTTCCCTGTTCTGGGTCAAGAGTGGGTGGGTGGGTTGGTGGGAAAACTCGAAATCCATGGTTGGGGGGGGGGGGGGGGGGAATTCTCTTCTTCTCTTCGCCTGTCCCCCAGGATTGTGGCCTTGGTTTTAATGAGGGTGCAACTGCTTGATAGCCAACTATCCTGTTACATTTGTGGTTGGAGTTGGAGAGTGTTTGCTGTTATATATGTATACATGTATTGGGTTGTTTCTGATGGGTGAGAAGAGTGGAGTTCTAATATTTTGTTGGCATACATATAGATTCAGATATAGTTGCCGCAGAACTTCAGGGAACTCACAACATTAAGTCTTGTTGCCAAGAGGTGTTTTTTTCCTTCTGGATATGACAACGAGATGCACCAAGATATAGTTGTCATGGGGTGATGTCAGGCCCTCTGTCACCATTTGCGTGCTCAATTGTCTTTTGATCCAGCTTACAAGTACATTTGACTTTGGCTTTTGTTTATGAGGGAGACAAAGAAATGGCAGTTGGGAAACTAGCTAGGAGGAACAGTTGTTGGGAAACATAATCATGTGAAGGTGCAGCTGTTTGAACTGGGAGGAACAGTTGTTGGGAAACATAATCATGTGAAGGTGCAGCTGTTTGAACTGGGAGGAACAGTTGCTGGGAAACATTGGTCCTCGATCATGTGAAGGTGCAACTGTTTGAACTGGGAGGAACAGTTGCTGGGAAACATTGGTCCTCGATCATGTGATGGTGCAGCTGTTTGAACTGAGAGGAACAGTTGCTGGGAAACATAATCATGTGAAGGTGCAGCTGTTTGAACTGGGAGGAACCGTTGCTTGGAAACATTGGTCCTCGATCATGTGAAGGTGCAGTTGTTTGAACTGGGAGGAACAGTTGCTGGGAAACATAATCATGTGAAGGTGCAGCTGTTTGGACTGGGAGGAACATTTGCTGGGAAACATTGGTCCTCGATCATGTGAAGGTGCAACTGTTTGAACTGGGAGGAACAGTTGCTGGGAAACATTGGTCCTCGATCATGTGATGGTGCAGCTGTTTGAACTGGGAGGAACAGTTGCTGGGAAACATACTCATGTGAAGGTGCAGCTGTTTGAACTGGGAGGAACCGTTGCTTGGAAACATTGGTCCTCGATCATGTGAAGGTGCAGATGTTTGAACTGGGAGGAACAGTTGCTGGGAAACATAATCATGTGAAGGTGCAGCTGTTTGGACTGGGAGGAACAGTTGCTGGGAAACATTGGTCCTCGATCATGTGAAGGTGCAGCTGTCTGAACTGGGAGGAACAGTTGCTGGGAAACATTGGTCCTCGATCATGTGAAGGTGCAGCTCTCTGAACTGGGAGGAACAGTTGCTGGGAAACATTGGTCCTCGATCATGTGAAGGTGCAGCGTCTGAACTGGGAGGAACAGTTGCTGGGAAACATTGGTCCTCGATCATGTGAAGGTGCAGCTGTTTGAACTGGGAGGAACAGTTGCTGGGAAACATTGGTCCTCGATCATGTGAAGGTGCAGCTGTTTGAACTGGGAGGAACAGTTTCTGGGAAACATTGGTCCTCGATCATGTGAAGGTGCAGCTGTTTGAACTGGGAGGAACAGTTTCTGGGAAACATTGGTCCTCGATCATGTGAAGGTGCAGCTGTTTGGGATTCATTTTCCAGGAAAACTCTGCTGTTTGTTTAACGCAACATATATAGCCTATGTCCATTTTCTGTCCATTCCAGTATATATAAATATTATACCTTTGTGCTGAGTTTGAGCTTCCTAGCTTACAATAACAGTGATTGAGCATGAAGGACGCACAGACATCAGACAGACAGAAAGTATGCTACTACTTCCGATATTGGTTTGAGCCCTGTTTCAAAATGGCGTTGGCAACCCCCTCCCCCTCATCGCAGATTCTTGGCTGCCTAAATGGTGATTTCAGCTTATTAGCTCCAAAAAGAGTCCTAGTTTTCTGTGAATCCTTTGCCAACTGACAGTTGAGGGGGGGGGGGGGGGGGGGGGGGGGAGGAAATATAAGTGTCCTTGAAATTCATAACCAAGGATTAGCACTCTAATATTGGTTTGACCTCTATCTTAAATACTCAGCTAACACTCACTTTGGCAGTTACTTAGTGTCCTAAATCAGTGGTGCTTGCCACCAAACCTAAGCATGTTTTGATGAATGCAACAAGCACTCAAGAAAGCACTAGAATCACCTTCATTGGGGGTGGGGGAGGGGGGGGGGGGTGGGGAAGAAGTTTCCATCTGTACACCAAAGAATCAGTGCCTCGATTGAGATGTATGGCAGGAGCTCTGGGTCTCCACTCTCAAGAGTATGCATCTGAGTCATCATTATCTGTCTGATCTGCTGTGTGTGTACACTACAGCATTCAGTCACGTGCACTTTGGGTGAAATGCATTGCCAGCGAGTAGAAATGTGTTGCATTGTGTTTACTTGATCATCCACCTGATGAAGACCAAAGCATTTAGTTGAACATTAAAGTTGTAAATTTAATGAAGTCAATTAAAAATCATCATTCCCCACTTGTTATACCTTTAGGTTGGTTCTCCACCAATAAAAATATCACCACCAATACATATAAGACTTCCAGCCTCAGCTAGAAATAATTCCTAGAAATAGGACCTAAGTCATAATTCTCGTGTCGTCCTGAACTATTTTATTTCCAATAAATAATAGTGGAGTTAACCAAAATTAATAAGGAACCTAGAGGGTGTGGCTATTGGGCATGGTCAGTCAGCATCATGGGAGAGCAGGAACGCAGGCAGAGTGTGATCACCAGCTAGAGCACATGGTGGGAGAGTAAGCTGGTGGCCTCAGATCGCCACCTGCCAAGTGCAAAAGTGATCAAATTGTAACCTGTGCTTTCTTGTCCTATAACTTAGCACAAAAGGAGGCTACTAACCATCAAAGGGGAAGACAACAGAAGAGGAAACTACTGGGACAGAAATAGACTAAAGGATGGTGGCATCTAGAACGACATTTGCCATCAACAATGGCAAGATGCAGTAGAGAAGCCGCGAGCTGAAACCCCAGTGGGGTTAGTTAATAGCTACACACACAATTTCTCGCTCTGAGGGATGATGAGTAGCAAGGAATCCTCATAACTTGCAGCAATGCTAAGCAAACAGGGTATAGCACCGGGTAATAAGGGAATCCAGTGGGCATGAGCAGATCGACCTCCTGAAGAGGATAAAATGTGTTGTATTGGTGGAATGAGCAGACTATGTGTTGTTAGTTTCTCCTAAGGGCTAGGTGATGCTCCTTCCTAGTAGAGATCCTGAAGGGGTGGGCTTGGTACTGAGCACTGAGATCGATGGCATTGGCCCACTAGGCACGAAAGGTGCTGGGGAAAGCAACGTTAATGCTCGACAGCTCAAAACCAGCAAGCATGTATAGGAGATGGCCTAGACCCAGTGCTGGGATGGGTAGCAGAATGTATCAAGCAATGGAGTTTGTCGAAATGCATGAACTACTGCCGAAGCTGCTAACCTATTAGATGACATAGGAGACCAGCAAGGGCAAGGCAAGGGCAGGAAGAAGGTACAGGATATATGCACCTGGCTCCATTGTTTTGCCGTGTATGTCAGTGTGGCGGCATGAAATCACCTGGAGGCGGTCCCAGAGCTCATGGCTTATAATGTGTGCTGGTGTTATTCAAGCAAGCCAGGAGTATGAAGGCACAGTGTGGGCCATGCATACTGCCAAGCAGTAGCTACAGGACACAGAAAGTTGACAAAAGTGAATGACTTGCATTTGCTTCACGGGAAAAGCAAGGAGGTCCAATCTGTGCGAGATGTGCCTAAGTTCCACGCACAAGACAGCAGACTATTTGGTGGGGGCAGAGGAGGATCCACGTATGGCGAGAAGGGTCAAGGCAGTTGAGTCAGTGGTAGTGCCTTTACATCCTCCGCCTACTGTTGGGGAGCACTCCCATGATTGCGAGGCCACTGGAGACTTGCCGACTCTGCAATGAGAAACGCTGTCTGCAGGCGGTGTGGGGTGGGCATGCAGTTAGCTATAGACTTCCAATCATCAGCCAAGGCAGTCAGAGCTATCACCAGTACTGTATAGGCCCGATTCAGCTGGAACAGTTTCCCTCTTGGAGCACACCAGGAAGAAGACCAGACCTTACTGAGTAACCAACCCAAAACTAGCATTGAGAATGCTTCCTTGTTCACTTATAGTCGGAAATTGTACCATATATAATTAGGGGTGGGATTGGGCA
This sequence comes from Cladorhizidae sp. MBARI D1340-BT2, assembly GCA_028752905.1. Classification (NCBI taxonomy): domain Eukaryota; kingdom Metazoa; phylum Porifera; class Demospongiae; order Poecilosclerida; family Cladorhizidae; species Cladorhizidae sp. MBARI D1340-BT2. Next base: position 7,199,308 of record JAQNBH010000018.1, on the reverse strand, counting down.
GGGGCAGTAGCCTGGAAAAAGTTGGTAAAGGGAGAGGGTGGTTGTTATAGTGGGCTCAGAAAGGTGACAGGAGCCAAGGGAATGCAAAAGTCGGTAAAAGTGAAAGGGGGGGTTGCCAGGGGGGGTTGCCAGGTAGTTTCAGGAAGCCCAGGAAGGTACAGGTGCATGGGCAATGGTAGCAGGGTATTCTGGTAAAGGGTCAAGAAAATATGACAGTTGTCCTTCCGTACGGTGCACAAAGCATTAACACCCACATCATGATTACCATCAATATTGAATTTTCAATTGTGGGTTTGCACATATAAGCTAACTTTTCATTTTACCACGGTAACTGCTAACTTGATTAATATTCTAAGCCATGCCATCATTTTTTTTTGCTCATCTCCTGAATCCCTAGTTCAATATTTGGTAGAAGTGAAGGCACATATTTCTATGGCGAGAACAAACCTATTTACACACGTGTGTCTAATCTCTCAAATACCACACATTTTACCACAACCATCAAGTGCAAGTAGTGACTTTCATACACGTGAAATTGCAGTAGAAATATGCTAATACTTTAAATCTGAAAACAAGCACTGTAGATGTGACCGTTTCATTAATGTGATTTGAACACTTGAATATTAGATCTTCCAAGTCATTACCAGCTTTATACCCTAGTTTCTATATAACCCTTCTGAAGTAATTTTGAATGTTCTCTATGCTAACGCTATCAAGAGCAGGTACAACATGACAAAGCCCGATTATATTGTATGTACAATAAGCTCTGGTGTTCCTCTATTGTGCCAAACAACATTCGATTGGATTAGTATTTGGGGGGTGGCAAGCTTGACCATGACTATGAATTCTTCCTGATGAAACCCGAACGACTTGCTAATTCCTTCCGCTTATCATTGACCTTCATTTTTTAATGGTGTCGTCCTCTCTGCTGTAAAATTTCAATCATTCCTCTGGCTATAATTATGAACTCTCTCCCTTGTGGGCTTTTGCACTACTAAGTTTGTTGTAAAGATATGCTTTCCATTAAACACCGCGTCATGCATTAATAGCTGACATCCACCTTCTTTGACATTCATGTGGTTGACATTAAGTGAGTCTTCTGCAAATCCATGAGACAGCCACTTTGGTCAAAGAGTTAATAGCCATTTTCTTTAGGATTGCTATATACTTTGCCTCGGCAATTTTGACTGCACTCATCTGCTTCATAAATTTTTCACCAGTCTAATAGCCATTGCGAGCCTCACCATATTCAATCAGTGTTCCTGGACTTGCACAAATATCAGAGTCACTCTCATTCTTTGCATCATATTCAGTTTGAGTTAAACAAAGTTAGCCATCCCTTAATACAATGAGTCTGAGATCATGGACATATTATCAGGTTCTCAGGTTGACCTCAATGTTTAGACTCATCATTGGAAATAATTTAGGCAGCCAAGAATCTGCGATGAGGGGGAGGGGGTTGCCAACGCCATTTTGAAACAGGGCTCAAACCAATATCGGAAGTAGTAGCATACTTTCTGTCTGTCTGATGTCTGTGCGTCCTTCATGCTCAATCACTGTTATTGTAAGCTAGGAAGCTCAAACTCAGCACAAAGGTATAATATTTATATATACTGGAATGGACAGAAAATGGACATAGGCTATATATGTTGCGTTAAACAAACAGCAGAGTTTGGCTGCCTAAATGGTGATTTCAGCTTATTAGCTCCAAAAAGAGTCCTAGTTTTCTGTGAATCCTTTGCCAACTGACAGTTGAGGGGGGGGGGGGGGGGGGGGGGGGGGAGGAAATATAAGTGTCCTTGAAATTCATAACCAAGGATTAGCACTCTAATATTGGTTTGACCTCTATCTTAAATACTCAGCTAACACTCACTTTGGCAGTTACTTAGTGTCCTAAATCAGTGGTGCTTGCCACCAAACCTAAGCATGTTTTGATGAATGCAACAAGCACTCAAGAAAGCACTAGAATCACCTTCATTGGGGGTGGGGGAGGGGGGGGGGTGGGGAAGAAGTTTCCATCTGTACACCAAAGAATCAGTGCCTCGATTGAGATGTATGGCAGGAGCTCTGGGTCTCCACTCTCAAGAGTATGCATCTGAGTCATCATTATCTGTCTGATCTGCTGTGTGTGTACACTACAGCATTCAGTCACGTGCACTTTGGGTGAAATGCATTGCCAGCGAGTAGAAATGTGTTGCATTGTGTTTACTTGATCATCCACCTGATGAAGACCAAAGCATTTAGTTGAACATTAAAGTTGTAAATTTAATGAAGTCAATTAAAAATCATCATTCCCCACTTGTTATACCTTTAGGTTGGTTCTCCACCAATAAAAATATCACCACCAATACATATAAGACTTCCAGCCTCAGCTAGAAATAATTCCTAGAAATAGGACCTAAGTCATAATTCTCGTGTCGTCCTGAACTATTTTATTTCCAATAAATAATAGTGGAGTTAACCAAAATTAATAAGGAACCTAGAGGGTGTGGCTATTGGGCATGGTCAGTCAGCATCATGGGAGAGCAGGAACGCAGGCAGAGTGTGATCACCAGCTAGAGCACATGGTGGGAGAGTAAGCTGGTGGCCTCAGATCGCCACCTGCCAAGTGCAAAAGTGATCAAATTGTAACCTGTGCTTTCTTGTCCTATAACTTAGCACAAAAGGAGGCTACTAACCATCAAAGGGGAAGACAACAGAAGAGGAAACTACTGGGACAGAAATAGACTAAAGGATGGTGGCATCTAGAACGACATTTGCCATCAACAATGGCAAGATGCAGTAGAGAAGCCGCGAGCTGAAACCCCAGTGGGGTTAGTTAATAGCTACACACACAATTTCTCGCTCTGAGGGATGATGAGTAGCAAGGAATCCTCATAACTTGCAGCAATGCTAAGCAAACAGGGTATAGCACCGGGTAATAAGGGAATCCAGTGGGCATGAGCAGATCGACCTCCTGAAGAGGATAAAATGTGTTGTATTGGTGGAATGAGCAGACTATGTGTTGTTAGTTTCTCCTAAGGGCTAGGTGATGCTCCTTCCTAGTAGAGATCCTGAAGGGGTGGGCTTGGTACTGAGCACTGAGATCGATGGCATTGGCCCACTAGGCACGAAAGGTGCTGGGGAAAGCAACGTTAATGCTCGACAGCTCAAAACCAGCAAGCATGTATAGGAGATGGCCTAGACCCAGTGCTGGGATGGGTAGCAGAATGTATCAAGCAATGGAGTTTGTCGAAATGCATGAACTACTGCCGAAGCTGCTAACCTATTAGATGACATAGGAGACCAGCAAGGGCAAGGCAAGGGCAGGAAGAAGGTACAGGATATATGCACCTGGCTCCATTGTTTTGCCGTGTATGTCAGTGTGGCGGCATGAAATCACCTGGAGGCGGTCCCAGAGCTCATGGCTTATAATGTGTGCTGGTGTTATTCAAGCAAGCCAGGAGTATGAAGGCACAGTGTGGGCCATGCATACTGCCAAGCAGTAGCTACAGGACACAGAAAGTTGACAAAAGTGAATGACTTGCATTTGCTTCACGGGAAAAGCAAGGAGGTCCAATCTGTGCGAGATGTGCCTAAGTTCCACGCACAAGACAGCAGACTATTTGGTGGGGGCAGAGGAGGATCCACGTATGGCGAGAAGGGTCAAGGCAGTTGAGTCAGTGGTAGTGCCTTTACATCCTCCGCCTACTGTTGGGGAGCACTCCCATGATTGCGAGGCCACTGGAGACTTGCCGACTCTGCAATGAGAAACGCTGTCTGCAGGCGGTGTGGGGTGGGCATGCAGTTAGCTATAGACTTCCAATCATCAGCCAAGGCAGTCAGAGCTATCACCAGTACTGTATAGGCCCGATTCAGCTGGAACAGTTTCCCTCTTGGAGCACACCAGGAAGAAGACCAGACCTTACTGAGTAACCAACCCAAAACTAGCATTGAGAATGCTTCCTTGTTCACTTATAGTCGGAAATTGTACCATATATAATTAGGGGTGGGATTGGGCAGGGGCAGTAGCCTGGAAAAAGTTGGTAAAGGGAGAGGGTGGTTGTTATAGTGGGCTCAGAAAGGTGACAGGAGCCAAGGGAATGCAAAAGTCGGTAAAAGTGAAAGGGGGGGTTGCCAGGGGGGGTTGCCAGGTAGTTTCAGGAAGCCCAGGAAGGTACAGGTGCATGGGCAATGGTAGCAGGGTATTCTGGTAAAGGGTCAAGAAAATATGACAGTTGTCCTTCCGTACGGTGCACAAAGCATTAACACCCACATCATGATTACCATCAATATTGAATTTTCAATTGTGGGTTTGCACATATAAGCTAACTTTTCATTTTACCACGGTAACTGCTAACTTGATTAATATTCTAAGCCATGCCATCATTTTTTTTTGCTCATCTCCTGAATCCCTAGTTCAATATTTGGTAGAAGTGAAGGCACATATTTCTATGGCGAGAACAAACCTATTTACACACGTGTGTCTAATCTCTCAAATACCACACATTTTACCACAACCATCAAGTGCAAGTAGTGACTTTCATACACGTGAAATTGCAGTAGAAATATGCTAATACTTTAAATCTGAAAACAAGCACTGTAGATGTGACCGTTTCATTAATGTGATTTGAACACTTGAATATTAGATCTTCCAAGTCATTACCAGCTTTATACCCTAGTTTCTATATAACCCTTCTGAAGTAATTTTGAATGTTCTCTATGCTAACGCTATCAAGAGCAGGTACAACATGACAAAGCCCGATTATATTGTATGTACAATAAGCTCTGGTGTTCCTCTATTGTGCCAAACAACATTCGATTGGATTAGTATTTGGGGGGTGGCAAGCTTGACCATGACTATGAATTCTTCCTGATGAAACCCGAACGACTTGCTAATTCCTTCCGCTTATCATTGACCTTCATTTTTTAATGGTGTCGTCCTCTCTGCTGTAAAATTTCAATCATTCCTCTGGCTATAATTATGAACTCTCTCCCTTGTGGGCTTTTGCACTACTAAGTTTGTTGTAAAGATATGCTTTCCATTAAACACCGCGTCATGCATTAATAGCTGACATCCACCTTCTTTGACATTCATGTGGTTGACATTAAGTGAGTCTTCTGCAAATCCATGAGACAGCCACTTTGGTCAAAGAGTTAATAGCCATTTTCTTTAGGATTGCTATATACTTTGCCTCGGCAATTTTGACTGCACTCATCTGCTTCATAAATTTTTCACCAGTCTAATAGCCATTGCGAGCCTCACCATATTCAATCAGTGTTCCTGGACTTGCACAAATATCAGAGTCACTCTCATTCTTTGCATCATATTCAGTTTGAGTTAAACAAAGTTAGCCATCCCTTAATACAATGAGTCTGAGATCATGGACATATTATCAGGTTCTCAGGTTGACCTCAATGTTTAGACTCATCATTGTTTGCATTAAATGTACTTTCATCAGATGAAGATATTCTTCTGTCGTTCAGGAGGGAGAATCAATATCATCAGGCCTTAGCTTCCTCACTTGGAGCCAAATCTTTTGTAGGAAACCACTGGATATTAGTTGACAAGAAACTATCGACAAAAACTTCATTAACCCAATGACAGAAAGAAATCGCTGTCATATTCAGACGACCTATTACTACAACATTATTACGTACATAATCACAAGCAGCTTCATTTATTTCTTCATTTTTCCATATGGTTCCTTCTCTTTGGTATTTACCTGCTGACTGTCAGGGTAACTGATGTAATTCCTAAAAAAAAAGTACTTATCCATTCTTGAACTGCTCCCTTAATTATTTCCAATGACGAGCTTATGAACTTGGCGGGCGTTGGTTGCTCCCATTCTACAGCCAATGCCAAATGAAGAGTCATAGCTAGAGACATCAAATTATCTCTTGAAAGTGAGTTAGCCCAATCTTCTATAATTATGGTTCCAAAGGTATTCTCGCTGAAATCACAGCTATCAAAGCATGAAGTAGAACGATAATCTGTACTCTGATAGAAGGTTGTTCAACAGAAGTGGTTTTCTCAACAGAAGGCAATCCTCCTAAAGTAGGAGGTTGATCTCCTCCAGAAATTGAATGTTGGTCAGAAGATCCATCAGCGGAAAGGCTAGAATCCAATTTTTGCTGCTTAGCTTCCCTTGCCTTTACTAAATGAAGCTTTCTCTTGGTATCATGAGACATTTTGAGGATTAATGAGGATTAAATGGGTGTGGCTAACAAACTAGCAAAGAACAGTTAATATTTAGAATTAGCATTTCATGGTTTTGCCTAGCAACCAGAACAATTTAAAGTTTTCTTGAAATATGGATATTTAGAATATGCTGAGCATTTTCCCCAATGGTATATAGTCAAGGTAAAAATTTTTTTTTTAATGCTGGAGTTATAAGTGAAACCAAACAATGTATTTTATTATAAGTGGAGGCGGATGCCTCTGTGCATGTACGGAGACAAGCAAAGTGGAGGTACATGTAAGGATAGGGTAGGTAACATTAAAAGGTAGAGAGGCAGCTTCAGATATTATTAATAAAGGAGGGTCATCCACATTGCAGCTTGCCCTTACAACATCGAGGATCTACTGGGGCTTGATGGCTCTAGAAGGTGGCAAAAGTATGGAGGCACTCAAAAACTGGGAGTTAGTGTTAAGAGACCATCCAGATTTGTGGACTACATTTGGGGGAATCCGAAAGTGTTTTGGAGTGGGTTTGCCTATAGTAACAACCCTATGAAAAAACCAGCAGAACATTGTAAATTCAGCATGTTCATTAGCACAGCAAATTATTTCCCCCAATTCTTATTTAGACAGTCATTGTAGTAGACAGTGAGTGCAGCAGCAGCACCTCTTACAAGTGATAGTTGTAGCTGCCCCAAAAGAGAATTGCCAAGTATTTCTTGACCTGGCATGTCCAACCTCTTAGAGATCATATCAGTGACTATTCCCACTGAGATGACAAAGTCCATGTATTGGACTTGATAATGCAGATAACATTATAATATCATGGCTGTATATTGAAACTGAATAGTTAGAGAATCTAGTACACAACTGCTATAGTACCAAGCAGTTATTTTGTCCTTTTCTACTCAGAATAGGCTTTGGTTTGTTTTGTAATTTTTTATTTTTTTTAAAGACATTTTTAATTTGGCTTTGATAACAGTGCCTGCTGGTATCCAAAGATCCTAGAGTGCATAACAAGGCCTAACTCTGTGTAACAGGGCCTAACTCTGTGTAACTAATTATATTATATATATGTACATAATTAATCTAAATGATGTCAATCAAACCCATTTGCTGTCCCATTGTCCCCAAAACAGAACTTGCATGTCCCCTTTGAATTGCGACTGAGATCCTCTGTAGCAGGTACTGAAATGAGTCTCTATCTTCAGTGGCTGTCTTGAGGCGACATCCAAGTTCTCGTATAAAGACCTTTGTTTTGGGGCCAAAAACACCACAGGTCTCACTGCCACTGGCATGAACAGGTAGGATGAGTCTAGGTTGCAGTACTTTGACATCTTCATATCCTCTGATTTTGCTGCTACTGCACCGAGTATGTTTACCGCCAGCCTGATATTTAAATCTGCAAAAAATGTCTGCACATATAGCATCCCAGACCAGGAGTTTCCCTCTTGACCACAGAACAATGGACATGCCATCAGGTCTCTTCCCGTCTGATCTCATTAGGCCCGAGGGTTCAAGGCGAGAAGGGATCTTAGCAGACACCAGTGATCGATGTATTACATCATTGATGGCAGCATGTTGAGAGTGCCTGCCCTGACTCATTTTGCAACTAAGCCCATGGGTAGCCAGATGGTCCACGGCATTTCCACAATGTTCACATTGATGGGTTGACATAATGAGGCTCCAAGTCTGAGGCCTATGGCAATGCGGATGGAGTCATCAGACATTCTCAAACCCAGAGAGGAGACAGGCAAGGCATTTAACCATGCACCAGACTCTGTAGCAGAGGTGGCAATGAGGCGAGCTCTGGACTGAGCATCAGGAGCTTCAGCAAAGTAGGAAATCTGTGTAAATATGTATAAAAACTCTCTTAGATTTGGACAGTCTTGATACTCAATGATTAACAACTAAGAGGCAGGTCTTTAATAGCGTTTCGATGCATGCTCAAGATGTCCAGGTCACATGCTTAGCTCAGTGGATTGACTCTCTTGTGGAAAAGCAGACCTCCACTAGAGTGGTCACGGATTGAGTGGATTTTCCCCCCCACCCATCGTTTCCTTATCTCCATTGCTTGTCTCCAAGTAATGTAAAAGGTTTTAGGCTGAATGTCTCCCCCCCCCCCCCAAACCACTTGCAAGGGTGATTTGGGCATGACTTTACTTTCAGTGTTCTCTCCCTCCACTGCCGAGGAAAGAACAGCATGGGAGAGATGGGCAATTATTAAGCAGGCAAAACAGTGATTTTCACCTGTCCTTTATATAGCTACCAGTTTGGACACAAAATGCCTACAACTAGTTAGATACTATAACACTCTCATGAGAAAACTAACCAACTAAAGCTAGTCACATATAAAAATTAAATTTAGCGAAGGAGCATAAACTTTATGCTTACCTTGAACTAAGGGGTTTTCAATTCTCCACTCTTCACTGCATCACAGTGATAATCATCCATAATTAGTTGTGTAAAGCTGGGACACAATACACACAAAAGCTGTATTACCGGATAAGAACAAAATCTACCCGTGCACTTATTGTGTCTGGGATATTTTTGCAGGGGATCATCTTTATCTTTAGGACACACATGTTTCTCTGATGTTAGCGAAGGATTCAAGGCACACCTGATGTGTTTTTAGATCTAAAATTGGCCAAACCATTGTTCAGGAGGATAAGAAGATAGAGAAGTGATATTTAGCTGAGATTTAGCGTGTTTTTTTTGGTATTTTTTGTATGTGTGTGTGTGTTTGCGTCTGCCATTTTGAAATAGGAGAGTGGGGGTCAAGTAGTCCATCGAAATTTCAAGTTTTTTTCTTCACTTTCCCCCCCCCAGTTTGCCGATTTATTTACCTTGGAGAAGGGTTAAAGACATGCTGGGAGTATTTTGGAGATAATACCCGGTTGAAGAAAAATGAATGAAATTTTGGAAAAATAATAATTTTGGTTCAAATTGGTATTATACAAGCCATATAGATTCACTAACCTATAATGTATTCCCTCCCACTCCCCCACTCAATTTATGCTTCCTCTGCCTGTGACCAGAGAGATTCCATCCAGGTCAGCTCGGTGCTCAACACAATTAAGGTACCCTCGTTATTTCATATGGAATTCAACAATCTCATTCAGATTGCTTCAACCTGTTTCCACTGCCAGGATCTTGAACTCCATTTCTTGGAATAGAACAGGAGACCTTCTTTCTCCACTGGGTTGATCTAGAACATTCAAAGCAGTTTGAGTTCAGACTGGCAGGAGAAAGAGAGAAAAGGTAAACCAGAGTAACCATGTGTAATTAACATTTACTTAATGTTTTGTGTAGGAGCAGCAATTTACAGCTACTTGTAATCAGCATGATGATACACGATGGCTACAATTTAATCTGTATAAAAGAGATAATGTGCTCTACTGTATGAGTCTTGATGAAACTAGAATATCAAATCTTCACATCATTGCTGCAAATGACTGAGCAGAGTCCACTAACCATAATAAACCCTGCAGTATTTGTGCTGAATGAGGAGATCGAGGAGATGAGATCCGAGAATGAATCCCTAGAAAGCACAAGGGCATCACCTGGAAAACTGTGTCTCAGACCTCAAGAAGGACAACAAGAAGCTGAGCTGTGATCTTAGTCGAAAGAACAGGAGAGGAAGAGATGGCTCGTAAGATCAACATTGAACTAGACGTAAATGAAGACAAGGTGCAAGCCCTAGAAAGGGTCCAACAAAGAGTGTCGAGTCTCCTCAATAAAAAATTGAAGGTTGTTGAATCAGATGTGCGAGAGGTAAAATTGTCGAAAATTATCCATTGAGGAAAACTTTGTTCTTTGTTGGGACTGGAGAAGAAACTTTCACTCGTCTCGCAGCCAAAAGAGGCACAAGGAGGGAAGAAGATGGAAACAAGTAATCTTCAAATCAGAAGATCTGATCAGAAGATGCTTGTCGAGTTGCAGCTGGATGCAGCCAGTTATGCAATTATATCAGAACTGAAATGTGCCCACAAAATATTGGTGATGGAAATTTCCACCCTCTTAACTTAAGGTAACCTCTGCCTCAGAGATGGTATCTACCAGGAACTGAGCTGGGGTTGCAGCAGTCGTTAATCTGCCAGCATAATGTGAGTGCTGGGTAGTATGGAGAAGAAGATATCTGGCCTAGAGAGAGAGCATGTGAGATGAAACAAGACCATAAAAGTCAACTCATGAAGCATTGAACACTTTGGAGGAAGGGCTAGCAGAAATATATACCATGCATAATCAAGTGTCAGCTCTGAAGGCGAAGGTAGAGAGACTTAGGACATCTGTTCACTCCTGCGAGATAAAACACTGACCTGCAAGTTTGGCAGACAAGAATATCTGTCTGTTGTCCAATTGAAAGCCATTGAACAGGACTTCAACTCTGAAGCTTCTTCTTCCCTGACAATATCTAGGCAGAGCTGACTGAAGATGGAATGAAAAGGCCGAGATGGAAGTGATAGTGGAGTCTCTCTGGTGTCCAAATTTAGAAGATGCTGATTATCAATGCAAGATCCAATGACAGAAACAGAGCTGTTTCTGACATGAAGAAGGCAGAAAAAGTAATGACTCTTGTCTACCCCCTCATGAAAGAGAGAGAGGATGGAGTGGAAGAACAGTGAAGACTGCTGAAAGAGCTCTCTGTTTTGCACTCAGAGAACTATGATATTACTACTATTCCTAATGAACATGGCTATAGAGAATCAGCCTCCTGGTGGTAGTAACGATAAAGAGAAGAAACCCAATGAATAAACCTGGCACAAGGGAGGTCTTTCAGAACACTACCTATATTATACTACATAGCTGGTCTATCCCTAACGAAACTGCATTCATCTTGTAACAGTAGGAACCCTAACAAAACTGCATTCATCTTGTAACATAGGAATCCAATGAACACAAACAAGCGCACGCAACGCGAGAGCAGAGTGACCACGCCCAGAACGCCACCGCAATAAAACCGTCGCCATACCACGAATTAGTACTTTGCCACCAGTCGAGCCTACCCATAACGTCGGGTTGACGTAGGGGTGAAGATGGACATCGAGCAGCTGTACAAGAGATTTTGCGCTTTTGGCGCTGGGACTAAAGATGTGATGCCGTTGATGGACGGAGCTCACTTCGGGAAGTTCTTCAGGGACCTAAAACTCCTGGACAAGAAATTGACTTCAACTGCTGTGGATATCATATTTGCTAAAGCAAAAGCGTACGTTGTACAGCTACAATACATTCATTTAGTAGTAGTTTCTAGACTTGGAACCAGAGCAAAGGGAGTGTCGCTCCATTAGCTACAAAATTACCAAATAAAAATGGCATTGGCTGGGGCTTCATAGGATTCGCAGAGAATGCAATAGGGAAAGGTTATTTCAAGAGATTTTCAGTTAATAGTTCGTACACATGAGCCAGACATAGTGTATGTAAAAGTGGAGTAAGGGAGTGTAAACTACATATGGTTACTGAGCCAGGCTTTCACATTGAAATGCAACGCAGTTTAGCTTCGTATGCATGATCTACTAAACCCCAGGGGGGGGGGGGGGGGCTGCCCCCCCTTGGAACCTTTTTGCCTCCCCTTGGAAATTGTATTATTAAAATTCATTAGAAACTTTGTCACATCTTTAACCATCATGCCCCCTCCCCCCCATCCCCTTAAAATCCAGATTCCTCCAGTTGCCCCTCCTTGGACAATTTTCTAAATGAAACCCTGCCCAAATCACAACAAATCATGTAATTTCAGCAGTTGCTATTTTCACGCACAAGATGAAGCGGATAGGTGCGATGCCAGTTTGTGTCCTTTGCAGGTAAAGCTTACCAAGAAGAGAGAACTCCACACTGGCACATCACTGTGTTATCCACTCTTCATGGAGTAGACCGGAAAGGTCTTTTGGGGAGTGAGAAAGCAGGAACAGTACTACCATTGGCTGTGGTTCTTTGCTTGCATTGTCTTAAGGAGAACTGGAGAATTGAGTGCACAGGTGAAACAAGCTGCAGAAATTGTTAAGTTTGCAAGTGGCAATTCCTATACAACAGGAGGGACCAGTTTTGCAGCAATGTCAAGATGCTTCAGTTCTTTCCTGTCTGGCCATGGTGTGGATCCATCTGATAACATTCCAGCTGTGGCTCCAACAAATGCTAAATAAACATAATTATGTTGAAACTGGTTGTGTGTGTGTGGGAGCCACCTGATAACCACTCACACCAACCCTGAGATAAAGACAGGATGCTCTATAATGTGCTTGGAAGCATTTCAGACCCTTTGCATTGAACCTTTCCATCAGAAGCAACAGAACGGTGTGTCTCTAGCAGCCCCATAGAGCCAACAACTTGTTTATTTTATATATCTGCACTGGGAATTGGATCTGCTGCACAGATGTAATGATCTACACCAGATAAGGGGCTTGTGGACAATGGCTTGTGACAACGGCTTGTGGGGTTATGGATTTTATTGTCGCCCAACTTATGTGTTTGTGATTCCCGCATTTTTTTTGAGGTTGCCAGCGGCTGACAATGAGATTCACGAGCCCACAATCAATCATCATCCATCCCTTAGCCGGTGTCGCCATCAGCAAAACACTTACTGGTTGGTCAGCGCTTCTGCCTTCACAGCAATGGTCAGCTATGCTAGACCAGACAAGACAGCGTTTTCTAAAATTGTTACTTACTCTGGTTAACATAGTGATATGGGATGCAAGGGTGTCATACCATATACACATGAAGTACGAAATTCCATCTTAAACATAATACCGCATGACACCTGCAGTATCATTCCATGGATATGCCGCCCCAGCCAAACTCCTCCTACCTGGCACTCCCTTTGACAGATATGCCACCCCGGCCAAACTCCTCCTACCTGGCACTCCATTTGATGGATATGCCGCCACAGCCAAACTCCTCCTGGCTTTCTGAGTCAATAGAAAACGCATGAACAGATTAGGCTTGGTTGCCTGCATAGGTTCTGGCTCCTTCTGTTGGGGGTGGATCTAAGAGCTGGGTCAAGTTCCATTCTGTATGTAATTTTGCATTCTCCGATCTGATGCCAATAACTCAAATTTAATTATTCAGTAAATGGTTGGCCTCATTTGTCACAGCAGCCCTATGCATAGTAGCTTAATAATGATGGTTGGTTTCAGTTTCAGTTTCAACTAGCCAGAGGATTATACTCTACTACTTCTTCGTGGTGTTCTCTGTTGGATGACACTGCAGGTCGGACAATTAGGGGGGGGGGGGCAGTTGAGGGTTTCCATCACATCAGGTGCCTTGCAGGTCTCAGCTGCTCCTCTGCATGATCTGGTGACTGTCTCCAACGCATAATTCTGCCTGTATCGAGGTAGCAGTGAGATCCCATCCCAGCTAGCAGCATTGTTACAACCACACTGCGCTTATATACCCAAGAACTGCAAGTTATCTCCTCGAAGTCTGGTGCAGTGCAGGCAGCGAGCGTGTGGACTGTCTAAAGAACACCAAATCCCTTTCTCCGATTGATTCAGTAATCTCTGCCTCAGTAATCTCTGCCTCAGTAATCTGTGCCTCAGTAATCTCTGCCTCAGTAATCTCTGCCTCAGTAATCTCTGCCTCAGTAATCTCTGCCTCAGTAATATCAACCTCAGTAATCTCAACCCCAACCTCAAGTACGTCCTTTCCATCTAATCAAAGCGTAGAGACATGGAGGGACTCCTAATGGATGGTGTAGAGCCACTTGTGTATAAGCTATTATCCTGACTTGGCTGGATGCAACTTCAGTTGAAGTCACGTGACCTGACCATGGGTTCAATATTCAGGACCCGGGTTTTATGAAACTCAGCAGCCGAGAGATCAGACGTGGATCCCCCCTTTCCTTCCCTCCTCCTCCTTTTACACGCAGGCTTTGACTGACTAGTGAGACTGGAAAAGCCTTGCTCCTGGGACGTTGTTTCTCTGTCAAAACCTTGCCCCCTTCTATTCTCTCCCTGTTGCTGGCCAAGTGGAGAGGCCAGAATGAGATAGTTGATCATATTCATTCCATGTCCTTGTCCATGTTAAACTAAGACTATCATAAGCAAGGGAAGTTGCATCTTTTTAATTATCAGCAAAACAGACATTTTGGTAAAGTATGTCGTCTAAAATGTTGGAGGCAGCAACTGATGGAGGTATGTATCTCTTAGTGCACACATGAACAGCCACAGCTATGGCTGGACTATTCCTTGATCACTAAGTACATGCAAGCTACATGTGTTTCCTTGATCGCTAAGTATGTACATGCAAGTTACATGTGTTTCCTTGATCATGCAAGCTACATGTGTTTCCTTGATCACTAAGTGCACGCAAGCTACATGTGTTTCCTTGATCACTAAGTACATGCAAGCTACATGTGTTTCCTTGATCAGTAAGTAGTAATCCGATGAACTATATACACTCGATTAGTTTCTACTGTGTACACCTGATTAGTATACAAAGTTTCTACTATGTACACCTGATTAGTATACTAATTTGCTTTTGAGAGGGCCACCACGGGGAGCGTGCTGGTGAGAGTGGAATGCAGCTCTCTGAGATGGAAGCTCATGGTGGTCAAGCAGCAGCTGCAAGTCGCCAATTATGCTGCAAGTCCTGAGAGGAGTCAAGTACAGTAGGAGACAAAAAAGTTCCGGTTCCGTACCCATTCCAACGCTAATGTTATGATATTGAGGAATTTGAAACGTGGAATCAATGCAAAAAAAACCCAACGAATAATGAAAAACAAATGCCGTTAAGTTTACGTTTCCAGTTTTTTAAAATCTTGCACTTTTTTATAAATGCGTGTGCACGCGTTCACGCGCACAGGTGGCAGGCACCCCAGTTGTAGAAACTGGATCTAAATCTAGCGAGTTTTTTTTTGCTCCACTTAGTTTTCTTCTTCCCAGATGTCATTTTGCCCATCAAGAAGTTTATTGCTGACAGAAGTAAGTATTAGTTATTTCTCTTCCTAACATTTTGGCCTGTGCCCACTAGTGTCTGTCCTTCAGGTCTAGCTCTCAACTTAGTATTAGTATCTTTGCCTTCTAGTTCATTGCTACACTGTGTAGCTAAGATGCATTAGACAAAGCTTGCTATATAGTTTTGTAGAGGTTAGGTTTCCTAAGCCTAGTGTTAGGCAAAGCCTGGTGTCGACTAAGGCTTGTAAAACAAGCCCCATTTTCAAGCCCTCACAGAATCTAGTAGCTAGCAAGCCTTTTAGAGAGACTTCACAGAGTAGCTTAGCAGGCCTTGCCTTAGAAAGGTTGAAGAGTTTACAGAACGTTTAATAGCTTAGCAGGACTTGTCTTAGAAAACTTAACCTCTAGAAACCCCTAGCTAAGTAACAAGCCATGTCTAGAATATTAGGCCGCGCATCAACCATGTATAGACCAAGAGCAGACACATTTACGCATTGATATTTTGCCCAATGGAGAACTCGGTGTCAGTGGTACGGTGAAGGATGGGTCATGTGTTTGGTGACAGGTGTACTGTAAGAGAGGAAAAGTTCCTCAGGAGTGGAAAATTTCTGCAATGCATTACTCTAAATATGCATGGTGGATGTCTTTATTATGTTTCGCTGTGCATGCACAGGACCTCAGACTTCTATGGCCGAGTTATAGTCCTTGATGGCCCATGACCTACACATACTAGTCTACATCTCCCCTACGTTCGCTGGTTCCAACTACTTACCTCTTCATGGGGGAGAAGTGCTTGGAGTCGATCCAGCAAACATATATATAAGTGTTTATGCTCGCAAAATATGCAATGACATGGGCAATTATGTTTATAGTGTTAGTTAAGTAACCGACTGTCATCTTTTATTATTTGAAGAGGTCTTTTAATAAATGCAAGTTCATCTATGCTTCACACAAGAGAAATGTTGACACCGAGAAACACAAACATTAGCTATCAAATATAGGAGACCATGTTTCACACCAAAAATGTGTCCTGCCAATTGGGTAGTCGTGAAAGCCAACTATAACACAAGCCTTGCATGATATGGTGTTAATTGTCATGAAAGTTCACTAGTGAGGCTCATGATAACCTCTACAAAAATCATAGCAATTTTGTATATATGCATGAACTAGCAGTGAATAATACAACAAAATTCAATAGCCAGTTGCTGCTCCTTGTAGTTCAATAATCCTTGAATTGAGTGCAGTCTATGGATCTCGAGTTGGACTGCATTCATCAGTCCATATAACATCCTCTACACCACAAGTCACCTCCCCAAGAAAATGTCAGATTCACTCAAAATCTTTTCATCTGGAAAGGTAGGGATATTATTGTAATATTTCCTTGCCTTTAAGATTTGGAAATCAAATGTTTCACTGACTCAGGTTATGGCTTAGCCTATGTTAAGCTGGTTCTTCCAACCCCAACCAAGCCACAGCCAAGGCAAAGCTATGCTCTTGAGCTTACCCTTCAAATTTAATCATTCAAGCTTCCTTAGCTAAGCCAAACTAAACTGAATGCTTAAACCAGGTTGTCAGTTTAAATTAGCTAAACTAAGCTTTAGAAATGACAGCCAGGCATGAGTCTGACAAGCTCACAGTAGAGCTTACCTCGGAAGGTCTATCCTAGAGTGGTCCTGCACAGCAAAATGGTGCGCAGTGACATGCTACAGCCCTTGTTTGGTCTGTAGCAGACGGAACTAGTCGGCAGTCGTTTCGTCGGTCAGCTTCATCTGCTCCTCTATTTCTTCAAGGCATTGATATCGAGGGCCTTTCGCTGAAGAACAACATTATGAACGGTACAAGAAACGAGAGGCTGCCGAACGACAAACGAACTGGAAGCATCTGGAAGTACGAAGCCCAGTTGAACTTGAATCACACAAGGTTAGCGCGAACAAGCGCGAGGAAATTTGAAATGCAAACAATTTAAAACGCAAACCGTTGGAATGGGGTCGTTATTAGCATTGGAATGACGGAACCATTTACTCAGAAGCGCTAACGGAATATTAACGTAATGGAACTGGAACTTTTTTGCCTCCTACTGCAGTACTTCACAACATCGAGTGGTGCAATCAGACACGATGTCGCTTGATTTTTAGCAGATAAGTTAGTGTACAGACAATGTGTGATAGCTCCTTGAACATTATGAACATGTTGTGTGGATGTGTTGGCTGGTATTCTACCCGAATAAGCAGGAGAGTGTATTGCGTGAGCATTGGCCTTCTCAATAGTTAGCTTGAATTTTACTCTCTTGAAGTTTCGGCTAGATGCTCTAGCCTTCATGCTTGTTTGTGGTGGCATGGGCACTTCTAGATAGCCAATGCTTCATGCTTGTGTGTGGTGGCATGGGCACTTCTAGATAGCCAATGCTTCATGCTTGTGTGTGGTGGCATGGGCACTTCTAGATAGCCAATGCTTCATGCTTGTGTGTGGTGGCATGGGCACTTCTAGATAGCCAATGCTTCATGCTTGTGTGTGGTGGCATGGGTACTTCTAGATAGCCAATGCTTCATGCTTGTGTGTGGTGGCATGGGCACTTCTAGATAGCCAATGCTTCATGCTTGTGAGTGGTGGCATGGGGCACTTCTAGATAGCCAATGCTTGTGTGTGGTGGCATGGGCACTTCTAGATAGCCAATGCTTGTGTGTGGTGGCATGGGCACTTCTAGATAGCCAATGCTTCATGCTTGTGTGTGGTGGCATGGGCACTTCTAGATAGCCAATGCTTCAAGCTTGTGTGTGGTGGCATGGGCACTTCTAGATAGCCAATGCTTCATACTTGTGTGTGGTGGCATGGGCACTTCTAGATAGCCAATGCTTCATGCTTGTGTGTGGTGGCATGGGGCACTTCTAGATAGCCAATGCTTCATGCTTGTGTGTGGTGGCATGGGGCACTTCTAGATAGCCAATGCTTCATGCTTGTGTGTGGTGGCATGGGCACTTCTAGATAGCCAATGCTTCATGCTTGTGTGTGGCATGGGGCACTTCTAGATAGCCAATGCTTCATGCTTGTGTGTGGTGGCATGGGGCACTTCTAGATAGCCAATGCTTCATGCTTGTGTGTGGTGGCATGGGCACTTCTAGATAGCCAATGCTTCATGCTTGTGTGTGGTGGCATGGGCACTTCTAGATAGCCAATGCTTCATGCTTGTGTGTGGTGGCATGGGGCACTTCTAGATAGCCAATGCTTGTGTGTGGTGGCATGGGCACTTCTAGATAGCCAATGCTTCATGCTTGTGTGTGGTGGCATGGGGCACTTCTAGATAGCCAATGCTTGTGTGTGGTGGCATGGGCACTTCTAGATAGCCAATGCTTCATGCTTATGTGTGGTGGCATGGGGCACTACTAGATAGCCAATGCTTCATGCTTGTATGTGGTGGCATGGGCACTTCTAGATAGCCAATGCTTCATGCTTGTGTGTGGTGGCATGGGCACTTCTAGATAGCCAATGCTTGATGCTTGTGTGTGGTGGCATGGGATAGCCAATGCTTCATGCTTGTGTGTGATGGCATGGGCACTTCTAGATAGCCAATGCTTCATGCTTGTGTGTGGTGGCATGGGGCACTTCTAGATAGCCAATGCTTGTGTGTGGTGGCATGGGCACTTCTAGATAGCCAATGCTTGTGTGTGGTGGCATGGGCACTTCTAGATAGCCAATGCTTCATGCTTGTGTGTGGTGGCATGGGCACTTCTAGATAGCCAATGCTTCAAGCTTGTGTGTGGTGGCATGGGCACTTCTAGATAGCCAATGCTTCATGCTTGTGTGTGGTGGCATGGGGCACTTCTAGATAGCCAATGCTTCATGCTTGTGTGTGGTGGCATGGGCACTTCTAGATAGCCAATGCTTCATGCTTGTGTGTGGTGACATGGGCACTTCTAGATAGCCAATGCTTCATGCTTGTGTGTGGTGGCATGGGGCACTTCTAGATAGCCAATGCTTCATGCTTGTGTGTGGTGGCATGGGCACTTCTAGATAGCCAATGCTTCATACTTGTGTGTGGTGGCATGGGCACTTCTAGATAGCCAATGCTTGTGTGTGGTGGCATGGGCACTTCTAGATAGCCAATGCTTCAAGCTTGTGTGTGGTGGCATGGGCACTTCTAGATAGCCAATGCTTCATGCTTGTGTGTGGTGGCATGGGCACTTCTAGATAGCCAATGCTTCATGCTTGTGTGTTGTGGCATCGGGCACTTCTAGATAGCCATGCTTCATGCTTGTGTGTGATGGCATGGGCACTTCTAGATAGCCAACACAATGCTTGTGTGTGGTGGCATGGGCACGTCTAGATAGCCAATGCTTCATGCTTGTGTGTGGTGGCATGGGGCACTTCTAGATAGCCAATGCTTCATGCTTGTGTGTGGTGGCATGGGCACTTCTAGATAGCCAATGCTTCATGCTTGTGTGTGGCATGGGGCACTTCTAGATAGCCAATGCTTCATGCTTGTGTGTGGTGGCATGGGGCACTTCTAGATAGCCAATGCTTCATGCTTGTGTGTGGTGGCATGGGCACTTCTAGATAGCCAATGCTTCATGCTTGTGTGTGGTGGCATGGGCACTTCTAGATAGCCAATGCTTCAAGCTTGTGTGTGGTGGCATGGGGCACTTCTGCCAATGCTGCTGCTTTGGGGATGGAGAACAAAGTGTTGTGTTGTAGACTGCCAACAAAGAAGTTAGACTCTTTCAGGTCGTGAGCCAGAAATGGGCTAGTTCCCCCATAGCATAGGCAACAGAATCTTAGTGTTACATAATGATTATGTGCATGTGAAGGAACCAGCAATGAGCTGACCTTATGCTGCATGTGAAGGAACCAGCAATGAGCTGGCCTTATGCTGCATGTGAAGGAACCAGCAATGAGCTGGCCTTATGAAGGAACCAGCAATGAGCTGACCTTATGCTAGTGAAGGAACCAGCAATGAGCTGACCTTGTGCATGTGAAGGAACCAGCAATGAGCTGACCTTATGCTACATGTGAAGTAACCAGCAATGAGCTGACCTTGTGCTAGTGAAGGAACCAGCAATGAGCTGACCTTATGCTACATATGAAGGAACCAGCAATGAGCTGACCTTATGCTGCATGTGAAGGAACCAGCAATGAGCTGATCTTATGCTGCATGTGAAGGAACCAGCAATGAGCTGACCTTATGCTAGTGAAGGAACCAGCAATGAGCTGACCTTATGCTGCATGTGAAGGAACCAGCAATGAGCTGATCTTATGCTGCATGTGAAGGAACCAGCAATGAGCTGACCTTATGCTAGTGAAGGAACCAGCAATGAGCTGACCTTATGCTAGTGAAGGAACCAACAATGAGCTGCATCTGAAGGAACCAGCAACGAGCTGACCTTATGCTAGTGAAGGAACCAGCAATGAGCTGACCTTATGCTAGTGAAGGAACCAGCAATGAGCTGACCTTATGCTAGTGAAGGAACCAGCAATGAGCTGTCCTTATGCTACATGTGAAGGAACCAGCAATGAGCTGACCTTATGCTAGTGAAGGAACCAGCAATGAGCTGACCTTATGCTGCATGTGAAGGAACCAGCAATGAGCTGACCTTATGCTACATGTGAAGTAACCAGCAATGAATGATTGACACTTTTATGGCACGTGCTCTCCAGGCTAGTCTGGCAGCCTGTCCCGAGTCTTGGGCCAGAGGAGGGACATGTTGCGCTACATCCTATGACAACCACTCCCCATTTTTCCCTTTCTAATTACTCTCTGTTCTGAAAGCAACTTTGAAGATAACAACAACGAAACTACACGCCCAACAAATACCTTGTGGCTCAGTGGGCCTGGCCATTTGGGCCCCAGCCCATGCTTGAACGTCTCTCTTCTCCGCCGGTAGTTTTAAATGCTCCCAACAAACTCTCTTGAGTTGATATCATAATAGATCTTAATTTAAAAGTTTGTTACTTGATGTTGTGGCTCAAGTATCAATTTTTTTTTAAAGGCAATGAATTTTTCTCCCATTTAATAAAAAATTTAATAAAAAATTAATTTTTTTTAACCCCATCCTGCCAATCCTGCCAAGTTTGATTTTTCAAATTGGCCAATACGACGGTGTTATACTAGCGTGCCACCTAAGTGGGCGGGGGAAACTTGCACACGTTGGAGATACAGGTACACGTCCCTTGTGGATTAGATTCTATTGATGTGATGCGTTTGGTTCATAATGTCACAAAAATGACGTCGCATCGTGAACCGGCATTGGGTAGGCAACAATTAGGGTTTGGTGGTCCTGGGGATTTGTATAGGCAACCCACTACTGGGCATCCATATATGGTGTGCGTGGTCTTGTCAG
The DNA here is from genome assembly GCA_028752905.1 of Cladorhizidae sp. MBARI D1340-BT2. NCBI lineage: Eukaryota > Metazoa > Porifera > Demospongiae > Poecilosclerida > Cladorhizidae > Cladorhizidae sp. MBARI D1340-BT2. Next base: position 7,177,931 of record JAQNBH010000018.1, on the reverse strand, counting down.
TAGTGTGGTGTTATTGTGCTGCCAAGTGGAACTTGTCCATATTTAATTTGGCTGATGGAGCACAAAAAGAAGCAGCAGGGTGGTGTGCTTGAATTGGAAACCTGTGGCATCGGCCTCTCAATTATGCCTTGTGCAAGAGTGGTCATGTGAGCTACTTGCAAGCCACGAGGGCTCTAGCTGGTAAGGGGGCCAACGTGGAAGGATGTCGCGTTGTCACTGGGACAGAGTGGTCAGTGGTGATATGGACAGTTCCAGGATTCAGTATGGATGTCCCAATTTCTAACTTTTCGTCCACTAACCTTATTCCTGATAGTATAGCCTGGCCTTACAGTATAGCCTGGCCTTACAGTATGGCCCTAGCCTTACAGTATGGCCCTAGCCTTACAGTATGGCCCTAGCCTTACAGTATGGCCCTAGCCTTTCAGTATGGGCCTAGCCTTACAGTATGGCCCTAGCCTTACAGTATGGCCCTAGCCTTACAGTATGGCCCTAGCCTTACAGTATGGCCCTAGCCTTACAGTATGGCCCTAGCCTTTCAGTATGGGCCTAGCCTTACAGTATGGCCCTAGCCTTACAGTATGGCCCTAGTATGGCCCTAGCCTTTCAGTATGGGCCTAGCCTTACAGTATGGCCCTAGCCTTACAGTATGGGCCTAGCCTTACAGTATGGCCCTAGCCTTACAGTATGGCCCTGGCCTTACAGTATGGCCCTGGCCTTACAGTATGGCCCTAGTATGGCCCTAGCCTTTCAGTATGGGCCTAGCCTTACAGTATGGCCCTAGCCTTACAGTATGGCCCTGGTCTTACAGTATGGCCCTAGCCTTTCAGTATGGGCCTAGCCTTACAGTATGGCCCTGGCCTTACAGTATGGCCCTGGCCTTACAGTATGGCCCTGGCCTTATAGTATGGCCTGGCCTTACAGTATGGTCCTGGCCTTACAGTATAGCCTAGCCTTACAGTATGGCCCTGGCCTTACAGTATGGCCGTACGTAGCCTTACAGTATAGCTCTAGCCTTCCCCCCCTATCCATATAGTCTAGCTCTAGCCTGTAGCTCTGGCCCTATACCTCTAGTCCTAGTCCTATAACTCTAGTCCTAGTCCTGTCCATCTAGTCCTAGCCCTTTAGTAACAGTCAAAAATATCATTTTCGCCACAACGTAGGACTATGTTTTGAAAGCAAGCATTGCGTGTGCTTGTCTTACTGCTTTTCCCAGCATCCTTGGAAAGCGTAGCATGCGTTGTGCAGCTGGCATGCATGCGCTGCATACAAAAAATAATTAAACCTTCACATGATGCGTTCAGTTGCTCACTCGAGTAAGACAGTTACTCTCCTTCTCGCGCTGGTGTATTCGCCTTACAAAAAGCAAAGAACTCGGAACCTCAACCTAAAGCCGGGTTCACAATATGACGCTCGCCCATCGTAATGTATCGTCCTATCGTATCGTATCGTTCTATCGTATCGTATTGTTTCTGGTTCACAATATAGCGTTCGATTGGCGAGTTTTGACAAGGTGCTCACATGATTATTATTATAATAATAATAATTATTATTATTATTATTATGATAGTAGTTGTTGACCGATCGCGAAGACGCGTTTCTTCCTCGAGTTCATCTAGTAGTTCTAGCTGCGATAGTTCCTCGAGTTCATCTAGTAGCTCTAGCTGTGACAGTTCTTCTTCTTCTAGTAGCGAAGACGATTTGACCATGGTAGCTAAATTGCATCATCCTAAGGTAACTATCTGATCTTGCTTCCATAACCACTTGAATCCAAGCATTTTCCTTCGGCCTCAACTCCTTTATATCGCAGAAGAGACCTGCCACAAGCAGGGATATTTGCGCACAGCCTCAATCAACTTCTCCTCGTTCATAGTTAAATTCTAGTGAAGGTCAAAGTCTTTCACGTGACCTTCCGCTTGCCAGCATTCTGATTGGTCGGATGCTTGACGCTCGACGCTCGAATAGAACCAGATCCTATTCCATCGTATCGTATCGTCCTATTGTATCGTATCGTCATTACGTTGCTGGTTCACAATACGACGATACGTTACGATAGGACGATACGATACGTAACGATGGCTGAGCGTCAAACTGTGAACCAGCCTTAAGGCTTGAAGCACCCAACAATTGGCAAGATATTATGGACACAGTGTACAGTAACTAGGTAGGGCGACCTGAGATTCCTGAAACACTACCCGAGATCCCACACGATCTTTTGTTCAATGAGGAAATGGGTTGTGGAGGCTCAAGCAGGTAAGTTTTTGTGCCATATGAATTATAGCAAATTGGTATAGCTCACAAGGAATATGAAGTCTAGGAATGCCTTTCTAGCCCTTGCCCTTTTTGCTCTAGCCTTTGCTCTAGCCTTTGCTCCAGCCCTTGCTCTAGCCCTTGCTCTAGCCTTTGCTCTAGCCCTTGCTCTAGCCTTTGCTCTAGCCTTTGCTCTAGCCTTTGCTCTAGCCTTTGCTCTAGCCTTTGCTCTAGCCTCTGCTCTAGCCTCTGCTCTAGCCCTTGCTCTAGCCTTTGCTCTAGCCCTTGCTCTAGCCCTTGCTCTAGCCCTTGCTCTAGCCCTTGCTCTAGCCCTTGCTCTAGCCTTTGCTCTAGCCTCTGCTCTAGCCTCTGCTCTAGCCTCTGCTCTAGCCTCTGCTCTAGCCTTTGCTCTAGCCTCTGCTCTAGCCTCTGCTCTAGCCTCTGCTCTAGCCTTTGCTATAGCCTTTGCTATAGCCTTTGCTCTAGCCTTTGCTCTAGCCCTTGCTCTAGCCCTTGCTCTAGCCTTTGCTCCAGCCCTTGCTCTAGCCCTTGCTCTAGCCTTTGCTCTAGCCCTTGCTCTAGCCTTTGCTCTAGCCTTTGCTCTAGCCTTTGCTCTAGCCTTTGCTCTAGCCTTTGCTCTAGCCTCTGCTCTAGCCTTTGCTCTAGCCCTTGCTCTAGCCTTTGCTCTAGCCCTTGCTCTAGCCCTTGCTCTAGTCCTTGCTCTAGCCCTTGCTCTAGCCCTTGCTCTAGCCCTTGCTCTAGCCTTTGCTCTAGCCTCTGCTCTAGCCTCTGCTCTAGCCTCTGCTCTAGCCTCTGCTCTAGCCTTTGCTCTAGCCTCTGCTCTAGCCTCTGCTCTAGCCTCTGCTCTAGCCTCTGCTCTAGCCTTTGCTATAGCCTTTGCTATAGCCTTTGCTCTAGCCTTTGCTCTAGCCCTTGCTCTAGCCCTTGCTCTAGCCTTTGCTCTAGCCTTTGCTCTAGCCTTTGCTCTAGCCCTTGCTCTAGCCTTTGCTCTAGCCTTTGCTCTAGCCTTTGCTCTAGCCTTTGCTCTAGCCCTTGCTCTAGCCCTTGCTCCTAGCCTTTGCTCTAGCCTTTGCTCTAGCCTTTGCTCTAGCCTTTTGCTCTAGCCTTTTGCTCTAGCCTTTGCTCTAGCCTTTGCTCTAGCCCTTGCTCTAGCCTTTGCTCTAGCCCTTGCTCTAGCCTCCCTTGCTCTAGCCTCCCTTGCTCTAGCCTTTGCTCTAGCCTTTGCTCTAGCCCTTGCTCTAGCCCTTGCTCTAGCCCTTGCTCTAGCCCTTGCTCTAGCCCTTGCTCTAGCCTTTGCTCTAGCCCTTGCTCTAGCCCTTGCTCTAGCCCTTGCTCTAGCCCTTGCTCTAGCCCTTGCTCTATCCCTTGCTCTAGCCTTTGCTCTAGCCTACCTCTAGTCGTATACCTGTCACTATAATCTGTTGCCCTAGCCCTTGCTCTAGCCATATACCTGTAGCTCTAGCCATTGCCAATGACCTATGGCCTTAGCTCTTTACCTAGCCCTAGAACCCCAACTTGCTTTAGCCCTTGTCCTAGCCCTATCTCTAACCCTTGTCCTTGCGCACATGTCCACGGTCCCACTGGAAGGCGCACATGTCCACAGCACCGCTGGACAGGAGCACATGTCCACAGCACCGCTGGACAGGAGCACATGTCCACAGCACCGCTGGACAGGCGCACACGTCCACCGCATCTCTGGACAGGAGCACATGTCCACAGCCCCGCTGGACAGGCGCACATGTCCGCAGCACCACTGGACAGGCGCACATGTCCACAGCATCTCTGGACAGTTATAATGTGTTTAGCTTATAACAGTTCAGCGGTCAAAGGAGCATTTGTACGTACTGGCTATAATGAGGGGGGGGGGGGGGGGGGTACTGGTTATGATCGTAACATGCCTTATAACATTGGGGGGCAGGAGGGGGTGATCAAGGGGCACTTTTTCACATTTGGAATCCAATCCACGAATAGGTAGGATGAAGAGCAGTGCTCAGTGTTGGGTGTGGCTTAAGCCAAATGCTACATAATTCATGAATATTCCCTCCACACATTCTTCCGTTATTCAGCGCCTGCGAACCTTTCCACGAGAATATCTCCCATGCAGTGTGCACCACACTGCATGGGAGATGATGCCAAGCAACGCTGCCCTGGACATTATTTTTTTATTGTTCGTTGATGTCTCTTTTTAGGAAGACGGACAGGAAGATCACGTGCGACCAGTTCAGGAATGCTCTAGTGATGTGTGCAGCAGAGAAGTACCCTAACGATCCGAACAGCATGAGAAAATTGGAGCAGAAGATCTTAGATGGAGCAGGCCCCACCACCTCCGGCACTACTGTAAGCATGTGTGTGGGGAGGGGGAGGGGAGGAGAGGGGGGTGGGGGAGTAACTTTTTTAGACCAAAAATGAGTCCCTTGTTCAATTTTTCCGCAATTATTGTCATTGGAAAGAATTTGTGATTTTCAGTCGACTTCATAAAATGCAAAGCGAAGAAGACTCGAGGCAGTTTGTTTGAAGCGTTGGCGTAGAAACCAATTTGAGCTGATTAAAAGATCAAGCTTTGGCGTGCATCATCAGAGTGTAAATACAATAAGCTGCAGTGTTGTATAAGATCAGCTCCGTTGAGGTGAGCACTACGTCGCACTACGTCTACAACAAGTCAAAACTTACATAAAAGGAAACCCATTCAGGAGCAACTTCCTTTATCAACAGTGAAGGGGTTCGGAGTGGTCCCCGATGGACATAAATGCAGCCTTCTTTGGAAGAACAAGTTCTCGAGACGTCAGTAATATGTTGGGGGGAAAATCATGTTTTCCTCTCTAATATTGCCTATGTCATAGAACACCACCTGGGGTGTCCTTGTGGAATTTAGCAGCCAACACAATAGATGAGATCATTTTACATTCTCAAATCTCTCAGCTCAGTCCTGCAGGCTGGATCTGTAAAAAAAAAAAAGTTCTCTCTAATTATAGGCAATTAGGGCTCCAGCTACTTCAGGAATATTCAATTTGTGGTCATGCTGACTCGGCACAAACCAAGCAGCTACATCCGGCCGGTGCCTGCAGGCACTTCTCGGCCAGTGCTGGTTGTTATGATTGTTACCTGTCGCTAAGCCACTGGAGAGCAGAGCATACGGCTAAGTTAATCCCACGCAGTGCTTGGTGGGTGTGTTCTATGAACACCCTCATGTTACCATCGTTTTTGCCTTGGGTCGCAACCTGTGAAAGGCACGTGGGCGTTTCCGGTGTTTTTTAAAGTGTTGCTGCATTATAGCGAGACAGTTCTGCACATGTGCAAGATGGGGTCCCACATTACTCGGGGGGAGGGGGAGAGAAAACACCCGATTCTTAGTTAGTGGTAGTACTGGAGTTCTATATTTGCTGGAACATTATGTTGCACCATAGCATGAGTTGCGCCCCCCCCCCCCCCTACAAGTTAGCCATTATTACAAGGGAAAAAATTATAATTGCTGGACAAGTCCACACTAAGTAAAGTGCCAGCATGCAGGGGGTATAGCTCCTTCTTGATGTGATGTGGCTGGTCTTGGTGGCGCTGTCCACTCCATCTTCTCCTTTCTCTAGTGTCTTGCTAGCTTTTTATGTGCTCTTCAGTTGCCCATGCAAATCCAATAATTTTTGCACACGCACACGAAACTGGGAGAAGTTCAGCTACATAGTTGCACATTAACGAGATCACATGATCCTCGTGTGATGCCACATTGCGAGATCACATGCTCCTCGTGTGATGCCACATTGCGAGATCACATGCTCCTCGTGTGATGCCACACTGCGAGATCACATGCTCCTCGTGTGATGCCACACTGCGAGATCACATGATCCTCTGTGATACCACACTGCGAGATCACATGCTCCTCGTGTGATGCCACATTGCGAGATCACATGCTCCTCGTGTGATGCCACACTGCGAGATCACATGATCCTCTGTGATACCACACTGCGAGATCACATGCTCCTCGTGTGATGCCACACTGCGAGATCACATGATCCTCTGTGATACCACACTGCGAGATCACATGCTCCTCGTGTGATACCACACTGCGAGATCACATGATCCTCTGTGGTACCACACTGCGAGATGCGAGATCACATGCTCCTCGTGTGATACCACACTGACTCATTTTCAGCACAATTGACATTTTCAGTGTGTAAGTGGCACTCCTGAAATGAAGAGGAAGATTTGGGACTTCTATTGGGACCATCTCCACTCCAGCAAGTGCAGTACTTCAAGCCTTTATGCCATTGTGGAGGAATATATATTATATATTATATAATATAATAATATTATATATATATATATATATATATATATTATATTGTTATACAATATATATTATACAATATATATTATATATATATTATATTATTATAATATATATATATATATATATCATATTATACTACATCACGTCATCTGTGGCTAATCTGATTGGTTAATAACTGTAGTTTACATAGGCGCGTAACCTACACTTTTAACCGGATGTAGTTTAGCGCGTGCGCAATGTAGTATAAGTAAGATAGCCTATACTCCACTCGTGGGTTATGCGCCAGTGTAACCTACTCGTTTGCGCTTTAGCTATTAATGTTCACTGTTCATGAAGCTTTAATGTCATGATAATATTCACTTGATATAATTTATATAGATGTTCTGTGCTGCAGTGTAACCTACTCGTTTGCGCGTAACACTGCAAAATATCTGGGCTCATAAATCCCTGTAGTTGAAGGAGTTTTTGATTATCAGTTGAAGGAAGTTGTTCCAACTCAGCTGCGTGTTTATCTAGCAGTACTTTGTCAATAGCTGGGGCGCCTTGAGTAAAAAAATCTTCCATTTCTAGTTGCTATGTAGTTTAGCGCATGCGCAATGTAGTATAAGTAAGATAGCCTATACAAAAGAGTCGGTTATGCGCCAGTGTAACCTACTTGTTTGCTGTTACATTCCTCGGCTTCGCCTCGGGGTAACCGCAAACTCGGAGGTTACATAGGCGCATAACCGACTCTTTTGTATAGGCTATCCTATACTTATTATATATTATGTTATTATATAATTTATTATATAATATATATTATATGTATTATTTAACACTGAAATGTGATAGTATGTATATATATATGCATATACTGAGTAATTTTCTCACTTCCATATATTAATTATCATATGGAGGGATTTATTTTTGCACCAATTATATATATCCCATGTTCAAATGCTTCTTGCTATTATTCTCACTTTTCATGTTGAACTGACCACGCACATAGTGGATGATAATTAACCAGTTTTCGATATTTCATCCCCCTCAGAAAGTGGCCAACAAGGAACACGTGGAGCGTATGACTGACACCGCCCTCTACACCGGTCTCCACAAGGAGAGGTTTGACGAGGAAGGAAAGGGGCGTGGTCTTGTAGGGAGGGACCATGCCGTCAAGGGCCAGGGGCACGTCCCTTCACTGATGATGGACCAGCCCGGCTATGTCTCTGGCTACAAGAGTGCTGGCACTTACAGTACTGGAATGAAGAATCCTTCTAAGCCGGATAAGGTTGTGTATAATATGGGTTTCCATTGTTCATTTTGTGTAGTCCTGCCTGCCATGCTAGTCCTACCTGTACTGCCATGCTAGTTGGTGTGTAGTCCTACCTGTACTGTCATGCTAGTTGGTGTGTAGTCCTACCTGTACTGCCATGCTAGTTGGTGTGTAGTCCTACCTGTACTGCCATGCTAGTTGGTGTGTAGTCCTACCTGTACTGCCATGCTAGTTGGTGTGTAGTCCTACCTGTACTGCCATGCTAGTTGGTGTGTAGTCCTACCTGTACTGCCATGCTAGTTTGTGTGTAGTCCTACCTGTACTGTCATGCTAGTTGGTGTGTAGTCCTACCTGTACTACCTGTACTGCCATGCTAGTTGGTGTGTAGTCCTACCTGTACTGCCATGCTAGTTGGTGTGTAGTCCTACCTGTACTGCCATGCTAGTTGGTGTGTAGTCCTACCTGTACTGTCATGCTAGTTGGTGTGTAGTCCTACCTGTACTGCCATGCTAGTTGGTGTGTAGTCCTACCTGTACTGTCATGCTAGTTGGTGTGTAGTCCTACCTGTACAGCCATGCTAGTTGGTGTGTAGTCCTACCTGTACTGTCATGCTAGTTGGTGTGTAGTCCTACCTGTACTGTCATGCTAGTTGGTGTGTAGTCCTACCTGTTGCCATGCTAGTTGGTGTGTAGTCCTACCTGTACTGCCATGCTAGTTGGTGTGTAGTCCTACCTGTACTGTCATGCTAGTTGGTGTGTAGTCCTACCTGTACTGCCATGCTAGTTGGTGTGTAGTCCTACCTGTACTGTCATGCTAGTTGGTGTGTAGTCCTACCTGTTGCCATGCTAGTTGGTGTGTAGTCCTACCTGTACTGCCATGCTAGTTGGTGTGTAGTCCTACCTGTACTGTCATGCTAGTTGGTGTGTAGTCCTACCTGTACTGCCATGCTAGTTGGTGTGTAGTCCTACCTGTACTGTCATGCTAGTTGGTGTGTAGTCCTGCCTGTACTGCCATGCTAGTTGGTGTGTATTCCTGCCACATTGTCATGCTAATTATTTTTCAGGTGATTTTGGTGACTTTGGTGGTAAATTAGCTACCTCAGGGATTGTAAAAAGCATAATTCCTTTCGTTACTTCCATCTAATAACTCCCTTGGTCCAACATGAGTCCTGCATGTTCTGCTCATTAGGTAAACATTTCTTTCCCAACCCATCCCCCCTGTCTTTACTTGAAAGTCTCCCCCTCTCTTTACTTGAAGTTGAAAGTCCCCCTCTCTTTACTTGAAAGTCTCCCCCTCTCTTTACTTGAAAGTCCCCCCTCGCTTTACTTGAAAGTCCCCCCCCTCTCTTTACTTGAAAGTCCCCCCCCCTCTCTTTACTTGAAAGTCCCCCCCTCTCTTTACTTGAAAGTCCCCCCTCTCTTTACTTGAAAGTCTCCCCCTCTCTTTACTTGAAAGTCCCCCCCATCTCTTTACTTGAAAGTCCCCCCTCTCTTTACTTGAAAGTCCCCCCCTCTCTTTACTTGAAAGTCCCCCCTCTCTTTACTTGAATGTCTCCCCCCTTTGAATGTCCCCCCCTCTCTTTATGTGAAAGTCTCCCCCCTCTCTTTACTTGAAAGTCTCCCCCTCTCTTTACATGAAAGTCTCCCCCTCTCTTTACTTGAAAGTCTCCCCCTCTCTTTACATGAAAGTCCCCCCTCTCTTTACTTGAAAGTCTCCCCCTCTCTTTACTTGAAAGTCCCCCCTCTCTTTACTTGAATGTCTCCCCCCCCTTTGAATGTCTCCCCCTCTCTTTACTTGAAAGTCTCCCCCCTCTCTTTACATGAAAGTCTCCCCCTCTCTTTACTTGAAAGTCTCCCCCTCTCTTTACTTGAAAGTCTCCCCCTCTCTTTACTTGAATGTCTCCCCCCTCTCTCGACGTGAAAGTCTCACCCCCTCAACATGAAAGTCTTCCCCCTCTCTCTACGTGAAAGTCTCCCCCCCTCAACATGAAAGTCTCACCCCCTCAACATGAAGTCTCTCCCCCTCAACATGAAAGTCTCCCCCCCCCCCCCCCCACTCTCTCTTCGTAAAGTCCCCCCCCCATCTCTATATGAACGTAACCCTCCCCCCTCTCTCCCCCTCTCTCTAGTGAAGGTCTTATGTGAGACCTGATGTGTTTGTGTGTGTGTGTGTGTGTGTTGAATGGTATCTCTAGGCCGTGTATGCACTAACGAGAAGCCGGCACACTTTCCTCTCGTACACACCTATCACGATTGGAAGGTGCTCATATTTGACGCACTTCAATAGGGAGCTTCATTTAGAAAAATGTCCAGGAGAGGGGGGGGCAACTGGAGGGACCTAGATTCTGGGAGGAGGGAGGCATGATGGTTAAGATGTGACTGACCTAATATGATTTAGAAAGGGGAGGGGCCAAAAAGGCTTGAAGTGGAGGAAGCCTCCCATCCCCACCCCCTAAATCAAACCCTGGGTTAACCCGAAGGGGTTCAGGTATGGTGCACATGGGTCTTGGAGGTCTTCATGACTTGGCGTAATCGGAAAAGACACCATTTCCACGATTTCTGTTTGGAATGACAATTTTCTAAAGGTTAGTAGCGAAGCTTTTATCTAGCTAGCTCTAGCTTGATCTAGAACAAGCTCATCTTAGCTGTGGCTCAGTGTGCACTGGAATTTTAGCTAGCTATGGCTGCTAGCTCTAGCTTGATATAGAACAAGTGTTTATCTTAGCTGTGGCTCAGTGTGTACTGGAATTTTAGCTAGCTATGGTTGCTAGCTCTAGCTTGATCTAGAACAAGCTCATCTTAGCTGTGGCTCAGTGTGCACTGGAGTCTTAGCTAGCTATGGCTGCTAGCTCTAGCTTGATCTAGAACAAGCTCATCTTAGCTGTGGCTCAGTGTGCACTGGAATCTTAGCTAGCTATGGCTGCTAGTCTCATGAGCCATTTCCTCAACACTGATGGCTATTAGGACTAAATATGAGCGTCTGGTAGTCGTGTGGGCAGCCATTTCTAGCACATGCAGCTATGACATATTGTGGATATGCATCTGAGGCCAACTAAAACTAGTATTTCTCGATTCAATGATCCAGCAAGGACTGGGGAGAATACATCTCTCTGCATTATTCATTGTGGTGGTAGATATGCTGCCATTTGCAGTGAGACGATTGGAGGTCGTTCTGCATCTGTGCAGTTTCTTGTGGTACCAAGCCCTTTTCTTTCAGCAATCTCTATCCTACAATGGCAGGTGAACATCCTATTACAATAAGGAAAGCAACAACACCAACCATGCCTTACCAAACAGGAATTTGTAATTGTTTGCACACATCTACTAGTGTAAATAAGTGTGGACCCACTTTGGAGCCATTTCTCATTTCGGCACTGGACACAGGATCTAGATAATTATTGGCAATGAGCCAGGCCTAATGCCATGGGTGGAGCCAGGGGTGCAATCTGGCATGGAGCTTGATCAACCACACGTTACGCAAATATTTCATCATCGTCTAAGGTTGGTCATTCCACCAACATAATTAATAATAATTATTATTCACAGCCTCTTTGCAATGCCAGACGTGGGTGGACACTCGTCACGCTGCAACACATCAAAATAGACTCGTGTTCCATTAGAAGGCATCGCAACAGGTTAATTATCGTACGTTACGAACCTGACCTAACGAAGACCGCAACTGTAGGGGCCTTGTGGTTGTGGCCAACTATTTTGTAGTTACAAGGTGTGTTAAGTGGTCTGATCTCATTCAATAAGGGATTCCCTAATGGAAGTTAAAATTCCGAAATTATGACCTAATGAGCCTTTAATTAGAGTACAGGAACATCCCTAAGTTGACCAAATTGGGAGGGTGTGTGTGTGAAAGACAAAATGGTTTTAGAACCCTCATGTATTTGTACCCTAAAGCCTATCACAACCCATTCCTCTTACTCCTAGGCTGGTTACTGTAGCAACTGTTTGTTAAGCTGGCACCTACTTTACCATTTAGTTGTAGCCTCTATTTGTTAAGCACCAACCTTGACAATGTCGTCTTCTCAAAAGTCGGTATTTCTTTCATTGTTGACGAATATGTGCCTGGACATACTTGGACTGTCCACAGTTCCAACTGTTTGCCGCCTATCCCTTCTGGCTATCCAGTACATAGACTGCGATGTGTATCTCTATATGTAAGAAATTGATGTCTGCAACATGGGTATTGGTATTGCTTGTTAAGTAGCTTCTCGATATTAGGCGGCCATTTTTCTTGGTGATGGGCATTATAAGGACCCTGCTAAGCAACCAGCCAGTACGTAGGTGATTTATAAATGCTCCTTCACTCTCATAGAGGAAATGTGGAACTCTGTCTGTGTGTGTGTGTGTGTGTGATAATATCCTAACCTCTGCTTGTCTAGGACGACGTGCTGGACCGGCTGACAGACACATCCAAGTACACGGGATCCCACAAGCACCGCTTTGACTCCAGCGGCCGTGGAAAAGGTATAGCCGGCAGGGACCTTGCGGCTAAAGGTTCGGCCATGAGCCCCGGCTCAGTCAGCTCGCAAGCAGCCTACGTGTCTGGCTACAGGAACCAGGACACCTACGGCAAGAAGAAGTAACCAGCGAGGGTTGCCAGTGCCAAATTCTTAGAGCTTATTTTTATTATTATCTGATGATGCGATTGAACCTTTTCAGTAGTTCAAATTTTTTTTCGCCCTTTCCTCTTGCACTTCATTCACCAGTTATCATGTGTGACATGTTTTGGTAATAATTACACTTGACACACTTTCATTCACACCAGTTATCATGTGTGACATGTTTTGGTAATAATTACACTTGACACATCATTCACACCAGTTATCATGTGTGACATGTTTTGGTAATAATTTACTTGACACACTTCATTCACACCAGTTATCATGTGTGACCATGTTTTGGTAATAATTACACTTGACACACTTCATTCACTAGTTATCATGTGTGACCATGTTTTGGTAATAATTACACTTGACACTTCATTCACACCAGTTATCATGTGTGACATGTTTTGATAATAATTACACTTGACACTTCATTCACACCAGTTATCATGTGTGACCATGTTTTGGTAATAATTACACTTGACACACTTCATTCACCAGTTATCATGTGTGACATGTTTTGGTGATCATTACACTTAACACTTCATTCACACCAGTTATCATGTGTGACATGTTTTGGTAATAATTACACTTGACACTTCATTCACACCAGTTATGTGTGACATGTTTTGGTAATAATTACACTTGACACATTCACACCAGTTATCATGTGTGACCATGTTTTGGTAATAATTACACTTGACACATCATTCACACCAGTTATCATGTGTGACATGTTTTGGATGTTTTGGCTAATAATTACACTTGACACACTTCATTCACACCAGTTATCATGTGTGACCATGTTTTGGTAATAATTACACTTGACACTTCATTCACACCAGTTATCATGTGTGACATGTTTTGATAATAATTACACTTGACACTTCATTCACACCAGTTATCATGTGTGACCATGTTTTGGTAATAATTACACTTGACACACTTCATTCACCAGTTATGTGTGACATGTTTTGGTGATCATTACACTTAACACTTCATTCACACCAGTTATCATGTGTGACATGTTTTGGTAATAATTACACTTGACACACTTCATTCACACCAGTTATCATGTGTGACCATGTTTTGGTAATAATTACACTTGACACTTCATTCACACCAGTTATCATGTGTGACATGTTTTGATAATAATTACACTTGACACACTTCATTTACCAGTTATCATGTGTGACAGTTATCATGTGTGACACTTCTAAATAATACGAGACCACGGGTGTATTTGGTGATGAGGCCATGTCCTTTATTAAGGAGTTGGGCACAGGAAAATTAAGGAGGAGACTAGGGAAGCTAAGGCCCATTTCTACTTGCTCCAACGGTTGTCAGTAGCAATACAGCGTGGAAACGCTGCTGCTGTGCTGGGAACATCTCGGGTGCAGGAAACGTCCGACTACTTTTAATTTATTATAATTATTATCATGCATGACTTAAATTAGGTGTGAATGGACTATGATATTGCCTGTTTATCATGTGTATCATGTGTGTAATAAGTAATAAATACTGTGGATTCCATTTGGTGATTCCATTTGGTGACATGGAGTTACGAATGTCACATTTTTTCCTTCTGATGGGCAACATTGTCATTAGATTTCCCCCGCTCCACCCCCAGAATCAATCAAAACCTCACGCAGTTTTTGAAGTAGAATCGCAAGAATTTATAGCAGTTGCACTGGATATTGTCATGTGATCCGCTTATTCTTGTCTGTTTTCACCACACCCCTCCCCTTGTTCTCATGAATGCTTCTCTGTACAGACCTCCAGGAATCCTTTAGAGATTTGAGAGGGCAGCTCTTGATCAGGTCTTGTTATGAGAGTTCTTTGGAACGACTGTAATACAGGGATGCATGCACTTATCTTCTCAAACTGTGTCTTGTTAAAAATGTGAGGGGCTGTTTGAGGAGGTAATCTTTGCCAGATATTTTATTGGTTTTGTGAGCGAGATGAGGAGGTATGGAATATTGAAGACTTCAGGGTGGTAAGGAGTACAATAGCACAGAAGGCATAGTTTTTGGGGGGGGGGAATCTTGGTACTTTAGTTTGCATCTTGGTGATACCACCATGGCTACTTTAGTTGTTCACTGCCAGGTGGAAAAACAAAGGATGGAAAAAGATGTTCTTTTGAAATCAGCATGTATATTAGTGTCATCAATTTTGGTAAAGCCTTGATTGATCATAATGGACAGTAACTTGGCCCGAGTGATGTTTGTTGTTGTTTCTGTGAGCACCAACTGGTCAAGTAATTAAGTGGGAGTGTCCTTGAGGGTGGACTAATGATATTTTAAAAACTTGTGGTTCCGACTTTAGAACTCCATAGATTCTGCTCACTTAATTCTATGGACTTGATGATAGAAAAGATAGGTCTCTCTGTGTGCTCTCTTTTGAATGTTGGATAGGTATAACTAAGCGGTACCTCAAAACCGGAATGCCTGATTTTGCAACAGTAATGGCTCCTGATTGGACAACTTAAATTAGTATCTGTGGCAAGAGGAAACCCTACTAATTTGGTGCTAAAATGTGAGCAAGTGAACTCTGTCAGCGACTTATCGGCACTTTAAGTGCACATGCTTGACACTTACTCAAGATTTGGCGCCTAATGAGTAGTGCTTCCTCTTTCTAATTACCAGGAGCCACAACTATCAGGCACTAAGATTTTGAGGTACCCTCACTTTAGCTGCATCAACTTAGGCAGAGTGATACCTATCCAACATATTTTAGTATCGCATACAGAGATACCTATCTTTTGAGCTATACATCAAGTTCCTCGAGTGAAGCGTACAGAACCTACGGAGCTATAAAGTAGTACCCACAAATTGTTTTTTATTTTATTTGGTCCGACCTTAATTACTGTGCCCTGACGGATAGAAAAAAACTTCCTGGTTGTTTTTCCTTTGTTGAGAACCAAGGAACAGCATTTGTCCAGGAGAATGACCAATGAACATCTTGAGCTGGACTTTGAAAGAGTAGACTGTGTTCTCCATGTGGTGATTATGTTAGCAAATCATCTGCAATGGCCTTCACTTTGTGTTCTTTCGAGTAAATCCACTTTTCTAGTCTAACATTGATCTTGCTCGCTTCAGAGGGAATGTTGTGAGATGGGCATCTTTGGTCAAGTAGGGCTTACTGGACTTTCTGGTCAAGACCACTTCACAGTGCAACCTATTCACATGAATCAATTACCTTTGCTCGTCAGGGAGATGTGAATCAAGGCAGCGGGGACACCAGCCAGTTTCTTCAGGTGAGTTTGTCCTGAGCCGCTCAGATGTGAGTTTCAGCCCCTTCTCCTTTAGGTCTTCACCGAACTTGATATATAGCTCAAATGACAGATCTCTCTGTGTGCTGAAGCGTGCAGAATCTATGGAACTCCAAAGTCCAAACCACAAATCACACTTTCCAGACCTGCTTCCCCCCTTAAAACATTGTCCCACTTATAATCACCTTCTCAATAATCAACTTCAAATTGTATTCACTCGGCATTTCGACCAGATGCTCTAGCCTTCATCAAGAATAACGATGAAGGCTAGAGCATCTAGTCGAAACGTCGAGTGAATAAAATTTGAAGTTGATTATTGAGAAGGTGATTATAATATGTCAACTGAGAGTTCATTGAGAACTGTCCAACTTGTTGGCTGTCTCTTGAGAGGGTCATTTAAGTGACTATTGCAGCACTGGGATACATTGTGTGCCAGAGAATAGCCACGCTGCTCGAGTAATCTCTCTGTTCTTAAACCAGATAAACTTGCCACTAATGCTGTTATTCTCTTATTCTCTAGCGAATATATTTTCAGTTGCTGTACCTGAAGAAGAATAAGAAATTGATAACTTAGAAGGAGAAATTATGGAGAGACCATCTTCAATGTTACCAACACTAGATGAAGGAAACCCTACGGAGAATACGGAGCTATAGTAGGTAAGGGATACTAAAATATGAAAAACCATAACCGCTTTCCTCAGATTGGCCAAATCTCTCATGCTTGCCTCAAAGGGTGCGGTACCGGTCAAGCGACGCGTGTGCCAATTTGTGATATTGTGAACATGATTTCGCCTCGCGCCACGTCGCCTCGTAGACCGTCATGACTTTGCCTCGCGCCGCGTCGCCTCGCTTCGCTCGAATAGACTTTAGTTCTATTCTAGCGTCAATTTGTGATAATTATTGTGAACACGATTTCGCCTCACGCCGCGTCGCCTCGCATAGAATTCTTGCGACGCGATATTCCACGTGTTATTTGTTTTTACAACACGAAAATGAATGATGAACGATTAATCGAAGCTGTGAGGAATTTCAACAGTATGCCTTGACTCCTCTATCTCCTGTAATGACTTAATCAATGTTGTCATAACACCTGCAGTAGTTGCCAAATGTCTGAAGAGTCTAGGTAGGTGATGGCACGTGCTTGTTCTTGCTTCACCTGTCCTCTGTAATTTTCTCTCTGACTTGTTTTCTGTCATACTTAGGCATGGTTATATGCCACCTGTCTTAAGAAACTGTATCATAGTACCCATACCTAAACCTATGAAGGATCCATCTCTATCAGATAGTTACAGACCTGTTGCATTGGCACCCAACATTAGTAAGGTTCTGGAGAGATGCATTTTACATCAATATAGCTCTCATTTTCTTACTTCAGACCTTCAGTTTGGCTTCAAGCCAGGTTTTTCCACTGACCTCTGTACTGGAGTTTTGAAGAATGTTGTCTCTTCATACATACATAATGGTTCCAAGGTTTATGCTTGTTTTTTAGATGCAAGTAAAGCATTTGATAGAGTCAACTATGATCTTCTATTTAGAACTTTGTTGAAGAAAAAGCTATTCTTTTTTTTCTTTTTTTCATGGTATAAAGATCAATCTCTCTTGTGTTCGTTGGAACTCTCTTCTTTTGGTGTTTCCAATGGTGTTCGGCAAGGTGGTGTTCTGTCTCCTATTCTGTTCACAGTGTATAGATGAGTTACTCTCTAGACTATCTAAACTTGGCATTGGTTGTCACTTCGGATACCATTTTGTTGGCTCATTATGTTATGCTGATGACATTGTACTCTTGGCTCCTTCTCCATCTGGTCTTCGTTGGCTTCTGTCAGAGTGTGAGAAGTTTGCAAGTGACTTTGGTCTACTATTTAATGCTAACAAGACTCACATCTAAATTCTACTCTACCTCATGATTCTTTCCACTTTCTAGGTAATACTTTAACTTTCTCTAATTACGTTGATCATCTTGGTCATATTCTTGAATGCACACTAAATGATACAAACGATATTAAGAGAGTCACTACTTAATGCTATGTGTAGGAAAGCTAATTTTATTTTACATACTTTTTCATATTGTGATCCAGTTGTTAAAACAAAACTTTTTGATTTATATTGCCTTTCCCTCTATGGTGGGATTCTCTGGAACTTGAGTTGTAAGCAGTTAAAGTCACTTGAAACTGCTTACAACAATATTCTACGAAGAATCTGGAGACTACCTAGAAAGTGCCACACCAGAATTCTTCACCTTATAGCTGGTGTGCAGAGTATATATATAACAGACTTATTCATTTATTTTCCTCTTTTATTTTTAGATCGTGTTACTCCATCTGTCCTCTTATTTAATATATTTTTATGGCTTCCTCTCAACTTGTATATACTTCTATCAGATTTTTGTAAATTTCAAGTTTATTAAGATGTATCATGCTGATGACTATATTTGTCCTGATTTTGTCCATAATTTAAGATTGAATAGGCTAAACTTGGATCTACCAACCGTATTAACATTGTTTGTTGTGATTAAAATGTATGTTTCTATATTATATGTATGCTATATGTACACTTATACTACATCACATGATCTGTGGCTAATTTGATTGGTTAATAACTATAGGTTACATAGGCGCATAACCTACACTTTTAACCGCATGTAGTTTAGCGCATGCGCAATGTAGTATAAGTAAGACAGCCTATACTCCACTCGTGGGTTATGCGCCAGTGTAACCTACTCGTTTGTGGTTACATAGGCGCATAACCCACTCTTTTGAATAGGCTATCCTATACCTAGATTGGTGTGTTTCATGAAATTATTATTATTATTATTATTATATGGGATGTTTCTCTTATCAGGAAGGTTACAGTAGGATGGAACTAAGTGCTTTATGTGCCTAATTCAACTTGCTTTGAACTCAATACTTCAAAGGAACTTTTAACCAAAGGAAAATCTAGTACCAATGGATTACAATAAAGCAAACAGTCACACTGACACTGACACTACCACAAACATAATCTCATAATATTTGTCATGCTCTTTGAATCACAATGCTCTATAGTTGAATAGAAGGTATTACATGAAACGTCCTTCTTTGGGTACCAAAGTTCTCCTTTTCCCCTATAAGTGTCAGGAGCAGATACAGGAATTTTTAATAGGGAGTGGGGAGGGGGTGTTGTGGCCACACTCTTAACTACACCTACATATTCTGGTCACACCCTTAACCACACCCATATATGGCAGGCTTCACATCAACACCCACAATTCAGATGAGTAAAATATAATGATAATAAATCACAATGAAGCTTGAAAAAGTCATCTCAAACAGGCTCGAATAAATGCCTGACAAAGTTCATCCACAGGTACTAATTCCACAGTGAAGAGGTACTAATTCCCCACAGTGCAGAGATATTAATTCCCCACAGTGCAGAGGTATTAATTCCCCACAGTGCAGAGGCACTAATTCCCCACAGTGCAGAGAGTGCAGAAATATTAATTCCCCACAGTGCAGAGGTATTAATTCCCCACAGTGCAGAGATATTAATTCCCCACAGTGCAGAGAGTGCAGAGATATTAATTCCCCACAGTGCAGAGGCACTAATTCCCCACAGTGCAGAGAGTGCAGAGATATTAATTCCCCACAGTGCAGAGGCACTAATTCCCCACAGTGCAGAGAGTGCAGAAATATTAATTCCCCACAGTGCAGAGGTATTAATTCCCCACAGTGCAGAGGTATTAATTCCCCACAGTGCAGAGATATTAATTCCCCACAGTGCAGAGATATTAATTCCCCACAGTGCAGAGAGTGCAGAGATATTAATTCCCCACAGTGCAGAGGTATTAATTCCCCACAGTGTAGAGGTATTAATTCCCCACAGTGCAGAGGTATTAATTCCCCACAGTGCAGAGATATTAATTCCCCACAGTGCAGAGGTGTTAATTCCCCACAGTGCAGAGATATTAATTCCCCACAGTGCAGAGGTATTAATTCCCCACAGTGCAGAGATATTAATTCCCCACAGTGCAGAGGCACTAATTCCCCACAGTGCAGAGAGTGCAGAGATATTAATTCCCCACAGTGCAGAGATATTAATTCCCCACAGTGCGGAGATATTAATTCCCCACGGTGCAGAGGTATTCGTTCCCCCAGTACAGAGGTATTTGTTCCCCCCAGTGCAGAGGTATTCGTCCCCCACAGGCAGAGGTATTCGTTCCCCACAGTGCAGAGGTATCCGTTCCCCACAGGCAGAGGTTTATTCGTTCCCCACAGTGCAAGGGAAATAAACACAGTGTAAATTTTGACACGAACACATCTTTCTTGATTAACTAACAAAATGTTTTCTTCAACAAAAGAGGGGTGGCCCCCGCCTTCCTGGATCTTCCCCTAGATGTCATTCCAAAACTAATTTCGAGGTTGACACCTATGAACCAGTTTTAAATAAACATAGTAGGAAGAGACGTGACTTGGGACTTCAATATATGACATTATAATATCAATTTTAAAAAAACTAGCAAGCAAAAAAAAAGAAACAATTGGAAGAGAAGAAGAAGAATTTTTTCCCTTCCAAACAACTTTATTGGATTGACCAGTCAAAAAGGACGGAACCGAAACATAAAGGTATACATATATAGATGTTTCCAAATGCTCATGCTAATAGTTAAGTCAGTCCATTACTGAAACTAGTTTTATAAAATCAATGTAAACTATCTGGGGTTAATAAGCAGCTGAGAGAGCCAGAAGAACCCCCCTGCTCCCAGAACCCTCCCCCCCCACCCTTCCCTAGGAAGAGTAGAGCTACTACTATGGATCCCTTGGAGTCACTGGGTGTCATGGAGTGTGTGAGAAGTGGAGGAGAGAGATTTTATTTTAAAGGAGCTGTTCTCTTGTCTTCCTTGGAGGTTTCCATGAGAGGTGTGATGCCACCTCTTCTGCCCTCAGACAGAAGCACCCCTCTCCTCATCCTGATGCATCCATTAATTTGATCCTACCCACCCCTGACATATTTCCCTTGTCACTCGAGCCATCAGATCCTTCCCCTGTGCGTCAACTGGTGGTCCTGATGGGGACCACAACATCTGAAGGACATGCTGAAGCATCCCAATGAAGTCTCCTCCCTTCTCTCTACCTTAGGTGTCTTCTCTACCATGGTCTTAGAGGGCAGAGTTCTTTCCTCTATCCATCCTTTCTTTTTTGTGGCTACCCTGTTGGCTCTAAAGAAGAAGGGAGTAAGGGGGGGGTGGGAGGCCCAACAACCTGCAACCTAACCATGCATAGTAAAACTTAACCTCAAAAATGCTTTCAATTCCGAGCTCAGAGACATGTTAGAAGCTGTCTATACCTTAGCACCTGTAATCTACCCTTCTGTTCCTTCTGCGTATTTTTCACCAGCCATATAACTCATGATCTTGAGCTCATCAAACAAACTGATGAGATTGGGTTAATTTTGAATAACAACAAGTCTGAGATTGTTTGCCACAATGCAGTTTCGAGAGGAACCTTATACTCTCTCCCCGGAGCTCATGTGGTTGATCCCTCTGATACCCATCTCCTGGGTTATCCTCTGGGTATCTTGGAATCTGTCGCAAGGACAAAACCAGTGCCCTAGGCTAGAGGTCATGGGGGACAGGCTCAGATTCGTTTCTGCTCAGGATGCCTTAAACCTGTTGTGTAATTATTTTTGTAATTAATTTTCTATCCCTAAGCTGCTGTACACCCTCAGGAATTCTCCATGTTTTCTCTCTCCTGCCCTGATAGATTATGATGAGTGTCTCAAGTCAATTGTGAGCAGTATTACTTTCTCTGAGGATATCTGTTCATGTTTTGGCCTCAGCTGCTAACACTCACTTGTTTTCACTTCCTGTCCGTTTTGTGGATGATGGCCTTTCAGCATGGTGGGTCACGGCAATCCCCCACCATCTGGTTATGCAGCATGTTTCCAGAATTCCTGGGATGTCTGTATGGTGTCAAAGTCTGTGGAATCGGCAAAATGCACCTGATGATTTGGTTGGACCCCTGCTTTTGGCTGTGCTTCAGCGAAAGAATCCGGTGCTAAATGCCCTCCCCATCTTGTCCCTGGGTTTGAGGACGGATGACAATACTAACAGAGTTGCCGTGGGTCTCTGCTTGGACTTCACTTTATGTTGTCCTCATAACTGCCAGCACTGTGGAGCTGAAGTGGATCGTCTCACCACATATGGTCTTAGCTGCAAGAGGAATGAAGGACATTTCTACCGTCATACCGCAATAAACGTCAACCTCTTCCAAGCATTGTCATCTGCAGGTGCCCCTTCAGTCTGGGACCATCAGTTCTCTTTCGTTCTGATCGGAAAAGGCCTGATGGGTGCTGGAGCTGTGGCTGCTATGGCTGAGGAGAAGAAAGTGGCCTTGATGGCCTTTCAACCTAGATCCTTGACACTTTTTTGTGCCCATGACCATCGAGTCTTTGAGGGTCATCGGGAACAGTTTGATGGCTTTCCTGAAGGAGCTCAGCCTCAGGATAAGGTGAACTGAGGAGGTGAATGCCCATGCTCACCTCCTTCAGCGTCTCTCGATAGCTGTCCAGAGGGTTTATCTGTATTTGGGTCAGTCGGGAGTTGAACTTATCATTAGCTTTTTAGCTGTTATTTATTTATTTATTTACTATTTATTATTATTTTTATTTTTAATATAAAGAGCAACATAACATACCAAGTTCATTTTAACACCTAATTAACACATGCTTAGTTATATAATAATCTTTTGTTTGTTCTTTTTTTTTGAGTTAGTTATATTATGTTTGTTATTAGTTTAGTACAAAATTAAAAATACCACTAATTACTAACAAACAAATTCATAAACGAAAAATTACAAGTTCAACTCCAGACCGACCCAAAAACAAACAAGGCATCCCACTGGACTGGACACTTCAGGAAAGCCATCGACCTGTTCCCAATGACCCAATCACTCGATGGCCACTATTTATTTAGTTATTAGTTATGTATTCTAGTTTAAAAAAATTTTTTTAATATTTTTTTATATATATAATAATATTATAAATGCTGTAATAATAATTGTAATAATAATAGTAATAATAATAATAGTAATAATAATAACAAGAATGATAACAATAACAAGAATATTAACAATAACAACAACACTATAACAACAAAAATAAAAAATAATCAAATAACAAAATTATCAAAATTATAATAATAACAATAAAATAATAATAATATATAATAAATAATATTTAAAACACAATAATTAATGAAAGTCTAATGAAATAAGTCCTCCAGGCTGGAGTCATTGCCCAGTGTTCCCATAATGCACGCGCTGTTCCCCCAACCGCCAAACAGGAAGGGGAAATGACCTGCTCTCCCCTGTTGTTCTGCTCACTCTGCGGCCAAGCTCTTTCAAAAAGGGTAAAGTCTCTGGGCCAAAAGTCCCTGATGTCTCCACAGCTACTGGTTGGAAGAAGTGAGAGGGGTCGTACTTTGCCCTCTTCGTTTCAGCCATAGCAGCAACTGCACCGGGCGGGCATAGGTGTCTGTGCAGGTAGCGTCCCATGCCATACTCCCAAGGAACCATTGTTATACCGTCAGGTCTCTTTCCATCACTCCTATATGTCCAGCCGAGATGGAATTTTGGCTGCAGACAGGGCACGGTGAATAATGTCGTTGAGTGAGGAGTGGCGGAAATGGCAGCCTTCAATGTCTGCAGCTAGTTAAATATGTTTATTAGTTTGTTGTTATTAAACATGTTTATTAGTTTGTTGTTATTAATTAGTTATAAAATGTTTATTAGTTTGTTGTAGTTATAAATATGTTTATTAGTTGTTGTTTTTTTGTTAAGATTTTATAATAGAGACAAACCAATGAAACCAATCCAAGCTATACACGGCATTAATCCGTTGAGCTAGTGCTTGTAGTAGTCCTTCCAGTGTCAAAGTTGATACAGTGTATTATGCAGATTGGCATGTTCAATTAACATCCCATAAAATTCTGTTTAGCGCTCAACCACCACTATTGCAAACTTGGATATCAAATTAATTAACCTTACACACTAAATTCTCGTGAGATTGGGCATGGGCAATTTTTAAATGATATTCATAAACGTATAGGAATTAACAAGCAAACCCAACATACTTTTATTGCTACTGGTGTGTATATAAACCGTCTTCTAAGGCAGTTGTAGTTAACTTACCTGGCATAGAGGATACCATGATCAATCTAGCGGTTCCTCCAGGTGGAGACTCGGCATTGCACTTCGCCAAGTTGAAGCCTGCGATTTCCCCAAACGTGGGAAACTCGGATGTACAATTTTTGTTAGTGGGGGATTGCGTTCGCGCATCCCCTAACTTTCATTGTTAGTTCAATAACGTTAAAAAAATATGGTGTGTTGGACATTTTTTTGGTTGGAAACTCTTGTGTATCTATGGAAAATGGGCCATAATTAGTTGTTTTACCGAGAAAGACTACTGCAATGGAGAGAATTTGTGAGTGGGTGTATAGAGAACAGTCTTGAAAACGTAAGGGACCAGCATAGAGGAGCCATGTGGCCAAGCATGCTGGATTTAAATCAGGCCAAAAGAGCTCCTTTATTCTACTAGGAAAGGGCATGGAACTACAACATTTGTTTAGCATTGTTGTTCTATGCAAACAGTCTTGAAAACGTAAGGGACCAGCATAGAGGAGCCATGTGGCCAAGCATGCTGGATTTAAATCAGGCCAAAAGAGCTCCTTTATTCTACTAGGAAAGGGCATGGAACTACAACATTTGTTTAGCATTGTTGTTCTATGCAGAATCTACAACTCTCTGTGAATCAAATGTTTCCGAAGCCTTTCAAGTATAGCTATTTCACAGGCTAGTACATAGTATAAAAGTGGGAAGTCTTATGGGGAGATTCAGATGAATATTAGTAAAAAATATATATAGGAACTTCAAAGATAATAATACAGAATTAATGGTAAAATAATGATTTAAAATCACATTCTCAATAATCAACTTTAATTTTTATTGAAGGTGATACTTGGCAGAGAACCCAGCTGAAGCAGCATTGACATGTTACGTCGACCAAAATACTTTGCACAAGATGTAGGAAAACCAATGTAATTGATATCGAGAAATATCTAAGCACTATTTACTTTCCTTTGTGTATAAAGCAGATCTTGATACTTCTGTGGCATAGCAATCATTGCTACAGTTTAACTTGCATGCAAAAAGCCATTGGTTGACTATTAGCATCACCAGCCATTGGTTGACCATCAGCATCACCAGCCATTGTTTGCCTATCAGCATCACTTGCCTATCAGCATCACCAGCCATTGGTTGCCTATCAGCATCACCAGCCATTGCTTGACCATCAGCATCACCAGCCATTGGTTGACCATCAGCATCACCACCCGACTATTAGCATCAGGCACCAGCCATTGGTTGACCATCAGCATCACCAGCCATTGGTTGACCATCATCTTCACCAGCCATTGGTTGACTATTAGCATCAGGCACCAGCCATTGGTTGATTATTAGCATCACCAGCCATTGTTTGACTATCAGCATCACCAGCCATTGGTGCCTATCAACATCACCAGCCATTGGTTGCCTATCAGCCATTGGTTGACCATCAGCATCACCAGCCATTGGTTGATCATCAGCATCACCAGCCATTGGTTGCCTATCAGCATCACCAGCCATTGGTTGACCATCAGCATTACCAGCCATTAGTTGCCTATCAGCATCGCCAGCCATTTGGGTGCCTATCAGCATTACCAGCCATTGGTTTCCTATCAGCATCGCCAGCCATTTGGGTGCCTATCAGCATCACCAGCCATTGGTTGCCTATCAGCATCACCAGCGATTGGTTGCCTATCAGCTTAACCAGCCATTTGTTGCCTATCAGCATCGCCAGCCATTTGGGTGCCTATCAGCATCACCAGCCATTGGTTGACCATCAGCATCACCAGCCATTGGTTGCCTATCAGCATCACCAGCCATTGGTTGACCATCAGCATCACCAGCCATTGGTTGACCATCAGCATCACCAGCCATTGGTTGACCATCAGCATCACCAGCCATTGGTTGCCTATCAGCATCACCAGCCATTGATTGCCTATCAGCATCACCAGCCATTGGTTGCCTATCAGCATCACCAGCCATTGGTTGCCTATCAGCATCACCAGCCATTGGTTGCCTATCAGCATCACCAGCCATTGGTTGACCATCAGCATCACCAGCCATTGGTTGACTATTAGCACCAGCCATTGGTTGATTATTAGCATCACCAGCCATTGTTTGACTATCAGCATCACCAGCCATTGGTGCCTAACGGCATAACCAGCCATTGGTTGCCTATCAGCATTACCAGCCATTTGTTGCCTATCAGCATCGCCAGCCATTTGGGTGCCTATCAGCATTACCAGCCATTGGTTGCCTATCAGCATCACCAGCCATTGATTGCCTATCAGCATCACCAGCCTATCAGCCATTGGTTGACCATCAGCATCGCCAGCCATTGGTTGCCTATCAGCATTACCAGCCATTGGTTGCCTATCAGCATCACCAGCCATTGGTTGACCATCAGCATCACCAGTCATTGGTTGACTATTAGCACCAGCCATTGGTTGATTATTAGCATCACCAGCCATTGTTTGACTATCAGCATCACCAGCCATTGGTGCCTAACGGCATCACCAGCCATTGGTTGCCTATCAGCATTACCAGCCATTGGTTGCCTATCAACATCACCAGCCATTGATTGCCTATCAGCATCACCAGCCATTGGTGCCTAACAGCATCACCAGCCATTGGTTGCCTATCAGCTTAACCAGCCATTTGTTGCCTATCAGCATCGCCAGCCATTTGGGTGCCTATCAGCATCACCAGCCATTGGTCTATCAGCATCACCAGCCATTAGCATCACCAGCCATTGGTGCCTATCAGCATCACCAGCCATTGGTTGACTATTAGCATCACCAGCCATTGGTTGGCTATTAGCATCACCAGCCATTGGTTGCCTATCAGCATCACCAGCCATTGGTTGCTTATCAGCATCAACAGCCATTGGTTGCCTATCAGCATCACCAGCCATTGGTTGACCATCAGCATCACCAGCCATTGGTTGCCTATCAGCATCACCAGCCATTGGTTGACCATCAGCATCACCAGCCATTGGTTGACCATCAGCATCACCAGCCATTGGTTGACTATTAGCACCAGCCATTGGTTGATTATTAGCATCACCAGCCATTGATTGCCTATCAGCATCACCAGCCATTGGTGCCTAACAGCATCACCAGCCATTGGTTGCCTATCAGCATCACCAGCCATTGGTTGCCTATCAGCATCACCAGCCATTGGTCGCCTATCAGCATCACCAGCCATTGGTTGCCTATCAGCATCACCAGCCATTGGTTGCCCGCATCACCAGCCATTGGGTGCCTATCAGCATCACCAGCCATTGGTTGCCTATCAGCATCACCAGCCATTGGTTGACTATCAAGCATCACCAGCCATTGGTTGCCTATCAGCATCACCAGCCATTGGTTGCCTCAGCATCAGGCACCAGCTTGATCTAGCATTTCACTTTTCAAGTCATCACCAGAACTCAGAAATTGTTTCGCCAAAGTGGGAAGAATTTGTGTGCTCAACACTCCGAGTTTTCCCCAAACGTGGGAAACTCGGATGTACAATTTTTGTTAGTGGGGGATTGCGTTCGCGCATCCCCTGACTTTCATTGTTCGTTCAATAACGTTAAAAAACATGGTGTGTTGGAGATTTTTTGGGGAAACTCTTGTGTATGTATTGGAAAATGGGCCCTAATTAGTTGATTTACCGAGAAATACTACTGCAATGGAGAGAATTTGTTTGTGAGTGGGTGTATAGAACATTCTTGAAAACGGCTTTTAGGGTTTACCAGCATAGAGGCAAGCATGCTGGATTTAAATCGGCCCAAAGAGCTCCTTTATTCTACTGGGAAAGGGCATGGAACTACATTTGTTTAGCATTGTTGTTGCTATGCAGAATCTACAACTCTGTGAATGCAAATGTTTCCGAAGCCTTTCAAGTATAGCTATACAGTGTACTAGCTTTCACAGGCTCTAAGTACATAGTATAAAAGTGTGAAGTCTTATGGGGAGATTCAGATGGGTATTAGTAAAAAATATATATAGGAACTTCAAATGAAATACAGATAATAAATACAATACAGAATTAATGGTAAAATAATGATTTAAAATCACATTCTCAATAATCAACTTTAATTTTTATTGAAGGTGATTTTTAATGTTATTATGCATTGAGAATAATAACAATATTCCCAAAAATACTTGGCAGAGAACCCAGTACTGAAGCAGCATTGACATGTTACATCGACCAAAATACTTTGCACAAGATGTAGGAAAACCAATGTAATTGATATCGAGAAATATCTAAGCACTATTTCCTTTCCTTTGTGTATAAAGCAGATCTTGATACTTCTGTGGCATAGCAATCATTGCTACAGTTTAACTTGCATGCAAAAAGCCATTGGTTGACTATTAGCATCACCAGCCATTGGTTGACCATCAGCATAACCAGCCATTGTTTGCCTATCAGCATCACCAGCCATTGGTTGCCTATCAGCATAACCAGCCATTGATTGCCTATCAGCATCACCAGCCATTGCTTGACCATCAGCATCACCAGCCATTGCTTGACCATCAGCATTACCAGCCATTGGTTGACTATAAGCCATTGGTTGCCTATCAGCATCACCAGCCATTGGTTGCCTATCAGCATCAGGTACCAGCCATTGGTTGCCTATCAGCATCACCAGCCATTACTTGACCATCAGCATCACCAGCCATTGGTTGACTATTAGCATCACCAGCCATTGGTTGCCTATCAGCATCACCAGCCATTGGTTGCCTATCAGCATCACCAGCCATTGCTTGACCATCAGCCATTGGTTGACTATTAGCACCAGCCATTGGTTGATTATTAGCATCACCAGCCATTGTTTAACTATCAGCATCACCAGCCATTGGTGCCTAACAGCATCACCAGCCATTGGTTGCCTATCGGCATCACCAGCGATTGGTTGCCTATCAGCATCACCAGCCATTGGTTGACTATTAGCATCACCAGCCATTGGTTGCCTATCAGCATCACCAGCCATTGGTTGCCTATCAGCATCACCAGCCATTGCTTGACCATCAGCCATTGGTTGACTATTAGCACCAGCCATTGGTTGATTATTAGCATCACCAGCCATTGTTTGACTATCAGCATCACCAGCCATTGGTGCCTAACAGCATCACCAGCCATTGGTTGCCTATCGGCATCACCAGCGATTGGTTGCCTATCAGCAACACCAGCCATTGATTGCCTATCAGCATCACCAGCCATTGGTGCCTATCAACATCACCAGCCATTGATTGCCTATCAGCATCACCAGCCATTGGTCTATCAGCATCACCAGCCATTGGCATCACCAGCCATTGGTGCCTATCAGCATCACCAGCCATTGGTTGCCTATCAGCATCAGATAACAGCCATTGGTTGACTATTAGCATCACCAGCCATTGATTGCCTATCAGCATCACCAGCCATTGGCTGCCTACCAGCATCACCAGCCATTGATTGCCTATCAGCATCACCAGCCATTGGTTGCCTATCAGCATCAGATAACAGCCATTGGTTGATTATTAGCATCACCAGCCATTGATTGCCTATCAGCATCACCAGCCATTGGCTGCCTATCAGCATCACCAGCCATTGATTGCCTATCAGCATCACCAGCCATTGGTTGCCTATCAGCATCGCCAGCCATTGGGTGCCTATCAGCATCACCAGCCATTGGTTGACCATCAGCATCACCAGCCATTGGTTGCCTATCAGCATCACCAGCCATTGGTTGCCTATCAGCATCACCAGCCATTGGTCGACTATCATCATCGCCAGCCATTGGTTGCCTATCAGCATCACCAGCCATTGGTTGCCTATCAGCATCACCAGCCATTGGGTGCCTATCAGCATTACCAGCCATTTCTTGACTATCAGCATCACCAGCCATTGGTTGCCTATCAGCATCACCAGCCATTGGTCTATCAGCATCACCAGCCATTAGCATCACCAGCCATTGGTGCCTATCAGCATCACCAGCCATTGGTTGCATATCAGCATCAGATACCAGCCATTGGGTGCCTATCAGCATTACCAGCCATTGCTTGACCATCAGCATCACCAGCCATTAGTTGCCTATCAGCATCGCCAGCCATTTGGGTGCCTATCAGCATTACCAGCCATTGCTTGACCATCAGCATCACCAGCCATTGGTTGACCATCAGCATCACCAGCCATTGGTTGCCCATCAGCATCACCAGCCATTGGTTGACCATCAGCATCACCAGCCATTGGTTGACCATTAGCATCACCAGCCATTGGTTGACCATCAGCATCTCCAGCCATTGGTTGCCTATCAGCATCACCAGCCATTGGTTGACCATCAGCATCACCAGCCATTGGTTGCCTATCAGCATCACCAGCCATTGGTTGACCATCAGCATCACCAGCCATTGGTTGACTATTAGCACCAGCCATTGGTTGATTATTAGCATCACCAGCCATTGTTTGACTATCAGCATCACCAGCTATTGGTGCCTAACGGCATCACCAGCCATTGGTTGCCTATCAGCATCACCAGCCATTGCTTGACCATCAGCATCACCAGCCATTGGTTGACTATTAGCACCAGCCATTGGTTGATTATTAGCATCACCAGCCATTGGTTGCCTATCAGCATCACCAGCCATTGCTTGACCATCAGCATCACCAGCCATTGGTTGACTATTAGCACCAGCCATTGGTTGATTATTAGCATCACCAGCCATTGGTTGACCATCAGCATAACCAGCCATTGTTTGCCTATCAGCATCACCAGCCATTGATTGCCTATCAGCATTACCAGCCATTGGTTGCCTATCAGCATTACCAATTGGTTGCCTATCAGCATCACCAGCCATTGGTCTATCAGCATCACCAGCCATTGGTCGATTATCAGCATCGCCAGCCATTGGTTGCCTATCAGCATCACCAGCCATTGGTTGCCTATCAGCATCACCAGCCATTGGGTGCCTATCAGCATTACCAGCCATTGCTTGACTATCAGCATCACCAGCCATTGATTGCCTATCAGCATCACCAGCCATTGGTCTATCAGCATCACCAGTCATTAGCATCACCAGCCATTGGTGCCTATCAGCATCACCAGCCATTGCTTGACTATCAGCATCGCCAGCCATTGGTTGACTATCAGCATCACCAGCCATTGGTTGACTATTAGCATCACCAGCCATTGGTTGCCCATCAGCATCACCAGCCATTGGTTGACCATCAGCATCACCAGCCATTTGGGTGCCTATAAGCATTACCAGCCATTGGTTTCCTATCAGCATCGCCAGCCATTTGGGTGCCTATCAGCATTACCAGCCATTGCTTGACCATCAGCATCACCAGCCATTGGTTGATTATTAGCATCACCAGCCATTGATTGCCTATCAGCATCACCAGCCATTGGTGCCTAACAGCATCAACAGCCATTGATTGCCTATCAGCATCACCAGCCATTGGTTGCCTATCAGCATTACCAGCCATTTGGGTGCCTATCAGCATTACCAGCCATTGCTTGACCATCAGCATCACCAGCCATTGGTTGCCTATCAGCATTACCAGCCATTGATTGCCTATCAGCATCACCAGCCATTGGTCTATCAGCATCACCAGCCATTAGCATCACCAGCCATTGGTGCCTATCAGCATCACCAGCCATTGGTTTCCTATCAGCATCGCCAGCCATTTGGGTGCCTATCAGCATTACCAGCCATTGCTTGACCATCAGCATCACCAGCCATTGGTTGCCCATCAGCATCACCAGCCATTGGTTGACCATCAGCATCGCCAGCCATTGGTTGCCTATCAGCATTACCAGCCATTGGTTGACTATTAGCACCAGCCATTGGTTGATTATTAGCATCACCAGCCATTGTTTGACTATCAGCATCACCAGCCATTGGTGCCTAACGGCATCACCAGCCATTGGTTGCCTATCAGCATCACCAGCCATTGGTTGATTATTAGCATCACCAGCGATTGTTTGACTATCAGCATCACCAGCCATTGGTTGACCATCAGCATCACCAGCGATTGGTTGACTATTAGCATCACCAGCCATTGGTTGCCTATCAGCATTACCAGCCATTGGTCTATCAGCATCACCAGCCATTAGCATCACCAGCCATTGGTGCCTATCAGCATCACCAGCCATTGGTTGACTATTAGCATCACCAGACATTGGTTGCCCATCAGCATCACCAGCCATTGGTTGACCATCAGCATCACCAGCCATTGGTTGACTATCAGCATCACCAGCCATTGGTTGCCCATCAGCATCACCAGCCATTGGTTGACTATTAGCACCAGCCATTGGTTGATTATTAGCATCACCAGCCATTGGTGCCTATCAGCATCACCAGCCATTGGTTGACTATTAGCATCACCAGCCATTGGTTGCCCATCAGCATCACCAGCCATTGGTTGACCATCAGAATCGCCAGCCATTGGTTGCCCATCAGCATCACCAGCCATTGGTTGACCATCAGCATCGCCAGCCATTGGTTGACTATCAGCATCACCAGCCATTGGTTTCCTATCAGCATCACCAGCCATTGGTTGCCTATCAGCATCACCAGCCATTGGTTTCCTATCAGCATCGCCAGCCATTTGGGTGCCTATCAGCATTACCAGCCATTGCTTGACCATCAGCATCACCAGCCATTGGTTGCCTATCAGCATCACCAGCCATTGGTTGACTATTAGCACCAGCCATTGGTTGATTATTAGCATCACCAGCCATTGATTGCCTATCATCATCACCAGCCATTTGGGTGCCTATCAGCATCACCAGCCATTGGGTGCCTATCAACATTACCAGCTATTGGTTGACTATCAGCATCACCAGCCATTTGGGTGCCTATCAGCATTACCAGCCATTGCTTGCCCATCAGCATCACCAGCCATTGGTTGCCTATCAGCATCACCAGCCATTGGTTGACTATTAGCACCAGCCATTGGTTGATTATTAGCATCACCAGCCATTGATTGCCTATCAGCATTACCAGCCATTTGGGTGCCTATCAGCATCACCAGCCATTGGGTGCCTATCAACATTACCAGCTATTGGTTGACTATCAGCATCACCAGCCATTGGCTGCCTATCAGCATCACCAGCCATTGGTTGCCTCAGCATCAGGCACCAGCTTGATCTAGCATTTCACTTTTCAAGTCATCACCAGAACTCAGAAATTGTTTCCGCAAAGTGGGAAGAATTTGTGTGCTCAACACTCCGAGTTTTCCCCAAACGTGGGAAACTCGGATGTACAATTTTTGTTAGTGGGGGATTGCGTTCGCGCATCCCCTGGCTTTCATTGTTCGTTCAATAACGTTAAAAAAACATGGTGTGTTGGAGATTTTGGGGGGAAACTCTTGTGTATGTATTGGAAAATGGGCCCTAATTAGTTGATTTACCGAGAAACACTACTGCAATGGAGAGAATTTGTTTGTGAGTGGGTGTATAGAACATTCTTGAAAACGGCTTTTAGGGTTTACCAGCATAGAGGCAAGCATGCTGGATTTAAA
Source organism: Cladorhizidae sp. MBARI D1340-BT2 (assembly GCA_028752905.1). Taxonomy (NCBI): domain Eukaryota; kingdom Metazoa; phylum Porifera; class Demospongiae; order Poecilosclerida; family Cladorhizidae; species Cladorhizidae sp. MBARI D1340-BT2. Next base: position 7,144,613 of record JAQNBH010000018.1, on the reverse strand, counting down.
TCGGCCCAAAGAGCTCCTTTATTCTACTGGGAAAGGGCATGGAACTACATTTGTTTAGCATTGTTGTTGCTATGCAGAATCTACAACTCTGTGAATGCAAATGTTTCCGAAGCCTTTCAAGTATAGCTATACAGTGTACTAGCTTTCACAGGCTCTAAGTACATAGTATAAAAGTGTGAAGTCTTATGGGGAGATTCAGATGGGTATTAGTAAAAAATATATATAGGAACTTCAAATGAAATACAGATAATAAATACAATACAGAATTAATGGTAAAATAATGATTTAAAATCACATTCTCAATAATCAACTTTAATTTTTATTGAAGGTGATTTTTAATGTTATTATGCATTGAGAATAATAACAATATTCCCAAAAATACTTGGCAGAGAACCCAGTACTGAAGCAGCATTGACATGTTACATCGACCAAAATACTTTGCACAAGATGTAGGAAAACCAATGTAATTGATATCGAGAAATATCTAAGCACTATTTCCTTTCCTTTGTGTATAAAGCAGATCTTGATACTTCTGTGGCATAGCAATCATTGCTACAGTTTAACTTGCATGCAAAAAGCCATTGGTTGACTATTAGCATCACCAGCCATTGGTTGACCATCAGCATAACCAGCCATTGATTGCCTATCAGCATCACCAGCCATTGCTTGACCATCAGCATCATCAGCCATTAGTTTCCTATCAGCATCGCCAGCCATTTGGGTGCCTATCAGCATTACCAGCCATTGCTTGACCATCAGCATCACCAGCCATTGGTTGACCATCAGCATCACCAGCCATTGGTTGCCCATCAGCATCACCAGCCATTGGTTGACCATCAGCATCACCAGCCATTGGTTGACCATCAGCATCGCCAGCCATTGGTTGCCTATCAGCATTACCAGCCATTGGTTGATCATCAGCATCACCAGCCATTGGTTGACCATCAGCATCGCCAGCCATTGGTTGCCTATCAGCATCACCAGCCATTGGTTGACCATCAGCATCACCAGCCATTGGTTGACCATCAGCATCTCCAGCCATTGGTTGCCTATCAGCATCACCAGCCATTGGTTGACCATCAGCATCACCAGCCATTGGTTGACTATTAGCACCAGCCATTGGTTGATTATTAGCATCACCAGCCATTGTTTGACTATCAGCATCACCAGCTATTGGTGCCTAACGTCATCACCAGCCATTGGTTGCCTATCAGCATCACCAGCCATTGCTTGACCATCAGCATCACCAGCCACCAGCCATTGGTTGATTATTAGCATCACCAGCCATTGGGTGCCTATCAGCATCACCAGCCATTGCTTGACCATCAGCATCACCAGCCATTGGTTGACTATTAGCACCAGCCATTGGTTGATTATTAGCATCACCAGCCGTTGGTTGACCATCAGCATAACCAGCCATTGTTTGCCTATCAGCATCACCAGCCATTGGTTGCCTATCAGCATTACCAATTGGTTGCCTATCAGCATCACCAGCCATTGGTCTATCAGCTCACCAGCCATTGGTCGACTATCAGCATCGCCAGCCATTGGTTGCCTATCAGCATCACCAGCCATTGGTCGACTACAGCATCGCCAGCCATTGGGTGCCTATCAGCATTACCAGCCATTGCTTGACTATCAGCATCACCAGCCATTGATTGCCTATCAGCATCACCAGCCATTGGTCTATCAGCATCACCAGTCATTAGCATCACCAGCCATTGGTGCCTATCAGCATCACCAGCCATTGGTTGACTATCAGCATCACCAGCCATTCATTGACCATCAGCATCACCAGCCATTGGTTGCCTATCAGCATCACCAGCCATTGGTTGCCTATCAGCATCACCAGCCATTGCTTGACCATCAGCATCACCAGCCATTGGTTGACCATCAGCATCACCAGCCATTGGTTGACCATCAGCATCGCCAGCCATTGGTTGCCTATCAGCATTACCAGCCATTGGTTGACCATCAGCATCACCAGCCATTGGTTGATTATTAGCATCACCAGCCATTGTTTGACTATCAGCATCATCAGCCATTGGTTGCCTATCAGCATCACCAGCCATTGGTTGACTATTAGCATCACCAGCCATTGGTTGATTATTAGCATCACCAGCCATTGTTTGACTATCAGCATCACCAGCCATTGGTTGCCTATCAGCATCACCAGCCATTGGTCTATCAGCATCACCAGCCATTAGCATCACCAGCCATTGGTGCCTATCAGCATCACCAGCCATTGGTTGACTATTAGCATCACCAGCCATTGGTTGCCCATCAGCATCACCAGCCATTGGTTGACCATCAGCATCACCAGCCATTGGTTGACTATCAGCATCACCAGCCATTGGTTGCCCATCAGCATCACCAGCCATTGGTTGACTATTAGCACCAGCCATTGGTTGATTATTAGCATCACCAACCATTGGTTGACCATCAGCATAACCAGCCATTGTTTGCCTATCAGCATCACCAGCCATTGGTTGCCTATCAGCATTACCAATTGGTTGCCTATCAGCATCACCAGCCATTGGTCTATCAGCATCACCAGCCATTGGCATCACCAGCCATTGGTGCCTATCAGCATCACCAGCCATTGGTTGCCTATCAGCATCACCATCCATTGGTCGACTATCAGTATCACCAGCCATTGGTCGACTATCAGCATCGCCAGCCATTGGGTGCCTATCAGCATTACCAGCCATTGATTGCCTATCAGCATCACCAGCCATTGGTCTATCAGCATCACCAGCCATTAGCATCACCAGCCATTGGTTGCCCATCAGCATCACCAGCCATTGGTTGACCATCAGCATCGCCAGCCATTGGTTAACTATCAGCATCACCAGCCATTGGTTGCCCATCAGCATCACCAGCCATTTGGGTGCCTATCAGCATTACCAGCCATTGGTTTCCTATCAGCATCACCAGCCATTGGTTGCCTATCAGCATCACCAGCCATTGGTTTCCTATCAGCATCGCCAGCCATTTGGGTGCCTATCAGCATTACCAGCCATTGCTTGACCATCAGCATCACCAGCCATTGATTGCCTATCAGCATCACCAGCCATTGGTCTATCAGCATCACCAGTCATTAGCATCACCAGCCATTGGTGCCTATCAGCATCACCAGCCATTGGTTGACTATCAGCATCACCAGCCATTCATTGACCATCAGCATCACCAGCCATTGGTTGCCTATCAGCATCACCAGCCATTGGTTGCCTATCAGCATCACCAGCCATTGCTTGACCATCAGCATCACCAGCCATTGGTTGACCATCAGCATCACCAGCCATTGGTTGACCATCAGCATCGCCAGCCATTGGTTGCCTATCAGCATTACCAGCCATTGGTTGACCATCAGCATCACCAGCCATTGGTTGATTATTAGCATCACCAGCCATTGTTTGACTATCAGCATCACCAGCCATTGGTTGCCTATCAGCATCACCAGCCATTGGTTGACTATTAGCATCACCAGCCATTGGTTGATTATTAGCATCACCAGCCATTGTTTGACTATCAGCATCACCAGCCATTGGTTGCCTATCAGCATCACCAGCCATTGGTCTATCAGCATCACCAGCCATTAGCATCACCAGCCATTGGTGCCTATCAGCATCACCAGCCATTGGTTGACTATTAGCATCACCAGCCATTGGTTGCCCATCAGCATCACCAGCCATTGGTTGACCATCAGCATCACCAGCCATTGGTTGACTATCAGCATCACCAGCCATTGGTTGCCCATCAGCATCACCAGCCATTGGTTGACTATTAGCACCAGCCATTGGTTGATTATTAGCATCACCAACCATTGGTTGACCATCAGCATAACCAGCCATTGTTTGCCTATCAGCATCACCAGCCATTGGTTGCCTATCAGCATTACCAATTGGTTGCCTATCAGCATCACCAGCCATTGGTCTATCAGCATCACCAGCCATTGGCATCACCAGCCATTGGTGCCTATCAGCATCACCAGCCATTGGTTGCCTATCAGCATCACCATCCATTGGTCGACTATCAGTATCACCAGCCATTGGTCGACTATCAGCATCGCCAGCCATTGGGTGCCTATCAGCATTACCAGCCATTGATTGCCTATCAGCATCACCAGCCATTGGTCTATCAGCATCACCAGCCATTAGCATCACCAGCCATTGGTTGCCCATCAGCATCACCAGCCATTGGTTGACCATCAGCATCGCCAGCCATTGGTTAACTATCAGCATCACCAGCCATTGGTTGCCCATCAGCATCACCAGCCATTTGGGTGCCTATCAGCATTACCAGCCATTGGTTTCCTATCAGCATCACCAGCCATTGGTTGCCTATCAGCATCACCAGCCATTGGTTTCCTATCAGCATCGCCAGCCATTTGGGTGCCTATCAGCATTACCAGCCATTGCTTGACCATCAGCATCACCAGCCATTGGTTGCCTATCAGCATCACCAGCCATTGGTTGACTATTAGCACCAGCCATTGGTTGATTATTAGCATCACCAGCCATTGATTGCCTATCAGCATCACCAGCCATTGGTGCCTAACAGCATCACCAGCCATTGGTTGCCTATCAGCATCACCAGCCATTGGTGCCTAACAGCATCACCAGCCATTTGGGTGCTTATCAGCATCACCAGCCATTGGTTGCCTATCAGCATCACCAGCCATTGGTTGCCCGCATCACCAGCCATTGGGTGCCTATCAGCATTACCAGCTATTGGTTGACTATCAGCATCACCAGCCATTGGCTGCCTATGAGCATCACCAGCCATTGGTTGCCTCAGCATCAGGCACCAGCTTGATCTAGCATTTCACTTTTCAAGTCATCACCAGAACTCAGAAATTGTTTCCGCAAAGTGGGAAGAATTTGTGTGCTCAACACTCCGAGTTTTCCCCAAACGTGGGAAACTCGGATGTACAATTTTTGTTAGTGGGGGATTGCGTTCGCGCATCCCCTGACTTTCATTGTTTGTTCAATAACGTTAAAAAAACATGGTGTGTTGGAGATTTTTGGGGGAAACTCTTGTGTATGTATTGGAAAATGGGCCCTAATTAGTTGATTTACCGAGAAACACTACTGCAATGGAGAGAATTTGTTTGTGAGTGGGTGTATAGAACATTCTTGAAAACGGCTTTTAGGGTTTACCAGCATAGAGGCAAGCATGCTGGATTTAAATCGGCCCAAAGAGCTCCTTTATTCTACTGGAAAAGGGCATGGAACTACATTTGTTTAGCATTGTTGTTGCTATGCAGAATCTACAACTCTGTGAATGCAAATGTTTCCGAAGCCTTTCAAGTATAGCTATACAGTGTACTAGCTTTCACAGGCTCTAAGTACATAGTATAAAAGTGTGAAGTCTTATGGGGAGATTCAGATGGGTATTAGTAAAAAATATATATAGGAACTTCAAATGAAATACAGATAATAAATACAATACAGAATTAATGGTAAAATAATGATTTAAAATCACATTCTCAATAATCAACTTTAATTTTTATTGAAGGTGATTTTTAATGTTATTATGCATTGAGAATAATAACAATATTCCCAAAAATACTTGGCAGAGAACCCAGTACTGAAGCAGCATTGACATGTTACATCGACCAAAATACTTTGCACAAGATGTAGGAAAACCAATGTAATTGATATCGAGAAATATCTAAGCACTATTTCCTTTCCTTTGTGTATAAAGCAGATCTTGATACTTCTGTGGCATAGCAATCATTGCTACAGTTTAACTTGCATGCAAAAAGCCATTGGTTGACTATTAGCATCACCAGCTATTGGTTGACCATCAGCATAACCAGCCATTGTTTGCCTATCAGCATCACCAGCCATTGGTTGCCTATCAGCATAACCAGCCATTGGTTGCCTATCAGCATCACCAGCCATTGCTTGACCATCAGCATCACCAGACATTGCTTGACCATCAGCATCACCAGCCATTGGTTGACTATCAGCATCACCAGCCATTGGTTGCCTATCAGCATCACCAGCCATTCCTTGACCATCAGCATCACCAGCCATTGGTTGACCATCAGCATTACCAGCCATTGGTTGACCATCAGCATTACCAGCCATTGGTTGCCTATCAGCATTACCAGCCATTGGTTGACCATCAGCATCACCAGCCATTGGTTGACTATTAGCATCAGGCACCAGCCATTGGTTGACCATCAGCATCACCAGCCATTGGTTGACCATCACCTTCACCAGCCATTGGTTGACTATTAGCATCAGGCACCAGCCATTGGTTGATTATTAGCATCACCAGCCATTGTTCGACTATCAGCATCACCAGCCATTGGTGCCTATCAACATCACCAGCCATTGGTTGCCTATCAACATCACCAGCCATTGATTGCCTATCAGCCATTGGTGCCTATCAGCATCACCAGCCATTGGTTGCCTATCAGCATCACCAGCCATTGGTTGACTATCAGCATCAGGCAACAGCCATTGGTTGCCTATCAGCATCACCAGCCATTGGTTGCCTATCAGCATCACCAGCCATTGGTGCCTATCAACATCATCAGCCATTGGTTGCCTATCAACATCACCAGCCATTGATTGCCTATCAGCATCACCAGCCATTGGTGCCTATCAGCATTACCAGCCATTGGTTGCCTATCAGCATCACCAGCCATTGGGTGCCTATCAGCATCACCAGCCATTGGTTGCCATCACGACATTGGGTGCTATCAGCATTACCAGCCATTGGTTGCCTATCAGCATCGCCAGCCATTGGTTGACTATCAGCATCACCAGCCATTGGGTGCCTATCAGCATCACCAGCCATTGGGTGCCTATCAGCATCACCAGCCATTGGTTGCCATCACGACATTGGGTGCTATCAGCATTACCAGCCATTGGTTGCCTATCAGCATCGCCAGCCATTGTTTGACTATCAGCATTACCAGCCATTGGTTGCCTATCAGCCATTGGTGCCTATCAACATCACCAGCCATTGGTTGCTTATCAACATCACCAGCTATTGATTGCCTATCAGCATCACCAGCCATTGTTTGACTATCAGCATCACCAGCCATTGGTTGACTATCAGCATCACCAGCCATTGGTGCCTATCAAAATCACCAGCCATTGGTTGCCTATCAACATCACCAGCCATTGATTGCCTATCAGCATCACCAGCCATTGCTTGCCTATCAGCATCACCAGCTATTGGTGCCTATCAGCATCACCAGCCATTGGTTGCCTATCAGCATCACCAGCTATTGGTGCCTATCAGCATCACCAGCCATTGGTGCCTATCAACATCACCAGCCATTGGTTACCTATCAGCATCACCAGCCATTGGTTACCTATCAGCATCACCAGCCATTGGTCTAGCATTTCACTTTTCAAGTCATCACAACAACTCAGAAATTGTTTCCGCAAAGTGGGAAGAATTTGTGTGAACAAATATACTAGCTATCACAAACGTAGTTGAGGACGACATGATCTACCAAGAATAAGTGAGAAACATCTTGGACATGGCCATACAGAATGAAATGTATATTATGTGATTTCTGGATTGAAGTTGTGAATGACCACTGGTGGGTCCTGAGCTGCTTTCTTAATGTAGGAAGAGAGAGAGATTGATTGATTGGAGGAAAGAAGTTCAACAGGTATACTACTCGATTGAAATAGAAATGGGTTGACGGATGTGTGATACAATTTATGACACAGTTTGTGGGATGAAGTACGTAGACCTAGTGTTTCCATTGCAGAATGAGATGAGCTTATACATATTCATGTCCGTCATCTGGATCTTTAAGGCATTTGATGAGAAAAAGGATGTCTAAGGATTCGAACATCATAAGTGGTATATAGTATCTGGAGAGCCGACTTGTAGTCTTGTATAATTGTTTTATGCCTATGCTGTGTGTGTTCAAGATTTTTGATGTGTTTAATTAACTTCATCCTCCAAAGTTGAGAACAATTCGATAGCTTAGATCTTACTAGAGGGTAACACAGTGTTTTCTTACGTTTGTTTCAGCCTAGATCCTTTTGTACAATCACATGAGCTGACTATTGAGTCACTCAATGTGTAGGAAGGGTTAATTCACTTGGATACACCAAAGCTCATTGCCACACATTTGTCTGGGTGTAATCCTAGTTTCCATTTTGAAAACCAATATTCCAGGGAGTCAATATCATGCTGCACTAGTGAACTGTTAGTGCTAGATAAGGGGCTTCATAAATTTGGCAAAAAGATAACTAGATGAGAGCCTTAAGGCATCAGGCAAGGCATTGATTGAGATGCTTCATTGAGGAACTCCAGAATGGTAGGTAGTTGAGGATGAGTCTTTATGCATACAGAGTGACTGAGGCTAGAAAGGTAATCTTTGACCCATAACCACAAGGGGCCATTGATTCTAACTTGTACACAGCAATTCTGCATGTGGCACAGAGTCTAATGCTTTCTGAAGATTAAAAAATCACATCTTTTTCCCCACGACTAGTTAATCTCAGCATAGGCAAGAGTGCCTTAAAAAATCCAAACTGATGAATTATCTAATTGAGGATGGATGAAAGGCTTGATTTTTTTAAAGATTATATAGATTCGAGAACTTTTGATATATAGGATGCATAGTAATGAGATCGGTCCCCTTTTTAGCAGGGCATATTTTATTCAATTTCTGTTCTGTAGGAATTGTAAATGAATCAAGGGATATATAGCATGAAAAGGAGTGTAATGGGTTCAAGGAGAGCTATTGATCAGCACTTGAGGCTTGTGCGGTATCTAGAACTTCAAACACCTCGGAAACTGATATTTCAATGAGGCTTAGTTGAGAATTGGGAGTCAGTATATAAATTTGCTCCTAGTAAATGTAGAGTTGAAGAAATTATTGAAGAGTTAAGCCTTCTTAAAGGAATCACACTTGAGTTGTTGAAGTTAAGCATAGAGGAAGGTTTACTGAGCTGTCTTAGGTACTAGTACAGCCTACCATGGTTTGAGTGGTGAACTTTCACTATTAGAGCCTCCTTAAAGTGAACTTTAGCACTTGTTAAGCTTATGAAAGTTGATTCCATTTGTGAAAGTTTATGAAGTAAAGTAGCAGATGGTTTTCTCTTACAAAAGCATTGCACTGTTTTTGTGCACTTGAGCAGGTTGGTTATGTAGTAGCTGAACCAAATCAGGTTATGCTTTTTGTCAAGTCTCATCTTTGTCACTTGTATAACCTTTGCTTTCAAGATGGACCAAAGTACTTCTACATTGCTAGAGAGGAGGTACAGTCAAATGGAGTTTCCAGTAAGAGGTCTTTGAGGCCCGACAACTCTCCGAAGTTGAAAACTTTCTTTGGGGCTGCCTTAACCTTTCCTTAGCTGGTAGCTACAGTGAAGGTTATGAGGTGATGATATGAATGGCTAGACTAGAACTATCAGTACACAGATAGAACCAGATCTAGAATATTACCTTGACAATGAGTAGCTTCTTCCGCTAATTGGGTGAGGTTTAGAGAGAAAGTTAGGCCACAAAAATTATTGATGAGCCTGGTAGACCTGACCAGTTGACATCTGGGATATTGAAATCACCCATTATTAAGAGATGGTACTGGTTAGTAAAGAGGTAATAACCATTATCACTTCTAGTTGGTCACAGGTAGGATGTACTACATAGATGCAGCACAGGAGAATTTTGGGTGACAGGTCAAGAATAATTGCACCTATTTCTACAGAGAGTTACGAGAGTAGCACCTACAGGGGAAGGAGTTAAAACTGCTGAACCAACATATATACCACCTCCATGAACCCTCTATCACAATGGAAGAGATTGAAGTTGTGAACTGGCAGATCAGAACTGGCAGATCAGAATAAAAGTCATTTAAAGGGGAGACCATATCAAAACACAAAAAAATATTGTGGTTATTGTTATATAGTCTCACACTGTGCTGTAATATATGTGGTGACCTTAACAGGCTCAGCAGTATCCAGATTAAATTATAGATGTTGTGTAGGGTAGACAGAATTGTTATGGGAAATATGCTAGGAGAAGAGGAAATACTTTATGTTTGGCACCTAGGGTTCCATATCCTTATTCTTTAACACCTCCCCTCATTGCAATCCCATAATAAACTCTCTTTGTAATAATCAATGATCACTAAAATAGTTAGTTCATCTCTCAATGAACTCTCAGTTGACATAACAATCATTTTCTCAATAATCAACTTGATTCCCTCGACATTTCGACTAGATGCTCTAGCCTTCACCAGGAATTATATATTTGACTAGATGCTCTAGCCTTCATCTGGAATAATATATTTATTCCTGGTGAAGGCTAGAACATCTAATTGAAACTTTGAGAAAATACAATTCCAAGTTGATTATTGAGAAGGTTATTGTAATGTTATTATATGTCAACTGAGGGTTCATTGAGAGATCATTCAAGTCGTTAATTCTTCAGTATTAATTGTTTGTATGTACTTAGTGATGGCGTATCTCAAGACTCAACAGAACAATTAAATTATTACTATAGCAATTAGCAGTAAAACAAAGACAAGGGGAGGGGGAATGATCAGAGTGTGAAGGGGAGTTTTTTTAAATGGCCATGAGTGACAGTTGCGTACATTAATAATTATCTTTGAGCAACTATTCCACAGCCAACTTGAAATAGGAATGTCTGTCTTGATCTGGAGAAAAGGTTTTGGTGGCTCTCCAATTCAATGACCTAAAGCACCTGTCTCAAATGTGAGTTTCACCCCCCTCTACTTAAAGTCTAATATGAGGGGGGGGGTGTCCTCTTCTCTACTTTTGGTCGACTCAAAACTCTCAACACAATTTCAGTAAACTGGATCGAGATGGCATATGGTGCAATAATAACTATATCTGGCCTATATATCTGAGATGTTGGAATGGAGGGTAGTGGGAGGTGAGTCACACTGGCTCTCATATCTGTGTCAGCATCGAGGTGGTGGCCTCAGGCAGGAAGCTTTCTAGGGCCTGAGACAAGCTGCTTCAACATGGAGTCATGTCGCCAGGTAAACTGACCTGACTCCAGGGCTGTATCACAGCAGTTAAGGATATGCTTGGTGGTGGAAGACTGATTATGAGCACAGATTTCACTTTGGGTCTACTCTATGATTCCAGTGATGCAAGTTCAAGGGGGGTAAGTAGACAGTCAGCACCTGTACACAACAAGAAAGACAACTGCGGTAAACCAGCTATTATCCTGTTCCAGACTCTACTCTTTGGCTCGAGCTCCACGATGTCTTTATAAACTTTCTCAGCACAGTAATCCATTGATTGCAATGAAATTTTTCAGGCTCCAACTCACACCTGATGACTTTACCTTTATGAATAATAAGTTGCATCACATGAGTCTGGAACCAAAAGGCTTCTCTGTAGTACATCCAAAGAGTTAGACAGCTCAGAAATGAGCAATTCAAGAGGAGATGATAGCCAAACTCTTTAGCTTTGATTTCTCAGCATGTGAGGGAAATATGGCAAATTTAAGACTTATGGATGAAAGGTGCTGAGAGAGTGGCACAACTAGGTAGGTGAAGCCACTGCTTTAGAAATCTAGTCACTCTAGCTTGGAGTCATATGGCTGAGGCACTGAAGTTATTCACAGCCAAGTGAAATAACAAAAATGGATCGAGGTGGTTTCGAAAAACCGTCCCCACTGGAGTCATGACCTGGTCAGGCAAAGAGGAAAGTAATTTCCCTGACTGTCATTTATTGCAATGGAAGAAGCACCCACAATCTGACCAGGAAACTTTGTAGGGTGGTCTTTGATGCAGGTTGTAGATCCACCATGGTAGGAAGAACATTTCCTGACTGGTTTGCCATTCTTGAGCACTAGAGATGAACATTTGTCTGGCCTAACCTCCAGGTCCAGGTTAATGCATTTCGAATCAATCTCAGCTAGATCTAAATAATACCCTTCATTTGAGTTGGAGATGTGAGTCGCAAAGGCCTTTACTTTGGGTTCTAGGGAAGCTCCAAATTTATCCCGATCCACCATTGCTCTGACTTTCTTTAATGGGAACATCATTAGACAGGCACTCAATGGCAAGTAACACCATTTTTCCTTGTCAATGACCACTTCACTCTGTGAAGGTCAATCACTCCATTCCTATAAACAACCTTGGCCCTACCATCACATGACCATCACATGACTGTGTGAGAAAGGCAATCACTTCACTTGTATCATCCCTATAAACAGCCTACCCTACCACACATAAAGGACTGCAATGCACACTGGTATCAGTCACGATGCCTGAAAAATGCTTCAACTCCGACCACTCAATATATAAGTGGGCATCCACTGGTGGCAGACCTGATGATTCAGGCACCTTGAGATTGAGGCAGATAGGCCTTGGGACTCTGATGTGCAATATGTCCATAAGGAGTGAATGAGAGATGGTACTGAATTCATTTAGAGGTCGATGAAGGTCATGGCCAACATAAGATTGATCCTTGGCATTTTGGAGTACAGTATTAACACTCGAGATGTGTTCCATGACTCCATTGATGCATGTCCAGAAGCCCTTTTGAGTGCTAGGGAGTATAGCATTAATGCTCAAGATGTGTTTCATTACTCCAGTGCAGGGGTGGATCCAGGAATTTTAGATTGGGGGGGTTGATGAACTACTCACGGCCATAGCCAGGGGGGTTTCCATGTTGCCCGGAAATCCTTCCCCCTCTTTCCTGAATCATGATCAGATCATTAATCATTTTGCAAGAAAGCACAGTCTCCTGCATTTCTCTTGGCAATTATATATCATCACCAACATTATTACATCACCAACATTATTATAACAAGAAATGTAAAACTGAACATGGTATCCTTTAAAAAATTGTGAGTGATAGTGCAAGTGCTCAGGAAATCCCCTTAATTATTCCGGGCTATGGTCCTGGCTGCCTGCTGCCTACTAACAACCTAAGGAAGATGCTGGGGTGGATCTAGGAATTTTAGAAAGGTACAGGGGGAGGGGGGATGCAGGGGTGGAGAACTAGCCCATGCACACTGTACTGTGTAATGAATAAGAATATTTATCAGCTTAAAAGAACAGCAACTAAGGAAACAATTTTCAGTCAATAAATAGTGAAGCTTGAAAGAGCCTTCTCGGGTGACACTGCACAAAAGCATGGCAGATATCATCAACTGACACTCTCACTCCATAGTTCATGGCTATTACACCAAGATCAGAAAAGTGTTGTTCAGTCAAAGTCGACCTTGTATATGTCTTTATCCTCCTGAGCAAACTAAATGATCGTTCTGCTTCAGCACTGGTGATAGGCAGAGTGTAAGCAATGACTAGTAAGCAATGAATATTTGGGAAAGTATCAGAGTCACAAGAGCTAAGAGCTAGGAGAAGATTGTTGGGGATGGTAGCCTCATCTTTGTCTCGCTTATGCTCCACAATGATTGCCATCTTCTTAGTTCACTTTTGAGAGACAAGGAACATGGAAGATCTTGTTCCCAGTACAGAAGGTCATCTATATGTTGTGATAGTTGAACACTCAGATTGCAGTTGAGCACTGAAGGCACAAGGCACAAAAGCATATGACTTTATTTTCCCTCACCTTGAAATCTTTCCTCCAACTGGTTAATGAATGAATCCAGCACTGGTATAGAAATGACTCTCTTGTAGTGCTCTTTTGCTGATTGACTTGGAGTGTTGCTTCGATTCCGTTGAATGCTTGTCTTTCTTGGAACACTCTCACTCACACCAATTGACTCAGCCAGTTCAAGTACCTCACAATACCACAAGCTAAAAATGTCTTTCTGAAGGTTTTCAAGCATTTAATCGCTTCAGTAACTTTGTTATAGGCCTCATATATCTTGATCCTGCTTCTGAAGTTTTGAAGCAAGTATTTTCACTTCATCAGGAACATTCTTGATGATTATAAAAACAGCACGAGTTTGAAAAGAAGAGAGAGCAGCTTTCAGACCTTGTGCTTTCACTCTTGTCTCAGTATCCCAATTCCAGCTCCCATCTGATGAGCCTAAATTTGGGTAATCAGTAGGACACAAAATGGCATCTAAGAAAGTGATAAGTGGCTCATACATTTCAAGAAACACTTCAAAGCACGTATGTCTCTCCACCCATCTAGTCTTACACATTCCTGGAAGCTTTCTTGCTTTTGAAGAAGGCAAGAATTCATTGACTGTAAGTTCAAAAAGGTTTTGTCTCTTAGGGCTGTGAGCTAAAAAGAGGTGTGCTTCATTTATAACTAAAATTAAGTTTCGTACTTCTTGAACAAGGTAATTGAACGATTAAGGCAGTGTGAGTAGCAGTGTGTGTACAGAGCTAGTGGGCTGACCTCCTTGACTTTATATTGGACTCCTGCAATGCCGGAGGACACCACAGATGCTCCACCATAAGCTTTCCCTCGGATCTAAAGAAACTGAAGGACTAGAAACTGTTTCAAGAATCTTTCTTGAAATGGATGAAGCATTGGCTCGGTCCAAGTAGACAAAGCTACTCTTGATTAGAATGAGGATCTGTGGCTTCATCAGCAATGATGGTGAAAGGCAATTTTTTCTCTCGGAGCTGTTCAGTTATATGCTATCTAATTTTAGATGCATATATGTGAATAACCTCATTTTGAATGGTCTTGCTGGTATACTTTGCGTTCCTTTTAGCTGAGAGAAGGTGTTTGTGTAGGAGCTTATCTGTCTTAGCCAAAAGCTGAAGTGTGGCTACAAAATTGCCCTGTTCAGATCTTCATCTGAGAAATCCACTCTGTAGTCAGAGTGGCCTCTGAATGGCTTGCTTTGCCAAAAACTCTACAGCCAAAACTATCTGCTGGAGAACATGCCTGTTCTCTTCAGCTTGTTGGTTGCTCTGTTTCAATAGCCTTGTATCTATCCTTTCATCTGGTTGGTTAAAATTTCTGAGAAAAAGGTCTACCCTCTCAGCTGCACGGCAATGCATTCGAGTCTGATCATGGCATACAAGTACACCATCCTTGCCAGGTGCTTTTGTGTATGGTTTCTGGTATGGGGACAAAACTAACAAACCAGAACGATTGCCAACTCCAGACACACTGCCTCTACCCGGCTGCTCTGGAAAAACTATACAATATCTGCAAAGACCACCTGCAAGAACAGTGCTGTATGAAAGCCAAGGAAATTGTACTAACCATCCAAGCTGGAAGGATACACTCCAGGTTTTTCCTACTTTGGTAACCTGATGTGAATGAAGATGATCAGAAGAATGGAATGATGAGAAAGATATTGCTTCTTACGATCATCTGGGATATTATTTGCTAATGACCTAAGCTTATCCCAGTTACCTTGAGCGGCTTCAACTATTGTCCCTAAGTCCACCTGTCCACTAGTTGACGGAACTACACTGAGTGATGTAGTCATCGTATCAATTGTTGCTGAGCATAACTGAGAAACAGTAGTTGGCATTGACAAGGAAGAGCTCGATGTTGTGGTTGTGACTGTCATTGATGGTGATTGAACAAATAAATCTATATCAGTTGATGCACTAGAGTTACCATCATCAGCAGTCGTTGACACAGGGATATGGGACCCAGACTCGATTCTACATTAATTAGAAGGCTATTATAAATTGAGCATTCAACTCTTAACCCTTATTGTTCATATACTAGCTGTATATTGTATCTTACCTTTTAAAAAAAGTTGTCAGCTGGGTGCAATCCCTGGGTGATGGCCTCTTTCTACTTCCAGACATAGCAATATTGATGGCAGCTATAATATAATGCACAGCCACATTCCAGGAGTATGGGTTTACTAGAATTTCATTCATATTTAACAGTTTGTAGTTTAACCCAAGTGTCTATATCTAACAAAGGTCTAACAAGTGTCTATATCTAACAAAGTGTCTATATCTAACAAAGTGTCTATATCTAACAAAGTGTCTATATCTAACAAAGTGTCTATATCTAACAAAGTGTCTATATCTAACAAAGTGTCTATATCTAACAAAGTGTCTATATCTAACAAAGTGTCTATATCTAACAAAGTGTCTATATCTAACAAGTGTCTATATCTAACAAAGTGTCTATATCTAACAAAGTGTCTATATCTAACAAAGTGTCTATATCTAACAAAGTGTCTATATCTAACAAAGTGTCTATATCTAACAAAGTGTCTATATCTAACAAAGTGTCTATATCTAACAAAGTGTGTATATCTAACAAGTGTCTATATCTAACAAAGTGTCTATATCTAACAAGTGTCTATATCTAACAAAGTGTCTATATCTAACAAAGTGTCTATATCTAACAAGTGTCTATATCTAACAAAGTGTCTATATCTAACAAAGTGTCTATATCTAACAAAGTGTCTATATCTAACAAGTGTCTATATCTAACAAGTGTCTATATCTAACAAGTGTCTATATCTAACAAAGTGTCTATATCTAACAAGTGTCTATATCTAACAAGTGTCTATAATTATCTAACAAGTGTCTATATCTAACAAGTGTCTATATCTAACAAAGTGTCTATACTAACAAAGAAACTGGAGGTGGAGCTAGTGTTTAGAACGTTATGGGGGGGTTGCAACCTCAGAAACCCCCCCCCCCCCTGGATCCACCCCTGCAGTGATACCTGTCAGGAAGTCCTATGGAGCACTAGAGTCAATAAAGTCATTTCCCGTTCCAGCCTTTCAGCAATAATTTTGTGAAATAATTCCCACACACAGTAATTACGCAGAAGTTGCTGGGAAGGCAGAGATCACCATTCTTTTATGTTAGAATAGTTTTTGCCAGACACCAATTCAGGGGGATTTTTTTTTTTTAGAAAGTTGGAAGTGGTGTGTGCTAGGGACCTTTTTAAAATGGTGGTATCGTATCCCATTCGGATCAGGAGTACACTTGGAACAATAGTTCTTTAGCACTCCCTTGATACACTCAGGTGTTATTGGTGGTAAGTCGAACTTAACTACTGAGGAAGGCAGTGGTAATACATCCTTTACCCAGTCCGGAATGTCTGCATAAGTTGTCCTTCCTGTATATGTCAACTATGTAGCCAGTTCACTCCATCCATAAAGAGCAGCAGTAGCTGCATGTGGGCACCTTTACCAAGATTGATTTTGACAAAATGGTGAATCCCACCACCTCCATAGCAAGATATACTCACTGGTACACCATCCATGGGGGTACCAGGTGGTTGTAGTTTATCTGACATCAACGGAATTCTATAATCTAGCACTTTTGACGCCGATCCATTTTTATGTCCATAAAATTTCTCTGTAAGGTAAATCACGTTACTTAAATGCGAGATGGGCCGGGGGAGACCCAATTCCATCCCACCTACTCGCCAGTGGGGTTAGCTCTATAGATAGATTGCTGATTAAATGATCAGTAACATGTCAAGCAGCCAAGCTATCATAATCTAAAAAGGATTATTGCAAAATCATCAGCAAAAAAAGGTCTCAACTTTAGCTACCCTTGACAGATCAAACCAGATCAAAACTTGTTCACTATTGGTATTCTTATTTAAGCACTGTAGTACAGAATTCTATTTAAGCACTGTAGTACAGAGTTGGTATTCCTATTTAAACACTGCTGTACAGAGAAGGTATTTCTATTTAAGCAATGTAGCACAGAGTTGGTATTCCTATTTAAGCACTGTAGTACAGAGTTGGTATTCTTATTTAAGCACTGCAGTACAGAGTTGGTATTCCTATTTAAGCACTGTAGTACAGAGTTGGTATTTCACTGTAGTACAGAGTTGGTATTCCTATTTAAACACTGTAGTACAGAGTTGGTATTCCTATTTAAGCACTGTAGTACAGAGTTGGTATTCCTATTTAAGCACTGCAGTACAGAGTTGGTATTCCTATTTAAGCACTAGTACAGAGTTGGTATTCCTATTTAAGCACTGTAGTACAGAGTTGGTATTCCTATTTAAGCACTGTAGTACAGAGTTGGTATTCCTATTTAAGCACTGTAGTACAGAGTTGGTATTCCTATTTAAGCTCTGTAGTACAGAGTTGGTATTCCTATTTAAGTTCCTGTTCTGTTCCACCTATAAGGAACTGTGTAGATCAGATAAAAGGTTTCACATTATGGATTAAGGATTCAGCTAAAAGAGGGGGCCTCCTTAAAGCAATCATTCAGAAGAGGTCTCAGATTGGCACAAAGCAGTCTTCAATGATCAATGTTTGCATTACTCGATGGGTAGAGAACATCATTGGCTGGGAGCATTTCTGTCTATATCATCCATTTCTAATTAAAATGTGTGTATAGTTCTCTATGGAAATAGTGAATTTCTGAACTTTAATGATGGTTGGACTATATACTGATGATAAGAAAAATGCTCTTGCATACATGAAAACGTTGGAGTCCTTTGCATTTTTGTATTCCCTAGTCACTCTCTTTAGGTCTATTAAAGAAGCTGTTGTTAAATTACAAGGAAAGTGCCAAGACCTTATCTCTGGAGTGACAATAGTACAAGACTGTTGCAATGAATTTAAAAGAGAGAGAGAAGATGTTGATAATTTTTTACAGCGTATCTTTCGGCATTGTTCTAGATTGGCAGTTCAGTCTAATATAACTATTTCGATGCCACGCACAACTCAGCGACAGCAGCATCGTTTGAATCCACAAACTAATACAGTTGAGGATTATTTTAAATGGGCTGTAGTCATCCCTTTTCTTGACCACATTATTACATCAAGATTTACTAAGCATACCAACCAGGTAGCTTCATTGCAATACCTCTTGCCAAGCCATATCACTACTTCGTCCTTTGTTAATATTGAACCTGCTGTTACTTTCTATTCTGAAGATCTACCAAATGTGAGTGTACTTGATGAAGAGTTACATCGCTGGAAGTTAAGGTGGCTACAAATTTAACCAGATGAGCGTCCTCAAACTCTTGAGTGAATCACTTAAACTCTGCTGCCCCAAGACCCTTCCAAATGTTTATACCCTTTTGAACCTTTTTGCTACACTCCCACTCAGTTCCCATACTTGTGAATGATCTGCTTCCACACTTCGATATTTAAACAACTACTTGAGATCCACACAGAGTGAGGAAAGACTCGGTGCCTTAGCATTAATACACATTAATTATGGAATGGATATTAATATCGATACTGTTTGCAAACTTTACGTAGAACAATATCCATGCAGAATTCAATGTTAGCTTATTATTTCAGTAATTTTGTCTATATATATATATTTATATTTTTGAAGGTTGCTTAATAAAAATCATCTCTGTATATATTTTTGGAGTTTCCGTTGTGCTGGATGGGGCATATATATTTCCCTCTTGCACTATCCTCACCATGGCTTCCAGCCACATGATCCACATCCGACATATATACATAACCCACTTTTTCAAAAGTCTGCGTACGCCCCCGAGTACAGAGTTGGTATTCCTATTTAAGCACTGTAGTACAGAGTTGGTATTCCTATTTAAACATTGTAGTACAGAGTTGGTATTCCTATTTAAGCAGAGTTTCTATTCCTATTTAAACACTGTAGTACATAGTTTGTTGTTTTGTGTATACGCTGCACATTTCATAATGTGTTGTTGGACTTGGAGACTGCAACTTATCAGAGAAACTACAAGTCTCGAAAGAGTCCAACGAAGAGCTACAATATATATCCTCAACGAGTTATTTTAACTACATGTATTGATTGACCTGCTGACATCCTCAGCCGGAACTACACGATCTACTCTTCTTAGTAAAATAACTATTCTGGAAATTTGAATTACGTATCCTTCCACTTCCGCCATGAACAAGTACATCACCATTACTCAAGTTCTTCATCTTCTAATCATTTTTACTGGGGTTGTTAACCTGTGGAATTTTATTCCCCGTATCTTTGAGCCTTTTTCTTCAAATATCACTGGATAAAGAAAGTATTTCCGGAATCACTTTAACATCCATTTTGACCCCTTCTTTTTCATTTTGTCGACCTTGTTCGTTGTGTATTGTCTTCAATTCAAATAGTTCATATTACTTATTATTCATGCAAGTCTTCACCAAAATTTCTCACCACATCAAACAGCATTCATCAAGTTTGTAATTTCTTGAGCAACCAGCAGTGTTGCCATAGTGTTGGATTTTATCCAAACTGTTTGGATTTTTGACCCTTAAATTTTCTGTTTGGATTTTATCAATAAATGTTTGGATTAAAAAAAAAATTGGTTGACATTTCATGCATATCAGACCATGTGCAGCCTATTTCAAAACCACTCTCCAGGAATTTCTACATTAAATTCACTTTTAACGGTGCAATTCAATGTTCCTATGAATTTAAACCGAACACTGAACTACTAAAGACATGTGTAAATGCTATGAACACACTTTAGTATGTTATTTCCGATGAAATTGTTGTTTGGATTTTGTTTGGATTTTTTGTTTCCAAATTTTTGCCTTTGATAACACAGGCGAGTAATTTGGAAATTACCAAAAATATTATGGCAACACTGAACCAGTGAGTGTGCGAGTTGACTCTAAGCCTCTTCATTCAGATGTACACATTCAGCGTGGTACCATTCATTACACTTGCTGCACTGAATCATTCTAGTACCATCATCGGGGAAGACAATTGTTCTGTCCTCGGTCCACCATATGCGGGCTTCTTCCCTTCGCAGACTAGCGGTAGTTCAGCTTAATAAGTAATCCTTTACCTTCTCCTCACCTGCCTTTCAAGCTGGAACCTCCCATTGACCTGGTCACTCAGCTTCATCTGAACTCACGTGAATCATAATCGGTACTCCCCTCATAACAAACAGTTACGTAATTTTTGTTGTATATTCAATCATGGGGGTAAAAAAAAAGGGGGGGAAGGAAAAAATTTACGTCAAAAAAATAAATAGCAGAAGTGGGGGTAAGGTAAAGGATCGCCTACCAAACTAATGTCTATCATGTGACCCATAATTTACCTTGTCAGCGTTTCACTGATCATTAGAGATGTCAATGGTCTAGCTATTTTATTGGTGGCTCATGATAATATAGACAAAGAGTGAACCATGAACTCTAATGAAACAAAGCCACTTCTATCGTCAGTAGGAGTAGATATCGTCCCTAACTATCTGGACGAACCTCCTCCTTACGAAGAACCTGCAAAGCCCAGTAAGTTTTTGTGTACAGAGAGTATTCACCGGGTAGTCGGTTAGCACTTGTTTTCAGTAGTTCACAGACTTGGGTAGGAGTGAAACTGGTTGTTGTTGCTAGTGTACTGTGACCTAGTAGTACTCGTTACCAAGGGTCCAACACAGAGATTGGTAAATTGTTTACTACTATAGAGCAATGTTTAGCCTGTTTCTCAAACGTGAGTGAATGATATCCTGGTGTGTATCAGCCTTCCCCAGCACAGCACTGTTCCACAGTGCACCAGTAACTAGTAAAGCTATGTTGAGTTAGTATAATCCCCATGGAGCAAGCTGTCTTGAAGCCAGTGAGAGATTGACTGGCTTTGTAAATCCATGTGATGATATTGTCATTGTGATGCAACTTTATATGGCCTGAAGGTGTGTGCTATGCATGCATAGACTATGCCCTTATTCAGTGGCAAGCAAAACCCCTTCCATGGAATATGGAGGGGGAAGCATGTTGTCCTGTATGTCTGACCAGGCCACTCATGTGACTAGATTGTTTATAGGAGATTTCCCCAGATTTGCAAGCCCGTGCACTTTTTGTAACACTAGCCATTGTTTCTGGAGAATGATAACAGTAGGGTTTGCATGCCCACAGTTGGGGACCTAGAGAATGATAACTGGGGTTTGCAGGTCCACAGTTGGGGACCTAGAGAATGATAACTGGGGTTTGCAGGTCCACAGTTGGGGACCTAGAGAATGATAATCTGGGGAAGTGTTGCAAGCCCACAGTTGGGGACCTAGAGAATGATAACCAGGGGAGTGTTGCAGGTCCACAGTTGGAACCTAGAGAATGATAACCAGGGAAGTGTTGCATGCCCACAGTTGGGGACCTAGAGAATGATAACTAGGGGGAGTGTTGCAGGTCCACAGTTGGAACCTAGAGAATGATAACAGTGGAGTTTGCAGGCCCACAGTTGGAACCTAGAGAATGATAACAGTGGAGTTTGCAGGCCCACAGTTGGGGACCTAGAGAATGATAACCAGGGGAGTGTTGCACGACCACATTTGGGGACCTAGAGATATGATTACCAGGGGGAGTGTTGCACGACCACATTTGGGGACCTAGAGATATGATTACCAGGGGGAGTGTTGCATGCCCACAGTTGGGGACCTAAAGAATGATAACCAGGGAAGTGTTGCATGCCCACAGTTGGGGACCTAGAGAATGATAACCAGGGGGAGTGTTGCACGACCACAGTTGGGGACCTAGAGAATGATAACTAGGGGGAGTGTTGCATGCCCACAGTTGGGGACCTAGACAATGATAACCAGGGGGAGTGTTGCAGGTCCACAGTTGGAACCTAGAGATATGATTACCAGGGGGAGTATTGCATGCTCACAGTTGGAACCTAGAGATATGATTACCAGGGGGAGTATTGCATGCTCACAGTTGGGGACCTCGAGAATGATGACCAGGGGGAGTATTGCATGCCCACAGTTGGGGACCTAGAGAATGATTACCAGGGGGAGTATTGCATGCCCACAGTTGGGGACCTATGTACAAATGGCCACGTTCAAGGCCTCATAACTCTTCCTCACATACTCTCCACACAAGCGATGATAGGGCCAAAAGATGATCTCTCTGTGTGTGTTTAGTATACACTATTATGTGTTTAACCTTCGCTCTCAAGCAATGGGTGTTGAACCTTGGAGAGTAAGCATTCTCTAGCAATGGGTGTCTAACCTTGCAGAGTAAGCATTCTCTAGCAATGGGTGTTTACCTTGGAGAGTAAGCATTCTCTAGCAATGGGTGTCTAACCTTGGATAGTAAGCATTCTCTAGCAATGGGTGTCTAACCTTGGAGAGTAAGCATTCTCTAGCAATGGGTTTACCTTGGAGAGTAAGCATTCTTTAGCAATGGGTGTTTACCTTGGAGAGTAAGCATTCTCTAGCAATGAGTGTTTAACCTTGGAGAGTAAGCATTCTCTAGCAATGGTTGTCTAACCTTGGAGAGTAAGCATTCTCTAGCAAAGGGTTTACCTTGGAGAGTAAGCATTCTCTAGCAATGGGTGTCTAACCTTGGAGAGTAAGCATTCTCTAGCAATGGGTTTACCTTGGAGAGTAAGCATTCTCTAGCAATGGGTTTACCTTGGAGAGTAAGCATTCTCTAGCAATGGGTGTCTAACCTTGGAGAGTAAGCATTCTCTAGCAATGGGTTTACCTTGGAGAGTAAGCATTCTCTAGCAATGGGTGTCTAACCTTGGAGAGTAAGCATTCTCTAGCAATGGGTGTCTAACCTTGGAGAGTAAGCATTCTCTAGCAATGGATGTCTAACCTTGGAGAGTATGCATTCTCTAGCAATTGGCGTTTGTTTAACCTTGGAGAGTAAGCATTCTCTAGCAATGGGTGTCTAACCTTGGAGACTAAGCATTCTTTGGCAATTGGTGTTTGTTTAACCTTGGAGAGTAAGCATTCTAATGGTTGTCTAACCTTGGAGAGTAAGCATTCTCTAACAATGTGTGTCTAACCTTGGAGAGTAAGCATGTTTAACCTTGAGAGTAAGCATTCTCCACCAATGGGTGTTTAACCTTGGAGAGTAAGCATGTTTAACCTTGGAGAGTACGCATTCTCTAGCAATGGGTGTCTAACCTTGGAGAGTAAGCATTCTCTAGCAACAGGTGTTAAACTTGAAGAGTAAGCATTCTCGAGCAATTGATGTTTGTTTAACTTTGGAGAGTAAGCATTCTAATGGGTGTCTAACCTTGGAGAGTAAGCATTCTCTAGCAACAGGTGTTAAACTTGAAGAGTAAGCATTCTCGAGCAATTGATGTTTGTTTAACTTTGGAGAGTAAGCATTCTAATGGGTGTCTAACCTTGGAGAGTAAGCATTCTTTAGCAATTGGTGTTTGTTTAACCTTGGAGAGTATAGCAACAGGTGTTAAACTTGAAGAGTAAGCATTCTCTAGCAATTGGTGTTTGTTTAACCTTGGAGTAAGCATTCTCTAGCAACAGGTGATAACCTTGAAGAGTAAGCATTCTCTAGCAATGGGTGTTTGTTTAACCTTGGAGAGGAGTGTTCGTTTCTTTATCTCTCTGAGAGAGACCCAGGTGGTGGGGAGAGGAAGGTGCTTACCTTGGCCATGCAATCCTTGGCCAACATGTATTTGTAGGTGCATTTTTGCCTTTCAAATATATATTTTTCCGTCCTTGGCCACTGACAATTTGACAAGACAAGCTCAAAGCTAAGAGAAGTATATGATGGTCTGCTAACTTGTTTTCTGTCACAAGATCTCAGAGAAGGGATCCATTTGTTAGCCAGGCTATGTCCAATTTGCTGAAGGGTTGTTAAAATAACACTCATAGAAGGATGTTTTTCAACTGGAAATGTAACCAGTAGATTTTTCCCACCAGCGTAGATAGGTTTTTTCCCGCCAAAGTGTAGATAGTTTTTTTCCTGCCAAAGTGTAGATAGTTTTTCCCCCGCCAAAGTGTAGATCGTTTTTCCCCGCCAAAGTGTAGATAGTTTTTTTCCTGCCAAAGTGTAGATAGTTTTTTCCCCACCAAAGTTTCAAGCAATGTTCTTTGGACTTCAGGACAATTGAATGATAAAGTCCAAAGTACATTGCTTGAAAATGTTGGAGAAGAGAAACTGACTCTAAGATAAATTACTGTTTAATATTTTATAAGGTTGTTGGAGGTCCATCAATGGCAGAGACCTCACTGATTACAAGACAACTCTGTGCAAGAAATACTGCAATACATCACCAACAGCTATGGTAACAGTCCACTAGCAAGAACCAATGGTTCCTGTCACAATAGAAACAAATATGTTCATGGACCGCAGAGTGTATGTAGCAGGCTAGCAAGGATGTTGAACTGTTGCAGAGCAGAGCTTGGAGAATGCTGTATGCGGGAGGACATCCTTCTACGGACTTGTCCAGTCCCCATCTATAGATGGAGTGATGACTTTTGGGTAACAACAGCAACAGGGCTAGAACCATCAAGTAGTCGTGGCGATTTTCATCTGACTCCATAAGGAATAGTATAGACAGCTTTTGGGATGTTGCTGTTGCTGTTGATGTTGCTGTTGCTGTTGTTGTTTGCCAGTGTTTCAACCAAATGCTTAGTTCTTTGTTGGACCGAACTGGTCAGTTGAAGCGTTGACCCCTCCCCCAACGTTTGAGGTGTTGAGACAACCCCCCCCCTCCCCTCCCCCAAAGTTTGAAGCATTGAGACAAACCCTCTCCCCCTCCCCTCCCCCAAAGTTTGAAGCGTGAGACAAACCCTCCCCTTCCTAAAGTTGAAGCATTGAGACAAACTCTCCCCTTCCTAAAGTTGAAGCATTGAGACAAACTCCCCCCCTCCCTCCCCAAAGTTGAAGTGTTGAGACAACCCCCCTCCCCAAAGTTGAAGTGTTAAGACAAACCCCCCCTCCCCAAAGTTGAAGTGTTGAGACAACCCCCCCTCCCCAAAGTTGAAGTGTTGAGACAAACCCCCCCTCCCCAAAGTTGAAGTGTTGAGACAAACCCCCCTCCCCAAAGTTGAAGTGTTGAGACAAACCCCCCCTCCCCAAAGTTGAAGTGTTGAGACAAACCCCCCCTCCCCAAAGTTGAAGTGTTGAGACAAACCCCCCCTCCCCAAAGTTGAAGCATTGAGACAAACCCCCCTCCCCAAAGTTGAAGCATTGAGACAAACCCCCCTCCCCAAAGTTGAAGTGTTGAGACAAACCCCCCTCCCCAAAGTTGAAGTGTTGAGACAAACCCCCCTCCTCCCCAAAGTTGAAGTGTTGAGACAACCCCCCCTCCCCAAAGTTGAAGTGTTAAGACAAACCCCCCCTCCCTAAAGTTGAAGTGTTGAGACAAACCCCCCTCCCCAAAGTTGAAGTGTTGAGACAAACCCCCCCTCCCCAAAGTTGAAGTGTTGAGACAAACCCCCCCTCCCCAAAGTTGAAGTGTTGAGACAAACCCCCCTCCCCAAAGTTGAAGTGTTGAGACAAACCCCCCCCCTCCCCAAAGTTGAAGTGTTGAGACAAACCCCCCCTCCCCAAAGTTGAAGCATTGAGACAAACCCCCCTCCCCAAAGTTGAAGCATTGAGACAAAACCCCCCTCCCCAAAGTTGAAGTGTTGAGACAAACCCCCCTCCCCAAAGTTGAAGTGTTGAGACAAACCCCCCTCCTCCCCAAAGTTGAAGTGTTGAGACAACCCCCCCCCCAAAGTTGAAGTGTTGAGACAAACCCCCCCCCTCCCCAAAGTTGAAGTGTTGAGACAAACCCCCCCATCCCAAAGTTGAAGTGTTGAGACAAACCCCCCTCCCCAAAGTTGAAGTGTTGAGACAAACCCCCCCTCCTCCCCAAAGTTGAAGCATTGAGACAAACCCTCCCCCTCCCCAAAGTTGAAGCATTGAGACAACCCCCCCTCCCCAAAGTTGAAGTGTTGAGACAAACCCCCCTCCCCAAAGTTGAAGTGTTGAGACAAACCCCCCCTCCCCAAAGTTGAAGTGTTGAGACAAACCCCCCTCCCCAAAGTTGAAGTGTTGAGACAAACCCCCCCTCCCCAAAGTTGAAGTGTTGAGACAAACCCCCCCCTCCCCAAAGTTGAAGTGTTGAGACAACCCCCCCCTCCCCAAAGTTGAAGTGTTGAGACAAACTCTCCCCCCAACAAACTTGACGATCAGCTTTTATGGAAGCTTAGTTTGTTTGGTGGGCAATGCCTTAAAACAATACAAAACCCCACTTCTTGTGGTGTTACATAAAGTGGTTGCAGAGGTTTCTTATGGGCAGGCCACTCAACATCTTGTCGGATGATGCACGCTGCATGCAGTCCTGTTAATGCTGTGTCAAATCACAGCAACAAAATGTTGACTGGATGTAGATGTAACATTATGCACTAGACAAACAGATTCTTCGTGTTGGTAAATAATCAAGTAGATTCATGCTTGTAGTCACTATGTGGGCGATGTAATTAGCCACTTAGTTTATAAGCTCCATTCTGTCTTTGTGTGTGCATGTGTGCGTGTGTGCATGTGCATGTGTGACTGCCATATGCCGCTCTGGGTTTCGTCGATCGATGAAGCACACGTGTAATCATTTATAAGCCAGAATATTTGCATCATAAAATAACTTATTTCCTGCTCTATTTGTGCACCTAATTCCAAGTGCGTCACTACCAGGTGACCAAGGAAAAAATTCTTGAAACACCAGTTCTGATGATCAAAAAAATGACTAGGCAGCAGAAGTCATTTTTCTAGCGATATTCCAAAAAATGACTAGGCAACAAAGTCCAGCAGTTCTAAGTCATTTTTCTAGCGATATTCCAAAAAATGACTAGGCAACAAAGTCTAGCAGAAGTCATTTTTCTAGCGATAGGAGGTATTCTTGACTCGTCTGAGATGACTCTAGCAAGGAGGAAGGTTGTGCTTCCATGCTTACCTGGGTGAGTCTTCTTGAGAACATGGAGCTGGATAAGTTGGTCACAACAGTGGAACAAGGTGGATGAGCTTAGAGGCTACTGCAGAAAGTGATCGCTTGGTCTCTGACGAAGAAGGCCAATGGATGAAGAAATTTCTCAAGTTTGTGAATGGGATCAAGCTGTAGTATTAGTTTGCTAGTTGCCCAAAGGACAGTAGCTTTTTTTCCCCGGGTAAAATGCGGGTAGTAGTCGATAGCTAGCTTCCCGGGTACATCCTGGGGTTATTTTAGTTGGAATTGTACACTGTAAATTTTATGTTGATAGACTTGATGATGGATGATGGAGAACTAGCCGGGGAAAATGTCCTTTTTTCTAGCGTGCTACTTTTCCTCTCCTGTTGCGGTTGAGAGTATTTTTGTGTGCTTTGATAAAATATATCTACTGCATGTTCATTCATAGTTTACTGCTGAATTGAAAGGTGCTTTAGGTTCACTGTAGTCACTGAGGATACAAAGACTATTGAACCCATCATTCATATGTGTGGCACAGTGTCATAGTAGAGTCACATTCATATGTGTGGCACAGTGTCATAGTAGAGTCACATTCATATGTGTGGCACAGTGTCATAGTAGAGTCACATTCATATGTGTGGCACAGTGTCATAGTAGAGTCACATTCATATGTGTGGCACAGTGTCATAGTAGAGTCACATTCATATGTGTGGCACAGTGTCATAGTAGAGTCACATTCATATGTGTGGCACAGTGTCATAGTAGAGTCACATTCATGTGTGTGGCACAGTGTCATAGTAGAGTCACATTCATATGTGTGGCACAGTGTCATAGTAGAGTCACATTCATATGTGTGGCACAGTGTCATAGTAGAGTCACATTCATATGTGTGGCACAGTGTCATAGTAGAGTCACATTCATATGTGTGGCACAGTGTCATAGTAGAGTCACATTCATATGTGTGGCACAGTGTCATAGTAGAGTCACATTCATATGTGTGGCACAGTGTCATAGTAGAGTCACATTCATATGTGTGGCACAGTGTCATAGTAGAGTCACATTCATATGTGTGGCACAGTGTCATAGTAGAGTCACATTCATATGTGTGGCACAGTGTCATAGTAGAGTCACATTCATATGTGTGGCACAGTGTCATAGTAGAGTCACATTCATATGTGTGGCACAGTGTCATAGTAGAGTCACATTCATATGTGTGGCACAGTGTCATAGTAGAGTCACATTCATATGTGTGGCAGTGCCATAGTAGAGTCACATTCATATGTGTGGCACAGTGTCATAGTAGAGTCACATTCATATGTGTGGCACAGTGTCATAGTAGAGTCACATTCATATGTGTGGCACAGTGTCATAGTAGAGTCACATTCATATGTGTGGCACAGTGTCATAGTAGAGTCACATTCATATGTGTGGCACAGTGTCATAGTAGAGTCACATTCATATGTGTGGCACAGTGTCATAGTAGAGTCACATTCATGTGTGTGGCACAGTGTCATAGTAGAGTCACATTCATATGTGTGGCACAGTGTCATAGTAGAGTCACATTCATGTGTGTGGCACAGTGTCATAGTAGAGTCACATTCATATGTGTGGCACAGTGTCATAGTAGAGTCACATTCATATGTGTGGCACAGTGTCATAGTAGAGTCACATTCATATGTGTGGCACAGTGTCATAGTAGAGTCACATTCATATGTGTGGCACAGTGCCATAGTAGAGTCACATTCATATGTGTGGCACAGTGTCATAGTAGAGTCACATTCACATGTGTGGCACAGTGTCATAGTAGAGTCACATTCATATGTGTGGCACAGTGTCATAGTAGAGTCACATTCATATGTGTGGCACAGTGCCATAGTAGAGTCACATTCATATGTGTGGCACAGTGTCATAGTAGAGTCACATTCATATGTGTGGCAAGTGTCATAGTAGAGTCACATTCATATGTGTGGCACAGTGTCATAGTAGAGTCACATTCATATGTGTGGCACAGTGTCATAGTAGAGTCACATTCATATGTGTGGCACAGTGTCATAGTAGAGTCACATTCATATGTGTGGCACAGTGTCATAGTAGAGTCACATTAATATGTGTGGCACAGTGTCATAGTAGAGTCACATTCATATGTGTGGCACAGTGTCATAGTAGAGTCACATTCATATGTGTGGCACAGTGTCATAGTAGAGTCACATTCATATGTGTGGCACAGTGTCATAGTAGAGTCACATTCATATGTGTGGCACAGTGTCATAGTAGAGTCACATTCATATGTGTGGCACAGTGTCATAGTAGAGTCACATTCATGTGTGTGGCACAGTGTCATAGTAGAGTCACATTCATATGTGTGGCACAGTGTCATAGTAGAGTCACATTAATATGTGTGGCACAGTGTCATAGTAGAGTCACATTCATATGTGTGGCACAGTGTCATAGTAGAGTCACATTCATATGTGTGGCACAGTGTCATAGTAGAGTCACATTCATATGTGTGGCACAGTGTCATAGTAGAGTCACATTCATATGTGTGGCACAGTGTCATAGTAGAGTCACATTCATATGTGTGGCACAGTGTCATAGTAGAGTCACATTCATATGTGTGGCACAGTGTCATAGTAGAGTCACATTCATATGTGTGGCACAGTGTCATAGTAGAGTCACATTCATATGTGTGGCACAGTGTCATAGTAGAGTCACATTCATATGTGTGGCACAGTGTCATAGTAGAGTCACATTCATATGTGTGGCACAGTGTCATAGTAGAGTCACATTCATATGTGTGGCACAGTGTCATAGTAGAGTCACATTCATATGTGTGGCACAGTGTCATAGTAGAGTCACATTCATATGTGTGGCACAGTGTCATAGTAGAGTCACATTCATATGTGTGGCACAGTGTCATAGTAGAGTCACATTCATATGTGTGGCACAGTGTCATAGTAGAGTCACATTCATATGTGTGGCACAGTGTCATAGTAGAGTCACATTCATATGTGTGGCACAGTGTCATAGTAGAGTCACATTCACATGTGTGGCACAGTGTCATAGTAGAGTCACATTCATATGTGTGGCACAGTGCCATAGTAGAGTCACATTCATATGTGTGGCACAGTGTCATAGTAGAGTCACATTCATATGTGTGGCACAGTGTCATAGTAGAGTCACATTCATGATCAACTGAAGCTGGTTCAATATCTTTATCTCGGAACAATCTACCAGTGAGAGGGTTATAAGACTAACAGTGGGAGGGTTAAAAGAGAAAAAGAAAAAAGATGGAAAAAAATTATAGTTAGTTTTCGTATAGCTAGTTTTCGTATTGTGTACATCCAACACTGAAAGGGTTAAACATTCATATCTATATTTTGGCACTTGCCTGGGTGGTACGGGAGAGAAGATATGTGTCCTTGAACATCGGCACATTCTGAGGGGGTTGGGTTTGGGTGCTCTAGTAACTGGCATAATTTTGACGCCAGCATTATGTCATGTGCGTAGTGAAGCTCCAACACTCGAATGATTGTGGTTATTTCCTGTTTGACCTCCTGTTAGCCACTCCCTCTTATTTATAATTTCGATTGCATATGGTAAAGGTTTGAATAGTGCAAGACACCCACCTTGCTTTCATATGGTAAAGGGTTGAATAGTGGAAGACGCCCACCTTGCTTCCATGTAAGGGTTGAATAGTGGAAGACACCCACCTTGCTTCCATGTAAGGATTGAATAGTGGAAGACGCCCACCTTGCTTCCATGTAAGGGTTGAATAGTGGAAGACACCCACCTTGCTTCCATGTAAGGATTGAATAGTGGAAGACACCCACCTTGCTTCCATGTAAGGGTTGAATAGTGGAAGACACCCACCTTGCTTCCATGTAAGGATTGAATAGTGGAAGACGCCCACCTTGCTTCCATGTAAGGGTTGAATAGTGGAAGACACCCACCTTGCTTCCATGTAAGGATTGAATAGTGGAAGACGCCCACCTTGCTTCCATGTAAGGATTGAATAGTGGAAGACCCCCACCTTGCTTCCATGTAAGGATTGAATAGTGGAAGACACCCACCTTGCTTCCATGTAAGGATTGAATAGTGGAAGACACCCACCTTGCTTCCATGTAAGGATTGAATAGTGGAAGACACCCACCTTGCTTCCATGTAAGGATTGAATAGTGGAAGACGCCCACCTTGCTTCCATGTAAGGATTGAATAGTGGAAGACACCCACCTTGCTTCCATGTAAGGATTGAATAGTGGAAGACACCCACCTTGCTTCCATGTAAGGATTGAATAGTGGAAGACGCCCACCTTGCTTCCATGTAAGGATTGAATAGTGCAAGACACCCACCTTGCTTCCATGTAAGGATTGAATAGTGGAAGACGCCCACCTTGCTTCCATGTAAGGATTGAATAGTGGAAGACACCCACCTTGCTTCCATGTAAGGATTGAATAGTGGAAGACACCCACCTTGCTTCCATGTAAGGATTGAATAGTGGAAGACACCCACCTTGCTTCCATGTAAGGATTGAATAGTGGAAGACACCCACCTGCTTCCATGTAAGGATTGAATAGTGGAAGACACCCACCTTGCTTCCATGTAAGGATTGAATAGTGGAAGACACCCACCTTGCTTCCATGTAAGGATTGAATAGTGGAAGACACCCACCTTGCTTCCATGTAAGGATTGAATAGTGGAAGACACCCACCTTGCTTCCATGTAAGGATTGAATAGTGGAAGATACCCACCTTGCTTCCATGTAAGGATTGAATAGTGGAAGACACCCACCTTGCTTCCATGTAAGGATTGAATAGTGGAAGACACCCACCTTGCTTCCATGTAAGGATTGAATAGTGGAAGACACCCACCTTGCTTCCATGTAAGGATTGAATAGTGGAAGATGCCCACCTTGCTTCCATGTAAGGATTGAATAGTGGAAGACGCCCACCATGCTTCCATGTAAGGATTGAATAGTGGAAGACACCCACCTTGCTTCCATGTAAGGATTGAATAGTGGAAGACGCCCACCTTGCTTCCATGTAAGGATTGAATAGTGGAAGACGCCCACCTTGCTTCCATGTAAGGATTGAATAGTGGAAGACGCCCACCTTGCTTCCATGTAAGGATTGAATAGTGGAAGACACCCACCTTGCTTCCATGTAAGGATTGAATAGTGGAAGACACCCACCTTGCTTCCATGTAAGGATTGAATAGTGGAAGACACCCACCTTGCTTCCATGTAAGGATTGAATAGTGGAAGACGCCCACCTTGCTTCCATGTAAGGATTGAATAGTGCAAGACACCCACCTTGCTTCCATGTAAGGGTTGAATAGTGGAAGACGCCCACCTTGCTTCCATGTAAGGATTGAATAGTGGAAGACACCCACCTTGCTTCCATGTAAGGATTGAATAGTGGAAGACACCCACCTTGCTTCCATGTAAGGATTGAATAGTGGAAGACCCCCACCTTGCTTCCATGTAAGGATTGAATAGTGGAAGACCCCCACCTTGCTTCCATGTAAGGATTGAATAGTGGAAGACACCCACCTTGCTTCCATGTAAGGATTGAATAGTGGAAGACACCCACCTTGCTTCCATGTAAGGATTGAATAGTGGAAGACACCCACCTTGCTTCCATGTAAGGATTGAATAGTGGAAGACGCCCACCTTGCTTCCATGTAAGGATTGAATAGTGGAAGACACCCACCTTGCTTCCATGTAAGGATTGAATAGTGGAAGACACCCACCTTGCTTCCATGTAAGGATTGAATAGTGGGAGACGCCCACCTTGCTTCCATGTAAGGATTGAATAGTGGAAGACACCCACCTTGCTTCCATGTAAGGATTGAATTAAGGTAAGACTACTTCTATATGGTAAAGGGTTGAATAGTGCCAGACACCCACCTTGCTTACATATGGTAAATGTTGAATAAGGTACGACTACTTCTATATGGTAAAGGGTTGAATAGGTCCCCAGATACCCACCTTGCTTCCATATGGTACAGGGTTGACTAATGCAAGAACATCCACTGGAAAGGCTCTACGGTAGCAAGCGAGTCACACTGTGTTCAATACATTCAAACAGGATTTTTGTTTGGGAGGGAGGGGGGTGCTCTTTGAAGGAGAGGGATGAATGTAAGTGGGGTTGGGGGGTTAGGTTATGGCGGTCCTTTCCCGGCCTTTCCCGGGATTATTGATTGCAATTTTGTATTGTATGTAGTCATATAAGGCTGAGCACAACATGGTGGAAGTTAGCAGGGCTAGCTCCACTGGTCTGGCAGGGGTAGCTACAATACACAGGAGGTCCAGCAGTGTTGGCAGGGTTACCTCTAG
Source organism: Cladorhizidae sp. MBARI D1340-BT2 (assembly GCA_028752905.1). Taxonomy (NCBI): domain Eukaryota; kingdom Metazoa; phylum Porifera; class Demospongiae; order Poecilosclerida; family Cladorhizidae; species Cladorhizidae sp. MBARI D1340-BT2. The sequence continues at coordinate 7,110,854 of JAQNBH010000018.1, read as the reverse complement.
CCCCAGCTCCACAGGTCTGGCAGGGGTAGCTACAATACACAGGAGGTCCAGCAGTGTTGGCAGGGTTACCTTTAGCCCTAGCTCCACAGGTCTGGCAAGATTAGCAGGGGTAGCTCCACAGTTGCGGCTGGTCCAGCATCTCTCCCCCCCCCCCACCCCCATCACTACTTTTTTTTAAATGGAATTGACTTTGGATGTGTTAGGAGTGTTATAAGATAATTTTTAGGTTGTGAGTGTGGCCAACAAGAAGTCTTTTAAAGCATGCTATCTTGAAACATGGACGTACGACCCTGTCCACCTCACCTCTCTGAAAGAGGTGGAGCAACCTCTAGTGAGTGTTGTTATTTTTAAATTAAACTCTTGGGGTGTGGGCGGGGCGAGTTATTCCCTGGAACCCTGCCAACCCATCCTGTATTACACACAGTAGGAGGCCACTTATCCGAACACGCCGGTCGACCGAACGCTACAAAAAACTCCGCTCACAAAATGCTGGCTACATTCAGTGTACTTCTTTCATTTTTCTGGGAGAACTCCTTTACCTTGCACGTGCCGACAACAAGCAGATACACTCGCCTGGCATGGAGTCCCGCCCAGCAGTTTCTTTGGGCTCTTCTTGCTCCGTGTCAAAGCAGAGAGCATGGCTGGACCCACTCAGGAGAGAAAAGGAGTTGTCCTCAACATCTCAAGGTCTGTGAGGAGTGGGAGAAGGTGAGCTAGAGCAGCGTGGGAATGCGATGATGGAGAGTGGACTTCTACGATTTTATGAGGAGCAAGGACAAGCTGGAGACCTTCCGCACTGAAGTCCTGTTATTTGAACACATTTACCTGAACACTCTCTGGGTCACAATGTGTTCGGATAAGTGGCCTCTACTGTGCTATCTGAATGTTATTTGAACACCCTCCTCTCCCAATGTGTTCGGATAAGTGGCCTCCTACTGTGCTATCTGAATGTTATTGAACACCCTCCTCTCCCAATGTGTTCGGATAAGTGGCCTCTACCGTGCTATCTGAACATAGTTACCTGAACATCCTCTGGGTCACAATGTGTTCGGATAAGTGGCCTCCCACAGTGCATTTATAAGGTTCATGTCTTATTTGTTGAAGTATGACTGTGTTGCTGCAGGTCCATACAGGAATGTGACGGACTTGCCCCCCTACAATGTGAGAACTGGCCCCGTGCCGACGCCCGGGAGTGCGGGGCAGAGTATGTTTGTGCAGTGTCGGGTTTGCCAGAACATTATCCACGTTGCGTCCACCACACAGACGAGGGTCGTCAAGTGCACCAGCTGCACCGAGGCCACTGTGAGTGGCTGAATGTGGGTGTGGTTTTCTTGTTGTGTAGCCTACCCATTCTCCCTGTATGGGGTCTCTCCTTCTCTACACCCCCTGCTTGCAGCCCCACCCTCTATACCCCCCCCTGCTTGCAGCCCCACCCTCTATACCCCCTGCTTGCAGCCCCACCCTCTATACCCCCCCTGCTTGCAGCCCCACCCTCTATACCCCCTGCTTGCAGCCCCACCCTCTATACCCCCTGCTTGCAGCCCCACCCTCTATAGCCCTGCTTGCAGCCCCACCCTCTATAGCCCTGCTTGCAGCCCCACCCTCTATACCCCCCCCTGCTTGCAGCCCCACCCTCTATACCCCCCCCTGCTTGCAGCCCCACCCTCTATACCCCCTGCTTGCAGCCCCACCCTCTATAGCCCTGCTTGCAGCCCCACCCTCTATAGCCCCCGCCCTGCTTGCAGCCCCACCCTCTATAGCCCCCTGCTTGCAGCCCCACCCCTCTATAACCCTACACTTGAAGCCACACACTCTATATCCCTGCATGGAGCCACGCCCTCTATACACTGCATGTAGCCCCACATTCTATATCTCGGCATGAAGCCACACCCTCTTCACGAAGCCACACCCTCTATACCCCCTGCTTGCAGCCCCACCCTCTATACCCCTGCTTGCAGCCCACCCTCTATACCCCTGCACGAAGCCCTGCCCTCTATACCTTTTCATGCAGCCCCACCCTCTATACCCCACTTGCAGCCACACCCTTTATACCTCTGTATGGAGCCACACCCTCTATACTCCTGCATGAAGCCCCTGCTCTCTATATCCCTGCATGCAGCCCCACCCTCTATATCCCTGCATGCAGCCCCACCCTCTATAGCCCTGCATGCAGCCCCACCCTCTATACCCCTGCATACAGCCCCACCCTCTATATCCCTGCATACAGCCCCACCCTCTATATCCCTGCATACAGCCCCACCCTCTATATCCCTGCATGCAGCCCCACCCTCTATAGCCCTGCATGCAGCCCTGCCCTCTACGCCCTACATGGAGCCCCACCCTCTATACCCCTGCATGCAGCCCCACCCTCTATACCCCTGCATGCAGCCCTGCCCTCTATATCCCTGCATGCAGCCCTGCCCTCTATATCCCTGCATGCAGCCCCACCCTCTATACCCCTGCATGCAGCCCTGCCCTCTATATCCCTGCATGCAGCCCCACCCTCTATACCCTGCATGCAGCCCTGCCCTCTATATCCCTGCATGCAGCCCCACCCTCTATATCCTGCATGCAGCCCCACCCTCTATAGCCCTGCATGAAGCCACACCCTCTATACCCCCTGCATGAAGCCATGCCCAATTCTTGATCTCAATTTTGTTATGCAACCCATCTGCAGCCAATAGCCCCTCCCCCTGCTGGAAAGAAGTACGTGCGTTGTCCGTGCAACTGTCTTCTCACCTGCTCAGAGGTAGCCTCCAGAGTGGTCTGTCCCAGGCCAAACTGGTAAGGGATATTACAATCATAGAATATTCTACCCCCCGCCCCCGTTGGATTTTTTTCACACCTGCGCTTGCCTACGTCGGCATGTTTTAGCGGCCAATGAATATGCTCGTTTTGTAGGCTTCCTCTAGCCACAGACAGCAATTTCAACTGCCTAGCACTTACCTTCAGGAACCACAGCTACAAACAGTTCAGGCGCTGAGATTTTGAGGACTCCCACTTTGGCTGCATGTAACTTCAGCATAGCTATACCTATGCAGTATCTAAAGAGAGCACACAGAGAGATCTAACATTTGAGCTATATATGGAGTTCAGGGAAGTGCAGAATCTATGGAGCTCCAAAATCGTGACCACAAGGTTTTGTTAGTGTTTGTATTTTATAATTTAGACCCGCCCCTTACATGAACATAAGTCCACTTTTAAAAAATATTAAAAAATCTCTTAGCTTCACTCTGTAGAGTTTGTGTACATCTCTACCAATCACACACAGTGTTGCAGCCATTCAAGACTTGGTGCTGGAAAGTAGTTGCTCAAGGAGATGAGGAGAGATTTCACTTCACATTCCAACCTGCAGTTACAAAAGATAAACATGTGTGGCACAACAAAAGCTACCACCAGGAAGCTGGCTGCATTTGGTATATAAATCATCCGGACCATAGCATGAATGTGGTCGGTTTTCAGCCCTCACACCCAATGTGGTGGTTGTGGTAAGGAAAGGAGTGTAGATGACGTTTCTTTGACTAAGCATTCTCATAACAGCAGCTGAAGTGGAAGGTGCACTCAGGAGGGCAGACACTTGATCATTCTGAAAAGAAGAAGCAGATAAGACTTGCAGCTTCACTAGCTTACAACTGCAACAGAGTAGTAATGCTAATGGCATGAGTATTAGCTAGAAGGTCAGCCACTAACCACAGGCTGCGGGTATAATGCACAAGTGCTATAGTAGTGGGCTAGGGCTAGGGCTAGGGCTAGTGAGTTCATGAGGTCTGATAAACAAAGTGCGGGCCAGTTATGCATGTTCAACAGTATACTCTCTAGTATACTGCAGGAAGTGGTGTAGTGAGATTCATATAGTAATAACCAATGTAAGTGACTAGAATACTAGTATACTACAGGAAGTGGTGTAGTGAGATTAGATTCATATAGTAATAACCAATGTGAATGACTAGTAGTATACTACAGGAAGTGGTGTAGTGAGATTCATATACGTAGTAATAACCAATGTAAGTGACTAGTATACTACAGGAAGTGGTTAGTGAGATTCATATAGTAATAACCAATGTAAGTGACTGTTAGTATACTAGTATACTACAGGAAGTGGTGTAGTGAGATTCATATAGTAATAACCAATGTAAATGACTGTAGTGAGATTCATATAGTATATAATAACCAATGTAAATGACTGTAGTATACTCTCCTTATGTATTCCAAGGTTTGCTGTACTGGTATATATATACACATAAGAATTACTTCATATAGCAGTTCCTCCGTGGGGCTGACATCCAAACCACACCCATTTGATGGTATTTATAGCTTTGTTGCTGTCAATAAGTTGCTGAGCTTCTTCACCGTCCAAAATATCTGCTTCTCTGTCTTGGGAAATGTTGCCATAATTCTTGGCAAACGGTAGCTATGACTACGTGCATGTGTCGTAGTAAAGTGAAAAATTACCACTAGTGGACTAGGGGAGAATATCTAATGCTGTGCCTATAGGGAAATACTACAGTGAGTACATCAAGTATATATATATATAAATATGTGAAATTTCCTCCTCCTACTTCCTGTGGCGGAGAGGGGGGGCATCTTTAAGGATTATGGCAAGCCATTCTGACTGCCAAAAAGTCATTTAGCCAACTTTCATCGGTTTAACTCTAAATAACTCTAAATAACTCTAATTAGGCAGTCTGTGAATAGAGTTTGCTCTAATTATAGGCAGTCTGTAAATAGAGCTCACTCTAATTATAGGCAGTCTGTGAATAGAGCTCTCTCTAATTATAGGCAGTCACAGCTGCTCCTGGCACTGTTCAGAAGCGCAGGGTACGAGTTCTGTGGACGCATTCTCATTCGTCATCATCGCGGTTTGGAGGTATTCAGCACAGCAGTTTCCCCGTCCTTGTCCTGATAAGGAACAAGAATCACGTTCCAAATATTGCATGCTTTGTATAACAATAACAGCAAAACAACAAGTAAACTGCATTATAATTGGTGTACTTGATTCTGGATGGTAAAGGGTCTTCTAAATGTCTGGTCTACATGTTTGTGGTAAAGGGTCTTCTAAATGTCTGGTCTACATGTTTGTGGTAAAGGGTCTTCTAAATGTCTGGTCTACATGTTTGTCTGGTCTACATGTTCGTCTTTTGTGTTTGCTTGTGAGTAAATAGTTTATCTGTTGATGTCTGGTGTTGACCAACAGTGCAGACTTGGTCTTGTCATTTGTTAATTGTTTGTTGTTGTCTTGACTGCAGTAAGAGAACTATCGGCGTGGGTACCATTGAAGTGCGACCTATCAGTACAGATAGAATCCGAGTCATCTGTGGGAGATGCCATAAAGTGATACTGGTAAGGCGTCATCACAACCATGGCCTCTGTTCTGTGCTCTGTGATTTAACATTCCCTATGGCTATAAGTAGGTTAATAACCACACCCATTAGCCACACCCATTATCCACACTCTTGATTAGTAAATCATGCCCTTCCAACCTTTCATATCTCCACCCTCTGGTAAGAGCCAAGCCTAGTTCTGGCCACTGGTCATTGGCATTCACTGAAGTGAGACAAATACACTGCATAGATGTGTTTATGTCCTGTGCTATTCCTTACCTTATGTAAATAGTTCCTGCATTGAGGGCTTGCATAAAAGAAATTGATTGTTCTTTGTATTTTATCTGTTGATCACCAGATATCTGCTCTGCCATAGCCTTGTCTCTATATAGCCTTGTCTCTGGTTCATCTACCATTTCTGTGTTCACTCTGTCCTCCATCATCAGTATCTCTCCTCCTCTACTGACTATGTAGCCAGTTCTCTCTCCTCTACTGACTGTGCCTCCTCTACTGACTATGCAGCCAGTTCTCTCTCCTCTACTGACTGTGCAGCCAGTTCTCTCTCCTCTACTGACTATGCAGCCAGTTCCCTCTCCTCTACTGACTAATCAGCCAGTTCTCTCTGCTCTACTGACTATGCAGCCAGTTCTCTCTCCTCTACTGATTGTGCAGCCAGTTCTCTCTCCTCTACTGACTGTGCAGCCAGTTCTCTCTCCTCTACTGACTGTGCAGCCAGTTCTCTCTCCTCTACTGACTGTGCAGCCAGTTCTCTCTCCTCTACTGATTATGCAGCCAGTTCTCTCTCCTCTACTGATTATGCAGCCAGTTCTCTCTCTTCTACTGACTGTGCAGCCAGTTCTCTCTCCTCTTCAGCCAGTTCTCTCTCCCCTACCGACTATGCAGCCAGTTCTCTCTCCTCTACTGACTATGCAGCCAGTTCTCTCTCCTCTACTGACTGTGTAGCCAGTTCTCTCTCCTCTACTGACTGTGCAGCCAGTTCTCTCTCCTCTACTGTCTACCGTACATCCCTGATTAGGAATCACTCCCCTCCAATTGTAACTGCGGAACCAAATATGTGAGGCCACACCCATCGATTAATTAACATATTGGACCAAGTCTTATTATTTGAGTTATTGAAATACATACATTTATATCATGAACAACACACAACCAAGATTATGCCAGAAATACAGTGCAGCAGGTTGACGAGAGAAGCTACACTGCGGCTTCCAAGCTTCAAATGTTTCAATTGGCAGAGATGAACAGCGATCAAGGCAGACAGTTTGGTGTGAATGGTTGGCGGAACGTAGCGCTTCCTGAAGTGGAGGAGGAGGGGTTGACATGGGTGGAGTCACTGAGGTTTGAACACCAAAGGTTTGCCTCCCTAGATGAAGAAGATGAACATTACATAGATTGAAGTTCTTGTAGATGCTGGTCATTATGTGCTCTAAGAGCTATAAGTTAGCTACATAGCTAGCTTGCTCAGCTGCACTATGCACTATGAACTGAAGGAGCACCTATTGTGGACGAAACTGCAAACCACGCCAAAGCTGGCCTTGTCCTGCACATGACTCAGCAAGGAACATGCAAGCACATCACTCACCTAGGCCTTGCCCTGCACATGACTCAGCAAGGAACATGCAAGCACATCACTCACCTAGGCCTTGCCCTGCACATGACTCAGCAAGGAACATGCAAGCACATCACTCACCTAGGCCTTGCCCAGCACATGACTCAGCAAGGAACATGCAAGCACATCACTCACCTAGGCCTTGCCCAGCACATGACTCAGCAAGGAACATGCAAGCACCTCACTCACCTAGGCCTTGCCCTGCACATGACTCAGCAAGGAACATGCAAGCACCTCACTCACCTAGGCCTTGCCCTGCACATGACTCAGCAAGGAACATGCAAGCACCTCACTAACCTAGGCCTTGCCCAGCACATGACTCAGCTAGGAACATGCAAGCACCTCACTCACCTAGGCCTTGACCTGCACATGACTCAGCAAGGAACATGCAAGCACCTCACTAACCTAGGCCTTGCCCAGCACATGACTCAGCTAGGAACATGCAAGCACCTCACTCACCTAGGCCTTGCCCTGCACATGACTCGGCAAGGAACATGCAAGCATCTCACTCACCTAGGCCTTGCCCTGCACATGACTCAGCAAAGAACATGCAAGCACATCACTCACCTAGGCCTTGCCCTGCACATGACTCGGCAAGGAACATGCAAGCATCTCACTCACCTAGGCCTTGCCCTGCACATGACTCAGCAAGGAACATGCAAGCACCTCACTCACCTAGGCCTTGCCCAGGACATGACTCGGCAAGGAACATGCAAGCATCTCACTCACCTAGGCCTTGCCCTGCACATGACTCAGCAAGGAACATGCAAGCACCTCACTCACCTAGGCCTTGCCCTGCACATGACTCAGCAAGGAACATGCAAGCACCTCACTCACCTAGGCCTTGCCCTGCACATGACTCAGCAAGGAACATGCAAGCATCTCACTCACCTAGGCCTTGCCCTGCACATGACTCGGCAAGGAACATGCAAGCACCTCACTTACCTAGGCCTTGCCCTGCACATGACTCAGCAAGGACCATGCAAGCACCTCACTCACCTAGGCCTTGCCCTGCACATGACTCAGCAAGGAACATGCAAGCATCTCACTCACCTAGGCCTTGTCCTGCAGCAAGGAACATGCAAGCACCTCACTCACCTAGGCCTTGCCCTGCACATGACTCAGCAAGGAACATGCAAGCACCTCACTCACCTAGGCCTTGCCCTGCACATGACTCAGCAAGGAACATGCAAGCACCTCACTCACCTAGGCCTTGCCCTGCACATGACTCAGCAAGGAACATGCAAGCATCTCACTCACCTAGGTCTTGCCCTGCACATGACTCAGCAAGGAACATGCAAGCACCTCACTCACCTAGGCCTTGCCCTGCACATGACTCAGCAAGGAACGTGCAAGCACCTCACTCACCTAGGCCTTGCCCTGCACATGACTCAGCAAGGAACATGCAAGCACCTCACTCACCTAGGCCTTGTCCTGCACATGACTCGGCAAGGAACATGCAAGCATCTCACTCACCTAGGCCTTGCCCTGCACATGTATGACTCAGCAAAGAACATGCAAGCACATCACTCACCTAGGCCTTGCCCTGCACATGATCAGCAAGGAACATGCAAGCACCTCACTCACCTAGGCCTTACCCTACACATGACTCAGCAAGGAACATGCAAGCGTCTCACTCAACTAGGCCTTGCCCTGCACATGACTCGGCAAGGAACATGCAAGCATCTCACTCACCTAAGCCTTGCCCTGCACATGACTCAGCAAGGAACATGCAAGCACCTCACTCACCTAGGCCTTGCCCAGCACATGACTCAGCAAGGAACATGCAAGCATCTCACTCACCTAGGCCTTGCCCTGCACATGACTCAGCAAGGAACATGCAAGCATCTCACTCACCTAGGCCTTGCCCTGCACATGACTCAGCAAGGAACATGCAAGCACCTCACTCACCTAGGCCTTGCCCTGCACATGACTCAGCAAGGAACATGCAAGTACCTCACTCACCTAGGCCTTGCCCCGCACACGACTCGGCAAGGAACATGCAAGCACCTCACTCACCTAGGCCTTGCCATGCACATGACTCAGCAAGGAACGTGCAAGCACCTCACTCACCTAAGCCTTGCCCTGCACATGACTCAGCAAGGACCATGCAAGCACCTCACTCACCTAGGCCTTGCCCTGCACATGACTCAGCAAGGAACGTGCAAGCACCTCACTCACCTAGGCCTTGCCCTGCACATGACTCAGCAAGGACCATGCAAGCACCTCACTCACCTAGGCCTTGCCCAGCACATGACTCAGCAAGGAACGTGCAAGCACCTCACTCACCTAGGCCTTGCCCTGCACATGACTCAGCAAGGAACGTGCAAGCACCTCACTCACCTAGGCCTTGCCCTGCACATGACTCAGCAAGGACCATGCAAGCACCTCACTCACCTAGGCCTTGCCCAGCACATGACTCAGCAAGGAACGTGCAAGCACCTCACTCACCTAGGCCTTGCCCAGCACATGACTCAGCAAGGAACGTGCAAGCACCTCACTCACCTAAGCCTTGCCCTGCACATGACTCAGCAAGGACCATGCAAGCACCTCACTCACCTAGGCCTTGCCCAGCACATGACTCAGCAAGGAACGTGCAAGCACCTCACTCACCTAGGCCTTGCCCTGCACATGACTCAGCAAGGAACATGCAAGTACCTCACTCACCTAGGCCTTGCCCCGCACACGACTCGGCAAGGAACATGCAAGCACCTCACTCACCTAGGCCTTGCCCTGCACATGACTCAGCAAGGAACATGCAAGCATCTCACTCACCTAGGCCTTGCCCTGCACATGACTCAGCAAGGAACATGCAAGCATCTCACTCACCTAAGCCTTGCCCTGCACATGACTCGGCAAGGAACATGCAAGCACCTCACTCACCTAGGCCTTGCTCTGCACATGACTCAGCAAGGAACGTGCAAGCACCTCACTCACCTAGGCCTTGCCCTGCACATGACTCAGCAAGGAACATGCAAGCACCTCACTCACCTAGGCCTTGCTCTGCACATGACTCAGCAAGGAACATGCAAGCACCTCACTCACCTAGGCCTTGCCCTGCACATGACTCAGCAAGGACCATGCAAGCATCTCACTCACCTAGGCCTTGCCCTGCACATGACTGAGCAAGGAACATGCAAGCATCTCACTCACCTAGGCCTTGCCCTGCACATGACTCAGCAAGGAACATGCAAGCACCTCACTCACCTAAGCCTTGCCCTGCACATGACTCGGCAAGGAACATGCAAGCACCTCACTCACCTAGGCCTTGCCCTGCACATGACTCAGCAAGGAACATGCAAGCATCTCACTCACCTAGGCCTTGCCCTGCACATGACTCAGCAAGGAACATGCAAGCACCTCACTCACCTAAGCCTTGCCCTGCACATGACTCGGCTAGGAACATGCAAGCACCTCACTCACCTAGGCCTTGACCTGCACATGACTCAGCAAGGAACATGCAAGCACCTCACTCACCTAGGCCTTGCTCTGCACATGACTCAGCAAGGAACATGCAAGCATCTCACTCACCTAGGCCTTGTCCTGCACATGACTCAGCAAGGAACATGCAAGCACCTCACTCACCTAGGCCTTGCCCTGCACATGACTCAGCAAGGAACATGCAAGCATCTCACTCACCTAGGCCTTGCCAAGCACATGACTCAGCAAGGAACATGCAAGCACCTCACTCACCTAGGCCTTGCCCTGCACATGACTCAGCAAGGAACATGCAAGCATCTCACTCACCTAGGCCTTACCCAGGACATGACTCAGCAAGGAACATGCAAGCACCTCACTCACCTAGGCCTTGCCCAGCACATGACTCGGCAAGGAACATGCAAGCACCTCACTCACCTAGGCCTTGCCCTGCACATGACTCAGCAAGGAACATGCAAGCATCTCACTCACCTAGGCCTTGCCCTGCACATGACTCAGCAAGGAACATGCAAGCACCTCACTCACCTAGGCCTTGCCCTGCACATGACTCAGCAAGGAACATGCAAGCACCTCACTCACCTAGGCCTTGCCCTACACATGACTCAGCAAGGAACATGCAAGCACCTCACTCACCTAGGCCTTGCCCTGCACATGACTCAGCAAGGAACATGCAAGCATCTCACTCACCTAGGCCTTGCCCTGCACATGACTGACTCAGCAAGGAACATGCAAGCATCTCACTCACCTAGGCCTTGCCCAGCACATGACTCAGCAAGGAACATGCAAGCACCTCACTCACCTAGGCCTTGCCCTGCACATGACTCAGCAAGGAACATGCAAGCACCTCACTCACCTAGGCCTTGCCCTGCACATGACTCGGCAAGGAACATGCAAGCATCTCACTCACCTAGGCCTTGCCCTGCACATGACTCAGCAAGGAACATGCAAGCACCTCACTCACCTAGGCCTTGCCCTGCACATGACTCAGCTAGGAACATGCAAGCATCTCACTCACCTAGGCCTTGCCCTGCACATGACTCAGCAAGGACCATGCTAGCACCTCACTCACCTAGGCCTTGCCCTGCACATGACTCAGCAAGGAACATGCAAGCACCTCACTCACCTAGGCCTTGCCCTGCACATGACTCAGCAAGGAACATGCAAGCACCTCACTCACCTAGGCCTTGCCCTACACATGACTCAGCAAGGAACATGCAAGCATCTCACTCACCTAGGCCTTGCCCTGCACATGACGCAGCAAGGAACATGCAAGCACCTCACTCACCTAGGCCTTGCCCTGCACATGACTCAGCAAGGAACATGCAAGCACCTCACTCACCTAGGCCTTGCCCTGCACATGACTCAGCAAGGAACATGCAAGCACATCACTCACCTAGGCCTTGCCCTGCACATGACTCAGCAAGGAACATGCAAGCACCTCACTCACCTAGGCCTTGCCCTGCACATGACTCAGCAAGGAACATGCAAGCACCTCACTCACCTAGGCCTTGCCCTGCACATGACTCAGCAAGGAACATGCAAGCACCTCACTCACCTAAGCCTTGCCCTGCGGCAAGGAACATGCAAGCATCTCACCTAAGCTTGGCTGGGCTAGCTAAAATCACTCTGCAAAGAGGGGACAACACACTTAGATAATAGTCACCGCCCCTCCAATAGAAGTTGTAAGTGGAATGGACTGAAATGAATAGGAGCAGTTACTATCTAAGGTTACTATCCAAGGTTACTATTCAAGGTTACTATTCGAGAATATTCGGTATCAGGGTTTCTTCCGTGATTCTTCATAACAGGGGGCAAAATGAATATTTTGGTGGGGCAGGACTCCAAGTGCCTAGAGGACGCCCTCTAGGACTTTTTTTTTGGTGATGCTATTTCAGAGAGAAATAGCAGGCGACCTAGTGAGTGATTAAACACTCACTCTAGAATAGAGAGAAATAGCAGGCAGAGTAGCTGGCCTAGTCAGTGATTAAACATTCATTCTAGAATAGAGAGAAATAGCAGGCAGAGTAGCTGACCTAGTAAGTGATTAAACACCCACTAACTTGAAAAGGACGAGTCATCCTTTTCAAGTCGGTGTGTGTTACATGACTTTCTTTACTAGTCAAGTTAGAAGGTTGTGAGCAAAATGAACAGCTCACTCACTAGCTTAGCGAACCCTCCAAGGTCAAGAGACTGCAATACCAAGCCTGGTTGAGTCCACTCCACACACACTGAGCGGTGCTGAAACTCGTGCAGCAAACTGGGCCTTGCAGTTGTTGCATGAACGTGAGGATCTAGAGGCAGCCGCTGAAATCAAAGTTATAATTAAATGCTTCCAGGAAACAGTACTAGCATGACCGGACGAGCAACAGCAGAAGCCGTTTTTGCTCTCAAGATGTAGTATCATCCTTTAGCACCGTTAAACCGAGGAAGCTTCCAAGAGTTGATTCTCCGGATTATGCATCGTATGGTCCGTACGCTGGTTGGCCATGGAGAAGACATGTTGCTAAATCTGTTGAAGGTGAAGAGTTCACAAAAAGTGCTTTGGTTTCATTGGATGGAATCCAAGCAGAATGGAAGACTTTCCACAGCTACATCACCAAGCAGCCAAATGAAGACCTACAGAAGTAGCTAACAGAACTCGTTTCTAATTGGATGCCAGTAACACTGTTCCTCGTCTGAGCACCTTGTCTGATATCTCTGCCTATCTATTCCTGTTGGGACTGCATCAGGCGAAATAAGTTTCTCGGAAATGGAACTAATCAATGAACTCTCAATGAACTCTCAGTGGAGCAATGACCTTCTCAATAATCGACTTGAAAATTTCAAGTTGATTATTGAGAAAGTTATTTATTATTATTATTATTGTTATTATTATTATTATTATTATTATTATTATTATTATTATTATTATTATTATTATTATTATTATTATTATTATTATTATTATTATTATTATTATTATTATTATTATTATTATTATTATTATTATTATTATTATTATTATTATTATTATTATTATTATTATTATTATTATTATTATTATTATTATTATTATTATTATTATTATTATTATTATTATTATTATTATTATTATTATTATTATTATTATTATTATTATTATTATTATTATTATTATTATTATTATTATAACCTTCTGAATAATTGACAATTTCAAGTTGATTATTGAGAAGTTATTGTAATAACCAAGACTAGATTGAGAAACTGGCTAGGGGAGTGCAGCTGCTCATCCCTAATGAAAATATCCGCAGAAAAACTATCTGATGAAGATTTAGAAGCATTATGCTATAGAAAACATTATGCTATAGAAAACCTAGAAAATTGCTATAATAATTATAGGCGGGAAAGGGGATAAGATTACATTGTTGCTGGCATTTCATTGGAAACCAGTTCTGTGCTGTTTCTCTGGATAGTGGGTCTTCTTTGGCTGCATGGACATCTTTATCCCTTATGGGGGAGCATAAATTTAGACTTCCAAATGGGGAAGGGGGGGGGCAGAAAATTCAAACGAAGAAACCCAGGGTATGCATGTCTCTCCCAGTCAGGTGTCCTAGTGAACAATCGGGTGATCTAGCAAACAGTGAGGTGTCCTAGTGAAAAATCAGGTGACCTAGCAAACAATCAGGTGACCTAGCCAACAGTCAGGTGACCTACATTTAGCGAACAGTAAGGTGACATAGTGAGCAGTCAGGTGACATAGTGAGCAGTCAGGTGACCTGTGAGTAGTCAGGTGACATAGTGAGCAGTCAGGTGACCTGTGAGTAGTCAGGTGACATAGTGAGCAGTCAGGTGACATAGTGAGCAGTCAGGTGACCTGTGAGCAGTCAGGTCTACCTATCTTAATTACAAGACCATAGACCACACCCATCTGGACATTGTCACACAAATAGCAAGTATTGTAAACAGCACACTTTACCAAATCTCGCTCTCCTCTCATGTTGTTGTTGTTGTTGTTGTTGTTGTTTTGTATCCAGTGGCCGTCCAATGCTGCCATTGCTAGATGTCCTCACTGCAGAACAAGGTAAGGTGTGGTACTCCTTCAGGGTTGTCTTATCTTGTTGGTTGTGTCTGAAATAATCCAAGTGTCATACATCATGAATGTTCCCTGAGGTATTAGAGCTAACAATGTAGTCAACCTACTTCAACCTGCCTCCACCCAGTGTGGTGTTGGTCCAGTGTGTGTCCCCATAGATCTATTATCAACCTACTTCAACCTGCCTCAACCCAGTGTGGTGTTGGTCCAGTGTGTGTCCCCATAGAGCTATTGTCAACCTACTTCAGCCTGCCTCCACCCAGTGTGGTGTTGGTCCAGTGTGTGTCCCCATAGAGCTATTGTCAACGTACTTCAACCTGCCTCCACCCAGTGTGGTGTTGGTCCAATGTGTGTCCCCATAGAGCTATTGTCAACCTACCTCAACCTGCCTCCACACCAGTGTGGTGTTGGTCCAGTGTGTGTACCCCCATTGAGCTAATGTGAACCCACTTCAACCTGCCTCCACCCAGTGTGATGTTGGTCCAGTGTGTGTCCCCGTAGAGCTATTGTCAACCTACTTCAACCTGCCTCCACCCAGTGTGGTGTTGGTCCAGTGTGTATCCTCATAGAGCTAATGTCAACCTACTTCAACCTGCCTCCACCCAGTGTGGTGTTGGTCCAGTGTGTGTCCCCATTGAGCTAATGTCAACCCATTTCAACCTACCTCCACCAAGTGTGATGGTATGATTGACTTGTCTGACTTTTCTTTAAGGAGGGGAACAAGTTGGAAAACCAACCATGGTTTACCATTTCAAGTAGCATATCTTCCCTTCCCCCCCCCCCCCCATTCATGGTCCTGATGATACCAAATGCAGCCAGTGAGTATGCTTTCTGGTGGTAGTTTTTGTTTTGCTGTACATGTTTATCTTTTGGAACTGCAAGTTGGAATGTGAAGTGAGGTCAGTACACCAGCATCAAGTCTTGACTGGCTATAGCAACTGTGATTCATAGAGCACTACAACCTGATGCAGAGATATTTTTAATATATATTTTTAAAGTGGACTTAAGTTCAGACTGGCTATAGCAACTGTGATTCATAGAGCACTACAACCTGATGCAGAGATATTTTTAATATATATTTTTAAAGTGGACTTAAGTTCACGTGAAGTGGGTCCACACACACAAAATCAACCTTGTGGTTACGACTTTGGAACTCCATATATAGCTCAAAGATAGATCTCTCTGTGTGCTCTCTTTTGATAATAAAAAAAGCTGCATAGGTATAGCTATGCTGAAGTTATATGCAGCCAAAGTGGGAGTCCTCAAAATCTCAGCGCCTGAACTGTTTGTAGGTGTGGTTCCTGAAGGTAAGTGCTAGGCAGTTGAAATTGTTGTCTGTGGTTAGAGGAAGCCTGCAAAACGAGCATATTTATTCTAATTAGGCAAGCCGGGTGTGAAAAAATAGTTTTCAACATAATTTCCCCCCCTCCATGCGCTTGCCTAATTCGTTATTAGCGCACATCAAGTTGTAGACGCATTCTAACTTGTAGTTCCAAAAGATAAACAAAACAGCAACTGCCGTCAGAAAGCTTGTGGCACTGGCTACATTTTGGTATATAAATCAGGTCCACTGCATGAATGTGTAAGATACGGCACTTAAAATGGTAAACCACGTTGGTTTTCAGACCTGTTGCCCCCTAAAGTCTCAATAACTATCCCATAGTTACTCCCAAGGAAGGCCTGGAACTAATGGAGCCAGTCTGCCAAAAGCTTTTCTTTTTGTCTGTGTGGAGATAAGACATCTGCCAACCTGACTCTTTCTGGAGTCTCATTTATGTTGCTAAGGTTACAGGAGTCTTTCTGGGGTCTTGTTTATGTTGCTATGGTTACAGGAGTAGTTTTCTGTATAGACCTTTAATTAATTTCCTGGTGGGTGTGCTAAGTTAGTTTGCTATTGAGCTGTGGCGATTGTAATTTGGATATGGTTTGGATTGTTATGTTAATGCCGTTAGCTGAAGCTCTACATGTATTGTGTTGAATAAGAGAGATATGATGCTGGCCTTGTTTGAGGCAATTAGCTGGACGGTCTCAAGCTGACCCTTTTGAGTCGAGACAAGATGTTCAGTGTAGTCCCTTTAGAAAGGGAGTGATGTCTGGATCACTAGAGGTGGTTTGTGGTCAAATTTGGCTTGATCGTTTTAGTATATTAAACCTGATCTGTGTTAGCAAATTAAGCCTCGTCTGTGTTAGCAGATTAAGCCTGATCTGTGTTAGCCTGAGCTGTGTTAACAGATTATTAGCTCCTTAGTAGTATGGCTGAAGCCTGAGTAACCAGTAACGGTCAGCTGCTAGGGAAATATTGCACATCATTAGACAACATTAGCTCTTATTTACTCTTTAAGCTCATAACTCTATAGAGGCTCATTAACTCTATAGAGGCTCATTAACTCTGTAGAGGCTCATTAACTCTGTAGAGGCTCATTAACTCTGTAGAGGCTCATTAACTCTGTAGAGGCTCATTAACTCTGTAGAGGCTCATTAACTCTGTAGAGGCCACATTAACTCTGTAGAGGCTCATTAACTCTGTAGAGGCTCATTAACTCTGTAGAGGCTCATTAACTCTTTATAATTATAGGTTCATTAGCCCACTCACAGCCATAAGTGCCTATAGGCACAAGACAATCGCCAAAAAATTCATAACACCGTTCCACCGTTCAAGTAAAACAATTAAATATTTCCCCCCAAAACAACAAATGGAAAGGGTTGTTCTCTCAGTAGGTAACTAAGGTAACTGTGAGGTCAATGTTGAAGTTGTGGGTCTGAAAAGATGGCATTACCGTTCAACTGAGACAAGGCTTAGGAGCTGCTGTTGACGACAACTTTACTCTCCTGGACAGTGAGAGCAGCGATGAAGAAGATGCTGGGATTCAGGCATACCTCGGAGATGCACCCTGAGGCCTTGGCAGGTCTCAGGAGAGCTGTTGTTTCTGATGAAGTATATAGAGATGGTGATTCAGTTTCAAGATAGTATTAGTACGGGTAGCTAGAACACTGGAAGAATTTTCATAGATAGCTATAGCTAAGTATGGATATACAATATTAAAAATAGAGAAAGGTTGATAGCTTGAACATTATACCTAGCTCCAGCTATGATGGTATTGTACTAGCTAAATGTAGTACGTAGTCAGTAGATATAGAATAGATAGCTACATGTAATAGAATTTTCATAGATAGCGATAGAAGTGTGGATATACAATATTAAAAATAGAGAAAGGTTGATAGCTTGAACATTATTTTATATACCTAGCTCCAGCTATGATGGTATTGTACTAGCTAAATGTAGTATGTAGCAGAGGGGTAGGAAGCATTTTGGGATTGGTCAGGCGAAAGTGTGTGTGGGGGAGGGGGATACACGCACCTTATTGGGGAAAAATAATGGTAATTGAAAAGAATATATATACCTGGAATAAACCTAGTCTGAAATAAGTTCACAAGTTCCCGAACACTCGGAGTCTGTGCTCATTGATCCTCACAAATTCATTTGCAATTGTGACTAGATCGATCCAAAACTTCTTTGTAAATGTTTAGTATCATTAGATGATTAAGTCTATCCTGTCTCATAGTACTTCGTAAGTCTGTTTTTATTCTTTTCATGCAGGAAAAAGATCTTTCACTTGCAGCATTCGTAGCAGGCATGACAAGGATTAGACGGACAACCCAGCACACCTGCTTAAAAAATGCACGTTGACCATCAGAAAAATTGCGAAGAAAAGTCAAGATATCTTTCAGTGTTACAGTTCCATCTGACTCACATGAGCTAAAACTTGAACTAAAAACTTGAAGTTGAGTTGAAAGCTCACTCTTATTAAAGTTATCTCCATAAAAGGAAACAACTTCACTTAACTCAGCAGTATAATCCTTTTTACTGGCAGCTTTTCAAGCAATTCTTCAAGATTTTGGTAAACAGCATATCCTGGCTGATCAAAGCGATCTTGAATTGCTGACATGGCCAAGTCTATTGCTTCAAAGTAAAAGCAACGATAATAACTTCAACTGCAGTGTACTGATGAGATTTCTCCTGTTCCATTCTCAAAATGCTTTGGAGCTTTTCAATTCCGAAAAACGTTATAATTTCGGCACTCTTGGCATCCATGCCAACCTGGCTTGGTCTAATACCTGGACAACTGACGGTGGTTTTGTTCCATTCCCTAGCCATTATGTACATTAGTGGTTCTTTGCTATGCACTTTCATTCATCTTGCACTGTAGCTATTTACTCAAGATCTGTTACTCCACCTATTTTTATAGGTTAGCTATTATTACCTGGTGTTTTTAATCTGGATTATTGTATTACTATGTAACTCGGATAAGACTAAACCAAGTTGGATGAGATTGGATTAAGGCCTTGTGCAAACATGGCTCTAGTGTACAGCTCGGTTAAAATAAGTTAAACTAGTTATTTACTTTGAAATCGATCATAAATATATTGTCCTGATAATGCAAACTCTATTTTGCCTTTATTGCTGGCGGAGCTCAAGCACTATGAATTTTAATGCTATATACAGTAACATACATAATACAGTGTCAGTGACCATATGAACAAGGTGGCTGGCATCACTAGATGCCAAATGATTGGCAGTGCTGAATCAGCTTATAGTCCTGGACATCCTCGTCTAGATTGTGAAAAATGCAAAAAAAATCTCGGGACTGTCCTGGACCACGGATGGTTGGCATGTAGCTATGTTTTAGATTTAAAATAATGCCTTGCTACTATAGCTATATTATAGCTGTGATGCAGTACAGATAAACCTATATAGCTAGCTATAATGCTCAGCTCAGTTATAAATAGATATATACCTCTCATCTTTGCCTTTTCCAAATTTCCGTTTTGGAAACTTGTAGAGCCTATTAGAATTTTACTACTCACTTGTGATCCGCTCGCTATAATGCACGCGCAAAAAATGTATGGGCGCGGTTTGGTGGGCTTCATAAGACAAATGAAGAGAGCTGGCTGGAGAAGAGTCTGAGAGTGCTCTCAGTAAAAATTAGAAAGTTGCTTGATAACTGGAGGTTAGTTATTGAAACTTTGGTCTGGCAACTGCCGGGTCTGCCGGACCAGTTCCTACCCCCTGTGTAGTCAGTAGATATAGAATAGATAGCTACATGTAATAGAATTTTCCATAGATAGCTATAGCTAAGTATGGATATACAATATTAAAAATAGAGAAAGGTTGATAGCTTGAACATTAATATACCTAGCTCCAGCTATTGTACTGGCTAAATATAGATTCTGCAATAAAATAGGCTATTCCTCTGTGACAGATTCTGCCTCAGGCTTGGAGTCTGTGTGCCAAGCCAGCAGTTTACTCACTCTCTCCACCAGCTTCTTCCCCGTGCACTCTCCTCCTCCTCAACTATCTTCCTCTCTGTTGGTCAATGTTGAAGTAACAAGTGTACTCACATTTTGCTGTGGTGTTGCTAGGCAACTAAATTTCAGTGTTGATGTTGGCCAATATTCATGCACTCTAGTGATATATGGTTGCTAGGCACTTTCTCAACTACCAGTTGATTATAATGTTGTTGCCATGCAAGTTAGCTGCTAAGTGTGGGGTCTGGCCACTCCTCCTAGTGGGATGGGCTAAGGGGGTGGGACTAGATTGGATAATAGTTTGTGGTTACGACTTTCGAGCTCCATAGATTCTGTACATCTATAAGTTGGTGGTGGTGAGAGGGTTAACTCTCTATAAAAGCTCTTTATTGGGTGCAATTGAGGCCAATACAGAATGGACCACTAATGAGCTGTTAGATAAACTTCACAGCTCGTTACCTAACCTGGTGCAAATCTCAACTCTTGAGTTGTTTTTAATTGCTGTTTTTCTTTCTTTGCCTGTGTCTGTGTGTGTGTGTCGCTGGGCTGGTGTTTCGTAGGTCGTACCTGTATAGCAGCTGGATGCGGTACAGGGCCTTCACTTTCCTCATTGCTGGCGCATGTCTGCTGGTATTGTCGGTCATCCTCTTTGTAAGTGCAAACTGTTCTTAGAATGACTGCCATAGTATGTGTCGTTCCCTGGAATACATCTTTCAGCCCTGGACGGGGGGACGGGGGGGTATAAGAGTATAAGAAGAGATGGAAAGTCTATTGACGTATTTGTGATGGGGACTGAGTAGTGGTGGGAGAAGGAGATGTGTGTGTGGGAGGGTAGTGGAGGTGAAGTTGTGAGCTGGAGAGATTGGTGATGAAGGAAGAGTATGTGGGAGCAGAACTGTAGAGAAGGGTGAAGTAGGTATGGTACTGGCCTGCCATTTCTTAACTGCCGCTGGTTTTACGAGAGCTTCTTAGAAATCATACCACCTCCAGAACTGTAAGAGAGAGAATCTCCTTTGTGATGGTTGTGTGTTCCTGTGTAGGGTGCACCACCTTGTAATTGGGGGTTGGCTAAGAGCTTGCTAGGGCCTGCCCAGGGGTAGACATCTGGCAGCCACAGTATGAACTAACCCCTTCCTTTGGCTAACTTAGGACCTCCCTAAAGGCTGATTCACAATATGCAAAACGCTCAAGTGATGCGATGCGAGGCGACGAGTCGTTTTTTAAAATATTGTGAACACAAAATCGCGTCGCATCGCACCACTTGAATAGAATCGAGTTCTATTTGAGCGGCGTAGCGATCTACGATTGCATCATTCTGGTGTGCGTTTATTTGAGTTTTTAGTCATTCTGGTGTGCTTTATTTTGATTTTTCAGTAAAAGCTGGTGATTTCAAATTTGAACGGACGACGAAAGGCTTATCGATGCAATGAGAACTTTCCCTCTATATGGGATGTGCGAATAAGATAAGCGCTGGCTTCCGTTAATTAATGGGCGGTCGTTTAATTAAAGAGTAGAAACAGTTATATAATGTTGAAAAGGAAGCTAATGTGCCTATTTTGACAAGAATGAGCGATTTCTCGTGGTTCCAGTTGGGTGAAAGTTCAAGTTTGCTCAAGCGGCGACTCCGTTACTGTTAACAGCTATATAGAAGTGATGCGACACAATTCGATGCGATGCAATGCGAAGGCCTAGCAGCGTATTGTGAACCAGCCTTAAGGGTCTCTAATTGTTCTAGAATGGTTCGTAATAATACTCTCCCAGCACTTTTCCAGAATGGCAATTGTGCTCCAAATAGCAACTGGCTATTGTGTATTAGAACTGCTTGTCCTTCAAGGTCAATGGTCGCCATGGTTACTTGTTTTAGTAAAGCCATGGCCTCCGTTCAATATTGCACAATTATAATGAAGGAGACGGTGGAGGAAGGTGGGAGGGGAGGGGGATACATTTGCTTCCCTCTATAAAGGAACATGCACTACTGGGGTGATGGTGTTGGGATATAGAGCTTGGCATTGCTTCTTCACACTCTACCACACAGTGTGCAAGGACACAGTGAAAAGAAGTGTACTCTGCACCCTTGGCTCTAGTGTAATAGGAGGTACTCTATATGCCTCTGCACTCTTGGCTCTAGTGTAATAGGAGATACTCTATATACCTCTGCACTCTTGTCTCTAGTGTAATAGGAGATACTCTATATACCTCTGCACTCTTGTCTAGTGCAATAGAAGGTACTCTATATACCTCTGCACTCTTGGCTCTACTGTAATAGGAGGTACTCTATATATCTCTGCACTCTTGGCTCTAGTGTAATAGGAGGTACTCTATATACCTCTGCACTCTTGGCTCTAGAGTAATAGAAGGTACTCTATATATCTCTGCACTCTTGGCTCTAGAGTAATAGGAGGTACCTCTATATACCTGTGGAGTCTACATGTAGCACATGCCTGCACTGGTGCAGTGGCATGTAGCACATGCCTGCACTGGTGCAGTGGCATGTAGCGCATGCCTGCACTGGTGGAGTGGCATTGGTGACAGTGCCTGGGGAACTATCCAGACGCAAGGAGGTGCCAAGTGCCTATCCCAGCCAGTGGTAGGTGGGCAAGAACTTTGAAAGTGCACCGATTGTCCCAGGACTGCCCCTAGCAACACTGAACATGCAGTGTACATATATGATCAGTTAGCTTGGTCTCTTGAATCCACACACACTCGGCCGATGTCTGATGGGGTGGGAACAGTCCACGCACACTCGGCCGATGTCTGATGCGGTGGGAACAGGATGCATGTGTCTAGACTGTCTTTTCCTGCCAGTCCATCATCTGCAGCATCGCTGAGCTATGTGTGTGCATGTGGTGCATGCATGTGATGCATGCATGTGATGCATGCATGTGTGTGTGTAGTAGCAGATACGCACGGACAAATACGAAGGCTAGTGGTGATGCCTAAGTGTTGACATTTAGTTGGTATGAATACTTGGATTTATGCATGCAGGTGTGTGCATGTATGTGTGTGCATGTGTGCGTGTATTGTGTGTATGTGTGCATGTGTGTGTGTGCACATGTGTGCATGCATGTGTGTGTGCATGTGCGTGTGTAAGCTTGCATTTGTGCATGTTTGGAAAGCCACTTTGCAATGTCTAGTAAGGATACACTGACTGTCTTTTTTCTCCTCCATCTCAAGAAGTAAGACGATATTTGCTAGTAGTCTGACATCATTTACCCTCTTCAGCATTCGTGGTGGTGTGTGTGTGTGTGTGGTGGTGTGTGTATGTGGGGGGGGGGGGGGGGGATGTCAAGCATACCACACCTGTGATCAGGCATCACTAGACCACATAACAAGTCAAGCGTAGAGGAGCACATTGGCACATGCAGTGCAGTGTGCCTCTGTGTGCTATTCAGCTGACCTGCACATTATATATGAGGTCATCGGTTTGTCGTACCTTGTAGTCGATTTAGTAGCAGAAAGCACATCTCCCCTAGAAATATACATCTGCTAGTCTCTGCCTTTGTAGACGGCTTCTTGGTTGCTGAGTGTAGCGAGCCACATGTGCTCCACTGCTGGAGCTGCTCTAACCATGACTACAAGTCAGGAGTGCCGTGAAAAAATAAATGTTTTATTTCAAGTAACCTAATGCATGCCTGTTGTGTTGCGTGCAATGTTGAAGAACATGTGTTGCATGCAATGTTGAAGAACATGTGTTGCGTGCAATGTTGAAGAACATGTGTTGCGTGCAATGTTGAAGAACATGTGTTGCATGCAATGTTGAAGAACATGTGTTGCATGCAATGTTGAAGAACATGTGTTGCGTGCAATGTTGAAGAACATGTGTTGCGTGAAATGTTGAAGAACATGTGTTGCATGCAATGTTGAAGAGCATGTGTTGCATACAATGTTGAAGAGCATGTGTTGCATGCAATGTTGAAGAGCACGTGCCACAAACACAACCCAAGCTAAAGGTAGCGATGCTGCAGCGCATACTCTTCACACACACACACACACACGCACACACACACACAAACACACACGCACACACACAGAGGTGGTGTGCTAATGAGCATCAGTCGAGCAATGGAGCGTGTGTTTTTTTAAAGTCTGCAGAGCCTTTATCCTTTCCATCTGAAGTAGGGCAGTCGAGTGTAAGTCTCCTGCCCTGAAGCAGTTCTGTTCTGCTATCGAGCGTAGTTCTCCGTACCTCTTGCTTGCTGTGAAATTAATAACCGTAGATGACTGTCCAATTTAGCGTCAGTTTCCCGGCAGTTGAGCATCAGTCTCTCCCGGTAGAGGATAATTAACTGTTAGTTGTTGTGTTACTAAAACAAACAGCAATAACATTTCCTGTTCTGAATTGGGGAAATAGTTCAGAGCTATTTGTAGTAATTCCACTTTTTAGCAACCTCCTTCAAATCCACACTGAAAGGAGGTGGTCTGGCGCTAGAAGTGGGTGGAGCAATGGGATGGGCCAACTTCATATCGACGTTTGAGAAAGCACTGGAGAAGGCTGAGGCACTGGAGGAGGCTGAGGCACTGGAGGAGGCTGAGGCACTGGAGGAGGCTGAGGCACTGGAGGAGGCTGAGGCACTGGCTGAGGCACTGGAGGAGGCTGAGGCACTGGATGAGGCGGCTGAGGCACTGGCTGAGGCACTGGAGGAGGCTGAGGCACTGGATGAGGCTGAGGCACTGGAGGAGGCTGAGGCACTGGAGGAGGCTGAGGCACTGGATGAGGCTGAGGCACTGGAGGAGGCTGAGGCACTGGAGGAGGCTGAGGCACTGGAGGAGGCTGAGGCACTGGAGGAGGCTGAGGCACTGGAGGAGGCTGAGGCACTGGAGGAGGCTGACTGGAGGAGGCTGAGGCACTGGATGAGGCTGAGGCACTGGAGGAGGCTGAGGCACTGGAGGAGGCTGAGGCACTGGAGGAGGCTGAGGCACTGGAGGAGGCTGACTGGAGGAGGCTGAGGCACTGGAGGAGGCTGAGGAGCTGAGGCACTGGAGGAGGCTGAGGCACTGGAGGAGGCTGAGGCACTAGGCTGAGGCACTAGGCTGAGGCACTGGAGGAGGCCGAGACCTGTTCTCCAGAAGTGGCACATAGTTGGTTATCTCCCTTTGATTCTTCTCCAATGAAGACCACTCCGTTCTCAAATATACTGAGAGAGAAACAACAAATACACACTGAACCACAGCATCCAATAAAGATACTCACTTTGGGTGCATAACCATTTGCATTAACAGATCTCCAAATAACAATCTTTGTCAACAAGTTGATGGTGGAATGTGTGTTGGATAGCTAGAAAATAAAATTCAGGCAGATGTTGGAGGAGACCTTGAAAGGGTAGAAGGTGGAGGAGACCTTGGAAGGGTAGAAGGTGGAGGAGACCTTGGAAGGGTTGAAGGTGGAGGAGACCTTGGAAGGGTAGAAGGTGGAGGAGACCTTGGAAGGGTAGAAGGTGGAGGAGACCTTGGAAGGGTAGAAGGTGGAGGAGACTTTGGAAGGGTAGAAGGTGGAGGAGACCTTGGAAGGGTAGAAGGTGGAGACCTTGGAAGGGTAGAAGGTGGAGGAGACCTTGGAAGGGTAGAAGGTGGAGGAGACCTTGGAAGGGTAGAAGGTGGAGGAGACCTTGGAAGGGTAGAAGGTGGAGGAGACCTTGGAAGGTAGAAGGTGGAGGAGACCTTGGGGAGGGTAGAAGGTAGAGGAGACTTTGGAAGGGTAGAAGGTGGAGGAGACCATGGAAGGGTAGAAGGTGGAGGAGACCTTTGAAGGGTAGAAGGTGGAGGAGACCCTGGAAGGGTATAAGATGGAGGAGACCTTGAAAGGGTAGAAGATGGAGGAGACCTTGGAAGGGTAGAAGGTGGAGGAGACCTTGGAAGGGTAGAAGGTGGAGGAGACCTTGGAAGGGTAGAAGGTGGAGGAGACCTTGGAAGGGTAGAAGGTGGAGGAGACCTTTGAAGGGTAGAAGGTGGAGGAGACCTTGGAAGGGTAGAAGGTGGAGGAGACCTTGGAAGGGTAGAAGGTGGAGGAGACCTTGGAAGGGTAGAAGGTGGAGGAGACCTTGGAAGGGTAGAAGGTGGAGGAGACCTTGGAAGGGTAGAAGGTGGAGGAGACCTTGGAAGGTAGAAGGTGGAGGAGACCTTGGGGAGGGTAGAAGGTAGAGGAGACTTTGGAAGGGTAGAAGGTGGAGGAGACCTTGGAAGGGTAGAAGGTGGAGGAGACCATGGAAGGTTCTAAGGTGGAGGAGGTCTTGAAAGGGTAGAAGGTGGAGGAGACCTTGGAAGGGTAGAAGGTGGAGGAGACCTTGGAAGGGTAGAAGGTGGAGGAGACCATGGAAGGTTCTAAGGTGGAGGAGGTCTTGAAAGGGTAGAAGGTGGAGGAGACCATGGAAGGGTAGAAGGTGGAGGAGACCTTGGAAGGGTAGAAGGTGGTCAAGTAATAACCAAAATCCTATCCCTACTTTTTATTTGTTTCCCATCATACATGTTCAATTAACCTTACGAAAAGGGGCATCCACTTTCCCCCTAACTTCCTCTTCTATAATATCCTGTTAATGGACACTGAACTTTCTTGAGGCCAAAACCAATTGTATGCTGCAATAACTAGACCAGACTATTGGATAAAACAAGTTCAACTTCTTACGCTTTATAGATTACTTTGACCTTGAGCACCATACTCACAATAGCTAAACCACAGGGACACAAAGGCTGACTAACTAAGCTTTGCTAAGCTCTTCTTATGGCACAACTTTCTTTGAGAAAACCCTTGCCAATGCTAGCTAGGAGAGAAGCTAGGAATTACAAAAACCAGTGGGCTCACATCTAAGGAATCTACTTTTACATGCTGTTGTATATCTAGGCATAGGCCACAAGCATTTGACGACCCTTTACAATTCAAAATCCTGACCAACAATTTTAACAGAAGGACGGTATGGATTAATTAAATGGTCGTTGTCTAACTGGGCATGGTCAGTGTGGATATTCTTGGTACTTCCCTTGTCAGCTGGTTATCCAGTGGAGTGTTTTTGCATGACATGTATTGCACTAGAGAGTAGATCACTCCCCCAAACAGTTTTGTAATTGCCAATGCATAAGTTGCACACTATTTAAAGCCTACCTGCATGCAGTTAGAGCAAGCTCTGTCTTGATGTGATGTGGCTGAGGGCTAGAGCAAGCTCTGTCATGATGTGATGTGGCTGAGGGCTAGAGCAAGCTCTGTCTTGATGTGATGTGGCTGAGGGGCTAAAGCAAGCTCTGTCTTGATGTGATGTGGCTGAGGGCTAGAGTAAGCTCTGTCTTGATGTGATGTGGCTGAGGGCTAGAGCAAGCTCTGTCTTGATGTGATGTGGCTGAGGGGCTAGAGCAAGCTCTGTCTTGATGTGATGGCTGAGGACTAGAGCAAGCTCTGTCTTGATGTGATGTGGCTGAGGGCTAGAGCAAGCTCTGTCTTGATGTGATGTGGCTGAGGGCTAGAGCAAGCTCCGTCTTGATGTGATGTGGCTGAGGGCTAGAGCAAGCTCTGTCTTGATGTGATGTGGCTGGGGCTAGAGCAAGCTCTGTCTTGATGTGATGTGGTTGAGGGCTAGAGCAAGCTCTGTCTTGATGTGATGTGGCTGAGGGCTAGAGCAAGCTCTGTCTTGATGTGATGTAGCTGAGGGGCTAGAGCAAGCTCTGTCTTGATGTGATGTGGCTGAGGGGCTAGATCAAGCTCTGTCTTGATGTGATGGCTGAGGACTAGAGCAAGCTCTGTCTTGATGTGATGTGGCTGAGGGCTAGAGCAAGCTCTGTCTTGATGTGATGTGGCTGAGGGCTAGAGTAAGCTCTGTCTTGATGTGATGGCTGAGGACTAGAGCAAGCTCTGTCTTGATGTGATGTGGCTGAGGGATAGAGCAAGCTCTGTCTTGATGTGATGGCTGAGGACTAGAGCAAGCTCTGTCTTGATGTGATGTGGCTGAGGGCTAGAGCAAGCTCTGTCTTGATGTGATGTGGCTGAGGGCTAGAGCAAGCTCTGTCTTGATGTGATGTGGCTGAGGGCTAGAGCAAACTCTGTCTTGATGTGATGTGGCTGAGGGGCTAGAGCAAGCTCTGTCTTGATGTGATGTGGCTGAGGACTAGAGCAAGCTCTGTCTTGATGTGATGTGGGCTGAGGGCTAGAGCAAACTCTGTCTTGATGTGATGTGGCTGATCTTGGTAGCTTTGTCAACCCCATCTTCTCCAGTCCTGCACTAGCTTGTCACTTACTCTGTACTCCCTTTCAGCTCCTCTATTCCCTGACTTCCCTGCTAATACTTTGAGCTTAATTAATTAAAAGCTGCAGCAGCACACACAAATTCAGAGCATTGCACCTGCTGCACTACTACGAGGTCACATGCTCCACCTGTGACCCCGCCCAGTGATTCAAAATCAGCACATCTGGTACATAAGTCACACCCCTGAAGTGGAGGGGGAAGATTCAGAGTTTCTACTGCGACCTATACTCCACCAAATACAGTGTGTTGGGGGGGAGGGGTACTCCGCCAAATACAGTGTGGGGGGGGGGGTGGACTCCGCCAAATACAGTTTAATTTTTTTTAATGTTGTTGTTTGTTTGTATGTTTGTTGTCTTGTGCACTGTTACTCCTGGAGGAGGCGAGGGCAGCTAGCGGAGACATCGAGGGAGAAAGCTTTAAGTTGGTTGTCGAGAAAGTCATTGCATCTACACAATGTTGTAGTTAAGCACGACTATCCCTGGAGGTCAGAGTTCTACACCTATCCCAGGTCAGAGTTCTACACCTATCCCAGGTCAGAGTTCTACCACTATCCCAGGTCAGAGTTCTACGACTATTCCAGGTCAGAGTTTTACGACTATTCCAGGTCAGAGTTCTACGACTATTCCAGGTCAGCGTTCTACGACTATTCCAGGTCAGAGTTCTACGACTATTCCAGGTCAGAGTTCTACACCTATCCCAGGTCAGAGTTCTACGACTATCCCAGGTCAGTTCTACGACTATCCCAGGTCAGAGTTCTACGACTATTCCAGGTCAGAGTTCTACGACTATCCCACCTAGGTCAGAGTTCTACACCTATCTCAGGTCAGAGTTCTACCACTATCCCAGGTCAGAGTTCTACCACTATCCCAGGTCAGAGTTCTACCACTATCCCAGGTCAGAGTTCTACGACTATTCCAGGTCAGAGTTCTACGACTCAGAGTTCTACGACTATCCCAGGTCAGAGTTCTACGACTATCCCAGGTCAGAGTTCTACCACTATTCCAGGTCAGAGTTCTACGACTATCCCACCTAGGTCAGAGTTCTACCACTATCCCAGGTCAGAGTTCTACCACTATCCCAGGTCAGAGTTCTACGACTATCCCAGGTCAGAGTTCTACAAAGTCAGACTCGGAGCTTCTTAAACTCTGGAACTTGAAACACTTTTTCTGACTTTTTTCCTTCCTGTTGTACACTGGACATATCAGCACGTGCCATGTCTTGTTGCTTTGGTTGACTGTACCCATGTAGGTCAGCTATAGCCTCCTTCAAGGACTCAGTTGCACAGGAGAACTCCACCAACCAAACAGCAGATGTTTTTGGTAGAGGATCAGCTACAGACTCCTTTGCACTTGGTAACAGTTGCCCATGAGTTAGAACTCCACAAGCCAACGTCATTGGTTCTGCTAAAACATAATCCTTGGCAAGCACTTTATAATCGCGCTTTATATACGTAATCAGGAGAACAGGTTGTATTGCGGAACATTTGGTTTTCCGATGCTCAAGATTTTATGATGGGGGGGGGGGGGGGGGGATCTAGGGTGCATAGGTGAGGGAGGGGGTGCAGAGATGACCCTTGGAGATGAATCTTGAGATGTTCCCCCCCCCCCCCCCCCCCACACACACACACACTACATTCCTGATGAAGGCTAGAGCATTTAGTCTGAAATGTGACAATTTCAAGTTGATTATTGAGAACTAGCTGAGGTGTTAGACTATTTGTCTGTGTGTGTGGGGGGGGGGGAGGAGTTGCAGGCCACCATTTTACAAAGGGAAAAATTCTCACTTGACCCACACTCCTCCCACTTTGATGTTGTTGACATTACCACTGTTGCTTGACCTCTGGTCAGCTAGCTGGCTCCAGCGAATACAGCCTAACTACAAGTGCTTGTAGTTTCCCATTAAGCCAGCCTTGGAGATGTATCAGCAGCTGGCCTAGTGGTTTCTGCTCAGCAGGTTTGCAGCTGCCAGTTCTGTGTACTGTGAGAACTGCCTGGGACACTCGGCTGTCTTTGTCTTTGAGTGCTTGGGTGAGACAGAATTCTGGTACCTGTAAGAGCTCCCTTTTTCCTCTGAGAGTAGCTACACTTTGTGACCACTTTTGGTAGTGCTGTGTGTGTGTGTGTGTGTGTGTGTGTGTGTGCATTTGTGTTCTATATAATACTACCAGGGTGTGGGGCAGTAGTGTTTATTCGTAGCCATAGCCCTATATCCCTATTCCTATATTTCTAGCCCTAGCCTTAACCCTATATTCCTAGCCCTAGCCCTATATCCCTAGCCCTATATTCCTAGCCCTAGCCCTATATCCCTAGCCTAGCCCTAGCCCTATATACCTAGCCTATATCTCTATCCCTATATCCCTAGCCCTGTATGTATCTCTAGCCCTATATCTAGCCCTAGGCCTTTATCTCTAGCCCTATATCCCTAGCCCTGTATGTATCTCTAGCCCTAGTCCTGTATCTCTAGCCCTAGCCCTATATCTCTAGCCCTATATCCCTAGCCCTATATCCCTATTCCTATACCTCTAGCCCTAGCCCTATATCCCTAGCCCTATATCTCTAGCCCTATATCTCTAGCCCTAGTCCTGTATCTCTAGCCCTATATCTCTAGCCCTAGTCCTGTATCTCTAGCCCTATATCTCTAGCCCTAGTCCTGTATCTCTAGCCCTATATCGCTAGCCCTAGTCCTGTATCTCTAGCCCTATATCTCTAGCCCTAGGCCTATATCTCTAGCCCTAGGCCTGTATCCCCTAAACCTAACCGGTGTTAGAACTTAGCAGTGAAGCTTGAACCTAGGGCCTCCACGGAAACCCTGGGAATGTCCATAGCAATATTAGACAAGTACCCTGTGAATTGTGCTTCTTACTCAGCACTGGGCTACTGTTATGGCATGGCTATCAATAACTGCCAATAAATAGTTAGCTGCACGAATGTCTAGCTCAACTAGAATAGTCGGCCATCCTGACTCACTCCCTCTCTCTATGCACTCTCTATGCATATAAAATATAGCAAGATTATCAATTTTTGTCGTTGTTGTTGTTGTTGTTGTGTTGATGTTGTGTTGATGTTGTTCAGGGTTCCACCTTTGCCTGGGCCAAGTCACATGGAGGTATGTGGGTGTGGCAGCAGCTAGAGCCAACTACCAACTGTACGAATAAATAATTATATAAGAAGAATATTAACCGATTAAACTCCATGCACCGTATGGCGCAGACTCAGACATTGTTGGGGGGGGGGGGGGGGGGGGATTTATATTAAATCAAAGAATTTGAACTATGCACCCATTCTGGGTCTGCACATGCCCAATGGACTGCTCGATTGTTTTTGAATGAATATAACACTTGACTTCCAGTGGGACGGGGAAGAACGAGCAAAGTTAAGAAGGGTTTTTTAAATGGCGATGTCGCAACTGTCTTCGTGAACGATCTCTTCCTGGCCTTTACTACTGTTTCTGGAAGTTCTTCTTCGGTGCAAAGCTGCACCGGCACCAGTGCTTGCCAGGAATCATTCTGAATTCCTTCCCTCTTGAGCAAGGAGGTCGCTTCTAGTGGGATTGCATTGTAGACGTGTAGCGACATAGCGCTGATTAGCTTTTAGCTGATTCTTGTACCAAACTGAAGCTTATTGTATGTATATATATATATATATATATGTGTATACTGTATAATTATATATATACACTGTATACATATATACTGTATACATATATACATATATAAATATATACACTGTATACATATATAAATATATGCACTGTATACATATATAAATATATACACTGTATACATATATATACACTGTATACATATATATATATATATATATTCACTGTGTACATATATATATATATGCACTGTATACATATATATACACTGTATACATATATATATACACACTGTATACATATATATATATTCACTGTGTACATATATATATACACTGTATACATATATATATATACACTGTATACATATATATATATATATATACACTGTATACATATATATATATATATACACTGTATACATATATATATATATATGCACTGTATACATACATATATATACATATATGCACTGTATACATATATATATATACACTGTATACATATATATACACTGTATACATATATAAATATATACACTGTATACATATATATATATATTACAATAAACCACAAATAAAGTTGTTGTTGATATTTAGAGGATATAATCGGCACCCAAGTGGATGTGTGATTGTGTTCAGTTTACCAGCACAGACCGCCACACCTACTTCAGGAAATGGCCAGACTTTACCACTGGCGGAAATGGGAAAGAGATTACGAGGCATTTAAAATATTAAAATTACCTTCTCAATAATTAACTTCGAATTGTATTCACTCGACGTTTCGACGAGATGCTCTAGCCTTCATCAGGAATATTCCTGATGAAGGCTAGAGCATCTCGTCGAAACGTCGAGTGAATACAATTCAAGTTAATTATTGAGAAGGTGATTTTAATGTTATTATGTCAACTGAGAGTTCATTGAGAATTTAAAATATTTCCAAATTCTTGACTCCATCAATCATCACCTAATGTAGAAGGACTGGGCACTACCTAATAGCCTTCTTCCTGCTGATCCATCCTCAGCAAACTCCACCCTCTTTTTTATCCTCAGTTGTCAAATATCTTTTCGTGTGTGGAGGGGAAGGATCCATTTAATTAACACCCTTTCTATCACCGTCGGATTGTTGGGAGAGTTTAGGGGGAAAATCAAACTGGCTTCTTCAGCTTCACATCCATACCAAGTCAGAAATCCACTAAGTCCCTAGCAACCATGTATTATGGGATAGCACTATGTTGATAAATACTGTGGTCAGTTTTTTGGCAGGTGCATGCAAACCGCAAAGTATGAATATCGTTATGTTTTTTAAATTAATGATAAACATTCAGATAAACATTCAAATCATTTCTTATTCTTGTTTTGACAACACAAGCTCATATATATAACTCTCAATACTATATATGCACACAGCTCTGCTATTTATATGCACACAGCACTGCTATTTATATGCAACACAGCACTGCTATTTACATGTAGGCATAGAGCACCCCTTACCCACTGCACCACACCTATGAATGTGATATTCATATTTATCTGCTATGGTAATATTTTTACTAATAATTGTGTTGTGCAATGAGGTGGTGCAAAGGAGAGGCTAGTTCTCCAGCACCATCATCCCATCATCAAGTCTATAAAAACAGAATCTATTAAGTGTACAATCTCAACTAAAATAATCTCAGGATGTACCCGGGAAGCTAGATATTGACTACTACCCGCATTTTACCCGGGGAAAATATACTACTGTCCTTTGGACAACTAACATATAATGCTACCTCAAACCCGAGAAGCTTCTTCGTCCATGTCTTCCTTGTCAGAGACCAAGGCATCGCTTTCTGCCGTAGCACTAAGCTCATCCGCCCACTTCATTCTTTGTGGCCGACTTATCCAGAGGCTCCATGTATGCAAGAAGACTCCACCCAGTCAAGCATGGAAGCACAACCTTCCTCCTCACCGGAGTCATCCTCAGCCAAGTCAAGAATTACCACCTGTAATTAGAAGAATGACTTCTAGCCTTATCATTTTTTTAGTCATCAAAACCGTGAATTGTCTGTGTTTCAAGATTATTTTTAACTTGGTTACCGGGTAGTGACACACTTGAAATTAGTAGAGCATGGATAAATAGAGCAGAAAATAAGTTATTTTACAATATAAAATTATGGCAATTGCGTGCCTGTTTTTCCCCTTCCGCGACAAACCCAGAGAGCCATATGGCACTTGTGATGGTGAGTGGGTTAAAGGCCTGGATGGTGACAATGAAGGCATGGGCTTTGCTGGAGTCAGTGGACCTGAGGCTTATGCAAGTGCATATGAATGGGCACGTAGTTCAAATTCTTTGATTCGATGTTTAAAAATTCCTGATAATGTCTGAGTGTGCACTATAAGGCGCTTACAAGTGTGTGGGCATTTAATCCTTCGCCTATGAACTGGTGAAGGAGGTGATTGGTTAAAGTTAGTGATTGAGGGGGGAGGGGCAGATAGAGAATGGATGCTGCATTGGAACCAGAAGTGTGGCACACGGCAACAATGATGCACACGGCAACAATGATGCACACGGCAACAATGATGCACACGGCAACAATGATGCACACGGCAACAATGATGCACACGGCAACAATGATGCACACGGCAACAATGATGCACACGGCAACAATGATGCACACGGCAACAATTATGCACACGGCAACAATTATGCACACGGCAACAATTATGCACACGGCAACAATTATGCACACGGCAACAATGATGCACACGGCAACAATGATGCACACGGCAACAATGATGCACACGGCAACAATGATGCACACGGCAACAATGATGCACACGGCAACAATGATGCACACGGCAACAATGATGCACACGGCAACAATGATGCACACGGCAACAATGATGCACACGGCAACAATGATGAAATTCACAACATTGATGTTGCAGTGTCTAATATATTCAGTTAGGGGAGTATGTGCAGTCACTGTGGAACAGAGATTTGTGTAAGTAGTTGTGTCTTCATTGATTCATAGATTCCTCTTTCTTTCCCTCCCACTCCCTCCCCACACACACACACACACACACCCTCCATTGCAGGCATTTTTGTCTTGTGGTTTTGTAAGTTGCACTGTTTCAAAATACACCACAGCATATAATAGTGGTTGAATACTGTTGTGCTTATATATATATATATATAGGAATATGATAGTGTATACTGTGTGTAGATATATAGTGATATGGTAGCATATAGTAGTATATATAGAGAGACAGAGAGATAGGCATATATATATAGAGAGAAATATGTTAGTATATATATGTATGAGAGAGATAGGAATATGATAGTATATATAGAGAGAGGTAGGAATATGATACTATATATAGAGAGAGGTAGGAATATGATACTATATATAGAGAGAGATAGGAATATGATACTATATATATAGAGAGATAGGAATATGATACTATATACAGAGAGAGATAGGAATATGATACTATATATAGAGAGAGATAGGAATATGATACTATATATAGAGAGAGATAGGAATATGATACTATATATAGAGAGAGATAGGAATATGATACTATATATAGAGAGAGATAGGAATATGATACTATATATAGAGAGAGATAGGAATATGATACTATATACAGAGAGAGATAGGAATATGATACTATATATAGAGAGAGATAGGAATATGATACTATATATAGAGAGAGATAGGAATATGATACTATATACAGAGAGAGATAGGAATATGATACTATATATAGAGAGAGATAGGAATATGATACTATATATAGAGAGAGATAGGAATATGATACTATATATATAGAGAGAGGAATGTGGTCTATAGTGGACTTCTATAAACGAGCCTGGTGAGGTTTGTTTACGACTGTGTGTGTGTGGAATGGAATGGGCAGGATAAAGACACACACCCATGAAACGATTTCAACACTAACACCAGCGCTTCACAGCAATATGGGCGGAGTTTTTGCAATGACAACGAGACCAGCACCTTGAGGCAAAGTGACTGCTCTCGGCGAGGAGCGCTGAAGGACCGAAGGTTCACATGAAATTTGTCTACTTTGCATCCCACACTTTGAATTCTTCTTCGGTTGACAAATTTCTCATAGTCCTACTAACTTATAATGCAGATTTCCATAGCTACTTTCGGTTTGAAACAAAGGATGATAAGGTGATGTGTTTAGCTGCTCTTCGATCATGCATACACTGCCGGCAGAGGAAGCTTTGGAAAGTGGACTGTTTGGCTGAGCAATGTCATACCGGCTCTGCTAACCTCTGAACTCAGGCTGGCTGAGAGGTGTGGCCTGGAGTCAGATTTAACTCAACTTTAGAGAGAAGAGTTTGTGATGCATTGTTTGATGAACAAAAATTATTGCAATGCATGTTAATTCTAAACCCAGATTTGCTCTAGCTGACGTCATGCTCTGGCTGACGTCATGCTCTGGCTGACGTCATGCTCTGGCTGACGTCATGCTCTGGCTGACGTCATGCTCTGGCTGACGTCATGCTCTGGCTGACATTATGCTCTAGCTGAAACAGAGTAAGTAAAATATAAGTTGTTATCAAGAAAGTCATTGTATGAGCTTGGGTGGGATGAGGATGGTTGGGTTGTAGGGATGAATTATCAGGGTGGTCCACGGCTGCATGGTCCATTTGGTTCATTTATGAGGTCCAAAAGTTCAAGAACTCGTTGCCCCATAGCCCTAGCCCTAAACCTAGCACTAATCCTAGCCCTAATTGTAGCCCTAGCCCTAAACCTCCTAAACTTAGTCCTAATCCTAGCCCTACTAAACCTAGCCCTAATCTCAGCCCTAATCGTAGTCCTAAATCTAGCCGTAGCCCTAAACCTGGCCTTAAACTTAGCCCTAATTCTAGCCATAAATGCAGCCCTAATCCTAGCTCTAGCCAGTATTAGGTTCCTGGGTTGATCCCGGGGTTGTCTGTGCCACTTCTGGTGGCCTCCTGGCTTTTATCAGAGAATGACATAAGGGGTGGGCTCGCCCTAAATACACCCCCTGCCCCCCTCTATACACACACTCTTATGCTAGGCTTTGCTTTTATTCAGGACTTCCCTTAAAAGTGGACTAAAAAAATACCAACACAGCTGGAGACACAACAAGGAGCTGGTTGCTCAAGTTTTAAAAAAATTCCAGCATTTTATCACCGTGAGGAATGCATCAGTTTAGCTGGACTGGTGGCCTTATTCAGCACTGATCTCTACAGTATTGATGTCATCATGATGATAGCTAGTCATGGTTGTGCTCAGTCTATTATTCATAGAGGCCTCCACATAGGCTCAGTCTATTATTCATAGAGGCCTCCACATTAGGCTCAGTCTATTATTCATAGAGGCCTCCACATAGGCTCAATCTATTATTCATAGAGGCCTCCACATTAGGCTCAGTCTATTATTCATAGAGGCCTCCACATAGGCTCAATCTATTATTCATAGAGGCCTCCACATAGGCTCAGTCTATTATTCATAGAGGCCTCCACATTAGGCTCAATCTATTATTCATAGAGGCCTCCACATAGGCTCAATCTATTATTCATAGAGGCCTCCACATAGGCTCAGTCTATTATTCATAGAGGCCTCCACATTAGGCTCAGTCTATTATTCATAGAGGCCTCCACATTAGGCTCAGTCTATTATTCATAGAGGCCTCCACATAGGCTCAGTCTATTATTCATAGAGGCACCATAGCCTATAGTCCCTTCCCATTAACTTGCTAATCACGATTAACTTTCTAAATATCCACTATTATTCAAAATTTCTAAGACCATCACACAGCTAGTGTGCTGGCAATTCTTTATCTTCCTGTAGCCGAACACAAGATAAGGAAGTTACCTGGTCCACCATAAGCAGTGCACACATGACATCAACCTCAAGGAAGTTAGCTGGTCCTCCATAAGCACAGTGCATGCATGACATCAACCTCAAGGAAGTTAGCTGGTCCACCATAAGTACAGTGCATGCATGACATCAACCTCAAGGAAGTTATCTGGTCAACCATAAGCACAGTGCACACATGACATCAATCTCAAGAGATCAGTACTGAATTACTTGATTAATTCCTCATGGCACAACCATGGCTAGCTATCATCAAGATGACATCAGTACTGTAGAGATTGGTACTGAATTACTTGATTGATTCCTCATGGCACAACCATGACTAGCTATCATCAAGATGACATCAGTACTGTAGAGATTGGTACTGAATTACTTGATTGAGCCTATGTGGAGGCCTCTATGAATAATAGACTGAGCCTATGTGGAGGCCTCTATGAATAATAGACTGAGCCTATGTGGAGGTGCCTCTACGAATAATAGACTGAGCCTATGTGGAGGTGCCTCTACGAATAATAGACTGAGCCTATGTGGAGGCCTCTATGAATAATAGACAGCTAGACTGATAGCCAGTTCCTGGGGGAAGCCCCTGTGGGTTTGTTTCTTACGCCGAGCAGATGTGTACAACCATAATATGTGATAGGATCTGAGAAAAGGGACCTTTTGTAGAAAAAACAGTTTTGAGATATAACCAAAAATAGTCTAACAGTCAATACTTCGACAATTTTTTAAAATTGTATTACAGTTATCTACTATCCTTCCTCTACCTCTGTGTGAAGTTTTGAGCCTTCTGCTTGCTTCCTTATATGCAAGCGTGGAGTTAGAAGATGGCTAGTAGCTACGTGAGACGGACTTACATTTGTTTGTAACGCGAGGGCAATTTAGAGAATACTGTGCGTATACGGAATAATGGGAACCCCGTTGGAAAGGGGAAAGTCCCTCGTTAATGCGCGGTTAAAAAAAAAATACACTGTAAATCTATTGTCACACAGAAAGAACTGTGTGAATAATTGGCATCTCCACAGGAAGCTGCAAAAGCAATTCTCTCCCAGAGATCAGCAGTCTCTCCTGGAGGTTATTGGCGACTACTTCACATCAAACAGAAGTTGTGACAGTGACTCAGACAGTGACTCTTGAGTATGAAGAAGCAGGTATACATGCAAACTGTAGTACTAATACATAATGAAAGGTATGAAAGGTACAAATAACCAAGCAATAATATGAAAAAGTAGTAAAATAAGTAATAAGAAAAGTAGTATAATAGTAAAGTAGTAATGATGGATCCATGGTTACACTGGAGGGAGTGAAGATTGTAGTGATGAGCAACAGCATGATCCAGAGTTGACCAATGATGAACAGATACAGGAAGCAATGTCACACTTGCTGGCAGTTAGAGAATCTGTCAACCTTGAGGTTCGGTATGTGGACACTCAAGAAAAAGAGCTGGTATACTAGTTCATGACCAGTGCTGTGGCAGCTCCCACTTCAATGGCAAGAAGTGCTCCACACAATTCGCCAATGACTATGTGTCACAAACACGAGATTCCTGTCTTGAGCTTTCAAATAATGAACTTGATATGGTCATTCTCGGGG
This sequence comes from Cladorhizidae sp. MBARI D1340-BT2, assembly GCA_028752905.1. Lineage (NCBI taxonomy): Eukaryota > Metazoa > Porifera > Demospongiae > Poecilosclerida > Cladorhizidae > Cladorhizidae sp. MBARI D1340-BT2. The sequence continues at coordinate 7,071,832 of JAQNBH010000018.1, read as the reverse complement.
TATTTTGCATTGGTGATGATGATGTTCACTGTTGGACTTACCCTGCACAGGGACAAAAAAGAAGTATCAAAGCTTCAACTACATTCAGAGAGTCTGTTACAAGTTCTTTACGTTTGTGAATGCTATGGGTATGAAAAGGATGAAAAATTTAAGCAAACATTTCAAAGAAAGTGGAATAACCCCACGCATACATGGCAACACACACAGATGCCCAAAGCATTCTCTTACCACTAAAGACATAGAGCTTGTAGTCAGGTTCCTCCTGAGCTATGTGGAGCAACATGGACTTCTCCTTCCAGGCAGGGTTCCAGGTTACAGTAGGAGTGACATCAAGCTCCTACCATCCAGTACATCTAAAAGGGGGATTTGGAAATCTTACAGAAGTGATGAAACATCACATAATCAGGCTGTAGCTTACAGTACTTTTTGTAGACTATGGAGAGAGTTACTACCATATCATTGTCATGAAGCCAATGTAGGGCTTGTGCTGGCAATGCCAGAAAAATAGCACCGCCATTCACGGATGCCAGTGGTATTTGTGTTTGATCAAATCCGTCTTTTCTGCCCGGAGAATAATCAGAACATCACATGCCCAATGCCAACAGTGGCAAAAGCAATAAGCTGACAAGGAACCCCTGTGATGCTGTCACAGCTGCTAACAGTCCTCCACCAACACATCCTCCACCAGCAAAGCGCATGAGGGAGTGTCGTACTTGCAGACATGCTGGTCACAACAGCAGAGCATGTCCAAACACAGAAACATAGCTAATTCCTCACACTTCATATTGCTCAGTTTATGCTTCATACTATTTATACTGAACTCAGGTAAAAAAACTACACTTTAGCCTGTCATTCATTTTATATTGTGATTAAAGCAACACTCTAGCTAGTCCTTGTGTTTTCTTCCCCTTTTCATGCTGCAGTTATTATTAGCTAGCTAGCTTAACATTATCTGGCAACTAGCTGAGCATTAGCCATAGCTACTGGCTAAGCACTATAGCTACTGGCCTAGCACTAGCTAGCTACTGGCTAGCTCGGCTACTGCAGATTGCTCAGTTTATGCTTCATACTATTTATACTGAACTCAGGTAAAAAAACTACACTTTAGCCTGTCATTCATTTTATATTGTGATTAAAGCAACACTCTAGCTAGTCCTTGTGTTTTCTTCCCCTTTTCATGCTGCAGTTATCATTAGCTAGCTAGCTTAACATTATCTGGCAACTAGCTGAGCATTAGCCATAGCTACTGGCTAAGCACTATAGCTACTGGCCTAGCACTAGCTAGCTACTGGCTAGCTCGGCTACTGGCAGAGCATTCGCTAGTTAATGGCCGAGCATTCGCTAGTTACTGGCCAGCATTCACTAGGTACTGGCTGAGCATTAGCTAGCTACTAGCTAAGCATTCGCTAGGTACTGGTTGGGCATTAGCTAGCTATGGCTGATGCATTAGCCAGCTACTAGCTGAGAGATAAACATCGTGTGTGTTTTCTGACTCTTTATTATTTTTTTTTAACGCACACTATAGTCTTAAAAGTTACTTTTTTGTGTAGCCCTGTCAGGAGAGGAGTATTTTTCTTCTTCTGGAGCATAGTACCTCAACAGCGTAGTTCTTGCTCCGTAGTCAAAATTTAAAAAAAGCTTTCTTCTTTACCGCAGAATTTGCACGAGTTCACACCTCCAGCAATACTCAAACTTAGCGTGCGCGGAGGTGCGCGGAGATTAGTGCCAAACTTTTTCAAGCGCGTTTTCTCGAAATGAATGCTCCAAACCTCTTGCATTCTGTGGTTCATATCTTTGGTTTGGAATGTAGTTAAGAGCTGATTTTTGTTCCATTCTGTAGGCAATTGTGTGTTCTTTGTCCTAACATCAATAACTCAATTTACAAAATTTCTACGAAAGGTCCCTTTTCTCAGATCCTGTCACATATAATGATGCTAAGGTATAGTATCAGTGTTAGTCCTATAATTATCTAAAGGCTGGTTCACAACAGACGCTGGCTGAGTGTTGCATCGCATTGTGTGTTGTCAATTGACCTTTGACCTAAACCGCCGCTCAACAAAGATGGACAGGCGATGTTCTGATTGGTCCGACGCTGCATTTCAGATCCTGGATTAGTTTTTTCTAATCCAGCATCTGAAATGCAGTGTCGGACCAATCAGTGTCCATATTTTTGGCGTGATTCGAGGGTTCGAGGGTCAAAGGTTACCTGACTACACGCAACGCAACGCTCGGCCAGTGTCGTGTTGGGCACCAGCCTTAACTCTAGTCCTAGCTCCATGTCCAATTCTAGTTCCACCCCTCACTCTAGCCCTAGCTCCACCCCTCACTCTAGCCCTTACTCCAGCCCTAACTCTAGCCCTAGCTCCAGCCCCGACTCTAACCCTAGCTCTAGCCCTATCTGTGGTCCTAGCCCTAGCTGGTAGCTCTGGCTCTAGCCACAGGCCCTAGTGCTCCATACCGTATCACTCGAATATGTCTCGACTTCTAACAATTTTAGCCTCACTAGATTGCAACTTCACAGCCACTCAAGTGCTGCAGTATAAGGCCTGCACAGTGCCCTCTGTTTTCTGTTGAAAACCAGAAGGCCAGTCTCCTGTCTCGGATCTGCTCAAATCAAAAGAGGCATTGCATTAGCACAACTTTTTTCAGAGTCGTTGTAGTTGTGTTTTATTATAAACACCCTAGACATAGAGCTAGCTGCAGTCAGTCACCTGGTTCCTGGTCGCTATTAGTTTCAACGAGGCGTTGGTTAGTTTCATCTCTTTTTCATCCTCTTCCTGTGTGGAGGCAAATGTGAGTAGCTTCAGCAATGTGTGGAAGAGCTGAAATTGTAACTCTTATCATCCTTGAGGCGGTGGTCTTCATACTTGTCCACCTTCACAGAGATGCCGCAAGCATGGAAGTATTTCTTCATCGACTTGGCAGCTGCTGTGGTGTAGTGTGGGTGTGGTTTATGGACAGTGCTAATACATTTGGTAATTACTATAATTTACAAGATGTGCTACAATTGCAAGGGCACTTTTCGAGAGAGGTTTCTATGATTTTGAGGAATTGTACAGGTGGGCTACCAATAAGAGCACAATGTCTAGACACTGAACTGAATTAGTAGGTGTGTAAACTTGAGTGGGGGGAGCTCTAAAAACCATTCCATAGAAGCTGTTTGTGTAGTGCAGGCTATCTGGAAGAAGGTGGGACTAGTGAGCTTCACTGAAGGTGGGGCTAATTCTACTGAAGGTGGGACTATGACTGACTTAACATGAAATTATTTTCTCTCAGACATTTCGACTAGATGCTCTAGCCTTCATCAGGAATAATGAGCTGCTTCGACTCTTGAGCCTGCTATATACCAGTAGCTAGTTATTCACCACGTTCTACAAAACGGCACCTTGGCACATGCGTCCAGCACGTGAACCAGACGTGGAAAAAATAATATATAATAATAATACAATACAGTGGAACCTCTACTAACGGACATTCCCTATAGCAGACACCTACATGTACCTTATAACGGACAGGAGCACACACACACCAATTGGCTTTACCATTGAAATAGTACTCAGTCACCCTCCCTGCAACGGACACCTCTCAATCCCGGCTAACGGACGGCTCTTAGTGCACCCAAAGCTCATCGTTGTAGAAATAATGGGGCCAGTACTGATCACGTGCGCATGCCAATTAATAATTATAATAACAATAAATTTTATGCATGAAACATCTTGTGAAATGCAGTATGGTAGTCTAAAGTAGGCCTCCTGCTTGGAGAGATGCTGCTATATCTCTTATTCCGTTAGCGTAAGGCTGTGGTCCATACAAACGGTAGGTAGCTGGAACTTCAACTCCATATCCCGCTACTCTGTTGACTCTGCCTCCTGTGACCTCAACAAATGCTTTATTGCAGTCTCTCCTCAGGAACTGTGAGATTGTAGAGGCAATGTTGTACGCAACATGACCTACAACTTCGCCGTCTTTGATTACGGCCACAGCAGACTGGTCCACGGCATTATCTGGCTCCCGTTTGAGTAGCAGAACTTCCCCTATGTGAGGTGTCCATACTTCTTTATACAGATGGTGATGGTGTCCTCTGATATAGGACTGAATCTCTGTCACACTCAAGAGACATTGCACCCCACCAGGTCCACTATTGACTACAAGCTTGGAAGCGATCTCACGTGCCAGCCACACGAACTGCGTCAAGGCTATGCCCATCTATCGAACACGTGCCGGTTTAGCAGCTGCTTCATTCGAGTCATGGCTTCTTCGAGCAAGCGAAGATATCATCTCTCTTTACAGAAAAATATTGAAGTTATCAAGGAAGCTGAGAAGAATGCTGGTGTTACTGTACGTTCACTTGGTGAACTCTTCGGCTGTGGAAAGACCCAAATTTCAGATATTTTGAAAAACAAGGAATCTATTGTCACCTTGTATGAATCAAATGCTTCAAGCTCTTTGTCTCGTACAAACAAGAGATCTCGTGTGTCCGAATACTCGGAGATTAACGACGCTTTATATCAATGGTACCTGCTGGCATGCTCAAAGAACATTTACCCCTGTGGGCCCCAGCTTACTGAAAAAGCCAAGAAAATTGCTGTACTCCTGGACAAGTAGTTTAAGGGAAGCAATGGATGATTGGAAAAGTGGAAGAAGCGATATAAGAGTGACTGTGTGTGGAGAATCAGGACAAGGGGATACTGTTGAATCATGGAAGGAGAGATTGCCTGAGATTTTGAGAGGATATGCAAAGGAAGATATCTATAACCTAGATGAAACAGGATGCTTTTGGAGGGCTCTTCCAGAGCAAGGATTTGCTCAGAAGGGGAAGAAGTGCAAGGGTGGGAAGAAGTGTAAGCATAGGGTCACAGTGTGACCTTCATAGTGAATGGAGCTGGTGATAAGGAGGCTCCTATTATAATCTGGCAATCAGAAAACCCCAGGTGTTTTCGAGGTATGGATAAAAAATAGTCTATCAGTCACCAGAAAAAAGCCTGGATGACAGGAGAAATCTTGGAAGCAGTATTGACCTCTTTTAACTGTAAAATGAGCATTAAAAAATATCAATTTTGCTTTTTATGGATAATGCTGGTTGCCACCCAGAAAATTTAAAAGAAAAATATAGTAATATAAAAATAGTTTTTCTTCCACCAAATACAACATCTAAATTACAGCCACTAGACTTGGGGATCATCCAGAACTTCAAGGTCCTTATCATCGGCTTCTCCTTCGCTATGTGTTAGCTAAGATTGATGATTGCAGTTGTGCTTCTGAGATAACGAAGTCTATTAACCCTCTCCCCGGTGACTTTGAAGAAAGAGACTTTGAAGAAAGAAAGAAAAAATGACATACATGAACATACCCTTTTATCTCAACAAGGGTTGACTAAAGTCCATAGCAACCATAGTGTATCCAATAGCCCTTGTTCTAACCAACATTGTGGTTACCAAGTGTTGCCATAGTTACAAACCACAATGTGGTGAATCTAATTATAAGTTACTCAAGTTAATTAGTATAGCTACTACAAACAAATATTATAGATCCCACTAGCTAATTAGGGGAACTCCATCCTAACTAAGAGTAACTACTAAGAGAAGAAAGTCTAGTCCACCAAGATGTGGTACTTTTAAAAAAACAGTCTCGGTCCAGAGAGGTATTTTGCAGTGCCTACATTCAAAATGAATTTCGTGGCGATTGGAACCCCCCAGTTTCCTTCCAACTGCCAAGCACACTACACATCTTCGGGCCTTCGCCACCTTCCGCACCCAGTGACCTAGGCCAACATTGAGTCTGTCCCAGCGCTCATGGTTGATTGATCGTGGACGACCTCTGCATTGTCTGGAGCAGAACCCTCCAACCAATTCCCTAGCCAGCTCCAAACGAAATTTCAAGAAATCAGCTTGTTGAGTACGGCTTAGCACATAGCTGTTGAGGATGCAGCACTCAAGAATGTAAGGGGGAAAAACCCTTTTCCACCATTTCTTACTCCTCCTCCCAATGTTGTAGTAGCCGGACAACTGGTCTCCACGGTCTACACCTCGCATGTACTTCTGGTAATCAACCAGAAGAGGAGGACTTGAAACATCAACCTGAGATCCATCCAGCCTGCGTCTCTTCACTGTAGAAGCCGGTTCAGCAGGGTGAAATGTGGACAAAAAGTAGATGCTCCTTTTGTCCACCCACACAGCAGCCAAAAGAGGACCAGTTGATTTATAATCATAATGACCTCGATTTGAGTTTGTGGTTTTTGTAACCAGCTCTTTGGGGGGAAAGTGTCTATTGCTACGGGCAGACAGTGCCACACGCATTTATTCCGAGATTGTACAAGGTGAGATAGAGGGTTGGGCTTGTGTAGTAATTACACCTCATGTCCACTATTCTTCAGATCATGCATCAGGTCCAATACTACTTTGGTACACAGGCCCACATGGCCATTACCACCACCACTGTGCACTCCTTTACCAGTATAAGTTAGAGACATAACCATTGGTGGCATCAGCCAATACGAAAACTTTGATTCCCCACTCTTTATAGGCTTGTCTTTCATATATTGTTTAAAACTAAGCCTACCCTTGAACTTAATCATTGCCTCATCAACAGAAACCTGTTGATGGAGCTGGTATTCTTCCCAAAATTTGTGGACAACCATGTCCAAAAGAGAGCGGACCTTGATGAGGCGATCATGGCCAGATGTAATGTTAGATTTGCTAGTGAGGTGAAAAAACCGAAAATTTTGTTGAAATCTCACGAGTGGCATCACATTTGAAATCCCTGAAGTTGTAATATGCACATCGTGTTGGGACCAATACATTTCCAAACGAGGTAACTTCAAGATGCCCATGTAGATGATGAGTACACCTTTCATCTCTGGTATTGTTATGTCACTCCAGGGACGACCACGTGGTGTGTGGCTACGCGTTTCTTCACAATACTTGTTTGTTTCTGTCACAAGTAGCTGCCATACTTCCTCTGTGAAGTATCTCGAAAATAACTCATATGCTGAAGAAGATGAGCTAACAGTTGGAGATGTAGGACCTGGTACCTTTGTGTATGTGTAATGTGTTGCACGTGACTCCTCTTTTGACCAACTTCCAACCACTGAGTCCAAGTGGTATCTACCAGATTGGTGTGCCAAAGAAGTAGGTGCAGGACATGTAATGGTGCCATGTGGACTGAATTGAGGAACAGCAGAAGAAACAGAAGAAACAAGAGCAGTAGTCTGGCAGCAGAAGTACCAGGAGTGGAAGCACCCAGCAGAAGTACCAGGAGTGGAAGCACCCAGCAGAAGTACCAGGAGTGGAAGCACCACCAGCAGAAGTACCAGGAGTGGAATCACCACCAGCAGAAGTACCAGGAGTGGAAGCACCACCAGCAGAAGTACCAGGAGTGGAAGCACCACCAGCAGAAGTACCAGGAGTGGAAGCACCACCAGCAGAAGTACCAGGGGTGGAATCACACCAGCAGAAGTACCAGGAGTGGAAGCACCACCAGCAGAAGTACCAGGAGTGGAAGCACCACCAGCAGAAGTACCAGGAGTGGAAGCACCCAGCAGAAGTACCAGGAGTGGAAGCACCACCAGCAGAAGTGCCAGGAGTGGAAGCACCACCAGCAGAAGTACCAGGAGTGGAAGCACCACCAGCAGAAGTACCAGGGGTGGAAGCACCCAGCAGAAGTACCAGGGGTGGAAGCACCACCAGCAGAAGTACCAGGAGTGGAAGCACCACCAGCAGAAGTACCAGGGGTGGAAGCACCCAGCAGAAGTACCAGGAGTGGAAGCACCACCAGCAGAAGTACCAGGAGTGGAAGCACACCAGCAGAAGTACCAGGAGTGGAAGCACCACCAGCAGAAGTACCAGGAGTGGAAGCACCCAGCAGAAGTACCAGGAGTGGAAGCACCCAGCAGAAGTACCAGGAGTGTAAGCACCACCAGCAGAAGTGCCAGGAGTGGAAGCACCACCAGCAGAAGTACCAGGAGTGGAAGCACCACCAGCAGAAGTACCAGGGGTGGAAGCACCCAGCAGAAGTACCAGGGGTGGAAGCACCACCAGCAGAAGTACCAGGGTTGGAAGCACCACCAGCAGAAGTACCAGGAGTGGAAGCACCACCAGCAGAAGTACCAGGAGTGGAAGCACACCAGCAGAAGTACCAGGAGTGGAAGCACCACCAGCAGAAGTACCAGGAGTGGAAGCACCACCAGCAGAAGTACCAGGGGTGGAAGCACCCAGCAGAAGTACCAGGGGTGGAAGCACCACCAGCAGAAGTACCAGGAGTGGAAGCACCACCAGCAGAAGTACCAGGAGTGGAAGCACCACCAGCAGAAGTGCCAGGAGTGGAAGCACCCAGCAGAAGTACCAGGAGTGGAAGCACACCAGCAGAAGTACCAGGAGTGGAAGCACCATCAGCAGAAGTGCCAGGAGTGGAAGCACCACCAGCAGAAGTACCAGGGGTGGAAGCACCACCAGCAGAAGTACCAGGAGTGGAATCACACCAGCAGAAGTGCCAGGAGTGGAATCACCACCAGCAGAAGTGCCAGGAGTGGAAGCACCACCAGCAGAAGTACCAGGAGTGGAATCACACCAGCAGAAGTACCAGGGGTGGAAGCACCACCAGCAGAAGTACCAGGAGTGGAAGCACCACCAGCAGAAGTACCAGGAGTGGAATCACACCAGCAGAAGTACCAGGGGTGGAAGCACCACCAGCAGAAGTGCCAGGAGTGGAATCACACCAGCAGAAGTACCAGGGGTGGAAGCACCACCAGCAGAAGTACCAGGAGTGGAATCACACCAGCAGAAGTACCAGGGGTGGAAGCACCACCAGCAGAAGTACCAGGAGTGGAAGCACCCAGCAGAAGTGCCAGGAGTGGAATCACACCAGCAGAAGTGCCAGGAGTGGAAGCACACCAGCAGAAGTACCAGGAGTGGAAGCACCCAGCAGAAGTGCCAGGAGTGGAATCACACCAGCAGAAGTGCCAGGAGTGGAAGCACCCAGCAGAAGTACCAGGAGTGGAAGCACCCAGCAGAAGTACCAGGAGTGGAAGCACCCAGCAGAAGTGCCAGGAGTGGAAGCACCCAGCAGAAGTACCAGGAGTGGAAGCACCACCAGCAGAAGTGCCAGGAGTGGAAGCACCACCAGCAGAAGTACCAGGAGTGGAAGCACCCAGCAGAAGTACCAGGAGTGGAAGCACCCAGCAGAAGTACCAGGAGTGGAAGCACCCAGCAGAAGTGCCAGGAGTGGAAGCACCACCAGCAGAAGTACCAGGAGTGGAATCACACCAGCAGAAGTGCCAGGAGTGGAAGCACCCAGCAGAAGTGCCAGGAGTGGAATCACCACCAGCAGAAGTGCCAGGAGTGGAAGCACCATCAGCAGAAGTGCCAGGAGTGGAAGCACCACCAGCAGAAGTGCCAGGAGTGGAAGCACCCAGCAGAAGTACCAGGAGTGGAAGCACACCAGCAGAAGTACCAGGAGTGGAAGCACCACCAGCAGAAGTACCAGGAGTGGAATCACACCAGCAGAAGTGCCAGGAGTGGAAGCACCCAGCAGAAGTACCAGGAGTGGAAGCACCACCAGCAGAAGTACCAGGAGTGGAAGCACACCAGCAGAAGTACCAGGAGTGGAAAGCACCCAGCAGAAGTGCCAGGAGTGGAAGCACCATCAGCAGAAGTACCAGGAGTGGAAGCACCACCAGCAGAAGTGCCAGGAGTGGAAGCACCACCAGCAGAAGTGCCAGGAGTGGAAGCACCACCAGCAGAAGTACCAGGAGTGGAAGCACCACCAGCAGAAGTGCCAGGAGTGGAAGCACCACCAGCAGAAGTACCAGGAGTGGAAGCACCACCAGCAGAAGTACCAGGAGTGGAAGCACCACCAGCAGAAGTACCAGGAGTGGAAGCACCACCAGCAGAAGTGCCAGGAGTGGAATCACACCAGCAGAAGTACCAGGAGTGGAAGCACCACCAGCAGAAGTACCAGGGGTGGAAGCACCACCAGCAGAAGTACCAGGAGTGGAAGCACCACCAGCAGAAGTGCCAGGAGTGGAAGCACCACCAGCAGAAGTACCAGGAGTGGAAGCACCACCAGCAGAAGTACCAGGAGTGGAAGCACCACCAGCAGAAGTACCAGGAGTGGAAGCACACCAGCAGAAGTGCCAGGAGTGGAAGCACCACCAGCAGAAGTGCCAGGAGTGGAAGCACCACCAGCAGAAGTACCAGGAGTGGAAGCACCACCAGCAGAAGTACCAGGAGTGGAAGCACCACCAGCAGAAGTACCAGGAGTGGAAGCACCACCAGCAGAAGTACCAGGAGTGGAAGCACCACCAGCAGAAGTACCAGGAGTGGAAGCACCACCAGCAGAAGTACCAGGAGTGGAAGCACCACCAGCAGAAGTACCAGGAGTGGAAGCACCCAGCAGAAGTGCCAGGAGTGGAAGCACCATCAGCAGAAGTACCAGGAGTGGAAGCACCACCAGCAGAAGTACCAGGAGTGGAAGCACCATCAGCAGAAGTACCAGGAGTGGAAGCACCCAGCAGAAGTGCCAGGAGTGGAAGCACCATCAGCAGAAGTACCAGGAGTGGAAGCACCACCAGCAGAAGTACCAGGAGTGGAAGCACCATCAGCAGAAGTACCAGGAGTGGAAGCACCCAGCAGAAGTGCCAGGAGTGGAAGCACCACCACCAGAGGTTCCAGCAGAAGTACCAGCAAAAGTACCAGTAGAAGTACTTCTAGTCACGGGCCTACGTAGACGACCTTCACGACTACGGCGAGTAACTGGTCGCAAAGGAGTTATGGCACAAGACATTGTAATTGAGGTTGTTAGTACTGGAGGGTTGGTTGAGAGTGGGGTCAATGGGGAAGCAATATCTGAAGTCGCAGAAATTACTGATGACACAGACCAGGTACAGTTGTCGAACTCACAATGAGAGAGGAAGAAGCTGCTGAACGTCTATCACACTCCAAATATGCTTCTTCATCTAAACACAAGCACACTAGCTATAAAACACTAAGCCATACTTTACCCGCTATATACCCGCCCTCTAATTTATACATGTATTATATTTCCCAGGAACTACCCAGGAAAAACAAGCTACAACTGTTTTTGCAGATCATCCTCTACATACAAACTACACAACAAACTATGGCTAGACTCACTGTCAAGGCCTTCCTCTTCACTAGAACACTATTGCATTCATAACTTCCAGTTCAGTTGAAGCGCGTTCGCCAGAAAATAAGTCAGGCGCCACCTCTCTACCAATTGAACGAACGGCTTCAGGATCGGTCCTGCTCCTCCCAAGGTAAGAATGTATGCCTTCATTGTCTTTATCGCTGCTTTCATCCTCAGGTAAGCCGAAATCGTCGTCAAAAAGTCAAGAAAATACTTCGTCTAAACTTAGCCTGGAAGACATTTGCACGGTCAGCTTTCAAACATTACTTTACCTTAGTTACCGGAAGTCTTACGCCGGTTAATTTGGTACGCGCGTAGAGGAAGAATAAAGCATAATATTATAGTACAATGAAGACTTCTCTACGATGTTTTATATAGAAATTTATGCCTTTGACGTCTATAAACGCTTACAGCGAGTGGGTTAATGTACTAACTGCAATCAGGTGGATATCTCAGGCATGGAGTGAAGTGAAACCAGAAATGATATCTAATGATTCAGAAGTGGTGGTGTTCTTAATAGTGAGTTGGGTGTGACCAGCATGAAGAAGATCCTTTTCAAGACATTGATGCAGAATTTGTACTAGGTGCACTCATTTCAAAGCAATGGGCACCAAGGGTAGTTGTTCACCTGATTAGTATGTCAACGGAGACAGAAATCTTCCTCTATGTACCGAGTTTGATGATGATACCTGGGAAGAAAGCTTCTTAGCAAGCCTTTCTGAACAGTCATCCATTGTTGAATGTGAGGAAGCACTTACAGATGGAGAAAACCTAGACCTACTACCACCTCCCCCCAAATTGAGAAACTATGGAGAAGCTATACAATCATTAGAGGAGGTCAAAAACTTTTTGGAAAGCCGTGCATGTTTTACCTAAGCCTTGAGTACCAGTTCTCTAATTGATCAAGTAGCTTGTCTTCATTCAGTTAATGCCAGACAAAGTACTCTACATTCATACTTCCCTGCCCTTGAATAACTGCATAAATTTACGTCTACAATTAACAATGTTCATATAATAATATTAGTATCTTATAATATTATTATGTATACATATATAATATTTGCATGTGATATCTACAATTGATGAATGAACGAACAATCTACGTTCTCCACCTAAAAATGAGATTAATGGGGAAAAATCTCTGAATAAGGGACACCTCCGAATAATGGACAAAAGTCCTCGTCACAATGCGTCCGTTATTCAGAGGTTCCACTGTATAATGATAACATAATAACAACAACAACAACAATAATTTTTTTTTTAATAAGTGAAATTTAATTTAAGTGAGTTAAATAATAAATAAAAATAAATAAGACAAATAAGATAAAATAAATAAGATAAAATAAGAGTAATTATGGTGGGCGTGGCTTCAAGTTCAGAGTGGCTCCCCAGCAGCCAGGCAAGTCCATTCCACAGTCTCGATTGAACCTCTCACACTTTACTCTAGGGATCCATGATTATACCTCATTACTCTAGGGATCCATGATTATACCTCATTACTCTAGGGATCCATGATTATACCCCATTACTCTAGGGATCCATGATTATACCTCATTACTCTAGGGATCCATGATTATACCTCATTACTCTAGGGATCCATGATTATACTCCATTACTCTAGGGATCCATGATTATACCTCATTACTCTAGGGATCCATGATTATACCCCATTACTCTAGGGATCCATGATTATACCTCATTACTCTAGGGATCCATGATTATACCCCACTACTCTAGGGATCCATGATTATACCCCATTATACTCTAGGGATCCATGATTATACCTCATTACTCTAGGGATCCATGATTAAACCTCATTACTCTAGGGATCCATGATTATACCCCATTACTCTAGGCATCCATGATTATACCTCATTACTCTAGAGATCCATGATTATACCTCATTACTCTAGGGATCCATGATTATACCCCATTACTCTAGGCATCCATGATTATACCTAGGCATCCATGATTATACCCATTACTCTAGGGATCCATGATTATACCTCATTACTCTAGGGATTATACCTCATTACTCTAGGGATCCATGATTATACCCCATTACTCTAGGGATCCATGATTATACCTCATTACTCTAGGGATCCAAGATTATACCTCATTACTCTAGGGATCCATGATTAAACCTCATTACTCTAGGGATCCATGATTATACCCCATTACTCTAGGCATCCATGATTATACCTCATTACTCTAGAGATCCATGATTATACCTCATTACTCTAGGCATCCATGATTATACCCATTACTCTAGGGATCCATGATTATACCTCATTACTCTAGGGATCCATGATTATACCTCATTACTCTAGGGATCCATGATTATACCTCATTACTCTAGGGATCCATGATTATACCTCATTACTCTAGGCATCCATGATTATATCTCATTACTCTAGGGATCCATGATTATACCCTCATTACTCGAGGAATCCATGATTATACCTCATTACTCTAGGAATCCATGATTATACCCCATTACTCTAGGGATCCATGATTATACCTCATTACTCTAGGAATCCATGATTATACTAGGGATCCATGATTATACCTCATTACTCTAGGAATCCATGATTATACCTCATTACTCTAGGAATCCATGATTATACCCCATTACTCTAGGGATCCATGATTATACCTCATTACTCTAGGGATCCATGATTATACCCCACTACTCTAGGGATCCATGATTATACCTCATTACTCTAGGGATCCATGATTATACCCCACTACTCTAGGGATCCATGATTATACCTCATTACTCTAGGGATCCATGATTATACCCCACTATTCTAGGGATCCATGATTAAACCTCATTACTCTAGGGATCCATGATTATACCCCATTACTCTAGGCATCCATGATTATACCTCATTACTCTAGAGATCCATGATTATACCTCATTACTCTAGGCATCCATGATTATACCCATTACTCTAGGGATCCATGATTATACCTCATTACTCTAGGGATCCATGATTATACCTCATTACTCTAGGGATCCATGATTATACCTCATTACTCTAGGGATCCATGATTATACCTCATTACTCTAGGCATCCATGATTATATCTCATTACTCTAGGGATCCATGATCATTACTAGGAATCCATGATTATACCTCATTACTCTAGGAATCCATGATTATCCCCATTACTCTAGGGATCCATGATTATACCTCATTACTCTAGGCATCCATGATTATACCCATTACTCTAGGGATCCATGATTATACCTCATTACTCTAGGGATTATACCTCATTACTCTAGGGATCCATGATTATACCCCATTACTCTAGGGATCCATGATTATACCTCATTACTCTAGGGATCCAAGATTATACCTCATTACTCTAGGGATCCATGATTAAACCTCATTACTCTAGGGATCCATGATTATACCCCATTACTCTAGGCATCCATGATTATACCTCATTACTCTAGAGATCCATGATTATACCTCATTACTCTAGGCATCCATGATTATACCCATTACTCTAGGGATCCATGATTATACCTCATTACTCTAGGGATCCATGATTATACCTCATTACTCTAGGGATCCATGATTATACCTCATTACTCTAGGGATCCATGATTATACCTCATTACTCTAGGGATCCATGATTATACCTCATTACTCTAGGCATCCATGATTATATCTCATTACTCTAGGGATCCATGATTATACCTCATTACTCGAGGAATCCATGATTATACCTCATTACTCTAGGAATCCATGATTATACCCCATTACTCTAGGGATCCATGATTATACCTCATTACTCTAGGAATCCATGATTATACTAGGGATCCATGATTATACCTCATTACTCTAGGAATCCATGATTATACCTCATTACTCTAGGAATCCATGATTATACCCCATTACTCTAGGGATCCATGATTATACCTCATTACTCTAGGGATCCATGATTATACCCCACTACTCTAGGGATCCATGATTATACCTCATTACTCTAGGGATCCATGATTATACCCCACTACTCTAGGGATCCATGATTATACCTCATTACTCTAGGGATCCATGATTATACCCCACTACTCTAGGGATCCATGATTAAACCTCATTACTCTAGGGATCCATGATTATACCCCATTACTCTAGGCATCCATGATTATACCTCATTACTCTAGAGATCCATGATTATACCTCATTACTCTAGGCATCCATGATTATACCCATTACTCTAGGGATCCATGATTATACCTCATTACTCTAGGGATCCATGATTATACCTCATTACTCTAGGGATCCATGATTATACCTCATTACTCTAGGGATCCATGATTATACCTCATTACTCTAGGCATCCATGATTATATCTCATTACTCTAGGGATCCATGACCATGATTATACCTCATTACTCTAGGAATCCATGATTATACCCCATTACTCTAGGGATCCATGATTATACCTCATTACTCTAGGCATCCATGATTATACCCATTACTCTAGGGATCCATGATTATACCTCATTACTCTAGGAATCCATGATTATACCTCATTACTCTAGGAATCCATGATTATACCCCATTACTCTAGGGATCCATGATTATACCTCATTACTCTAGGGATCCATGATTATACCCCACTACTCTAGGGATCCATGATTATACCTCATTACTCTAGGGATCCATGATTATACCCCATTACTCTAGGCATCCATGATTATACCTCATTACTCTAGAGATCCATGATTATACCTCATTACTCTAGGCATCCATGATTATACCCATTACTCTAGGGATCCATGATTATACCTCATTACTCTAGGGATCCATGATTATACCTCATTACTCTAGGGATCCATGATTCCTCATTACTCTAGGCATCCATGATTATATCTCATTACTCTAGGGATCCATGATTATACCTCATTACTCTAGGCATCCATGATTATATCTCATTACTCTAGGGATCCATGATTATACCTCATTACTCTAGGAATCCATGATTACCTCATTACTCTAGGAATCCATGATTATACCCCATTACTCTAGGGATCCATTATTATACCTCATTACTCTAGGGATCCATGATTATACCTCATTACTCTAGGGATCCATGATTATACCCCATTACTCTAGGAATCCATGATTATATCTCATTACTCTAGGGATCCATGATTATACCTCATTACTCTAGGGATCCATGATTATACCCCATTACTCTTGATTATACCTCATTACTCTAGGGATCCATGATTATACCCCACTACTCTAGGGATCCATGATTATACCTCATTACTCTAGGGATCCATGATTATACCTCATTACTCTAGGGATCCATGTTTATACCCCATTACTCTAGGGATCCATTATTATACCTCATTACTCTAGGGATCCATGATTACACCTCATTACTCTAGGGATCCATGATTATACCCCATTACTCTAGGGATCCATGATTATACCCCATTACTCTAGGGATCCATCATTACTCTGGGAATCCATTATTATACCCCATTACTCTAGGGATCCATGATTATACCCCATTACTCTAGGGATCCATGATTATACCCCATTACTCTAGGGATCCATGATTATACCACATTACTCTAGGAATCCATGATTATACCTCATTACTCTAGGGATCCATGATTATACCCCATTACTCTAGGCATCCATGATTATACCTCATTACTCTAGGGATCCATGATTATACCCCATTACTCTTGGGATCGGATTATACCCCATTACTCTAGGGATCCATGATTAAACCTCATTACTCTAGGGATCCATGATTATACCCCATTACTCTAGGCATCCATGATTATACCTCATTACTCTAGAGATCCATGATTATACCTCATTACTCTAGGGATCCATGATTATACCCCATTACTCTAGGCATCCATGATTATACCTAGGCATCCATGATTATACCCATTACTCTAGGGATCCATGATTATACCTCATTACTCTAGGGATTATACCTCATTACTCTAGGGATCCATGATTATACCCCATTACTCTAGGGATCCATGATTATACCTCATTACTCTAGGGATCCAAGATTATACCTCATTACTCTAGGGATCCATGATTAAACTCATTACTCTAGGGATCCATGATTATACCCCATTACTCTAGGCATCCATGATTATACCTCATTACTCTAGAGATCCATGATTATACCTCATTACTCTAGGCATCCATGATTATACCCATTACTCTAGGGATCCATGATTATACCTCATTACTCTAGGGATCCATGATTATACCTAGGGATCCATGATTATACCTCATTACTCTAGGGATCCATGATTATACCTCATTACTCTAGGCATCCATGATTATATCTCATTACTCTAGGGATCCATGATTATACCTCATTACTCGAGGAATCCATGATTATACCTCATTACTCTAGGAATCCATGATTATACCCCATTACTCTAGGGATCCATGATTATACCTCATTACTCTAGGAATCCATGATTATACTAGGGATCCATGATTATACCTCATTACTCTAGGAATCCATGATTATACCTCATTACTCTAGGAATCCATGATTATACCCCATTACTCTAGGGATCCATGATTATACCTCATTACTCTAGGGATCCATGATTATACCCCACTACTCTAGGGATCCATGATTATACCTCATTACTCTAGGGATCCATGATTATACCCCACTACTCTAGGGATCCATGATTATACCTCATTACTCTAGGGATCCATGATTATACCCCACTACTCTAGGGATCCATGATTAAACCTCATTACTCTAGGGATCCATGATTATACCCCATTACTCTAGGCATCCATGATTATACCTCATTACTCTAGAGATCCATGATTATACCTCATTACTCTAGGCATCCATGATTATACCCATTACTCTAGGGATCCATGATTATACCTCATTACTCTAGGGATCCATGATTATACCTCATTACTCTAGGGATCCATGATTATACCTCATTACTCTAGGGATCCATGATTATACCTCATTACTCTAGGCATCCATGATTATATCTCATTACTCTAGGGATCCATGATTATACCTCATTACTCTAGGAATCCATGATTATACCTCATTACTCTAGGAATCCATGATTATACCCCATTACTCTAGGGATCCATGATTATACCTCATTACTCTAGGCATCCATGATTATACCCATTACTCTAGGGATCCATGATTATACCTCATTACTCTAGGAATCCATGATTATACCTCATTACTCTAGGAATCCATGATTATACCCCATTACTCTAGGGATCCATGATTATACCTCATTACTCTAGGGATCCATGATTATACCCCACTACTCTAGGGATCCATGATTATACCTCATTACTCTAGGGATCCATGATTATACCCCATTACTCTAGGCATCCATGATTATACCTCATTACTCTAGAGATCCATGATTATACCTCATTACTCTAGGCATCCATGATTATACCCATTACTCTAGGGATCCATGATTATACCTCATTACTCTAGGGATCCATGATTATACCTCATTACTAGGGATCCATGATTATACCTCATTACTCTAGGCATCCATGATTATATCTCATTACTCTAGGGATCCATGATTATACCTCATTACTCTAGGCATCCATGATTATATCTCATTACTCTAGGGATCCATGATTATACCTCATTACTCTAGGAATCCATGATTATACCTCATTACTCTAGGAATCCATGATTATACCCCATTACTCTAGGGATCCATGATTATACCTCATTACTCTAGGAATCCATGATTATACTAGGGATCCATGATTATACCTCATTACTCTAGGAATCCATGATTATACCTCATTACTCTAGGAATCCATGATTATACCCCATTACTCTAGGGATCCATTATTATACCTCATTACTCTAGGGATCCATGATTATACCTCATTACTCTAGGGATCCATGATTATACCCCATTACTCTAGGAATCCATGATTATATCTCATTACTCTAGGGATCCATGATTATACCTCATTACTCTAGGGATCCATGATTATACCCCATTACTCTTGATTATACCTCATTACTCTAGGGATCCATGATTATACCCCACTACTCTAGGGATCCATGATTATACCTCATTACTCTAGGGATCCATGATTATACCTCATTACTCTAGGGATCCATGATTATACCCCATTACTCTAGGGATCCATTATTATACCTCATTACTCTAGGGATCCATGATTACACCTCATTACTCTAGGGATCCATGATTATACCCCATTACTCTAGGGATCCATGATTATACCCCATTACTCTAGGGATCCATCATTACTCTGGGAATCCATTATTATACCCCATTACTCTAGGGATCCATGATTATACCCCATTACTCTAGGGATCCATGATTATACCCCATTACTCTAGGGATCCATGATTATACCACATTACTCTAGGAATCCATGATTATACCTCATTACTCTAGGGATCCATGATTATACCCCATTACTCTAGGCATCCATGATTATACCTCATTACTCTAGGGATCCATGATTATACCCCATTACTCTTGGGATCGGATTATACCCCATTACTCTAGGGATCCATGATTATACCCCATTACTCTAGGGATCCATGATTATACCTCATTACTCTAGGGATCCATGATTACACCTCATTACTCTATGGATGATTATACCCCATTACTCTAGGGATCCATGATTATACCCCATTACTCTAGGGATGATTATACCCCATTACTCTAGGGATCCATGATTATACCCCATTACTCTAGGGATCCATGATTATACCCCATTACTCTAGGGATCCATCATTACTCTAGGGATCCATGATTATATCCCCATTATTCTAGAGGTCCATGATTATACCACCATGTTGTTGCTAGCTATCTCTGGACTTTAAATTGAGATTAGAATATTGGGTTATGTAGATGAGGGTCCTCTATTATGTAGATAAGAGTCCTCTAATATAGGGTTATGTAGATGAGGGTCCTCTAATATTGGGGTTATGTAAATAAGGGTCCTCTAATGTATGTGAGGGTCTTGATAAGGGTCTTCTAGTATTAGGGTTATGTAGATAAACGGACTCTAATATTGGGGTTATGTATATGAGGGGCCTCTAATATTGGGTTATGTAGATGAGGGCCTCTAATATTGGGGTTATATATGTGGGGCCTCTAATATAGTGTTAGTAGATAAGAGGCCTCTAATATCGGGTTTATGTAGATGTGGGTCTTCTAATATCATCATTAGAGTGGTAATAAAATCATGTGATTTTTATCGGCCCAGATTCAGTGTGGAATTATTTTGTGCCATTTCAAATTACCAGTTACCAGAAAAAGTCAGTCAGTAGTTGTCTTTGAAAGCATCAGCAATACAAGCTTTAGATAAACCATTACATTTGGCTTCAGATACATAATGTTGTCACATAATCCATAGCATTAGCAGGCTTGATGATGATCAGAGATGTGCTCTGGCAGGACAACAATGCCTCTTTCCTGGAGTATCTTCCTTCTCAAGTACCTCAGAATGGATGCCGCTCGCATGGTCTTGTCCCCTGCCTCTGTTTCTAATTGCCTGGCTAACCGAATCTGCACGGTTTAATTTCTCACACAAATAAGTTGTTTTTTACAGTATTATGGGTTATGGCATGTGAAAGAGTGGCTGTTTCTATATCGTGTTTATGGCATGTGAAAGAGTGGCTGTTTCTATATTGGGTTTATGGCATGTGAAAGAGTGGCCGTTTCTAATGTTGGTTATGGCATGTGAAAGAGTGGCCGTTTCTAATGTTGGTTATATGGCATGTGAAAGAGTGGCCGTTTCTAATGTTGGTGGTTATGGCATGTGAAAGAGTGGTCGTTTCTAATGTTGGTTATGGCATGTGAAAGAGTGGCTGTTTCTAATGTTGGTGGTTATGGCATGTGAAAGAGTGGTTGTTTCTAATGTTGGTGGTTATGGCATGTGAAAGAGTGGTTTTTTCTAATGTTGGTTATGGCATGTGAAAGAGTGGCTGTTTCTAATGTTGGTGGTTATGGCATGTGAAAGAGTGGCTGTTTCTAATGTTGGTGGTTATGGCATGTGAAAGAGTGGTTGTTTCTAATGTTGGTGGTTATGGCATGTGAAAGAGTGGTCGTTTCTAATGTTGGTTATGGCATGTGAAAGAGTGGTCGTTTCTAATGTTGGTGGTTATGGCATGTGAAAGAGTGGTCGTTTCTAATGTTGGTGGTTATGGCATGACAAACTCTAAATAACTCCTCCCCCCCATGTGTGTTTATTCAGCAGACATGGCTCAGGTCAATGCAGGTGTGTGTATGATTAGATGTGATTAGGAACTGCCTCTCCTGCTATTGTTACTACATAGCCCAGGACAACCTCAATTTGAATGCTCCCCCCATGTGTGTTTATTCAGCAGACATGGCTCAGGTCAATGCTCAGGTGTGTGTATGATTAGATGTGATTAGGAACTGCTATTGTTACTACATAGCCCAGGACAACCTCAATTTGAATGCAGAAGAGCTGCCAGAAGGAGTTACATTGTCCAGATAATTAGTCTCGATCAGCAGTTGTGTTTGCCAAATCATAAGCCATACCCCCCACCCCACCCCCTGGAATATATGCTAGTAACTGCCTTCCAATAATAATCGCTGGATGAGGGGGCTGAAGTCCAATAGAGGGGGCTGAAATCCTCTATGAGAAGTGTTTTGTATTCAGCTTCCCCTCCCCCTAATAGATGTATTAGGGGGGCACCCACCTTAGGGGGGCACCCACCTTGGAACACAGGCAGTCCTCGTGTTACGACGGTTACGTTCCCAAGATGCAGTGTAAGTTGAATTTGCATGTAAGTGGAGTCACCTCCCACCTCTAATGCTTACAGTAACGTTCCCTTCACCACAACTTTTACGCTCAGGAGCTGCCATAATTAAGGGAAGGCAAATAAAGGTAAGACTAAACACAGAAGATCACAAGCAACGTAGCGCTCCATCTGAAGGCTCGAGTTGCACTGCGGGAGTCGGGATGGGTCACCACGTGACTCCCATTTTCTAGGGTGCTATGTGCGCTAGGCAACTAAAGTATTATACGTAGTCATGACGTATCTTCCAGACTCGGTAGGAATTCTGATGTGATTTGATGTTATGCTTCGAAACTTCGAAATGGTATAACTTGGAACATCGTAGCTCGAGGACTTCCTGTATTCAGCTTCCCCTCTCCCGAAGTATTATGGGGGTCACCCACTTTGGGAAAGATATTCAGCTTCCCCTCTCCCTAAGAATAAGAAGTATTATGGGGGTCACCCACCTTGGGAAAGACATTCAGCTTACCCTCTCCCTAAGAATAAGAAGTATTATGGGGGTCACCCACTTTGGGAAAGACATTTAGCTTCCCCTCTCCCTAAGAATAAGAAGTATTATGGGGGTCACCCACTTTGGGAAAGACATTCAGCTTCCCCTCTCCCTAAGAATAAGAAGTATTATGGGGGTCACCCACACCTTGGAAAGACATTGAGCTTCCCCTCTCCCTAAGTATTATGGGAGTCACCCACTTTGGGAAAGACATTCAGCTTACCCTCTCCATAGGAATAAGAAGTAATGGGGGTCACCCACTTTGGGAAAGACATTCAGCTTATCCTCTCCATAAGAATAAGAAGTAATGGGGGTCACCCACCTTGGGAAAGATGCTTCCCCTCTCCCTAAGTATTATGGGAGTCACCCACTTTGGGAAAGACATTCAGCTTACCCTCTCCATAAGAATAAGAAGTAATGGGGGTCACCCACTTTGGGAAAGACATTCAGCTTATCCTCTCCATAAGAAGTATTATGTGGGTCACCCACCTTGGGAAAGATGCTTCCCCTCTCCCTAAGTATTATGGGGGTGTCACATACCGTGGGACTATCCCAAAACCACATTACACAACTAGGCACAAGCTGGTCACCTGTCTATTCAAGAGGCTCTATTGAAGAGCCTACTGCCTACTGAACTCTGTGATACCTACCTACCCCCCAATACTGTTCTTAGTACCAAAATTGCATGGAGAACAGCCAAGGTTTTCTCCATAAGCACACAGGCATAATATTATACACCTGCACAATTAGTGCTGGCCCTAAGGGGGGGGGTGGGGGGGGGGGGGGGGGGGGGGTATTGTAGCTTGCTCCGAGATGCTCAGCAGGTCACTTGCTCTGAGCAGTCTCGAAGGTTGCTCCAAACACCATTCCTATGGCCGCCACTAATTCTCAAACTAAGCCTACATCGGAACCTACTCCAAACTAGTTTCATGTGCACAACTGGATTTTTTTTGGACACGCCACATGGGATCAGTTTTGAGGCACTATACCAGTTGAAGCCAGAGACTGAAGAGAAGCCTCGAATTTTAACTTTTTCTTTCTTGCCCAGGGACACTACCTTGTAGCCGGGCTGACCTCTCTTAGGTGACTAAAATTCGATGTCACTATGATGGCAGAGAAAATGGCTACTGCAACGCAATGTTGTGCATCTAAGACACTTCGGACATGGGTCATTTCCACTGGACACACCATCCTTGGGGGAGGGGATTCATTGAAAATATCAGCTATTTTTAATTACTTTGGGGTGTCTTACATGATTTGTTGTGTTGTTATTTTTTTGTGGCATTTTCATAGAGAATATATAATTATGACAAATGTCATTTAAGACCCTTTACCTATTTATAAGCAAGGAATGCAAATATGTGTGTGGTGTGTGTGGCCAAAACCAGTGAGTGCCCCTCCTCCCTTCTTATATATATATATATATATATATATATATATATTGTACTGTGGGGTGCCCGGCGTTGCCAGACCTTAAAAAGATAAGCGACATAGATATGATCATAGATATCTTGTGCTGCTTATCACATTCAGTAAATGTATCCTGATAATGTCTGCCCAGGGGAAAACCACACCCCAACCCCAAAACGGAAATCCCATTAGCATTATTGACAAAAAAAGCATTATTGACAACAAATATATTTTTTGCCAATAGGCTTAAAATAGGCTACTTCCTATGTTCCAAAAGGTAGAATGCAATTGCTTTGGTACCTGACACCTTTGGACTGGTGCCAGGTCAAAACTGTGCCATTTTTACGTGCAGGGTAGAGAAAATGGCCAAAAACTACTACAGCAAATCAGAATTTGGGATGGGAGATGGGGGGAGCAAAAACCTTCTTTGGGTGTTCCCTAAGGCCTCACAAAGTTTGGTATGGATTGGACCAGGGGACCGAATTATGAGCCAACATATACACACACACACACACACACACACAAACATTTTCCACCATATATTAGCAGCAACACTTTTTCCCAGTTTTTCAAACATTCTTTGAACAGTTCATTTGAAGTGGTCAATGCTACTTTGATTTGAGAGGGGGTGGTGGGAGGATGACCTACTGTACTCAATCACCAATGACGACCATTACAAATTGCTTGTAGAATATTTGTAATTGAAGGAGAAGTGCACACCTCCAAGAAATCTTGGCATGAGTATCCTGGCATACCATGAGTAGTATACAGAATATTCTGTTTAAGATAAACAGACGGTAAAGCATATAACATCTCCCGTTATGCAATTATAATTCATGCTGCAAGTTTAATTTTTTTAAACAACTCGCGGCACGTGGTTGGAGCAGATGCAGCAGATGCAGGAAATAGCTGGTATCGACCATAATTGTAGAAATTTATATGGATGCCTCTATTCCAAACTGATTTATATGGATGCCTCTATTCCAAACTCATTTGTATGGATGCCTCTATTTTATATGGACGCCTCTATTCCAAACTCCCCAATAATGTTTTGTTTTTGGTAAACTAATGATGGGTAAACTAATGATGTAATTTTGTATTATTTGCAATTAGGAAATACTCAATTCATGTTCTTGTTGTTGCCATTCATTTCCTGTTGCTAATCAGTTGTTGCCATTCATTTACTGTTGCTAATCAATTGTTGCCGTTCATTTACTGTTGCTAATCGGTTGTTGTCATTCATTTCCTGTTGCTAATCAATTGTTGCCATTCATTTACTGTTGCTAATCGGTTGTTGCCATTCATTTCCTGTTGCTAATCAATTGTTGCCATTCATTTACTGTTGCTAATCGGTTGTTGTCATTCATTTCCTCTTGCTAATCAATTGTTGCCATTCATTTACTGTTGCTAATCAGTTGTTGCCATTCATTTACTGTTGCTAATCAATTGTTGCCATTCATTTACTGTTGCTAATCGGTTGTTGTCATTCATTTCCTGTTGCTAATCAATTGTTGCCATTCATTTACTGTTGCTAATCGGTTGTTGACATTCATTTCCTGTTGCTAATCAATTGTTGCCGTCCATTTCCTGTTGCTAATTGTTGTTGCCATTCATTTCCGGCTGCTAATCAGTTGTTGCCATTCATTTCCTGTTGATAATCAGTTGTCATTCATTTCCTGTTGATAATCAATTGTTGTCATCTATTTCCTGTTGCTAATTGTTTGTTGTTCAGTTGTTGCCATTCATTTCCGGTTGCTAACCGTTTGTTGTTCATTCGCTGCTGCTATTCAATATTGTGTTGTTGCTATATATGCTGTTGCTGTTAGTATTTTGTTTGCTGTTATTGCCATGGTTACTCTGTTGCCTTTTATATATCTATCTCCCAACACAGCTGGCTTCATACTAGGCATCTGTTTTCTCATCCGCTCGGGTTTCTATTTCGCAATGAGTCAAAGTCGAGTGGAGCATTGACTTTTTACGCCATCCCTCATCTGTGCCAACTTCTTTTTGTAATTAGATTATTTATTTTATGGAACACATTAATGATACTTGTTGTTTCTGCAAAGCCATGCTTGTTTGTATGCTTTGCCTTCCTCTCCTTTGTTTGTTTGTTGCTATGGTTATGCATGTACGTGACCAACAATAAGGTGTTTTACACAATCACAACAGCAGCAGACCCAGATTAATGCATGATAACCCCCCCCCCCCCCCCCCCCCCCCCCCCCCAAGTCAAAACTGGTTTTGAAATTCAAAACACCATTTGGATGGGTTCAAAACTTCAGGGATTCAGTGGCCAACAAGACAGCCCAAGTGTGTGCTGTTGCAGGTCGTAGGAAACTGATGACAAGGTGTGTTACAAATAATTGTTGCTTGCCCCCCCCTCCTCTCATCACCACGTTATCTTTCTCAACTTGCACAATGTTCAAGAACCATTGCCTGTATGGCAGCCGGGGAAGTAATGGATATCCCAGCCATT
This sequence comes from Cladorhizidae sp. MBARI D1340-BT2, assembly GCA_028752905.1. Taxonomy (NCBI): domain Eukaryota; kingdom Metazoa; phylum Porifera; class Demospongiae; order Poecilosclerida; family Cladorhizidae; species Cladorhizidae sp. MBARI D1340-BT2. The sequence goes on along the minus strand of JAQNBH010000018.1, from coordinate 7,045,470 downwards.
GAGGAGAAACTCGGCCACGTGATCATTTACCTAACCCTGTCAATCGGTAAAGGGTTTTCTTCGCCAGCCTCGGAATGCAATGAAACGCACCCGTGTGTTTTCAAGGAGATCGTGAGGTAAGAGTATGAAGATCTGAGAACCGAAGTGTACGTGCTATATTTATATGGGTATGGAGAGTATGGCGACTGGGTCAGGCTTTCGCTGTAGCTATATAAATGAAATAACCTAGTGAAGCTGCGGTCGATGCAGGGTTTCCCCCTTCCTATTGTCACTCGTGTTGATATCTCCTCACACCAGAAAGCCACCATCCACTTCCCTTTATCTTATATACTAGTAATACAATGGCTATGATACGAGCATTCAAGAAGCTGCATGAATATTTTTGCGAGTTAATTTTGAGTTAATTTGATGCATGATAAAAGAAGGCAGATGTAGGTGTGCTTAGCTATGATGAAGTGTTCTCGTGTAAATATGACTAATAGGCCATGCTTGACCATTGAGTAAGCCGCATCAATGGTGGTGGACTCCTTGGCCTGGACATCTCTATCACACTTGCTTCCAACTCCTTCATCACCTGTCTTCCACCTCGGCAGCAGGTGCAGTGGTGTATTTTATCTGAGGGAGTTATCTGCAGGAGCAATGGGAGGAATATGGTGGTAGATGCATTGTTTTAAATGAAGCACTGCGTGGGTGCAAGTTGCACGATAAGAGGTTTGTCCGAAGAAACCGACCAAAAATCACCTGGATCCTCCACTGGGATATAGCAACAACAAAAAAGAGCAAATGTCAGGACCGGACAGTAGGCTTGCTAGATGCAAATGCTGTCAGGACAGTGCAGCAGAAGAGATGCTTACCACCTATGCTTATGACACCGAAACACTTCTGGATTAGCGGATTGCGGATTGTGTAGGTTGTTTATTTTCAGAAGCCATTTCTTCTCTTGTGTTTGATTTTTTCACAAAAATCAACCCGGCACATATTCAGGCCAGCTTTGCTCTCTAGATGGCTTTCTCGACCCTGGAAGGAGAATGTACTTCATGCACTTCGATCCACTAATAAGCGAGCCATGAATAGAGGAATGGACACAGAAAGCGACAAGAAAATTCAAGCCTGCCTATCCAACGAAGTGGCTGGTATTTGGTCTCGACAGATGAAAAAGATGGCATGTAGAGTGTGCGGGAGATACTCCTAGAAGTCCCTAAAGACAGCCAAAAGCCTTTCTAGTATCCTCTTCCTCATTCAAGCCCCTTCCCCCCCCCCCCCAAGACTGTACAGTGAACCATCACCCTTGGCAACTGAGAGTTCAGGACCTTGTGGCAGCATCACCCTTGGCAACTGAGAATGCATCACCCTTGGCAACTGAGAGTGCATGACCTTGTGGCAGCAGTCCCAACAATAACAGTGACAGGGCAGTTGGCTGGCTCCTTGTCCAGTTAGGAAGAAACAGCAGGGTGACTGGAGGGTTAGAGCCGACACTGGGCACCAAAGGAGCAGAACAGACTGAACAGACTGCAAAGAAAAGTGCATCTATATACCCATTACCCCCACAGCTGACATGGTCCAAAAGGGTCAGCAGCAGTCCACCCTCCGAACCCCCAGCCAATACTGCGTACAAGAGAAACTCCGCATCAAAGATATAGAGACTGACTGGCAAACAGATGATGTTGAGCCAGTCATCGGCGGTTAGTAGTAGAGAGAATTAGAGCCTTTGAAATCTGGAATCTGCACTAACACCTTGATCTATTGCATGGGAAAGAACCTCCTTGTCCTAGGAAGAGTCCCAATTTGGCTTTGCAGCAGCTTGGTCCAGCTCAGTCAGAGTAAAAAATGCTTGTCAGGATCCTCTGGCAATGTCAAAAACCTTTGTGGCCTCTGTGAAGTGGCGATCTCACTTCTAAACAAGTTAGAAGTGTTGGAGATTTCATGGCATCTCACCCCCCCTCCCCCCCACCCTAAGTCCCATCAAACGCACATCCTGAAACCATAGATCTTAACACAGCTGAAAGGCATTTATGTAAGTTTATGCTAAGTTTATGCTAAGTTTAGAATAAAAATCTCTTCTCGTTAACCTTTTTCCTCCCAAAAGTTCCATAACCGCAAATTAATTAGACAAGTGCCCATTCTTGTAATATACCAACATATACCTAATAAGGTAAATACCACAAAATAAGAGGAGGGGGGGATAATTACCAGGGTTTTGATTTAGCTTCTCTCGGGAGCTTTCACCAACCTACACGTCTGCTTCCTCAGCTGTAGACTAAAATGATGTCATGTCACATGACTACTATATAGGTGGTTTGTATTCACAAGACAGGAGGCTGTTGGAAGGTCCAATCCTCTAATCTACATCTTTCTCGACAACATCTCGCACTACTTTCCTTCTGATCTGACGTTCTCCGACTAAGATAGAGACTTGTGACGTATGTTCTGGCCACCGCTGATATATTCTCACCTTTCTTTGAGTCAAGCTTCCAATTGACGTCCTCTTTCACCCATGTAAACTGCTTGCAGTTGTTGCACTCAATTTTGAATACCATTCTACCTTTCTTACTAAAAAAGGTAGGTTGTTCTGAGCATTTTGAAAGGAAGCGGGATGTGGAGACCCCCACTCAACCATGTCGAAGGTTTGGACCTCCCTCCAATCTACAACATCCTCTTGTCTTGTGACTACAAATCACCTGGTTATGTGACAGGACAGATCAGTTAGTCCACAGCTGAGAAAGGAGGTGTCCGAAAGCTCCCGAGAGAATCCCCCTTCCCTATCAATATGGAGGTTATCAATATGGAGGTCAGAGAATAATCCAAAGATAAAAAAAATTATCTGAACATTAAAATCGACCTCAAAAAATATTATGAAGCCGGACTAAGGCCTAGCACTTGTATGTATGTATGAGTATGAGTTTAATGCCACAATCTTATTTATAATCAAAGCCACTCAGATTCATGAAAAGCCACTGACCTCGACTACACAAAGGGGTGGTCCCATGAGATGGAGGAATGTGTGAGCTATTGCAGAAGGTGGTGTGGGTATTGTTGAGTGGGATACAGGAGAGCACATGGAAAAATAATAATAAAGAATTATAAGCTGTCTCAGAACCTGCATTAAAATGCACTGGTTGTATATATGCTGTCATCACGAAAGGTGGATGGAGCATTAAGGCAAATTTTGGCGAGTGGCTCAAGCTTCAGCAGGCTTTTACAGTCTAGGAAATAACTTAGTGTAGCTATAGAGTATAGAGCAGTGCAAATTATAACCCTTTTGATGAGTTTAATTATTCACCCATGTTGCTATCTCCTGTAGATAAATTTCCCTATTTCCCCATGGCAATCATATCAATATATAGCTGTCATAGAAATGAAATCAATCTTGGAATATAAGAGCAATCAAGCCGCATAAATGATTATTTTGTTAAAGTGGAGAGTTTGATGCATGAAAATAATAACAAAGGCAGATATATATATAGCTACAGGTTGCGATAAGCAATGATGAAGACTTCTGTTTGGCCGATGTGCTTGCCACTGCAGCTGTATTGGAGTTTAACTTGGCCACACGAGAGCTGACATTCTTGTTGGTGAAGATTTATCCGTCATTATCCTGAGCTCCCTGTATCATATATAGAAATATAATATATAAATAGACAAACATGTCAGCCAAGTAATACCCGGCTGGGTTGATACAGAATTGGATTCACTTTAGCACCCAAGCAATAACCAAGCCAATGCAAAGTCAACTGTTTCCATCACCTCTCCTCCCTCCATTTTAGAAAGACTTTCTTGCACATACCAATCATTTATACAAACTCGTACATTTATTCAAACATGCCTTTTGATGTTGAAGTTATTGGAAGGGTAAGAGTGTTCGTTCGGCACTGCTCCTTCCAACTTCCTCTCCTTGGCACCAACCACTGCCCACGACCTGTTACTACTTCCACCATCACCACCTGCACTTCTGACACTTCTATCCCACCCTTCCCCTTCTCTAGTCCCAGCACTAGTGACGGCTGTGGCATTTGGTGGGACGTTCAACTTCCAGGAGGTCTCAGGTCTGGTGGCTCCATTCCATGCTTCCTCCTTCATTCTTAGAGAAGGAATGGATATGTATGACTGAAATTGCTGCATTCTATCATCTGCTCTTGGCCCATTCTCCAGTGTGTCCAAGAGTTGTGGTGGTGCTGGCACATCAGCAGCATATGGTGAGTGATCGGTAGTGATCACTTGGGGGACTACTGAAGGGCAGCTGAACTTGTAGACGGAGTGATGGGAGGAGGAAAGTGGTGGAGAGGTGAAGGATAATGGAGGCGCCGTGAACATCTTCTGCATAGGAAGCACAGGTTTAAATGGTCTTGGTAAGTGACTAGGCAAATGGGTGGTGCCATATCTTTTGACCATTGCTGCAGAGTGTGTTTCTCCTCCATGACTGTGATGCTCCATTTGGCTTCTATTGTAGAAGTTATCAAAGGAGCTGAAAGCATAATGTTGCTGATAACCAACAGAAGGTCCATTGCTGCCAGAAACTAGAGCTTGTTGGTCAAAAGTTGTTACTCCTTCAGAATTGACAGCTTGTGATGGAAAAGAAAAATGGGAATGTGGGAGGTTGTCTCCATTCACTGTAGCTTGGTTGGTGATGTAGTAGGGGCTATGGAAGATGGGTGAAGTAGTGTCCATAGATGCTCCATGGGTAAAGTTATCTGCAGGAGCAATGGGGGGAATATATATTGATATAATTAGGATTCTGCTCTTGTTTTTTTTGGTGCCAATGTTTCAACTGAAATACTTCAGTCTTGATTGAAAGACTCAAGTACTTTGGTTGAAACATTGGCACTAAAACAAGAAATTACGAATCCTTGTATTTGATGTCAGCTGAAAGTCATAATAAAAAAGTAATGACCAGATAATAGGTGCTGGCTAGATGCTATTTTGATCAGTACTTTATAGCTCAACATGCTTACCGTGCACACTTTGGAAGGGAAACGCTCCCAGATCAGCGGAATATGTAGGGTGCTTCTCTACCCATACCTCGAGAGTCATCTTCTTGATCTCTCTCCTCACGTTTTGGAACCAATATTCAACCTGGAGCATAGTCATATTTGCTTGACTCGCTAGGTGGATTTTCTCAGCCCTGGTCGGTTTAGGATGTACTCCACGCACCTCGATCCACTTTTTCAAAATCGCAGTGTTTCGCTGTTTCGTCCGGTGCTCTTGCGTTTCCTCTCGTTCTCGCTGCGTTTGCTCTTTCCCTACTAGGCAGCTTCTTCTAGCGCGTGTTCTTTCTCGCTCTCCCATACTCGGCGTGCCGTTAGAATGTGGCGATAGAGCCGACTGTCGCGAGAATATTTTTGGCGCGTTCTTTTACAGCTGTCAGAGCAAGCCACAACCAGAATCCAGGCTCATTGTTTCAGTTTGACAGGACGTATTTCTCCACCACATATTAAATGATGATAACAAAAAATAAATTAATGATTGGGTGATAGATAATGAAATAAATCATATGCAAGCAGTTTTAAGGCTAGAGCATCTAAATGCAATTTCAATTTGATTATTGAGAAGGTTATTGTAAAGTGTATTTTTTTGTATTGTGTTTTGTTTAGTTGCTGAAATGTGCTTGACTTGGTTACTGACTCTGTGATGAAAGCTAAAGCACCTAGATGAATGTGGGGAGACAAATTTCAAGTTTAATCCTATTAAGGCCACCACATAGCACAGTGTGATGACACTAATAACTATTTAATAATAAATAGTGTGTTCCAGGTGGGGGTGGATAGGTCATTCATCAACTGCCATACAAACAGTTCCTGTAACCACTTCCCTACCCAATACATAATAATACACTCACTCATCTCCTCCATCACTTATATACTCCCTCCACACCTTTCCCCAGCAGCAATGCCACTATTCCTCCTTACCCATTCTTCCATAATTATAATATTCATCCAGCCCCTACAATTTTGCTGATTCCTCTCAAATTCCCCGCACATCACCAAGATATGTCCAACATCCTCCCCTACTCCACTATCATGCAATATGATAATCTCTCATCCATAATTATTACACATTCTTATCCTCTAACAACCCAGCTGACGCAGTCCTCAGTCTAAATTGCAACTTCACACCTTTCTGACCCTGCATGAATCTCACTTTCTCCCCATTGCCAATTTATAGAACTCTGCATACTCTTACTGTCCTCCTCCCAATCCTTCTCAGTTTTCTCATTTTCATCTTTTCCTTCCACTTCCATGCTGACCCACAACCTCATTGTTTAGCTCATATTTCCTCCGCAGGGTTCCCACCATCCGACCACTCCATCCTATATTGATTTAATTACAACTACTTTCACTAATCTGCTCTGTTCCCCAACACCTTTAATCTTTTAACAAAACCTTCATCTCTTCCCTCCTCTGCTCTAGCTTCCTCCACCCCATATCTCCCCATATTGTCACTCCTGCTACTGTATTACTTCGCCCCAGTGATCTCCCATCCACTCTCATCTGTGCCTGACTCCAAATTCTTGGTCCTCCTGTTCAACACACTTCAGCTGCATAGTCCATCCTAGTTCCTAGTCTCACTAGAAGCTCCCTCACCATCCTTCCTCTGTCTACTTCCACCTGCCCATTCACTCTGCTCATCCATATCTTTCCAACCAACTCTTCTGCCTTCTTTGCCATCTTCTCTAACTGAACATTACCCCTTAGCTTCTTATCAAACTATATTCCTGAGTCTTGAATTCTTCTACCTCTTCTTCCGATATCTCTTCACCAATCCTCCAATTCACTCCACCTTCCCTCTTCTTCATCTTCCACCTTAACACATAATTATGCCTGTACCACATCCAACATAGCTTGCAGCTCCACCATCCAGAAGAACATCAGTCTGCATAAAAAGTACCCCACACCAACACCCTTCCATCTTTAATCTCAGATCCTCTGCCATTCTCATCAAATATATATTGAAAGGGGTGGTGGAGACAAATGACCAAGAAAGTGATTGCACACCTATGTCAGCTGATCATTCATTTGTTTTCATTCTCACTTATTTAAGGTAGTGGGTATGAAACGAGTTTCCCCCCCCCCCCCCCCCCTTTTTCCCCCAATAACATTAGTGCGTATTTTCAAGAAAAATTCAGACCCCTTGCATTGTGTATACAAACCTCCTTGCCACCGAATCCCCGGTCGATCGGAACCCTGGCTACTATGTTCGACTCATCACTTAGCGAAGGGTCCGCCCTCCGCTTCGTCATTTCCCCCCCCTCAACCCTCACGCACTTTTTCAAAATCCTCGCGAAATATTTCTGGAACGCTATTGTTCTTTTTGTATGTAGTTACTTGTCTTAGAGTTTGGTTGTTGGAGTATATATACCTGTATATATGTTGTTGTTATTGCTACTATTATTATTATGTGAACTTATTGAAACCAAAAAAAATGGGCATAATATAATTATCTTATTTTTTATTTTACAATAAACCAGTAATACAATAAACCAGTAAATAAGTTAACACTACTGATAAACAGTTAAAAAAACGATTAAAAATTTTTAACTTTGGCCACCATTAACTTTGGCGGCAGAGATCTACTAGTTGGCACTTCTCTTCCATACACTTTCTCTTTTCAAAAGGCCTCAGGACCAAAATGATATAGAAATAAGAAATAGCCGTAACATGTTGGTGGCATCAGTAATAAATGATAGTGATATGTAATGATGATATCTAATGCGAGCAGAAATTAATATAAATGATGGCTATACAAGCAAGTAGCTAATTAGTTGTTGCTTTTCCAAATGGAGAGCTTTATACATGTCGGAGATTTCAGACTTCACTCAGTCCTGTTAGGTAAGGATTGACCATCACTGTGCAGGTTGCTTCACTGTCCCTATCATAGAACACAAAGTTAACAGCCACTTCAGAAAATAATATCCTAAGCAATTCGGTACACTCCACTTAAAGTTAAAATTCAATTTTGTAACACACAAAAAAGTAACTAACTATATATATGAGATTAATATTGTATATTGTAATAATGAAGAGTAACTGTATGAGAGTGATACTGTACAGTGTAATAATGAAGAGTAACTGTATGAGAGTGATACTGTACAGTGTAATAATGAAGAGTAACTGTATGAGAGTGATACTGTACAGTGTAATAATGAAGAGTAACTGTATGAGAGTGATACTGTACAGTGTAATAATGGAGAGTAACTGTATGAGAGTGATACTGTACAGTGTAATAATGAAGAATAACTGTATGAGAGTGATACTGTACATGTAATAATGAAGAGTAACTGTATGAGAGTGATACTGTACAGTGTAATAATGAAGAGTAACTGTATGAGAGTGATACTGTACAGTGTAATAATGAAGAGTAACTGTATGAGAGTGATACTGTACAGTGTAATAATGAAGAGTAACTGTATGAGAGTGATACTGTATATTGTAATAATGAAGAGTAACTGTATGAGATTGATTTCTGTACAGTGTAATAATGAAGAGTAACTGTATGAGAGTGATACTGTACAGTGTAATAATGAAGAGTAACTGGAGAGTGATACTGTACAGTGTAATAATGAAGAGTAACTGTATGAGAGTGATACTGTACAGTGTGATAATGAAGAGTAACTGTATGAGAGTGATACTGTACAGTGTAATAATGAAGAGTAACTGTATGAGAGTGATACTGTACAGTGTAATAATGAAGAGTAACTGTATGAGAGTGATACTGTACAGTGTAATAATGAAGAGTAACTGTATGAGAGTGATACTGTACAGTGTGATAATGAAGAATAACTGTATGAGAGTGATACTGTACAGTGTAATAATGAAGAGTAACTGTATGAGAGTGATACTGTACAGTGTAATAATGAAGAGTAACTGTATGAGAGTGATACTGTACAGTGTAATAATGAAGAGTAACTGGAGAGTGATACTGTACAGTGTAATAATGAAGAGTAACTGTATGAGAGTGATACTGTATATTGTAATAATGAAGAATAACTGTATGAGAGTGATACTGTACAGTGTAATAATGAAGAGTAACTGTATGAGAGTGATACTGTACAGTGTGATAATGAAGAGTAACTGTATGAGAGTGATACTGTACAGTGTAATAATGAAGAGTAACTGTATGAGAGTGATACTGTACAGTGTAATAATGAAGAGTAACTGTATGAGAGTGATACTGTACAGTGTAATAATGAAGAGTAACTGTATGAGAGTGATATTGTATATTGTAATAATGAAGAGTAACTGTATGAGAGTGATACTGTACAGTGTAATAATGAAGAGTAACTGTATGAGAGTGATACTGTACAGTGTAATAATGAAGAGTAACTGGAGAGTGATACTGTACAGTGTAATAATGAAGAGTAACTGTATGAGAGTGATACTGTACAGTGTAATAATGAAGAGTAACTGTATGAGAGTGATATTGTATATTGTAATAATGAAGAGTAACTGTATGAGAGTGATACTGTACAGTGTAATAATGAAGAGTAACTGTATGAGAGTGATACTGTACAGTGTAATAATGAAGAGTAACTGGAGAGTGATACTGTACAGTGTAATAATGAAGAGTAACTGTATGAGAGTGATACTGTACAGTGTAATAATGAAGAGTAACTGTATGAGAGTGATATTGTATATTGTAATAATGAAGAGTAACTGTATGAGAGTGATACTGTACAGTGTAATAATGAAGAGTAACTGTATGAGAGTGATACTGTACAGTGTAATAATGAAGAGTAACTGGAGAGTGATACTGTACAGTGTAATAATGAAGAGTAACTGGAGAGTGATACTGTACAGTGTAATAATGAAGAGTAACTGTATGAGAGTGATACTGTACAGTAAGAGTAACTGTATGAGAGTGATACTGTACAGTGTAATAATGAAGAGTAACTGTATGAGAGTGATACTGTACAGTGTAATAATGAAGAGTAACTGTATGAGAGTGATACTGTACAGTGTAATAATGAAGAGTAACTGTATGAGAGTGATACTGTACAGTGTAATAATGAAGAGTAACTGTATGAGAGTGATACTGTACAGTGTAATAATGAAGAGTAACTGTATGAGAGTGATACTGTACAGTGTAATAATGAAGAGTAACTGTATGAGTGATACTGTATATTGTAATAATGAAGAGTAACTGTATGAGTGATATTGTATATTGTAATAATGAAGAGTAACTGTATGAGAGTGATACTGTACAGTGTAATAATGAAGAGTAACTGTATGAGAGTGATACTGTACAGTGTAATAATGAAGAGTAACTGTATGAGAGTGATACTGTACAGTGTAATAATGAAGAGCAACTGTATGAGAGTGATACTGTATATATTGTAATAATCATGTACACTAAATTGTAGCAGCTGCAATAAGAGGTAAAGAGTAAAATGCAGCTGGAGCAAGGTTAACTAAGCAAGCTAGTGGGATCAGCTCTAGCAGGTATAACTGGTTTGGAATCTGTAGAGGATTGTATATATATATGAAAGTTATTTTGTACTTGCTTATGATGTTGGAGTGCTCAGAGGAGTTATAGCACTCCTTCAATGTTGCCCCCACCAGATCCTCCTTCACAGCATGTTCCTCCCCCTTCTTCATCCTGGCACCTACTTCCCACTTGCAATTACCAGCTCCTGCACTACTTCCACATCTTCCCCACCATTCTTCCCCATTCACGTTGGTCAAAGCTGTGCCACTTGGTGGATATAAGCTCAACTTGCAGCTGACCTCTGGTCTGGCTCCATTCAATGCTTCTTCTTTTACTTTCAGTGGAGGAATGAGCCGGTAAGGCTGCAGTTTGCCATCTGCTCTTAGCCCATTCCCCAACGGGTCCAAGAGTTGTGGTGTTGTTGGTGATACATCGGCAGCATATGGAGAGTGTCCACTGGAAACCACTTTATAGGCAGGTTGAGGGCAGGAAGAAGAGGTAAAGGAATTGAAGGATGGTGAAGACATCATGAACTTCTGCGGAGCACAAGGAGCTTGGCTAGTTGGGTGGGTAGTGGTATATCTTTCAAACATTGCTGCTGAATGTGTTCCAGCTCCATGACTAGGATGCTCCATGGATCCTGGATAGGGGTAGAATGCATGATGCTGCTGATAACCAGCAGGGGAACCATTGCTGACAGAAAAAGCAGCATGGTGCTCGATGCTGGTGCAAGTTGGTCCACATTCCCTTTCTCCTCCTTCAGAACTGATACCAATGTGAGGAGTAAGAGGTGGAGGAGGAGGAAGAAGAAGAGGAGGTGGAGGAATAGTAAAATGAGGTAGTTGGGAATTATTTCCGTTCACCACAGGTTGGTTGGCCAAGTAAGGGGCAGGCGCAGTATGAGGGAAGTTATCTGCAAGAAATTGCCAACAAAAAAGATGAAGCTGACCCGAGTGAACAGTTAAAACCTCAAGCAATGGCTAGCTTGCTGCCTACTTTTTTGGAGCTCTAGTATAGCTCAGCTACTAATAATATCATTTTTCTTACCATGTAAGCTCCGGACATATGGAAACACGCCTCGCTCAGCGGAAAAGGTCGAGTGTTTCTTGACCCACACTGGTCGCGTCAATTTCTTCATAGACCTCCTCTCGTTTCCAAACCAGTGATCCAGCTGGCGCCTGTTCATGTGAGCTTGTCTTAATAGCTGCTCCTTCTCGACACTGGTAGGATAAGGACGACTTAGGTGCTCTTGGACCCACTTGAACAAAATCGCAGGGTTTTTTCTGTTCTTCAGCTGTTGAGAGCAAGTATTGCGTTTTTTTAGCTGCAGCTCTCCACATTTCTCCTCTTCCTCTTCTTTGAAATGCGATTGATCTCTCATTATGTTAGTAACCGTCAGCGGGGCATAATGGACGAGCTGGTGACTCTGAACGGTCGGCTGTAACTGTAGTCAACTTCAATCACTTTTAGGCGCCTCTGTTTGCAAGGCAGCTGTCAAAAGGTAGGCGTGGCTGATTATGCCGCAATTGCGTATCGTATAATAATACCTTTCCAGTAGAAACAAATATCACAGCTGTTGTACGAGTCGAAATTTTGAGTGGTAAAATAACAATTCCACAAGGATCTATTGGTGGTCAAAGTGAGTCTTTGGTTCTGTAGTGTAACCACAGGCAAAAGTTTCCACTTGACTTGCCAGAAGTCACCTTTTGCAGAGTTTGTTAGGGGGGAAAGCATCTGATCGCCATTCTACCAATAACTCATGAGCCTTGGCCATTGTTATTATTACAAATTGTTGTACCAGAATGAAAATTGTGGGACAGACTTGATCGGAGGAGGAGGGGGAGGAGGAGGGTGTGTGTGGGTGTGTGGGGGGGATGATAGCTAAGGGAGGGTGATGATCACAGCTGGGGAACAGTGTGATGATGGAGGAGGGGCTGGTGTGATGGTGGAGGAGGGGTTGGTGTGTGATGAAGGATGCTATGGTGAAGGCAGAGATGACCCAGGTAACTGCACAGTTTCCCTATTCCTGTTCACTGAAATAGCAGCCCACATATAAGGTGTTAATAAGTGTTTGCTTTTCTTTCTCACATCTGATGACAAACATCTGTTGAAGATGTTGAGCCTGATATATATATATATATGACCAAGGAATGAATTGCCTAACCAAACAGAGCAGTAAGACACCTCGACACACTCTGTTTGGATAATCTGAGGCTAGCTTAGTTTTGTTGGTAATATGTTGCCATGTGGTGTTATCTGTCAGTGTGAGCTATTTTTATTAGGCGAGGTCTCGTGTAGCTAGCATAGTTTGTTGGTAACCATGTGGCGCTATTGGTGTGCTATTGTCGCTAATGTTAAAATTCATGCGCAGGTATAGTCCTAAACAAAATGGCTGATAGCACCAAGTGCCGTGCTGTACGATGGTGGCTTCTAGTCCAAATTCTGGCCAAATGATCCATACATCCATACAGTTCCGTTGGTGAAGTTTGGTCCGGATCCAACCTTGCGTTCAGCTGAGCACAGCAGACATACAGACTACAGACAGACTGTACCAAGCTATGGTAGCCTCAGACATACTGTACCAAGCGATGGTAGCCTCAGACAGACTGTACCAAGCTATGGTAGCCTCAGATAGACTGTACCAAGCTATGGTAGCCTCAGACAGACTGTACCTAGCTATGGTAGCCTCAGACAGACTGTACCAAGCTATGGTAGCCTCAGAGAGACTGTACCAAGCTATGGTAGCCTCAGACAGACTGTACCAAGCTATGGTAGCCTCAGACAGACTGTACCAAGCTATGGTAGCCTCAGACAGACTGTACCAAGCTATGGTAGCCTCAGACAGACTATACCAAGCTATAGTAGTCTCAGACCGACTGTACCAAGCTATGATAGCCTCAGACAGACTGTACCAAGCTATAGTAGCCTCAGACAGACTGTACCAAGCTATGGTAGCCTCAGACAAGCTATAGTAGTCTCAGACCGACTGTACCAAGCTATGATAGCCTCAGACAGACTGTACCAAGCTATGATAGCCTCAGACAGACTGTACCAAGCTATAGTAGCCTCAGACAGACTGTACCAAGCTATGGTAGCCTCAGACAAGCTATAGTAGTCTCAGACCGACTGTACCAAGCTATGATAGCCTCAGACAGACTGTACCAAGCTATAGTAGTCTCAGACAGACTGTACCAAGCTATGGTAGCCTCAGACAGACTGTTCCAAGCTATAGTAGCCTCAGATAGACTGTACCAAGCTATGGTAGCCTCAGAGAGACTGTACCAAGCTATAGTAGCCTTGGACAGACTGTACCTAGCTTTTCATCGTTTGCATACTTTTTGTGAGCTTTTCACGGATTCTCTATTTGCCGAGACTTGGCTGTGTCAATGTCTTCATCACACAACTTGTTTTCCCTGATGGTGAAAAGTTGATGGGCATCCAAAAAGGAAGACAATCTTCTCCCTCCATCAGACGGGTGGCTTAATCGTGTCAGGGAGAAGCTGCTACTTCATAAATAATCTAACTACATAGAAAGACGAAATTCAATAGCTGCTTATAAAAGGTAGTTGATCATTGACACCAGAATTCTTGTGAGGCTGAGCACTATGTGTTAGTCCTGTTCTTGCTCTAGCTCCTCTGTGGATATTCAGTATAATAATTAGCATAACAAAACCTACCTGTGGTCTTCGGAGAGCATAAGCTTCTCAATTAGATACGTCTGGGGACTAATTAGACATTACAAGCTCTAAGTAAATGAGCACTAGAAGCTAAGCTTAGCTGTACTTCACAAGCTGCACTTGAACACTCCCTAAGGGTCTAATTGCACTGTCAGGCTCTCTTCTCTTCCTTACCAGTATTTTCCGTTTCTCCACATGTCCTCCTCAGTGTGTCAGTTGCGATCCTGAGAGATGCAGATGGAGAGCTGAGCAGGTTGGGAACCCTAGGAAGTCTATGCGCATCCTTGCTAGGCATTGTGATAATTGCGATTGTTAAAGCAAATTGTTTCTCGCATATTTTCTATTTTTTAATTCATCAGCCCTTTTGCCACATAATGTCACATGATATGTCACATGACTATCACCCATCTTAAGTCAGGAAATCCTAAAGCTGAATTTATTATCAAGTGAAAAAATTATTGCGACTTGTGTGGTCTCCAGCATGTAGTTGGACAGGCATCTAGCTTCAGTTTATATGTTGGGAAGTTACTTTGACTAAAAGGTATAAATATTGCATATTTTGTCTTGTAAATAAATACTGTTATATTATTATGTGTGTATATTATTCTAATATAATAATAATCAGTAATAATAATATAATGACGATAGTAAATACTCAATGCAAAAATATAACAGAAATTTAAATTTAGCAAAAAGGGAAACATCCTGTAATTGTTTCTGTTGTTGCAAAAATGTTTCCATGTGTCCTGCAAAAAAAAACATTTCTATGTGTCCTGCAAAAACGTTTCCATGTGCCCTGCAAAAAATGCTTCTATGTAACCTGCAAAAATGTTTCCATACGTCCTGCCAAAAAAAAATGGAGTCAAATTTATTTGAAGCCTTTAATTAAAACAGGTGATTGAAATGTGTATAGAATCTTCTTTTTAAATGTAGATGATCAAGAGAGCATGATTGCTCTGAGTTGGCTGAATGCTGGATTCAAGCAGACAAGGTAGCTGTGCAGAATTAAACTTGACCCACAAAGGACAAGCATTTATATATAGCTGAGTGGCTTGCTGGGAATTTGACTCACAAGCCACAACTAAGTGGACATGACAGCAAGGCAGAGAAGCTGACCTCCACAACAACTATACTTATTTTAATACGTATTGTAAGCTGTACGGTTCTCCCCTCATCATCTGGAACAGAGTGGCCTTCATGTGGGGACAGGCTACAATCAAGATGATAAAAATAACACAAAAGCTCGAGAATTAACTATCGATCACGATTAAAATTTTGTACTCACGAGAATGTCAAGTTAAAGGTTGGTTCTATGACAATCTTTTTTAGACATGAGCAAAACGACTCTCTAGTGTGTTCATTTCTGTGTGTTGTTGTTGAATATAGCAAGATGTGCTGATAAAACCTTAAGAAAGAGCAGGATGTGCTCAATGAAACCCAGGAAGAGCAAGTGTGCTCAATGAAGTTCGGGAAGAGCAAGTTATATTGGAATGAAGTCCTTCAGAAAGAACAAGATGTGCTGATGAAGCCCTTCAAAAGAGCAAGATGTGCTCTTCAGAAAGAGCAAGATGTGCTCAAAGAAGCACTTCAGGAAGAGCAAGATGTGCTGATGAAGCCCAAGGTGTGCTGATTAGCCTTCAGAAAGAGCAAGATGTGCTCAATGAAACCTTTAGAAATAGAAAGATGTGCTGATGAAGTCCTCCAGAAAGAGTAAGATGTGCTCGATGAAGCCCTTCAGGTAGAGCAAGATGTGTGCGCAATGAAGTCCTTCAGAAAGAACAAGATGTTCTCGATGAAGCCTTGAGAAAGAGCAAGATGTGCTCAATGAATCAGGAAGAGCAAAATGTGTGCTCAATGAAGTCCTTCAGAAAGAGAAGACACGCTGACGAAGCCCTTCAGGAAGAGAGAGAAGTGCTGATGAATCCTTTCAAGAAGATCAAGATGTGCTCGATGAGCCCTTCAGAAAGAGCAAGCTGTGCTGATGAGGCCCTTCAGGAAGAGCAAAATGAAGTCCTTCATCAGCTCTTTCTGAAGGTTTTCAACATCTTGCTCTTTCTTTCTGAAGGATTTCATCAGCACATCTTGCTTTCTGGAAAGACTTCATTTAGGCATCGAGCACACATCTTGCTCTTTCTGAAGGACTTCATCAAGCACATCTTGCACTTCCTGGGCTTCATCGAGCACACCTTGCGGTTTCTTAAGATTCCATCAGCACATCTTGCTTTTTCTGAAAGACTTCATCGAGCACATCTTGCTCTTTCTGAAGGGCTTCATCGAGCACACCTTGCGGTTTCTTAAGATTCCATCAGCACATCTTGCTTTTTCTGAAAGACTTCATCGAGCACATCTTGCTCTTTCTGAAGGGCTTCATCGAGCACATCTTGCTCTTTATTAAGGTTTCATCAGTATATCTTGGTCTTTCTGAAGGGCTTCATCGAGCATATTTTCCTCTTCCTGAAGGGCTTCATTGTCACATCTTGCTCTTCCTGAAGTCAAGCACATCTTACTCTTCCTGAAAGGATTCGTCAGTTCTTTCTGAAGGGCTTCATCAGCACATCTTGCTCTTTCTGAAGGATTTCATTGAGCACATCTTGCTCTTCTAAGGGCTTTATCGAGCACATCTTCCTCTTCCTGAAGGCTTCATCCAGCACATCTAGCTCTTCCTGAAGGACTTCATTGAGCACATCTTGCTCTTCCTGAAGGACTTTATTGAGCATACCTTGCTCTTTCTGAAGGCTTCTTCCAGCACATCTAGCTCTTCCTGAAAAAGGCTTCATCGAGCACATTTCGCTCTTTCTGGACTTCATTGAGCACATCTTGCACTTCTTTCTTAATGTTCCATCAGCATCAGTGCTGCCATAGATTATTCTCTTCTTCCCAGGCTTGATGGGAGAGGCTGTCTGCATTCCCATGCGCTGTTCCTGGTCTGTGCTCTACCGTGAAGCTATTAAAATTGGGTCCTCTCAAAATGGCATGTGAGGTCAGGTCCTGCTTGAGCTTGTGAAAGGATGTTTGATGTCTCTCCGTCCATGCACTCAGTCTGGGCTGTCCTTCTTTGCAGATCTGAGAGTGGACCACTGTAGAGGAGAAGGATGGGATGAACCTCCGTAGTAACCTGCCAATCCCAGGATTGACCTGATATCCATTTTCTTCTTTGACACTTGAAACTTCCTCACAGCCATCACCTTGGCTTCTTCCGGCCTGACCTTCTCATGCACAACTGACACTTTGCCAGCTTGGCTGTCAGCCCTGCTCCCTTTAGCATTTCCAATACAGCTCTCAGGTGGCGCATCTGGTGTCCCCAGGAGTCACTGAAGATTACCAGGTCATCCATGTAGGCTGCTGCTATCCTGTGAGGTCTGCCAGAAGCTCATTCATGAGGCACTGAAATATCGCTGGTGCCTCCACTAGGCCGAGTGGCATAAATGTAAACTGGTATTTGCCCAGTGGGTCACAAACACTGTTTTCAGTTTAACTGCTTCTTCATGGCAACCTGCCAGTACCCCTTGGTGAGATCTAGGGTAGAGGTGAACTGAGCTTGCTCCAGTCCATCTATGAGGTCATCGATCTGCGGTATAGGGTACGGATCTGCCTTATTTAGTTTCCTGTAACCGATGCACAGTCTGTGCGTACCATCCTTCTTGGGAACCAGGATGGTTGGAAATGCCCAAGAGCTGGTTGAAGGTTCGATGAGTCCTGCCTGCAGCAGTTCCTTAATCTCTGCCTGGACCATGGCATGTCTTGAGTGTATGGGAGCAGGTGAATGGGAGTTGACTCTTCGGTGTGGATCCTGATGCAAGCTCTGTCTGTCCGTCCCAGTCTGTTGCTGAATACTGCTCTGTAGTCAATCAATACCTCCTCCAGTTGCTCTGGCTGCTCATTACTCATCTCTATGTTTATGGTCAGTTTCTGATCCATCATTGGTTCCGTCTGTCTTCGGCTGGGTGCTTCGGTCTCAACTTCTTGGAAGGGAGACTTCCATTCTGCCAACATGTTGATGTGGAACATCCTCTCCTGTTTCTTTAGATCTGTCATCCAGATCTAGTATGTTGTCTCTGTAACCTTACGAAGGATGGAGTAGGGTCCTTGCCACTTCATCTGCAACTTTGGACTCTGCCAGCAGTAGAACCAACATCATGTCCCGCTCTGTGAAGGATCTCTCTCTTGCTGTACAGTCATACCAGGGCTTCTGATCCATCTTGGCCTTCTCCTCATTTTCTTTCACAATCTCTCTCGTGGTAGCCTGGTGGTTCTGGACCTTCTGGAGGAAAGAGACAATGCTCTCTGGTGCTGAATGCTGTTGCCCCCAGCTCTCCTTCAAAATGTCTAGTGTTGTCCTCGGGGTTGGCATCCGTATAAAAGCTCGAATGGAGAGAAACCTGTACTCCCCTGTGGCTCCTCCCTGTATGCAAACATGAAGTATGGTAGTGCCTTGTCCCACTGGGTATCAAATTTCTCCAACACCTTCCTCAGCATGTGTTTTATTGTGGCATTAAAACGCTCCACCAGACTGTCTGTTTGAGGGTGGTAGGGCGATGTCCTGATGCCCTGCACTCCCATCCTGTCATACTGATCCTTCAGCAGCCGGCTAGTAAAGTTTGACCCACAGTCAGTGAGAGTGATGCTGACCATAGAAAACAGCTTCATCAGGACCTCTGCCACAGTTGCTGTCCATGGTCTTTAGGGATATCGCCTCGGGAAATCTGGTGGCATAGTCACACACCGTCAAGATGTAACAGAATCCTGCCTTGGAGAGAGGGAGAGGCCTACCCTGTCCATGGCTATCCTTTGAAACAGCTGGTTGATGATAGGCATGGGCATGAGGGGGGGGGGGGTGCAGTTCTTTGGGTGCTTGGCCATCTTCTGGCACTCTGGTCACCTCTGGTGCAGGTTCTGAATGTCCCGTCTGACTCCTGGCCAGTAGAACTGACCAAGAACTCTGGCTGTAGTTTTCTTCCTGCCCAAATGCCCTGCCATCGGGATGGCATGTGCAGTTCTCAGGACTGTGTCCCTGTATGCTGTTGGTAGGATGAGTTGTCACACTAACCTACCACATAAGCACTGTCTGGACCTTCTGTGTGCTCTCAAACATCTGAAGAGTTGGGTCCATCTGCTTTGCCTCTTGGCTCCCCCATCCAACAAGTGCAGGGCATCTGCTGCAGATGCGAACATGCTCTGCTGTCTCAATTACGACTCCTCATCTGCTTCTCTCTGCATCTAGACAATGAGAATAAGTCTTCAGACAATTCACTTAGGTAGGGGATCTCCTGCTCCTCCTCTACATCTTCACTGTCCTTGCCTTCATCTGCTCCTGCTCATCATCTGTCTGGGTGAGTGGGCTGAGGCTAATCTCAATTTCTGTGTGCAACCACTCCTGTATTCGCAGTTCTGCCTTGTGCTCCTCGGCCTGGGATCGGGTATACACTGCTTTCACTGCTTCTCTCTTGCTGAGTTTCTCCCCCAACGTCCCAATGAAAGGTACATCCAGCCCTAGCAATGCATTGTACCTCCAGCTTTAGATTCCGGTCATCTATCATCAGGGTGAGGTTAGCCAGCGGGAGGCATCAGTCCAGTAGACAGAATACCACAAATATTTTTGTACTTCCACTCAGTTCTGCTGTTGGCCTCATCATGAGTGCACAATAATCCTGGACGCTCCAGGGTCGAGTAAAATCCTGCTGATTGCATGGTTTCCAATCCAGCCTTGGCAGCAGAGGGCTTGGTGTGAGTTTCTGCCAGGTGGATAGGCGATGGCTTCTGCATGTATTGCAAGCAACACCGTAAGCCCAGGGCTGGATCAAACTTGGGCTGTATCCAGGTACTGATTCTGTCCCCATCTTGGCTCAGTCTTGGCATGGACCTGGGGGGTGGCCTTCCCTTGTCTTCTGCTGGGTGGTTCCTCTGCTGTTGTGGGAGGAACATCTGTCTGATAGGCGGTTTGCTCTCCTGATAGGTCTCCCAAGTATGTTTACTCAGGTAATTGTCGGCTAGGTCTCTCTTCCAGTTGTGGGTTTCCTGTCTCTGACTCAAGTCCTCAATCGGTCTGGCATCTGTATCAACACATCTTCACAGTGGTGACTTCCACCACTTGCTGTCTGGTCTCGTATCTTTTCAGCCACTTCTTCTTCAATATGGAGATCCTTCGATAGAAATCATTCCATGACTATTCTGTCTTCTTTGTGGCAGATTGGTACTTACTCCTGTGAGTGCAGGCATTTATGTCAAAATACTGCAGAAATGCAGCCTTGATGCTGTCGAAGTCTGACTGGGTGTCCTCCTCCATGGCTGCATAAACCTTCTTGAGGTGGTCTGTTATGAGTGGCACTAGGTTGGCCATCCAGTACTGGCAAGCCACTCCAAAACACTGCATGTGCTCCTGAAATGTGTATTGGAAGTCATCCACATCATCACCTTCCTGGAACTTGGTGTGGTCTGGCACTTTTACCAGTCCATTTGGCCTCCCTCTCTTCCAACTGCTTGTTCACCAGATCAGTCGCATCTGTTGGAGCTGGGCCTCTTCCCTGCATCTGTCGTCATCTTCTAATTACGACTAAATAATTCTCACTCCTTATAGTATCTGTGACACATCTATTTCCATAGTGACCATTCCCTAGCTACGCATGCAGAGCATGACCAACTGCAGAAAAATATCCTTCACAATAAGTACTACAGAACCATCATCTCCTGCACTACAGTATTCCCTGCTACGTTGCTCCTCCTTTTGGTAGCATCTGTCCTCCTACTCTCTCCATCTCTGGTCATCCTCTCTCTGTCTCTGGTCATCCTCTCTCCTCAGTTTCATCTCCTCATTCTGTAGTTCTAGCTCCTCTCTCCATACCCTCTGTTCATCCTTCAGTCTTGTTGCTCCAAGACATACCACCTTTCTTCTTCTTCTCTCCTCAGTTTCCTCTCTTCTCTCTGTTGTTCTAACTCATCTCTTTTTGCCTTTTGATACCCCTCCTCCGTTTGTTCCTGAAGTTTTGTGAATGCCTCCAAGGCCCTCCATCATGGAGAGAGCATTGATCGGGCTGGGCAATGGCCTGCTCGTGGGGGTTACACTGCCCTCAATAACTCTCTCCCCTCTCCCTCCTCTTCTTTTTCTGACCCACTGTGGTTGGTGTCATCTGTATACTGTCCCCTTGCAGGGGGCTTGGTAGTCTCCCTTAACCTGCATGACATCTCTCTGTAGTCTCTGCTGATTCTTTCTGTCTGCTGTAGTAGTTTGTCGTCTGTAGCTTCTGCCTTGATGACTAGGTTCGGTCGTTTGCTGCCACCAACTCTAAAGTATTTGCTTTATTATGCTGAGAAACCCTTCACCTGCCTGCCTACACCGTCTGATTCTATCTGTTCACTGCCTGCCTCGTCTGATTGATAATGGTGGTTTTGTTTAATGTCTAACTATGACTGCATAGCATTTATAACATTCACAATTATGACCTTAGGTTGGGTTCACTGGTCCCCTTATATAGGCTCACAGGTCCCCCTTACAGATATCACCATATAAGGTCAACTACTGTACAAGTTACATAACCAATCAGATGATTACATCTGTCTAGCCACAACCAGTCAGATGTCTGTAATTACACACTGAATATTGTTCAAAGTATGTCCACCTCAGGCTGTCACCCATATCCTCCGTCGCATGGTGTGTTCACAGAAGTCATTTCATTGTCAGGGACCCAACCTCCCTGCCTACTGGGACAGTGTTCCCTGACACAAATCTTACTCTTTCTGAAGGACTTCATTGAGCTCTTCCTGAAGGGCTTCATCGAACACATGCTCTTCCTGAAGGGCTTCATCGAGCACATCTTGCTTTTAGGGCTACATCAAGCACATCTTGCTCTTCCTGAAGGGCTACATCGAGCACATCTTGCTCTTCCTGAAGGGCTTCATCGAACACATCTTGCTCTTCCATCGAACACATCTTGCTCTTCCCACATCTTGCTTTTAGGATTTCATCGAACACATCTTGCTCTTCCTGAAGGGCTTCATCGAGTACATCTTGCTCTTTCTGCAGGGCTTCATCGAGCACATCTTGCTTTAGGACTTCATCGAACACATCTCGCTCTTCCTGAAGCGCTTCATCGAACACATCTTGCTCTTCCTGAAGGGCTTCATCGAGTACATACTGCTCTTTCTGAAGGCTTCCTGGAGCACATCTTGCTCTTCCTGAAGGGCTTCTTTGAGCTGTTTCCACACTACTGTGCACCCCAAAGACTCCAGTCCTACCTAGGGACTGATTCTCCTCATCCACCAGAATGAAGTGTGTCACAGCTTGGACACTCCAATTCGCCAACAACTGGCATGCTCATAAGTGTAACAGAGGTTCTCTTCCTCATGTCTGACTGTACAAGAGCTATTAGCAGCTGAAACCTATTGGGCTCTGATAGCACAAGGAGATCACTTCCCACAGGAGGTTGAGACTAGCAAGAGAAGTAATGGTGCTTGCTAACGCGAGTTGTTTCTTGCCTCTGCATCCTTTCTTTGACATCTCTGGTCTACTCCGTGTTGGTGAGCGATATTTTTCTCTAGCAATCATCCTATTATACTCCAGGGAAGGCTCCAAGCTCTTCATCTATTTAGAGCATTCTTGTCTACCACATTCTGGTCCACACTCCTCGCGTCACGTCTGCATTGCTGCCAAATCATTTTTTGTCATAAGACAGTTTGCTCCACCACTCGGGATGCATGACCCTGTCGACACAATTCAGCTAAACCACAATCTCAGATGCTTGGACCTGTCGAGTGGGTCACACCTGGTCCCATCTTCGACATGGTTGGTGTGGACTAAGCTGGTCTTCACTTGTCAATGTCGTTATGGATCTGTCTGCAAACCCATAGTCATCAGCACTTGCATCTGCATGTTTGTCTTGCTGTAGGTCAAAGTTGTGCATCTGGAGTTAGTGTCTGACCTGACCACAGAAGCCTGCATAGCTATGTTGAGATGTTTCTTTGCTCATCGTGGCAAACCATTGCTCATTTGGAGTGATCATGACACCAATTTTGTTGGAGCACTGAGAGAAATAAAGGAATTTGTGGACTTGCTCTCACCGAAGCAACCCAAGGTATCATCTCTGATTTCTGTTCCTCGCAACACATTGCGTGGAACTTATCCCAGAATGTAACGCTCACTTTGGTGTTCTCTGGGAAGTGTCCATCAAGAATGTGAAGGCTCACTTGTGACACGTCTCTGCCAACATCAAGCTCGTCTTTAAAGAGCTCACCACAGTTTTGACTTTGGTGGAGGTATGCATCAACAGCAGACACTAATCAACAGCAGACACTAGGTTCCATTGCCTTGTGACAATGATGTGTAAGCACTGCCACTGGACACTTCCTCATTGGTCAACCACTGGAAGCACTCCCAGACACTTCCTCATTGGTCAACCTCTGGAAGCACTACTGGACACTTCCTCATTGTTCGACCATTGGAAGCACTACCAGTCACTTCCTCATTAGTCGACCACTGTGAGCACTACTGGACACTTCCTCATTGGTCGACCATTGGAAGCACTCCCAGACACTTCCTCATTGGTCAACCACTGGAAGCACTACCGGACACTTCCTCATTGGTCAACCTCTGGAAGCACTACTGGACACTTCCTCATTGGTCGACCACTGGAAGCACTACCAGTTACTTCCTCATTGGTAGACCATTGTAAGCACTACTGGATACTTCCTCATTGGTCGACCACTGGAAGCACTACCAGTTACTTCCTCATTGGTAGACCATTGGAAGCACTACTGGGCACTTCCTCATTGTTCAACCACTGGAACTCATTGGTTGACCACTGTAAGCACTACTGGATACTTCCTCATTGGTCAACCACTGTGAGCACTACTGGACACTTCTTCATTGTTCGACCACTGGAACTCATTCATTGGAAGCACTACCAGTCTCACTTCCTCATTAGTCGACCACTGGAAGCACTACCGGACACTTCCTCATTGGACCACTGGAAGCACTACTGGACACTTCCTCATTGGTAGACCATTGGAAGCACTATGGACACTTCCTCATTGGTCCACTACTGGACACTTCCTCATTGGTAGACCATTGGAAGCACTACGGACACTTCCTCATTGGACCACTGTGAGCACTACTGGACACTTCCTCATTGGTCCACTACTGGACACTTCCTCATTGGTCCACTACTGGACACTTCTTCATTAGTCCACTACTGGATACTATTTCCTCATTGTTCAACCACTGGAACTCATTGGTCGACCACTGGAGGCACTACTGGACACTTCCTCATTGGTCCACTACTGGATACTATTTCCTCATTGTTCAACCACTGGAACTCATTGATCGACCATTGGAAGCACTACTGGACACTTCCTCATTGGTCCACTACTGGACACTTCCTCATTGGTCCACTACTGGACACTTCCTCATTGGTAGACCATTGGAAGCACTACGGACACTTCCTAATTGGACCACTGTGAGCACTACTGGACACTTCCTCATTGGTCCACTACTGGACACTTCCTCATTGGTCCACTACTGGACACTTCCTCATTGGTCCACTACTGGACACTTCCTCATTGGTCCACTACTGGATACTATTTCCTCATTGTTCGACCACTGGAACTCATTGGTCGACCATTGGAAGCACTACCGGACACTTCCTCATTAGTCGACCACTGTGAGCACTACTAGACACTTCCTCATTGGTCAACCACTGGAACT
Organism: Cladorhizidae sp. MBARI D1340-BT2; assembly: GCA_028752905.1. Taxonomy (NCBI): domain Eukaryota; kingdom Metazoa; phylum Porifera; class Demospongiae; order Poecilosclerida; family Cladorhizidae; species Cladorhizidae sp. MBARI D1340-BT2. The sequence goes on along the minus strand of JAQNBH010000018.1, from coordinate 7,020,681 downwards.
CATTGGTCGACCATTGGAAGCACTACTGGACACGTCCTCATTAGTCGACCACTGGACACTTCCTCATTGGTCGACCATTGGAAGCACTACTGGACACTTCCTCATTGGTCCACTACTGGACACTTCCTCATTGGTCCACTACTGGACACTTCCTTATTGGTTGACCACTGGAACTCATTGGTCGACCATTGGAAGCACTACCGGACACTTCCTCATTGGTCGACCACTGGAAGCACTACTGGACACTTCCTCATTGGTCGACCACTGGAAGCACTACTGGATACTACCCCGACCACTGGAACTCATTGGTCGACCACTGGAAGTACTACTGGATACTACCCCGACCACTGGAACTCATTGGTCGACCACTGGAAGCACTACTGGATACTACCCCGACCACTGGAACTCATTGGTCGACCATTGAAGCACTACTGGACACTTCCTCATTTGGACTTCTGGAAGCACTACCAGACCCACCGCTCCATTTCTCTCCTGCATCGCTGACACTTCTGTCAAGCTCTTGTTCGGCTCTTTTGGCAGAGATGGTCCAACTGACCTCACCAGTCTCCGATGGTTTACGAAGTGGCATCATACATCCAGAAATGCTCACGTGGGGAAGCATGGTGGCTTTATCGGAAGATGGTTCTGGTTCTTACTAAGTGGCTGTTCTCCAGAGTCTTGAAAGCCCACACAGAGAAGATGGCCTGGTTAGAGTTGTCTCGGTCAAGACAGGTATTGGAACATCCAATAGGCCCGTTACCATGGTTGCTCTGTTGCTACCCATTGATAATTGAACTTGTATGAACTTATATGTGTTATGCATTGTCTTTAAGATCATCCAGTCTTGGCCGGCAATATGTTGGATCCTGTAATGACACTTTCATCTATTCTCTCATAATTCTAATCATGTTTCTTTGTATATATCAACCACATTATGGGTATTGCTTTAAAATTTTAGGTAACAATTTTAAAGAAAGGTTGGGATTTGTAAAGATCTTAGCAAATCACCGAGGAAAGCACTGGGCATGCCCACGAGAAACAACAACAACAACAACTAATAAATTAATTAAGTGGTGGAAAATGCATCATCTTATTGCAGTCACTGCTATCCTTATGAGGTAGTGACATTGCATATATATTAGGTGTTAGGGAAGAGAGGTGGCACGCTTGGGTACAACTTGGTTGCTTTCCATGAAGGAAGTGATCTGCAGGAGAAACGACAACAATAATAAAAATAAAAAGTTGAGTGCTACGTTAGCTTTGCAAGCTGCTTGCTAGCCAGCCACTCACACTTATGGTGGAATGCAATTGATATGCTAATTGCCACTGATTATGGCAATTTGCAATACAGGGAGAGAGAGGGGGGGGGGGAGGGGTGTATGTGTAAATACATCACATGTCAGTGGGATTAGTCATCACTCTAAAAAGGCAGTTCCTCTATATAGCCAGTAGTGAGTAATGCTGTAGCTTTTACTAGCTATGAATAATCTTAACAAGCTCTACATCTGGAACATTTTACTGGCGATGAATAATCTTAACTAATCTTAACGGCTACAGCTGTAATTTTTTTGTGCTAGCTATGAATAATCTTAACAGCTCTACAAGCAGAGAAGGAACAGGGGGGGGGGGGGGGGGAGGGGAGGAGCGAGGAGAGTATTCTTGTATTTGCCATGATCTTAACCTCTTATTACTAGCAGTATTCAAAGTAATCCACTCTACTGCCAACCATGTTTTCAAAGCTAGTTGAATAGGCTGTCTAATGTGTTCAGTAGAGCTCTCAGTGCCATGAGAAAGCTCTAGCTATAAACCACAGCTGCAGATATAAATAACTGATGGATTGGTCTGGGCTTTTTCCAAAGAAGGTTATCCACAGGTGAAAAATAGTTACTAAGTTTTGAGGCACCTCTCTTGCCACTTTTACCAACTTGTGGATGTGTGTGTAGCTAGTGTTATTACTATAGAGCCCCAGAAAGCTATTCCTATGTTATACCCAAAGAAAAGAAGTCCACAGATGAAAACTTCACATTTTCTAAGGTGTCTCTAGAGATACCTGTCAGTCTGGGCCTGATAATTAATAATATACGCACACACACACACACATACCCAGCAGCACGTTTGTGATTAAAGGAGCTTTGCACACTCTCCATATAATTTGAAAAGTAGCTGCTAAATATCAAGTAAAGTTATTTTAATCTGCTCATTTTTTGTACCAATATTTGAACAGGGGAACTGCAGTCTGAAGCAGTTCATTATCAGTTCATTATCTTTCTGAAGCAGTTCATTATCGTGGGTTTTGTGGGATAATTATTTTATGATTACTTCCTGAAGTATACTGGGCACCTGTGAGGGTAGCCTTTCCTAACACTAGCTGACAGACAAAAGCACATGTAGTCTCTGTGGCGCTACAAGAGTGTTGCGTTGCCTGACCAATGTGAGCTATATACATAACTAGGCTCGCTGGGGCTCTGTGTACCTACAAATGTAACTAGTACTAGGTATATATATATATACTCAGCTCTGCAACAAGAGCTTAACTTGTAGACAAAAGACGAAGAGCGACCCACATTCCGCCTGCAGCCGCCCAGAGCACTTCCACTGCGGCTCACCAGATGTTATAGTACTACTACGTTCTTGCCGATTGCTTTTGCGGCGCTTAGTAGGTGGGGCTGCACCTACTCAATTGAGCACGTAAATTCACTTAACGTGACCCTTTACCGATTACTAGTAAGTCTGAGACAGTGCAATGCCTGGCTGTAGTAAATATTGTCACATCTTTTAAGAGGTATAAAAATATGCCTTCAAATATATTTTTTTGTAGAAGTGTCCATAATTTAAACAGGTAATAGTGTAGAAATTCTCTGTTATGGGGAGAAAACTACAAGCTCTGACAATTAATTACCTGTTCAACACACAAAATATGAAGTAGGAAGAGTGATTTCTTTATTACGTTGGTCAGGCAACCTCCACTCTTGTAGTGCCACAGAGACTACATGTTATGTTTTGGTCTGTCAGCATATCAGCATATTCAAGTGTCAGGTGCCTAGTATACTCCAGGAAGCAATCATAAAATAATTATCCCACAAAACCCACGATAATGAACTGCTTCAGACTGTATAAAGAAAGGAAACAGGTCAATTTAGACCATACCCCATACCCCTTTACCACACACTGTCGATATTGTACTGCCTTTTTCACCTTTTTGAGTTTGGTATACATAATTTATTTATGAGTTGGTAAAAGGATAATTACATAGGGTGTGGTCTTATGGTTGCATTCTTGTGGGGAAACCAGTCTAGGAGGAGGAGGAGGAGGAGGAGGAGGAGGAGGAGGAGGAGGAGGGGGGAGGAGGAGGTGGGGGAGGAGGAGGTGGGGAGGGGGGGGGGGGGGAGGAGGAGAGGAGGAGAGGGGAGGAGGAGGTGGGAGGGGGGGAGGAGGAGGAGAGGAGGAGGAGGAGGGGGGGAGGACACATTACAGACGCACAAAACAAATCGACTCAAGATGACTTCTGACCCAAGTTCGGACAGATAATTTCCTACATGGACTGCCGCTGAGAGACATTGCAGCAAATATGCACAAGCTTTTAATTCATTACAGTCTAGGGGTTAGGTCAGCTATGGCGAGAATGTCCAGCTGAGCATCAGTCTCCAAGTCAGCCGTTGATAACCCAGCACTGTCCAACTGGCTTCCTTCTGGTACACTATACAAGATAGTACATTTCATATCTTGTTGTTACTGACCTGTTAACTGTGTCCTTATTGTCAACCTACTTCAACATGCCTCCACCCAGTGTGATGCTCATCCAGTGTATGCCATTGTCAACCTACTCAACCTACCTCAAGCCAGTGTGAAGTTAAGCACGACATTTAACAAATAAGGATATGTATATATACTTGTATCAGGAATAAATATGCATGTTATAATTAGTTGATGAAAAATTAGCATTGATATTATGAGTCCGCTCTAAAGATTTTCACAAAATAGCAAAGAGCTGATTTGTCAACAACCAGCGAGAGCGACACCAATCTTCCACTAATAGACCTGCCAGCATTGTACCAGGTACTAAATCCTGCATTAAGGTTGCAAGAAGAGCCCCACCCTCCTTCGTGCAAGCTGCTAAGCCAGGCTATCTTGGAGCACCTTCGGTACAACAACGGTGAGCATGGGATGGGTAAGAATCTAGCAGGCCCTAGCTGGACTGAACTGAGTCTCTGTAGGCCATCCTTAACCGATCGATTGTGTGGCCAAATAAAACATCTCTTGTCTTAGCTGCAGTGTTGGCAAGCACAGTATGGCCCTTAGCTGCAGTGTTGGCAAGCACAGTATGGCCCTTAGCTGCAGTGTTGGTAAGCACAGTATGGCCCCTGTATTATTATACACAACAGAGTTGTGGTATTTAGCGCTACATCAGTAGGTATTGCCCACATTATTAGTTGGCTAGCCAGCTCCTCCCACTTCCACTAGTTATCATTGCAGTCAGCAGTGACCAATAATTTGAAAACAAACAAACAAACCTAAATAGGTAGGAGTAGCTTCATGACCTGTCTGCTCATGAATGTATGTAATTCTATTTTTTGTGGCCTAATTAGTCGCACCAATAATACAGTCATGGGGAAATATTTACTTCTAATCTAATCCCATCACGTCACTGCAGAGACATTTTATCGCCACCACTCGTAACATTTAACCAGCTTCACAACTTCCTCCTCACTCTCCAAACATCCCAAGAAGTAGTATCCCCTAACCCCCCCCCCCCCCCCCCCCCCCATCCCCACATGTCCAGGAAATTGGGTCAAGTAACATGTAGAGGTTATGAATTCAAACTAGAATTGTGATTTTTAGCCGCCAAAATAAAATGCAAGCCCTCTGGATATCTCCTTGTCATTCCATTAAAAAATTTTAACTAACGATTCAACCAACAGACGGCAAGACTGAAGTAGTATTGCTTGAAACAATTGGGGATGGGGGGGGGGGGAGGGGATTGAGCAGGTACATGCAGAAACATAAATCTCCTTGTTAGCAATCTGTAGTGGTCAACCCTGAGGATGGAAAGGAGTGGCCTAAATCAAAACCACAACACACTAGGAGATAATTTTTACCCCAACACTTATGCTACAGTGCACATGATTTAGAATCCTGTCCGAGTGCTTTTGCATTTGTCACAGTTCCTCAAGTAGAATATCCTTCCTTCTCACCCCTTTACCATAATATTGGCGAAGAAAGCAATTTGAACTCTTCTAAAGCAAGAAGGTGGTTTTTTAATGAGCATTTCAATTGGTCTTATATAATGACCTGCATCTATAACTTGAGATCATGTCTGATAATTGATCTTGGAATCTTCAGTCCTCTGATGAAAGCAGAATGTTGGGCAAGGACATGCTCTTGTCGTTTTGACATTAGTTCATGATTACTGCCCAGTCGAGGTTGGATTGGAGTAGGTTGACAATGACTCTACAGGGACACACACTCCACCAATCACATTGGGTTGAGGCAGATTAGGTTGACAATGGCTCTATGGGGTCACACACTCGACCAACATAACACTGGGTAGAGGCAGGTTGGTGTACGTTGACATTAGCTCTATGGAGACACACTGGATCAATGTCACACTAGGTTGAGGCAGGTTGAAGTAGGTTGACATTAGCTCTATGGGGACACATACTGGACCAACATCACACGTTCAGACCTGCTATATAAAAACCTGTGTGTGTGTGTGTGTGGGTGTGTGTGTTTCCCCCTCAGTTGGAAAGTGAAGTATTCTTAGACATCTTCATGTACTAATCTGAACAGGTTCGACACCTCAACCTCTATATGCCAACTAAAACTCCTCAGGCCTTCTGTAGTGCCCTCACTGCACTCGGAACCATGGCTACTGCTCAGAAAAAAAACTACACCACTGGCACTTGCTACTCCATATGAAGCACATCACTTCGATTGTTTTAAATTTTTTAACCTTCCCCAACTTTTACACCTGCAGATCTTCCGAATTAAATAATATACTCAAGTACAAATAAATATAGGTATGAATAATGGCTGCCAAGAAGTGCTAAAGACTGCTACATCCTGTGCCAAGAATTCTACCACCCAATGGAATCAATGTGGAATAGCGAGACTAATGAAATAGCAGGGGGGGGGGGGGGGGGTGTGTAAATACGGATTGGTTGAGTAGCTGTACTCCAATTAGAGTTGCTTCTGGATACACAAAGGTCAGCAACACCAGTTCACAGGACTATACAGGGGGTAAGTCAGCTAGGATAAGTTGGTAATAGTTCTAAAGGACCTCGTGGTCAAATAGGATAATCCTGATTGATTCTAACCTCTATTCCAGAACATGATCCTGAGGAGAGCTCAGCATCAACTGTTTATTGTCATTTATTATTATTATTATTATTATTATTATTATTATTATTATTATTATTATTATTATTATTATTATTATTATTATTATTATTATTATTATAATATTTTTTTTGTTAATATAACATATTAACATTATTATTATTATTATTATTATTATTATTATTATTATTATTATTATTATTATTATTATTATTATTATTATTATTATTATTATTATTATTATCATTATTATCATTATTTTCATTATTAATTATTACACTAATACACTTGACAATATTATGAAAGGATGTGCTGCAAAAGAAAGGTATAAAAAGACGAGATTTATCTGTGGGTGTGGTCGAATCTGAGTGAAGAAGGATGCACAAATTATGGCTTGATAAATGTCAGAACTAAGAGCAAGAGAGAGAGAGAACGAGTTACTGGAAATTACGTGAAAATCTGAGAGTGTGTGATCAAACAGTGTTTTTTTCTTCTCGTTTTATTTTTGTCGCCATGGAAAGACTGATGTCATCAAATATAGCAGAAAGGAAGGAAGATGGTGATCAGGTTTTATTAACTGTCAGTTGGTCTGGGCAGAATACCGGGTCTTTGGACTAGAATCCTGCATCACTGTAGAGGGAGAAATGGAAGAGACAGACATATAAGAAGATTGATTAAAATTCGACCAAGACAGTCTTATACATATACAATTGACTGTCCTCAAAGACAGAGACAAGCCTCAATGCTAGAGCACACACTAAACACACACCAAGAAAAGGAGTGATCTATTGTGAAGGAGTTTGCATAGACGGCAAGAGAAGTGTGTGCAAAAGCCAGCCACCCGAAAACTGTCCCCCTTTGTCCATTACAACTTCGAATAAGAACTGCCACTCCCTCTGGTCAGTGTTGTAAATAGGCTCCACTATTCATAAAGAACTTGAACCCACTCTGGTGCCCAATGGGATGCTTGCAAGATCTATCCTAACACAGACACTGCAAGTCTCTCATTCTTTAGACCACTCAAAAGTTCGTGTATTAAGCAACTCTGAATGCTGTCAGATATACTAGAGCTGCAGAATTGTGCATTGGCAAGCTGCACCCCAACAAAGACGAGAGCAATGTGTTGCATAGAATACACACTGGTAGTGTTATTCCGACTTCTCAGCGGAGTAGAGACTTACTAGGTTCTCCTGATGCGCATTCTGGTAGCATCTGGTCAGGTGAAGGTTGTGATAATGCTGAATAGCCACCTTCACCCATATCCAGTGTGGACTGGCTTCTCAATACTCCCGTTTCCGTGGAATAGACCTGTGCAGTGAGTGGGGAGTGTAGTGTGGGCCCGGTGTTACTGCTAGGCCGAGACTGCATGCTGACAACAGAAGAGGAGTTGGGGAACAGAGAGGAAGCTGCCGCTGTAGCGGGCCATGAAGGGGTACACATGCTGAGGAGTGGCTGGTTCACCGGACGTGAGGTGCTGCTGTATAATCCGTAGTTCAGTGAAGTTGAGGAAGAAGGAGACGCCATTATGCTGGTGGGAACCATGGGGAGATCTGTGTTGTATGGGTTTGTCTGGATGGGCTGGACACGAGGAAGTCCCACAGAGGCTGTCTGTTGGTGTGAGGCATATGGAAGGGTGGAGTAGGAGTAAGGATTGGCTGAGATACTAGGGTTGTAGACACCTGCAGGAGTAATACAGCACATCATTATTGCATCATACTATGTATCATGCATGCGTCTTAAAGTTACTGGGCAGCTGTACAGATATGTCGAGATATTGCAATGAAATCCTTGCTTGCTACTCCCTCCATCTCTACTCCACTTTTTTCCACTTTTTTTTTTGTGTGTGTGTGTGTATAAAAACATGCACTTGAGGTGTTCCACATGATTCTTTAAGTGTTTTTTTGCAACTGCAGCCTTAAGTTTGCATGAAGTACAGGAAAAGCATAGCTAGCTAGACCCACGAAGTCGCATGCACAATCTACGTCTAATTTCACAATAAACGTGCATGGAGTTTGCAGTAGCCGGCTAGCATGCTAGCTAGCAAATAGACGAAACACTCACCTTGACTTAGATACTCAGCATGGGCAGGTCTGGCTGGCACGGAAGGGAAGATATCTACGGTGAAAGTACTCCTTCCTTCCAGCCATGTTTTCATTCCGATCTTCTTGATGCGTCTCCTCGCGTTAGCGAACCATGTCGAAAGTTGCGTCAAATTCATGCCGCTGTAGTAAGCCAAGTACTGTTTCTCAGCTTTAGTAGGGTAGGGATTGGATTGATGTTCTTCTATCCATTTTACGAGAACTGCTGTGTTTCGCATTCTCCTCACTGATGGGTACTGCTGCGGCAGAGACGACGTAGATACGGCTTTGTTACCGGGCGGAGATTTGTCAATATGCTGGTGAACGCTGCTCATCACTTAGAGAACTGCTTTAAAGGCACTGTACAGGGCACCTTACTTTGAAGGCAAATAAGTCTCAAGGCTTGCTTTTATACACGAACCGAGGGAAATGATTGACCGCAAATGGCCAACGCCTACTGTAATACTACCTTTAGCCAAAAATATATATGCGACCTGAAGTGAGCTAATGCAGCCAGTAGCAGTCAGCAACATACACACCAAATGACCCCCAGATTTATACAGCCATCTGAAGACAACTTTGCAAGTAGCAGGGAATCAATCAGGACTTGCACAATAATTATGAGATCAACTTCACACTCTGGAATGGTTCAGAAACTGGATCGGCTGGGCTCAGAAACAATGATGAGAAGGGTGAAACCGGCTGCTTTTATGTGAACAGTACCTACCTTGTCACGACAAGACACACGTGACATATCGGTACTCAACTAGTGGAAGTGTTGCAAGAATGTTGTAAAAAGCTATTCACACTAACAGTCGCTGAGATATGCTGTCTGCTATTCATACAGAATCCTTAATTGGTCTAGTCAAACAAAAAAGAATGAAAGAGAAAAAAAGGTAACATGGAAGCAGTTGAGGGTATTTAGCAGCTAAAGGGATGGCCGCACGTGGAATAGAAAAAGAAGAGTGTTAATAACTCCTTGACGAACTACTTTAATAGGAGTGTAGAATTAACAGGCTGGAACGTTCCAAACGAATAAGATCAAGAGAGGGAGAGAGAGGTCAAGTTAAAAATGATTTTTAAAGGGGAGACAAAAATGCCAATGGTCGAGACAACATGAGAAGTTTAAAAGATACATGAAATAAAAGATACGGAATTGATAATATCTTATCTTGGAATGCAACGATGACTGGCCCTGCACCAGCACACTAACCAGCCATCTCAGAACCCACTCTAGAACCACTGTCTGAGCTAACCGAACAACCGTCAGGGCTTGGACGACGCCCCAAACGTTCGGCGTACAAACCAGCGCCAGTAGCAGATCGGACATCAAGCAAAGAAGCTCTGCAAGACGTCACCGTGTCTAATGATGGCACTGAAGAAGCATCTGAAAGGTCTTCTCCAACGTCAGGCTCCTCGGAGCCAGTGCCGGACGTGGTAGAGGGGGTGGAGCTACTGTTGCTGCTCCTCCCATCTCCGGCTCTTAACAAGGCGTAGTCAAACCTGACGGCACGTGGTGAACAGTACCTCTCCATCATAACCTCAGATGCGTGGTTAGTTGGATTCTTTTTCATTCTGCAGGGGGAAAAAAATATAGTATACCAAGAGTGAAAATTAGTGTAAAATTTACAAAATGTAATTTTTCTGGTGTGACTCCCTGCTAAATTTGTTGTACTAATGAGCATATGGGCATCCTTCTGAATGGCGGGGGGGGGAGGGGTTATGACTGGTTGATTGTTGAAGCCTTAACACACATAGAATACATCTGATGGTGTTAACAATGCTTCACACCATGATCTGGCGTGTGTCATCACCAAAGAAATTTAAACTGGCCAGTGTGTCTTGGACAATACAGGCTAGTCACTTTAAACCAGACATGATTATGTTCAACAGAGAGAGTGGAGAATGTCTGGCTGGATAAACCTCTTACAAAATGTATTAATGCACACCTCTAGCAACAGCAACAACAACAACAACAACAACAACAACAGTAGTAGTCAACAAACTCGTGGTGAACACCTCAATAGCAAAGAGAAAACACGTCTGACGATGAAGGTGAGAAAGTCTTTATGAAGAGTTCACCACTCGGCTTACTAGCATTGTTTTCTTAATAGGGGTTGCTATGGTGATAATTATCTGGTAAACAACGATGATTATCACCACTTCTATGCACACACCCACACATACACAACACACCAATAGATAAACAAAGTCGAGGCAGGTTGAAGTAGGTTGACAATAGCTCTATGGGGACACACACTGGACCAACACCACACTGGGTGGAGGCAGGTTGAAGTAGGTTGACAATAGCTCTATGGGGACACACACTGGACCAACACCACACTGGGTGGAGGCAGGTTATGGGGACACACACTGGACCAACACCACACTGGACGGAGGCAGGTTGAAGTAGATTGACAATAGCTCTATGGGGACACATACCGGACCAACACCACACTGGACGGAGGCAGGAGCTCATGGGGACACACTCTGGTCCAACATCGCACTTGCATTGAGGATTGAGGCAGGCTAAGACTTGGGAAAGAGTCGTTAATAGCTCAAGCTCAAGGTATAAGAACAACCTATAAGATCAGCAAGTCCTTCCACCGAAGCTCTTAAGCTTTTCACAACAACAACAACAACAACAACAATATAAAAATAACCGTCAGTCGCTGGTGTCAAGACTGGCCAGTCATAACCCCCTCTCTGCGAATGCTATTATTAATCATTTATAAATAGCACTTCAAGGAGCTAATGTCATCCATTACACAGCGCCTATGCAGTCGGAGATAGCTCTAAAATAAATGTCTTTTTCTGTGTCCCACTACAACCCACACCATGTACCATGTTGGCAATAAATAGTGCAGCCAATCAGTGAGCTTGTTGGATGACATGAGGGTACTCTAAATGAGAACTGTCCAAGACGAAAACACAGATTGGTTCGTGAGACTCAACTTTTTAAAGACGCAGGTGACGCAGATGGAAGCTGCTACGCCCGCTACGAAAACCAAAGGGATGATGGAGGAGAGGACAGCTATTTTCGTGTCGATCGTTGACCTCTTACCTGCGGGGGAAGAACAGCACGTAGGACATTGTAACCAAGGGGTGTGTGGATATGACATGTGCGGATGGGTACAACACAGAGGACCATCATCAACATCGCACGAGAGGTGGAGAGGTGAAAGTAGGTGTGATGAGAGGCTCCCTCTTAACAACACTTGGTCTTAATTAACAACACGTGGGAGGAAGAGGAAGCAAGAATGATGACCATCTTAATTATCGAGAGTCTGATACTCATTATCACATGCTCGGACAACTACTTATTATAGACCTCTACGCAGATAATAGTTTAGGTCATTAAAAATGCAAAAGAACACTTACTAACACAGTCAGAACATTGATGCTGACTTCTCACTTAAATCAACTCGTAGGTAAGGATTTTGGAAACCGGCGTCCATGACTGACCTGTTTCAGCCTTCCTCAGGGTGATCCTGAAGGTTGAAGCAAATTGGTCGAAACGTTGGTAAAAAAAAAAAGTATTTTAAGCTGATGTTTGAGAAAGTCAGTCATCATTTTGTCAGGTGACGCTCACCATTCTAGACATGTCAACTCTAGTTTGAGTTTCTTCCATGCTAACTGGTTCCTAACTTAAAGTAACTCTTGCCTAGCCAGAGAGGCTGAAGAATCAGACTTGTTTTTACATGATATATATAACCACATGACAATGGTCACTTGGTTCCTATAATTAGGAAAATAATTAATGTTATCCCACTGTCATGGAATCCTCACGGGCCTAGCCTTACGCATGAAGAGAGCGCGCCTGCCGGAATATAAGTCGCTACAAACTTCCTCCCAATTCAGAGGGCGTGACTTATACCACTAATGATGTCAGCAGATGAATTCCAAAAGTGGGCATGACCTCAACAAGCACATGCATTCTGAAGCTGCACCAACGAGTTGTGTGCCTACGGCTACAACCAATAAGAAGCACAGGGGCCCATGCCTCTATCTTCAATTCACACCTCTATATTCAATCCATGCCTCTATATTTAATCCCCGCCTCTATATTCAATCCACGCCTTTATATTTAATCCATGCCTCTATCTTCAATCCATGCCCCTATTTTCAATCCATGCCCTATCTCAATCCATGCCCCTATCTTCAATCCATGCCCCTATTTTCAATCCATGCCCTATCTCAATCCATGCCCCTATCTTCAATCCATGCCCTATCTCAATCCATGCCCCTATCTTCAATCCATGCTTCTATCTTCAATCCATTTCTATCTTCAATCCATGCCCCTATCTTCAATCCATGCCTGTATCTTCAAACTTCTGTTTTTTAGGGTTTCCCCCCACTAGAAACTAAAGTGCAGAGGTCATTCTGCTGCTCAGCTGTGTGTAATTTATGAGAGTTCAGCCTGGCTGTGAACCTTTTTTCCTTCATATGTGATGATAGGTTTGCTATTAATTAACAATGGATGCTACCTACACGCTGAAACTCAAGCAATGCACTGCAGTGCTAAGCAGATTCAAGGGTGTGGCTTAATTCCAGCCAAATACGGTATCACAAGCCTATCATAGCCCTAGAATATCCAAAGCTTGCCCTAGCCCTAGAATATAAATTGTGCCCTAGCCCTAGAATATAAAGCTTGCCCTAGCCCTAGAATATAAAGCTTGCCCTAGCCCTAGAATATAAAGCTTGCCCTAGCCCTAGAGTATAAAGCTCGCCCTAGCCCTAGAATATAAAGCTTGCCCTAGCCCTAGAAACCCCCTTGACCCAGCACCTGGCCCTAGCTCAAAACTAATCCTAGCCCTGGAATAGCCCTAGCCCTAGCTCTAAATTACCCCTAGCCCTGGAATAGCCCTAGCCCTAGCTCTAAACTACCCCTAGCCCTACATGTATCCTAGTGGAACCCCTGTAGTCCGGCACACCCTCACTAGGGTCATCCTACCCCAAGCATCCTGGGATGTCCCTAGCAAAGGTTTTACTCCCAGGGGTGAGGAGGATATATAGATGAGGAAGGCGTCCTATGCAGCAGCGGGAATTAATAAAGAGAGACTAGCATGCAGTGAGCAGCAGGAACGAGAGACAGACAGACATAAGAAGAGTGGAACATGAATGGAAGGTTAGTGAAGCTTACCTGTGTTAGTAGCACAGGCAAATCGAGTGTTCAACTTCACACTCTTGCTGGTGACTTCCAGCATGGTCCCATTTGAAAGCCACACCTCTAGATAAAGCCACACCCACACAACACCGTTACCTCCGGCAGGAAGCAATGCACCCAGTCTGGATGCTTGGAGCTCCAAGAGAGATAAATTGAGATGAGGTTGGACAATACATGCAGCTCCAGGCAGCACGATACACGAACGCACTGGCAAGTATCCGTAATGGGTTTTTGTGGTCGAGAGACAAAAACGACTAATTAAGCTAATGACACTATAGGAAGAAAAGGTCACGTTACGGAGGTGTGAGCTCATGCTGCCTTCGTATGAGAATGATGGCACCCACGACAGCTCGAGGACGTGGCTGCAGTTATCGGTGGAGCTCGTGATGTCGGCATGGGTGGAGTCTTTGTGGACAACTTGGAGTTGCAGGAAGTGGGATAACTCAGAGACTGCTCGCAAGAATTAGACAGCCACGAAGACAAGAAGAGCGAGGATGATCAACAACAACAACAACAACAAACGACCAAATGATTACACATAATGATAATGATGTGAGGGGAATCCCCATCAAATTATGTACTGCTACTACACTTCCCCCCACCTCCACTCTCCCCCCTCACCTCCTCCACTCTCCCCCATCACCTCCTCCACTCTCTCCTCACACACTCCTCCAACTTCACATCCCCTCCAACCCTCTCTCCTCTCCCCATCCCCTCCCCTTCCCAGCCTCACACCTCCTTTAGTGGTACAATATTGAGACGCACTTCAAGAGATCCTCCTTTTCAATTCCAATGCTTATGTCTCGTGGACACATCCACATCTCTCCCAACCTACACTGAGGGGTGTGGTCTACACTGGAAGGCTAATGAGGGAGGAGTGTACCTATTAAGAAGGAAGACCAGTGCTCCAGCCATGTGACTTCACCCCCCCTCCCCCCCCCCCCTCTCCCTGCTTGCAGCAAGGTCATTTGCACTGGGTGCCTAATGGCTATAAGGAGGGTGAGTAAAGACTGGGTTACTGTGAAAAGCCTTGAGAAGAGAAGGTAAGAAAGAAAAGGAAAATTGAGAAACTTGTGTGTTCAGTTGAGCCAGTGAAATGAGCCAGGGTGAATGAGCAACCAATGGATCAAAGTCAAGAGCTGAATGAAGTGTGCCTATATGCAAGCTAGGCAGGCCATGGTCTGGGTTTAAACAAGCTTTAGTCCTCCCAGGGCTATTCTAAACACTTGACACACACACTGCTCATAGAAAGCCACCATGCTGTCTGTGTTCTATTGAGACCTGATCTGGTGACCAGCGAGTGTTTAGTTTGGATGGAATAGCCATGGCTCCCACAGCACCAGCGGGTGAGAATGTTGTCATGTCTGGCTCCATTGTGTTGGTGTGTGTGTGTGTGCATGCATGCGCGTGTGTACGTGCGTTTGCAAGTGTGCATGGTGTGTGTGTAGGGGATATGGGATGATGGACGGATGGATGGGTGAGGGGGTGGGTAGATGGTGGATGGAGGATATGGAGGATGGGTGAGTGAGTGGATTGATGGTTGGATGAGGGGATGGATGGGTGAGGGGGTGGGTAGATGGTGGATGAGGGGATGGATGGGTGAGGGGGTGGGTAGATGGTGGTGAGTACATGGACCTATTAGCAAGTTTTAAAGGAAGAAGTGTGAACAGAAAACCTCCAAAAAGGAAACCTCTAGCCGTGCCGGGCAAGAGGCGTGGCATACTGCACCTGCAAATAGAAGAGCTCGTAAACACACACACAAGCAAGTGTGACTCAAACAGACTGTGCACGTGCTACTGCTTCTCGGAGAATAAACGCCAGGCGGCCAGAGTCCCTTTGTAACTTGGTTCCCTCATCTGTAGCCAGAATGTCTCTGCTAAGCCAGGTCTTGGCAAGAGCTTTTATTGAGCCAGGAAGTTCTTGAACTCATCAAAGAAACATTAATTCTTAATGTTCAGACTTCCAAATCACTTCCACAGAGGTCCATCAGCACGACAAGTACACACACTCTCAGGCACACACACTCACACACACTCACTAACTCACACCCACCTACGCATACACACTCACTAACACACATGCCCACTCACCAATTCATACCCACACACCCAAAAACACACTCACACTTGCTCTCTCACTCATTCACACACCTGACTCACACACACACTCACTCATGCATTAGCCCCACATGAACAAATGCTGGGGAAAAAGTGACCACACCCCCTCCTCTAGTAGGATGCACATTGCTGTTAATAAATCCCCCCATGGGCTGGTCACGGTGGACCATATCCCTACAAGGGGGAACACACTAGGCTCAAAAGCTCCAAAGCATTCCCCATCTCTCTATAGGTCTAGCCAAGCCATACATCCGTCTCCTCCAGCACTAAACAAGTGATGGACAAAGTACGCCAACCTCACGGGTAAATGGCTAGATCATGTGATCACAACCACACCCAATGAATAATCACATTAAAATAAAAAGGCAAGTACACAAACATTTAATGACAACAACAACAATTAAACCCCAGGGCAGGATGGGTTTAACACGAAAAGTGAAAGCAGATGATATGAATGCAAGCCCTCCATCAGAGCTAATGCCATCACAACAGTCTTCACAACCACCTCAGTGCTGCAGACCGCCGTGCCCTCTTGGAGCTGTCTGTAAACTGAAATCAAGGCGGGGACTGTTAGATTGAAGGACCTGCGATATGACACACCCAGATTATCTGAACAAACGCTACACCTTTCTCCAGGTGCTGTTCTTGAGGTGGTGTTAGTGAAACTCAAATATTGCAAATGTACTTCCGCCCTCTCGGTGACCAAGCGTACCCCACATTCCCCCTCCTCTCTCCGCCCTCCCTCTTGTGTCCAAGCGTACCCCACATTCCCCCTCCCCCCTCCCTCTTGTGTCCAAGCGTACCCCACATTCCCCCTCCCCACTCCCTCTTGTGTCCAAGCATACCCCACATTCCCCCTCCCCACTCCTATATCCCCCCCTCTCTCAAGTGCACACATCCCTTATCCAAGCAAACTACCCCCCCCCCCCCCCCCCTCCAACTTCTCTGTGTCCAAGTGTTCCCCGACTCCCCCTTTCTCGGTGACCAAGCAACCACCTTAGTCTAGTGGAGGCCACACCCTATTCTGCCGCTATTCGTCCTAGCTACTCAGAGTGATTCTGACCATGGCAACCATGGACACTTAAAACACATCCCCCTTAAACCTGAGGGATATAGGAGGGATAGTCTTGTGAGAGTCACATGACTGCTTAAGTCACATGAATAAGACACACCTCTGCTTCCCTTTCACAAACATTTGAGAGGTTGTAATACTACGGTTGGTCACATGCTTATAAGCATTGATATCATGTGACACATTAGACCTAGCTACGGAAAGTGTGCTCTCTTATTATTTAGCTCATTAAGTTAAAAAAATAGCTAAGGGGGGGGAAGATTATTAACACAGAAATAAACAAACAAACAAAACAAACAAACAAACAAAACTAATAAATATATAAAAACTAAACAAATAAATTTTAAAATAAATTAATTAACAAATAAATATTAAAAAAATAAATTTAATAAATAAATAAATAAACAAATACATTTAAAAATAAATAAATAAACAAATAAATTTAAGAATAAATAAATAAACAAATACATAAAATAAATAAACAAATAAATTTAAGAATAAATAAATAAACAAATAAATAAACAAGCAAAATATATTTATAAAAATTAATAAAATAAAATAATAAACAAGCAAATAAATGACCCACACGACCCACACAATATTGTCTAAGAGCTGGAATAATGTCATGATGACTTGGTAGCTTTAATTAGACACACCTTCTTTCTTGGTCACAAAAGTTGTCTCTGATGAGTAGGGGCCTTCCCCACTCCCTGTGGCAGCTGCTATCCAGAGGCTGTAGTTTGTCGCTGGAGACAACCCAGCAAACTTCAACACCCCAGAAGTCAGCGAGCTCCAGTTCTTCAACTTGTACACTTCACCATGGTAACAGAGAGAAGTATTTTCCTCTATCTTCCACTTTCCCTTCACGTCAGGATTGTCCTCCGATTGGCAGCTCACTTTTGCGACATAACCTACAAGCCTGCCGTTGATAGCATCTAGAGGGGGTGGAGTCACCTGTAGGGTGACGGTGCGCGACGTAATGTTAATTATTGTTATATCCGAGGGTGGAGTAGATGGAACTGGAAAGGGTTAAATCAGATATAAAGGGGTTAATATCATTCTTTAGTGTGTGTCATTCGTAGGAATTATAAGACTGAAGCTTATTAACACCTTGATGGTTAGCTTATTAACACCTTAGATGGCTAGCTTATTAACACCTTAGATGGATAGCTTATTAACACCTTGATGAGCGAACTCTAGAAACAAAGCAAAATGGGAATTAAAAAACCATCAACCTCTTCAATAAAAAGGTGCGATAAAGAGCTAGTAACATAACACACTAAAAGTGGCCCATCTATTATATCATGTACTCCATTTCCATCAGAGTAGGACCTAGGCACTCACAGCTAGGTGTCTATATAGTGCACACTGACTCAGCTCCCCCTGAAGCTAGGCACTCACAGCTAGGTGTCTATATAGTGCACACTGACTCAGCTCCCCCTGAAGCTAGGCACTCACAGCTAGGTGTCTAGTGCACACTGACTCAGCTCCCCCTGAAGCTAGGCACTCACAGCTAGGTGTCTAGTGCACACTGACTCAGCTCCCCCTGAAGCTAGGCACTCACAGCTAGGTGTCTAGTGCACACTGACTCAGCTCCCCCTGAAGCTAGGCACTCACAGCTAGGTGTCTAGTGCACACTGACTCAGCTCCCCCTGAAGCTAGGCACTCACAGCTAGGTGTCTAGTGCACACTGACTCAGCTCCCCCTGAAGCTAGGCACTCACAGCTAGGTGTCTAGTGCACACTGACTCAGCTCCCCCTGAAGCTAGGCACTCACAGCTAGGTGTCTATATAGTGCACACTGACTCAGCTCCCCCTGAAGCTAGGCACTCACAGCTAGGTGTCTAGTGCATACTGACTCAGCTCCCCCTGAAGCTAGGCACTCACAGCTAGGTGTCTAGTGCACACTGACTCAGCTCCCCCTGAAGCTAGGCACTCACAGCTAGGTGTCTAGTGCACACTGACTCAGCTCCCCCTGAAGCTAGCCACTCACAGCTAGGTGTCTAGTGCACACTGACTCAGCTCCCCCTGAAGCTAGGCACTCACAGCTAGGTGTCTATAGTGCACACTGACTCAGCTCCCCCTGAAGCTAGGCACTCACAGCTAGGTGTCTATATAGTGCACACTGACTCAGCTCCCCCTGAAGCCAGGCACTCACAGCTAGGTGTCTATAGTGCACACTGACTCAGCTCCCCCTGAAGCTAGGCACTCACAGCTAGGTGTCTAGTGCACACTGACTCAGCTCCCCCTGAAGCTAGGCACTCACAGCTAGGTGTCTATATAGTGCACACTGACTCAGCTCCCCCTGAAGCTAGGCACTCACAGCTAGGTGACTAGTGCACACTGACTCAGCTCCCCCTGAAGCTAGGCACTCACAGCTAGGTGTCTAGTGCACACTGACTCAGCTCCCCCTGAAGCTAGGCACTCACAGCTAGGTGACTAGTGCACACTGACTCAGCTCCCCCTGAAGCTAGGCACTCACAGCTAGGTGTCTAGTGCACACTGACTCAGCTCTCCCTGAAGCTAGGCACTCACAGCTAGGTGTCTAGTGCACACTGACTCAGCTCCCCCTGAAGCTAGGCACTCACAGCTAGGTGACTATAGTGCACACTGACTCAGCTCCCCCTGAAGCTAGGCACTCACAGCTAGGTGTCTAGTGCACACTGACTCAGCTCCCCCTGAAGCTGGGCACTCACAGCTAGGTGTCTAGTGCACACTGACTCAGCTCCCCCTGAAGCTAGGCACTCACAGCTAGGTGTCTAGTGCACACTGACTCAGCTCCCCCTGAAGCTAGGCACTCACAGCTAGGTGTCTAGTGCACACTGACTCAGCTCCCCCTGAAGCTAGGCACTCACAGCTAGGTGACTATAGTGCACACTGACTCAGCTCCCCCTGAAGCTAGGCACTCACAGCTAGGTGTCTAGTGCACACTGACTCAGCTCCCCCTGAAGCTAGGCACTCACAGCTAGGTGTCTAGTGCACACTGACTCAGCTCCCCCTGAAGCTAGGCACTCACAGCTAGGTGACTATAGTGCACACTGACTCAGCTCCCCCTGAAGCTAGGCACTCACAGCTAGGTGTCTAGTGCACACTGACTCAGCTCCCCCTGAAGCTGGGCACTCACAGCTAGGTGTCTAGTGCACACTGACTCAGCTCCCCCTGAAGCTAGGCACTCACAGCTAGGTGTCTAGTGCACACTGACTCAGCTCCCCCTGAAGCTAGGCACTCACAGCTAGGTGTCTAGTGCACACTGACTGAGCTCCCCCTGAAGCTAGGCACTCACAGCTAGGTGTCTAGTGCACACTGACTCAGCTCCCCCTGAAGCAGGCATCACAGCTAGGTGTCAGCTCCCCATGAAGCAGAGGACCTAGGCACCCATGAGCAACAGTTACCTTATGGCTAGAGTGGGTTCAAGGCAAGGCAAGGGCTACTAGAATAAAGCCAGGGCAAGATTCAGGTCCCAAAAATCTGTGAACGAAATCCTCAAGGTAAGGCCGGTGTTGGATTGCCGAGGTGTACTTCTGAAGTGGCGATGAAGAAGATCAATGGTGTCAGCTCCTCTGCAAACATGTAAGCTGCTATCAGCTTTCTCTCCTCAAAAGAGCAAGGTGGGTTTGGAAAGAGATGGTTCTTTTTGGGGTTTTCTTCTGTTGTGTCTTCCTATTACCAGCTAAGAACACGCTCAATAGCTTCAAATACACGCTGTCTCACACCCCAAATATGGCTTTGGCTATGGCTACAAGATGGTGGTGATTGAGGTCATCTAATTACCACTCCAGCGTAAATAAATAAATTACTTCACTAAAAGAAACTCAAACTGTCATGTAGTTAGGAGCATGTCTTGTGTTACACTATTAAGCTATTGTCAAGCCACTTCAACCTGCCTCCACCCAGGTCCAGTTTGTCAAGCCACTTCAACCTGCCTCCACCCAGGTCCAGTGTGTCAAGCCACTTCAACCTGCCTCCACCCAGGTCCAGTGTGTCAAGCCACTTCAACCTGCCTCCACTGTGTCAAGCCACTTCAACCAGCCTCCCCCCAGGTCCAGTGTGTCAAGCCACTTCAACCTGCCTCCACCCAGTGTGATGTTGGTCCAGTGTGTCCCCATAGAGCTATTGCCAACCCACTTCAACCTGCCTCCACCCAGTGTGATGTTGCTGGTCCAGGGTGATTCCCCACAAAGCTATTGTCAACCTTCTTCAACCTGCCTCCACCCAGTGTGAGTGTGTGTCCCCATAGAGCTATTGCCAACCCACTTCAACCTGCCTCCACCCAGCATATTGTTGGTCTAATGTGTGTCCCCATTACATCACGGTGCTGCCAAATCTTAGTTAAAGTCTTGTAAGAAACAGGTCCTGGGCTTGTAAACTAGCGCAGATACAACTGCCTCATTGAAAACAGAACATTTGACAAGAAATTGGAAACAAAAGAATTACAACAAGTTTGATGGTAACTTGATCATGTTGGAACCACTCTTATGTGTCTGTCTGCATGCAGACTACACACAAACTGCACTGGCCATGTATTCCAAGTGATGTCTAACTTCACCTTAGGCTTGTAAACCAACCAAAGACATCTACGTCTGCAACCAAATTCTAACAATCATGAGTGGAAGCATGGTCTGTTCTTTTTAAATGTCGTTGCTATGGGAGCCAATTAAAGTCAATTAATAAAGTGCTAATTAAGTCAATCAACACGGAATATCGTCAGGAACATCCATGACTTGCAACTAAATTAGACCATGAGTGGAAGCATGCTTTGTTCATTTAAATGTCGTTGCTATGGGAGCCTTTTAATAAAAGTGCTAATCAATTAACACGGAATATTGTCAGGAACATGTCCACTCAACGGAAGATAAAGAATAATAGCCATATGTATACGGCGCCTTCAACTTGATCCGTATCGTAATTCACCCGCTAGCGAGGATTAGCTAAACCAGTTTTTAATCCAGTTTGAAGACGTGTGCACGGACCCAGAGAAGAAAATCAATAACAACAAAGACATGGTGAGCTAGAGCACGGGATAAAGGATCTCGCGCAAACATGGCCTGTAAGTCGGGAGCCAATCCGCCATCCATCCTCAGAAAGTTTTTTCCTTGTGAAAATCTTTCCACGTGCACACACATACATACATGAGCTGCACACACATACATACATGAGCTGCACACACATACACACACACACACATAACACAGGCAGAGTGTTAAGACCGCAATGCAAGTAGGGGCACTTGAGAATCCCGCGCCTCACGCACCCAATCAGCTCCCAAGCTTAATAATCATTCCTTCCCGACAAGCTCGCCATGTTCGCCATGTACTTCTATGAAAGAAATCGTGTAGTCAACAATCCCACTACAATGGAACTAAGGAGAAAGAAGTGTTCCCATGAAGGACCCGAACAAGCTCCTTTACAAGTTGCCTTCATTAGGCGATGCATACCTTTGCCACTCTCAATAGAACGCCAGGCAGCCCGTACAAGAATTCACAGCATATGACAGTGCTAAGAATGACTGACGAGGGGGGAGGGGGGGGGGGGGGGCAAGGAGGGGTGAGAGAGAGAGCGAAGAGGGCTGTTCGTGATGACATGGTCAGCTGGTCTGACACATCTGCTGGCTTGCAAGTGAAGATGTTTCATACGAGCAGAGGAGGCCTCTGAGAACAAAGCCAGCTGTGACCTTGTGACCTTCACTGTGTCCGACGTACATATTTAGGCATATAGATTTATCAAGTATCGCAGCGGCCTCTCGGGGAATTCTATGTAAGTGTGCTAATTTCAAAGCTTGAATAAACATCTCCCCCCCCCCCCCCCACCCCTCACAAAAAAAGAAAGAAGGAGAAGAGATATAGCCCGAACAGAGAGAACTATTTTTATTTTTTTTTAAAGTGAGGAAACAGTCCTTCGATAGACCTGTTGAAACTAGCCGAGACAGTCACATTTCGGCCGCAATTAATTTAAAAATGGGTGGCACAATATTATCAAAACGCAGGAGGGGGGAGGGGAGAATAAATAATTCTATGCAGAATTTTCGCACAGGAGCAGCAGATCCTGCGTACAACACATCCCAGAGTTGGTGAAGGCCTTGAAGGTACCAGGAAGAGAACTAGTGGAACATATTCTACAGCGATGAGAGCAAAGACATATTCTACAAGGCTGGGAGAGATCGACGAACAGAATCAAGTCTACCAGCACACAATGAGCAGAGGTTTGACAAGAGTCACTTCCATAACTTGCTGCCAACAAATTCCCCTACAGCACTTCACCTTAACAGGTTTGCTCCACTCGTCTGGCAGGCCCAGTGGCAAAGCCTTCAACAGAGCTTCCTTCAGCTGACGCTCCTGCTAGAGAAGAAGGGTTTGTTGCGTCAATCTCGAGGTTTGGTTGGTTTTTAGATCACCTCATGTGTGCATTGATGTGAGGTTACCGTTGCCATGGAGACTAGACGCAGACATGTGTAAGTGTTGTTTAAGATATGTAAAAAGAATGGTAATTAGAAGGTATAAAATAAAGTTTTAACGGAAGGTTACGGAAGGTTCAGAGACAAGATTAAATAAGTGTGATACTAGACTCAAGCCAGGTAAGTGGAGGTCATGCAGTTGCGGCAGCAGTCCGGGAACGAAATAAGGAGTCACCTACAGACAAGTACAAACCTACCCCCTCCCTTCTCCCCCACCCCCTCCGCCCCGCCTCCTCTCGCCAGAGAGCGGGACGCATACCTGAGCAGATTAGGTGGGCAGCCCTCTGTCTTGGCCGCCATATTTGTGGAGCCAAGTCGCAACCACACAGCTGACCTCCTTTTCTTGCCTCACATACCTGTGAAATTCTCTTCCCCACGAGCCCTCTGAAGTGGTCGAAGACACTTCACCCTTGTTTGCGCTGACCTTGGCTTCCACAGTGATTATGGCTCAAAGGAGTAGGCGGTTAGAGGTGATAAAAATCTTTCGCTCATTCTTGGCTGCCAATCAAAGACGTCCAGGACTTCTCAAAAAGCAGAAAGGGAGAAGGAGGGGCCCTCGGAGGTTTATTTGCTCTTCCATTTTTAGTAGAGAAGATTCCAATGCTGACCAATGGCGTTTGATGTAATAAAGCTGTTAACCACGGGTGTGAGATTGTATAGGGAGGAGACATTTTCTCTCCCATGTCAGCCCTAATTAAGTTGCCATGGTAATTTATACCAGAGCCGTACTAATTTGGTGGCGATGAAGAGAACCAGTTCCGATGTTCATTAATTAATCAATTAGAAGATGGGTGCGGGGTTGGCGTTGAATAACTAGGGTAAACAAGAGCCGGAAGAAGTCTCTGTGTGATAAGAGACAACCAGTGAGAAAACTGGGGAGATGTCTGATTGGCTAAAAGCTGATTGTAAAGCACCAGTCAGTAAGAAGATGAACCCTTCACATAGATTGTTTGGGCACATAACAAGCAATGCAAATGTGCAGATGTAAACAATTTCCTATAGCTAAGTATCGCAGAGTGTATGTACACTAGCAAGAAGGAATGGAGGAATCAATTTCCTATAGCTAAGTATTGCAGAGTGTATGCACACTAGCAAGAAGGAATGGAGGAATCAATTTCCTACAGCTAAGTATCGCAGAGTGTATGTACACTAGCAAGAAGGAATGGAGGAATCAATTTCCTATAGCTAAGTATTGCAGAGTGTATGTACACTAGCAAGAAGGAATGGAGGAATCAATTTCCTATAGCTAAGTATCGCAGAGTGTATGTACACTAGCAAGAAGGAATGGAGGAATCAATTTCCTATAGCTAAGTATTGCAGAGTGTATGTACACTAGCAAGAAGGAATGGAGGAATCAATTTCCTACAGCTAAGTATCGCAGAGTGTATGTACACTAGCAAGAAGGAATGGAGGAATCAATTTCCTATAGCTAAGTATTGCAGAGTGTATGTACACTAGCAAGAAGGAATGGAGAATCAATTTCCTATAGCTAAGTATTGCAGAGTGTATGTACACTAGCAAGAAGGAATGGAGGAATCAATTTCCAACAGCTAAGTATCGCAGAGTGTATGTACACTAGCAAGAGGGAATGGAGGAATCAATTTCCTACAGCTAAGTATTGCAGAGTGTATGTACACTAGCAAGAAGGAATGGAGGAATCAATTTCCTATAGCTAAGTATTGCAGAGTGTATGTACACTAGCAAGAAGGAATGGAGGAATCAATTTCCTATAGCTAAGTATTGCAGAGTGTATGCACACTAGCAAGAAGGAATGGAGGAATCAATTTCCTACAGCTAAGTATTGCAGAGTGTATGTACACTAGCAAGAGGGAATGGAGGAATCAATTTCCTATAGCCAGAGTGTATGTACACTAGCAAGAAGGAATGGAGGAATCAATTTCCTATAGCTAAGTATTGCAGAGTGTATGTACACTAGCAAGAAGGAATGGAGGAATCAATTTCCTATAGCTAAGTATTGCAGAGTGTATGTACACTAGCAAGAGGGAATGGAGGAATCAATTTCCTATAGCTAAGTATTGCAGAGTGTATGTACACTAGCAAGAAGGAATGGAGGAATCAATTTCCTATAGCTAAGTATTGCAGAGTGTATGTACACTAGCAAGAGGGAATGGAGGAATCAATTTCCTATAGCTAAGTATTGCAGAGTGTATGTACACTAGCAAGAAGGAATGGAGGAATCAATTTCCTATAGCTAAGTATTGCAGAGTGTATGTACACTAGCAAGAAGGAATGCAGGAATCAATTTCCTATAGCTAAGTATTGCAGAGTGTATGTACACTAGCAAGAGGGAATGGAGGAATCAATTTCCTATAGCTAAGTATTACAGAGTGTATGTACACTAGCAAGAGGGAATGGATCAATTTCCTATAGCTAAGTATTGCAGAGTGTATGTACACTAGCAAGAGGGAATGGAGGAATCAATTTCCTTTAGCTAAGTATTGCAGAGTGTATGTACACTAGCAAGAAGGAATGGAGGAATCAATTTCCTATAGCTAAGTATTGCAGAGTGTATGTACACTAGCAAGAAGGAATGGAGGAATCAATTTCCTACAGCTAAGTATTGCAGAGTGTATGTACACTAGCAAGAAGGAATGGAGGAATCAATTTCCTATAGCTAAGTATTGCAGAGTGTATGTACACTAGCAAGAAGGAATGCAGGAATCAATTTCCTATAGCTAAGTATTGCAGAGTGTATGTACACTAGCAAGAAGGAATGGAGGAATCAATTTCCTATAGCTAAGTATTGCAGAGTGTATGCACACTAGCAAGAAGGAATGGAGGAATCAATTTCCTATAGCTAAGTATTGCAGAGTGTATGCACACTAGCAAGAAGGAATGGAGGAATCAATTTCCTATAGCTAAGTATTGCAGAGTGTATGTACACTAGCAAGAAGGAATGGAGGAATCAATTTCCTATAGCTAAGTATTGCAGAGTGTATGTACACTAGCAAGAAGGAATGCAGGAATCAATTTCCTATAGCTAAGTATTGCAGAGTGTATGTACACTAGCAAGAAGGAATGGAGGAATCAATTTCCTATAGCTAAGTATTGCAGAGTGTATGTACACTAGCAAGAAGGAATGGAGGAATCAATTTCCTATAGCTAAGTATTGCAGAGTGTATGTACACTAGCAAGAGGGAATGGAGGAATCAATTTCCTATAGCTAAGTATTGCAGAGTGTATGTACACTAGCAAGAAGGAATGGAGGAATCAATTTCCTATAGCTAAGTATTGCAGAGTGTATGGACACTAGCAAGAAGGAATGGAGGAATCAATTTCCTATAGCTAAGTATTGCAGAGTGTATGCACACTAGCAAGAAGGAATGGAGGAATCAATTTCCTATAGCTAAGTATTGCAGAGTGTATGTACACTAGCAAGAAGGAATGGAGGAATCAATTTCCTATAGCTAAGTATTGCAGAGTGTATGTACACTAGCATGAAGGAATGGAGGAATCAATTTCCTATAGCTAAGTATCGCAGAGTGTATGTACACTAGCAAGAGGGAATGGAGGAATCAATTTCCTATAGCTAAGTATCGCAGAGTGTATGTACACTAGCAAGAGGGAATGGAGGAATCAATTTCCTATAGCCAGAGTGTATGTACACTAGCAAGAAGGAATGGAGGAATCAATTTCCTATAGCTAAGTATTGCAGAGTGTATGTACACTAGCAAGAAGGAATGGAGGAATCAATTTCCTATAGCTAAGTATTGCAGAGTGTATGTACACTAGCAAGAGGGAATGGAGGAATCAATTTCCTATAGCTAAGTATTGCAGAGTGTATGTACACTAGCAAGAGGGAATGGAGGAATCAATTTCCTACAGCTAAGTATTGCAGAGTGTATGTACACTAGCAAGAAGGAATGGAGGAATCAATTTCCTATAGCTAAGTATTGCAGAGTGTATGTACACTAGCAAGAAGGAATGGAGGAATCAATTTCCTATAGCTAAGTATTGCAGAGTGTATGCACACTAGCAAGAAGGAATGGAGGAATCAATTTCCTACAGCTAAGTATTGCAGAGTGTATGTACACTAGCAAGAAGGAATGGAGGAATCAATTTCCTATAGCTAAGTATTGCAGAGTGTATGTACACTAGCAAGAAGGAATGGAGGAATCAATTTCCTATAGCTAAGTATCGCAGTGTATGTACACTAGCAAGAGGGAATGGAGGAATCAATTTCCTATAGCTAAGTATTGCAGAGTGTATGTACACTAGCAAGAAGGAATGGAGGAATCAATTTCCTATAGCTAAGTATTGCAGAGTGTATGTACACTAGCAAGAAGGAATGGAGGAATCAATTTCCTATAGCTAAGTATTGCAGAGTGTATGTACACTAGCAAGAGGGAATGGAGGAATCAATTTCCTATAGCTAAGTATTGCAGACTGTATGCACACTAGCAAGAAGGAATGGAGGAATCAATTTCCTATAGCTAAGTATTGCAGAGTGTATGTACACTAGCAAGAGGGAATGGAGGAATCAATTTCCTATAGCTAAGTATTGCAGAGTGTATGTACACTAGCAAGAAGGAATGGAGGAATCAATTTCCTATAGCTAAGTATTGCAGAGTGTATGAACAGCTAGCAAGAAGGAATGGAGGAATCAATTTCCTATAGCTAAGTATTGCAGAGTGTATGTACACTAGCAAGAAGGAATGGAGAATCAATTTCCTATAGCTAAGTATCGCAGAGTGTATGTACACTAGCAAGAGGGAATGGAGGAATCAATTTCCTATAGCTAAGTATTGCAGAGTGTATGTACACTAGCAAGAAGGAATGGAGGAATCAATTTCCTACAGCTAAGTATTGCAGAGTGTATGTACACTAGCAAGAAGGAATGGAGGAATCAATTTCCTATAGCTAAGTATTGCAGAGTGTATGTACACTAGCAAGAAGGAATGGAGGAATCAATTTCCTATAGCTAAGTATTGCAGAGTGTATGTACACTAGCAAGAAGGAATGGAGGAATCAATTTCCTATAGCTAAGTATTGCAGAGTGTATGTACACTAGCAAGAAGGAATGGAGGAATCAATTTCCTATAGCTAAGTATTGCAGAGTGTATGTACAGCTAGCAAGAAGGAATGGAGGAGAGTTGAGCTGTGGCAGAGCAGAGCTCGGAGAGGGTCGTATGTGGGCATCCCATCTACAAATATGTCTGCTTGGCCAGCAATGGAGGAGACACAGACTCTCTCTCTCTCTCTCGAGCAGAAGGAGACAAAATCATGACTGTTCAAGCTCGCTTGACAAAAAGTAGGTGTTTGAAGGTTTCATCCAGGATTTTTCAACTGGGGAGGGGGTTACACCTGTACTGACTTGATTGGATGATGTGAAAGGGTCTGACCACAGTGTTAATTTATGCTATGGTGCTGATTCATATCCCAATATGTAGCCCATGCAATATGCTTGCTAATGGAATTTATTTGTTTTTCCATGCATGTTGAAGGTAATTTGTAATCATTATCGCAGTGAATAAATGCCCTTCATTGTGGTGATCTGAAAAATAGAGTTGACATTAACTGTTGTTACTGTAAACTTACTGTGTGTAGCCAACCATTTGTGTTTTCTCTATAAAATGCTACAAGTTACCATAACGCTGCACTACTAGTCATTGATCATACACTAGTCCCACGCTAGTGGAATCAGGTCTCATCCTCATACTGTTAATGTCCATGACTGTAAAATAGAAGTTCTACACAGTCAATTTGCATTTGAACTTTGGTATTAATGAAAAATAGTGGGGGATATTCTCCCTAAGTGGGGGGTTTCAACAACACCGCCCCCCCCCCGATCCCCCTCTAGATGAAACCCTGGTTGTTATAGACGTCTCCTAGCAGCGAGTGTTAGTATACACACCGATGCACAATAATTTTGGCACCTGCTCCACACTAGAGCTCTCATGACACATCTTGACAAAGACATGGCTACAACTTGGCTCACGGCTCAGTGCCACACCTCTCCGACCTGTCTTGACAAAGAAGCACCTGAAGATGGTCGACTGTACCTGTTCAATTTGTGCAGAGTCAGCATGACAATGTACCTTATACTAGACCTACAATTAGAAATAACTCTTCTTAGGGATCTCTCTTGTGGATTGAGAAGGTTAAGTGACTATTACAGCTACTGTGAGCAGCTAAATTCCTGCTCTCAATTACACAATTCTTTCCATGACAGAGCATCCTCTATATCAGCTTACCACGATCCTCCAAAATGCCCCCCCCCCCCCCCAAACAACAAAAGGCTCTATTAGGCAGCTTCTTGACCAGCTGAATGTGCATATAACTTTTAACCTCAAAATCCAGATAGGTGGGTTGCAGCTGAAACCTACACCAGTGAAATGACGCAGACCCACTTGTTCACCTTCGCACGACAACCATTTCCAATGGAGTTAGCAAGCTAGAGCTCGCTCGCTCCAGGAGAGTGTTTTCTAGCTATTACTCTCCTTAACCCACAGGCTCTCTAACACGTCCAAGTCGTCGACTTGAACTCTAGTCCATGCCAGCAAGTGAGTCATCGTCCTTCTCACTGGTGCCGGCTTCGCATACATATTGGGCTGCTGCAACGTGTGCTCTGCCAAATCCAAGAGGGGCAGAAAAAAGACCCTCGAACATCAGCTACATGGAGGGCACTCTCTGTGTACTTTAAGGTAATTTACACCCAATGTTATTTTCCTGGTGAAGGCTGGAGCACTTAGACAAATCAATACAGAGAGAAACAGAATTTTAAGCTGGTTATTAGTAAGTCATTTTATACACCCAATGAGCAACACAATTCCCCAACACTGCCCCACGGCTAGGCCACAAAGACCTTTCAAAAATGTCTAGCAACACTTCCAGGCAGGCTCCAGCAGAAATGCTAACAGAAGAACAATTATCACCAGCTATATATATATACATCAATTACCAACCTAATTAATTAGCCGTTCCAGATTCACTAACAGAAAGACTTCAATTGGGTCTGGGTAAAGTCCAGCATTCAGACAGAGTGATAGGTACACGTAAGGTCTGAATCATCCCATACAGTGTGATTGTATACTCAGTTATCTATACACCACATAATGCCTGCAAGATCCTAATTAGCTAACTAGCATTCAGTAGATGCACAGATAGAAATAGATAATTGCATCGAGCATGTCGCAAGCAAGGGCCTCAGCCCTGCAATAAATAAGCTTATGTCAGTGTGTGTGTGTATGTGTGTGTGTGTGTGTGTGTGTGTGTGTGCATATGTTGGACATGTATAGGATAGCCTATACAAAAGAGTCGGTTATGCGCCTATGTAACCTCCGAGTTTGCGGTTACCCCGAGGCGAAGCCGAGGAATGTAACAGCAAACGAGTAGGTTACACTGGCGCATAACCGACTCTTTTGTATAGGCTATCTTACTTATACTACATTGCGCATGCGCTAAACTATATAGCAACTAGATTTTTTACTCAAGGCGCCCCAGCTATTGACAAAGTACTGCTAGATAAACACGCAGCTGAGTTGGAACAACTTCCTTTAACTGATAATCAAAAACTCCTTCAACTTCAAGGATTTATGAGCCCAGATATTTTGCAGTGTTACGCGCAAACGAGTAGGTTACACTGCAGCACAGAACATCTATATAAATTATAACAAGTGAATATTATCATGACATTAAAGCTTCATGAACAGTGAACATTAATAGCTAAAGCGCAAACGAGTAGCTTACACCGGCGCGAGTGGAGTATAGGCTATCTTACTTAGACTACATTGCGCACGCGCTAAACTACATCCGGTTAAAAGTGTAGGTTACGCGCCTATGTAACCTACAGTTATTAACCAATCAGATTAGCCACAGATGACGTGATGTAGTATAAGACATAATCTGAGGAAGAGATCAACTATATTTAAAATATGATGAAGTCGTACATTTTAGTAACTGTTAATGTTCTGCCTTCACACTTCCATAGCTTTTGCTCAGAATGAATTTACGAGCCAATTCAATAAGTAATTTTGTGTTCTATGACCTGATGCCAATGACTCAAATTTGATAATTCTGTAAATTGGTTCCCATTCCCAGAAGCCTCTCCCTCTCAGAAGCTAGCACATACTGTGTGCATACTCTTGCAACTCGTAGCTTGTCCAATGATCTATGCACTTCAAGCTCGCGACAAGCCAAAGAGAAGCCTCACAACTTTTCAAACGACTAATTTTTCTTTGAAGCTAGCCCTCCATGTAGCTGGGCGAAGAAGTGAAGTCTCGGTCACTGTTACTAATTGATACAGTAAAAATAATATTTACATGCAACTCTTTCGAATTATACAGTTCAAGGCAGACAATCCTATAGATCAAAAAACCGCAAATCTGAAGTTCAAATCTGTTGTCCACAAATCCTAGTCCTATCCCACTAGTCCTATTCCTAGCCCTAATCCCCAAACCTAGCCATAACCCTCCTATCCCTATCCTAACCCCATATCCCTAGCCCTAACCCCCTGACCCTAGCTCTAATCTCCCAGCACTAGCCCATATCCCCCCATCCCTAGCCCCCTAGCTCCCCATAACAAGCCCTAACCCCCTAGCCCTTGCCCTCATCCCCCATCCCTAGCCCTAACTCCCTAGCCCTAATCTCCTAGCTCTAGCCCACACACCCCCATCCCCAGCCCCCTCTGATTGTACTAAGCACCACTGGAGGTATTGTGCATGACTCAGGGGCCCCGCCATCCAAGTGCATACATGTATAGAATAGATACAACCACCTTCAAACTGGCTCCAAATGAATTGCACCATACTAAGCTCCAGCGAGTGACCACAGGTCTCACCTTGTCGCCTTCATTGTCATGACATGTGTGTGAACTCAAAGAGCAGTTTTCCAAGCGATTCAAAAGGCTGGTGACATGGTCTTCCTGCCACACCTCAGTCTTGCTCACCAGACACATGACTTCACATACCAACCCTGCAGCAGCTGCTGCTTCTAAAGGAATTTCTAGAAAGAACCACATGATGAAATTCCTGTCTATTCTTGTTCCCTTTCTCTCAGAGACCCCCACTCAGCCATTCCAGCTCCAGTCTGAGTTTGTTTTAAGTTCACTAGCAGTGCACTAGCTCATAATGAGATGAGAAGCACTGCTAGCTTCCACAAGGTAAGTTGAGAGCCCAGGGGCTGAGCTCCTCAAATGTTGTACCTCAGTCAACGTTTCCTTAGAGCGGGTCTAGAACCAGGAAAGTTCCTTCTGCCTCATGAACAACTTTCAGGTTTCACTTACGTGGTCCCCTCCAAGACACTCCTCCACACACACATACCACACACACACACACACCACACACACACACACACACACACACCACTGTAATATAACCCTAGCTAAAGGACTTCGTAATGGATACAGCTGTCCCCAACTCTGACAGATAGCTCTGTACCATCACAACTGAATAGCATGGGGGAGACTATGCTAGCTTGCTTCTCTGTGCTGCCACACTTGTGGGCTGTAGACTCAGTCTCTCTCAGAACAGCATTGCTGCTGGAGGTTGTGCTCAGTCTCTCTCAGAACAGCATTGCTGCTGGAGGTTGCCCAGTCTCTCTCAGAACAGCATTGCTGCTGGAGGTTGCCCAGTCTCTCTCAGAACAGCATTGCTGCTGGAGGTTGCTCAGTCTCTCTCAGAACAGCATTGCTGCTGGAGGTTGCTCAGTCTCTCTCAGAACAGCATTGCTGCTGGAGGTTGCCCAGTCTCTCTCAGAACAGCATTGCTGCTGGAGGTTGCTCAGGCTCTCTCAGAACAGCATTGCTGCTGGAGGTTGCTCAGTCTCTCTCAGAACAGCATTGCTGCTGGAGGTTGCTCAGGCTCTCTCAGAACAGCATTGCTGCTGGAGGTTGCTCAGGCTCTCTCAGAACAGCATTGCTGCTGGAGGTTGCTCAGTCTCTCTCAGAACAGCATTGCTGCTGGAGGTTGCTCAGTCTCTCTCAGAACAGCATTGCTGCTGGAGGTTGCTCAGTCTCTCTCAGAACAGCATTGCTGCTGGAGGTTGCTCAGTCTCTCTCAGAACAGCATTGCTGCTGGAGGTTGCTCAGTCTCTCTCAGAACAGCATTGCTGCTGGAGGTTGCTCAGCCTCTTTCAGAACAGCATTGCTGCTGGAGGTTGCCCAGTCTCTCTCAGAACAGCACTGCTGCTGGGAGGTTGCTCAGTCTCTCTCAGAACAGCATTGCTGCTGGAGGTTGCTCAGTCTCTCTCAGAACAGCATTGCTGCTGGGAGGTTGCTCAGGCTCTCTCAGAACAGGTTGCCCAGTCTCTCAGAACAGCATTGCTGCTGGAGGTTGCCCAGTCTCTCTCAGAACAGCATTGCTGCTGGAGGTTGCTCAGTCTCTCTCAGAACAGCACCGCTGCTGGAGGTTGCCCAGTCTCTCTCAGAACAGCATTGCTGCTGGAGGTTGCTCAGTCTCTCTCAGAACAGCATTGCTGCTGGAGGTTGCTCAGTCTCTCTCAGAACAGCATTGCTGCTGGAGGTTGCTCAGTCTCTCTCAGAACAGCATTGCTGCTGGAGGTTGCTCAGTCTCTCTCAGAACAGCATTGCTGCTGGAGGTTGCCCAGTCTCTCTCAGAACAGCATTGCTGCTGGAGGTTGCTCAGTCTCTCTCAGAACAGCATTGCTGCTGGAGGTTGCTCAGTCTCTCTCAGAACAGCATTGCTGCTGGAGGTTGCTCAGTCTCTCTCAGAACAGCATTGCTGCTGGAGGTTGCCCAGTCTCTCTCAGAACAGCATTGCTGCTGGAGGTTGCTCAGTCTCTCTCAGAACAGCATTGCTGCTGGAGGTTGCTCAGTCCCTCTCAGAACAGCATTGCTGCTGGAGGTTGCCCAGTCTCTCTCAGAACAGCATTGCTGCTGGAGGTTGCTCAGTCTCTCTCAGAACAGCATTGCTGCTGGAGGTTGCTCAGTCTCTCTCAGAACAGCATTGCTGCTGGAGGTTGCCCAGAACAGCATTGCTGCTGGAGGTTGCCCAGTC